>CM052439.1:145450800-145513969 GCA_028533085.1 Varecia variegata | reverse complement strand
TGACAGAGGGAGACCCTGTCTCTAAGACAAAAATATAAAATAAATTTTAAGAAGGCAGACTCTCAGGCCCCTCCCCAGACCAAATAAATGAGGATCTGCAGTTTACCAAGATCCCTGGGTGATTTGCATGAACACCAAAGTTTGGGAAGCACTGGTCTAGATGTAGTTAGTTTCTGTTTGCAAAATTGTTAACTGATACGACCTGGGAATAATACATTCTATTTGCTGGTACTAAAGCATGATAAAAATGATATAACTACAGGGTAGAACAACTAAAGTGACCTGAGTTCTTCAGATACAAAGAAAGAAAGCATTCATGTCAATTAGTTAATTCACATTCCAGCCACCATATTTGGTACCAGAAAAGTAAAGATATCCCTGCCCTAAAGTTCATAGTCTAACAAGAGAGACATATAAATACTGTGTATTGTGTTGCATTGCATTACAATAACCTATTTAAATGCAATAAGAGAGATATGTCCAGGTATTCGGGGAAAACAAATGAGGGGTCTAAGCCTTCCCTCCGGGACTGAGGGGCTGGTTAGAGAAAACTTCTTAGAAGAGGTGTCACCTGAGTAGATATGGGTTCTCTTGCTTCTTCCTCCAGCTTCAGGGATCAGAGGCCATCATTTGTGACAACTCAGACTACTGGCCTCCCCAGTTGGTGCTTAAATTCTGAGCTGGGACATAGGAAACACAGGTTATAGTAGTAATGACTTCACCTGATGCGATCTTTAGTTTCTCCGTTCATGATATAGGCTCCTTGGCTCCATTTCACAGATAAGGAAAATGCGGAAACTGAATGGTGAGTAAATTTCAAAGCACTCAGGGGAGGCAAACCCATAGGAGGGTTGATCTCTAAGACCTTCTCCTTAATTTTGTCAACACTGGGTTCTGAATTCTATCATTGGATTCTTCTGTCTTTTCCAAACAATCTGAAGTTGGAAATCATTTCAATTGACGTTTAGAATAAGTGAAATTTTCTTCTTCTCTTATATTTCTCTTTGATATTGTTTAGCTCATTGTATTATTAAAAATGAAATCATATTTTTGGAGACTTGTAGTTTGGCTGGCTGGTTGGGAAACTGTTTTCTGGCATTCATTAATGCTTTTTTCTTTCCACTTAAAGAACATTTACTGGACTTGGTACTCGAAGAAAGAAAGTGACAAATTAAGAAATGAGAGAGAGAATAAATGTACTGTGTGTGCATGCTGAAACCCCAAGAAGATTTTTTGCCTTCTAATTTTTATTGATCTGCTAGTGTTGGGAATGGGAACATTGTTTCAAACAAAACCCAAATTTTGGTTTCTCTCTCCAAAAGATATGGTTTAATCTTTTATATTTTTTTTCCTTCTGCTTTTCTGAAATAGTCTTCTAGGGTCTGATTTCCTCTTCCTTGAAATAGATCAAAATAGCCCTGTTGGTGAAGTGAAACCAACCAGGACTCAGCTTGCCTCATGCTCGTGGTCTGTCAGGTTCTCTAGCCAGTGCCTGGGTCCACAGCTTACTGCTTCCCACCGCCCTGAGCTAACTTCAGTGTGGAGAAGGCAGGAGAGGCTTGAAGGCTTTTGATATTCTACTCTCTTCTGAACAATTCACAAGTTAACAAGCATGTAACCAGTACTAACTAGAGCGTATTGCCAAGCATAACAGATTATACGCAGATCACCAAGGCCTCTCTCATATTGCAATCCCAGCAGAAAATGATGCAGCAAAAGCAATCCCCAAATCTTGGTGGCCTGCCACCCAAGTTCTTGTGCCAATATATGTGTTCAGCCAGCTCTAGGATGCTGCCTCCTTTTCACGTGTCCAACGCTAGGCTTTCTACCACAATCCCCTCCACCCAGAATGTGTTATTTGGCTCTCACAAATGCAAGAGGAATTGCTCTTCCCTGAACAGAAATCCAAACACAGGGTGAAACCACAATTTGTTTTCAACAGGCGTCCTGTTGTGAGCCCTCCCAACTCTGCTGCCTTTCTGCAAGTGAGCAGAGACTGGCGGTTCCAAGCAGTGTAAATGGCCTGTGCCTCTTCCTGAGGCTGCCTCTAATGAGGGTCTCAAGAGCAATTAGTCATCAACTGGAAATTCACCAGCTTGGCTCACTGAGCCTGATCATGCTTTGTTAGATGTAAAATTCTTACATTCTAACACATGGCTTGTTTGCATACTATCCCTTAAATAAATATATTCATAATATTTAGCAATATAATACTCTGAACCAGAGCATCATTATGCCTTTGTATGCCTTTGTTTATTCAATAATCATTTATTTAGTGCCAAATATATGCCAGGTGCTATGCTGGATGCAACAGTTACTAGGAAGGAAAGAAATGGTTTTGCCCTTAATGGGCTATGAATGCAAATCTCTGTCCCTCCACTAAACTACAGGTTCAATCAGTGGCTGCCGGTATGCAGGGGTTACAATTGGGATGCAGAGAGGGAAGTGGTAGATCTCATTTGGAGAGGGGGTTTGGAGCTAGCACATACAATGCCTTTTTGTAAATTTGAGAGGGGACCCTCCTTCCCTGGGCATACGTAGCCCCTGCACCAGAGCACAGAATTCTGTGAGTGGAGAGTGGGTGGAAGGACCCCCACACTCACCTCCTGACTAGGACAGTTTTCTTTAAGGGTGATGCTTGGACTCAGTCTTGAAGGATATGGAGGTGTTCACCTAAATGACAGGGAAGAATAGAGCATTCTAGAAGGAGCAAAGGCACAGAGATATGACAATTCTGGGAACTACAAACAGTTGAACTTGGTGGTGAATGGGACATGAAAGGAGGGAGAAGTATGCAGAGGCCTGGTTGTAGTTGACCCTGTATTCCAAACTAAGAAGCAAAGTCTTTGTCCTAAAGGCTATGGGGCAATATTGAGGAGGTTTCCAGAAAATGAGTGAGCTGGTCATACTACTCATTTTTGTGACCGTGTTGAAGTGGACTAAAGGGGTTGAAGACAGGGGTAGGCTAAGTAGGAGACCACTGCAATATTCCAGGTGATGGAGAATGAAGGTTGGAACCTTCAGTGGGCAACAGGGATGAAGGTGAGGATAGATATGAGAGAAGTGAAGAGGGCAGAATCTGCAGAACTTGGAGACTGATTGGATTCCAGAAGATTAGGAGATGGAAGTGTCAAGGATGAATGGCTTTCAGGTTTCCTGTTTGGGAACCTGAGTGGATGCCAATGCTTCTCACTTAAAGGGGATACAGGAAGAAGAGGAGCTTAGTGCTAGACACTCTCTAATGGCTGCCATCTGTTTCTGGCACTGTTCTAGCTGCCCTGAGGGGTGTGGCAGGCAAAGTGCAGAGGAGCTTGTCAGTCCCAGCTTCATGTCACTGAGCTTCTACCCAGATCAAGCCCAGAACTTGAGCTGACTGCTTTAACACCACACAGAGAGAAATGTTCTTCCAAAGCTATGGCTCCAGAGGCTTTGACCCCATTTGAAGAAGCCAGTGTCTGCCATGGATCCTAGAGGGAAGGGGGTGATGGGACTTGGCCTAACATAATGCCTCCCACTGAAAGGAAAGCCACTAAAGCACACGCTTGGACACATGCCTTTGACACACGCTTTGACACACGTCTATTGACTATATAGACTTGCCCTATAAAATGGAGGTCTACACTGTTCAGCACCAATAAAATATGCTGCTCTTCAGCTGCAAAGAATGCATACACTTATATAGTGGAAAAGTGGCCTGGGCTAGAGTTCTTCTTACTGGTTGCTAATAAAGATAAGTCTCTTGCAAAAACTATTTATATATATGTATACACACACACATTAAATGGCTTATATGTGTATATATGTATACATAAATCGGTTTATATGCATATCACATATATATGCATATCACAAAATGCTATACAGTCATCCCTCAGTATCTGTGGGTGATTGGTGTCAGGACCTCCGTGGATACCAGACTATAAGGATGCTCAAGTCCCTTAAACAAAATGGTGTAGTGTTTGCATATAATGTACACACATCCTCCTGTATACTTTTATCATCGCTAGATTATTTATAATAACATGTAAATGCTACCTAAATAATTATTATACAGTAGTTTTAAATTTGTATTTTTTTTATTTTTTGTGAATATTTTTGATCCACAGTTGGTTGAATCTATAGATGCAAAGCTTGTAGATATGGAGGGCTAATTGTTTATGTATACTTATGTGTATCTATAAAATGGTTTTTAAAAGAGATGTATTTATATCTTAAATATACTTTTATATATATCTTCTTAGTTCTCAATTTAATGGAGTTATATATATTTTTGAATTTTTTATTATGAAGGATTTCAAACACATATGGAAGTAGAAGGGATAGTATAATGTATCCATCCATGTATTCATCATCCAGTCCCAACAATTATTAAGTCATGGTCAATCTTGTTTCCTCTATCAATACCCCCACCAATATCTCCCCTTACCTCCCAGATTATTATAAAGCAAATCTATTGGAAGTATATACATTTTTTAAATAAACTTTTTATTTTGGAACGGTTTTGGATTTAAAGAATTATTGGAAAAATAGTACAGAGTTTCTACTTCACACAATTTCCCCTATTATTAACATTTTTCACTAGTATGGTATATTTGTAAGAATTAGTGAACTGATTTTTTTTAATTTTTTAATTTTTAACTATTATGAGTACCTAATAGTTATATATCTTTATAGGGTATATGTGATGTTTTGATATAGGCATACAACGTGAATTAATCAAATCAGGGTAATTGGGGTATCCATCACCTCAGGCACTTATCATTTCTTTATGTTAGGAACATTCCAATTCTACTCTTTAAGTTATTTTGAAGTATACCCTAGCTTATTGTTCATTATAGTCACTTTGTTGTTCTATTAAATATTGTTCATTCTATCTAACTATCTAACTATATTTTTGCACCCATAAACCATCCCCACTTTAACCCCCACTCCCCACTACCCTTCTCAGCCTCTGGTAGCCATCATTCTATTCTCTGTCTCCATGAGATCAACTGTTTTTAATATTTAGCTCCCACGGATGAGTGAGAACATGGGAGATTTGTCTTTCCATGCTTGTCCTATTTTAGTGAACCAATATTGATACATTATTATTTTAAAAAAGTCCATGCTTTAGTCAGATTGCCTCAGTTTTTCCCTAAGGTTTTCTTTCTGTTCCATGACCCTACTGGAGGTATGTTTCATTCTGCCTTTCCAAGTCCGTGTGGACTTAAGGATGTAATGCTCCATTTCATCCATTACCTGTAGGTTTTTCAGTTCTAAGAAGCCTGCATCAGATCAAGTGTTTATTTTGTGCCCTTTTCCCCTCTTTCCTTCACCCCTTCCTTTCTCAGGCTCTAACTTGGGGAAAAGATGTCAGAGCACACATGCCCACGGTGGCTTAGGAGCACTGATACCTTTGCTGCCCTTAGGAGTACGTTGGGCAGTTGCTGGACTCCCTTTAAACTGCCACTTTGGAATTCATGCCAGGACAAACAGCCAAATGTAATTTGGGACAACCTGTGAGGCAGAGAATTCAGAAAAAGCCAATACATCTTTAAAAATACATTTGTGAGTCCACCATATTAACTAAATGAAATAGAACTAATGGCTCCCAGGCTGATTGGGTTAATTTCCGCTCTAGCTGTTCACAGCATGGGGTGTCTGTGACTTGGGGGGTCAGCAGAGGCCCAGGGGGTGCTTCCCATCCCTGTCTGGTCAGTTTGGCTCTAACCAACAGGCCGGGGGCAGAGGCCACGTGCGCTCTGCTGCTGTCACAGGAAGCCAGTTCTCTTTGGAGGTGCTCTGCTTAAATCGCTGCTGCCTGTGGTGCCAGGTTTCTGATGCAACGCCTGCCTCCAGCCAGCCTGTCCAACGAATCAAAGTGCACTGGGCGGCTGGCTTGGGGCCAGAATGGCGTCACTGCCCATTAATAGAAGTTGATGGAGCTCAGAAAAATGCCTCAGGTCTGGCAACAATCCAACTCCTCCTACACTTTGTCTGCCTCCAGGCAAATATATAGAAAAATCAATTTAGGGATGCTTATTTTTTACCAGTTCGTGCTAATTTAAGCATTGATTTGCCTAGTTACTGTTGGATTTTTTAAAAATGTTTTGTGACATAGCTTGTTTTTTTCCTGATTTATATATAGTCTTTTACAGGTTCTGCTGCTTCTTTCCAAAAAAAGATTTGAGGTGACTTATTACAAAGGACATTTATTATTAACATACAAGTTTCCTCTGCTTTTCCTTGACGTTCTACTTGTATAACTATAGTTGATGAATTAGAGTTTATCTATCAAACCATCAATACTCCATTTTATTCCGTAAAGGATGCATATAAAATATACAGATACTCACACCAGACAAGATAACACAAATTACAAATAGATAAGGAAGAAAAAAGGAAACACAAGTTAGTAATATAAAATATCAGCTATAAAATAGGACTTCACAGAAATTCACACCACGAAATCCTATGCACTTGCTCCAAATGGGTCTCACATCAGTAAATAAGCCTCAAAAAAGCCAGGAAGAAAGGAAAACTATGACCATTTGGGCAAGCCATAGTGGCAGTAATCTAAAAAGAAGCCACACACCACTTTCTGATACTCAGATCAGAAAGACTTTAAAGAAAACAGTAAGGAACATCTTCAATAATATTCTTATTGGAGACTGTTATGGGCTGGCCGCTAAATTGTGTTCCCTGCCACCCCACCACCCTCCCCAAATTTATATGTGGAAGGCCTAACTCCAGTGCCTCAAAATGTAGTTATATTCGGAGATAGGGTCTTTAAAGAGGTAACAAAGTTAAAATGAGATCATTAGGGTAGACCCTAATTCAATATGACTGGTGTCCTTATAAGAGGTAGAGATTAGGACACAGGCACAGAGACCATGTGAAGACAAGAAGCAGCCAAGGAGAGAGGACTCTGCTGCCACCTTGATCTTGGACTTCTAGCTTTAAGCCACCCAGTCTGTTATGGCACCCCGAGAAAACTAATCCAGAAACACAGAAATACGTTTCCCAAGGGCTATTTCTAATGGCATCTCTTGTTGCAGGCTGATGACATCACCCCCACGTACCCAGATTCCTCCTTTCCCACCTCCCACACCTGCCCCCACATCCCACCCAAATCCACATGGCTATTGTGAAACTTTGGGGTTCTTACATGACTTTGCCATGCTGGTCCACAGCTGGTTGGTCTGGAGGCAGAGTACCTGACCCCAGCTGACCCAATCAGTCTTTTCCTGGGATTTTTCCACCTGGATCTGAGAGAGCTTGACATTAGTCCTCTCTGGCAGCAGAAGCAATAAGCTGTAAGCCATTAGCAGTCAGTGGCCGTTTCTCCCAGGTAGAGACGATGAATCTGGGAGAAGGACAAAGCCAGACAGAAGGAGTCTTAGCATCGTTCCAGTTTCGAATTCATTCTTTTATTCAACAAATATTTATTGAATGCTGACTATGTTCCAGACACTGGTTCAGCAACTCCTAAAGGCCATTTGCATGGCTGCTTTCCTGGCAACTTGGTTGTTCCTACCCTTTTATTGATTCCCTCAGTAAAACTCCCTTTTGCCTAAGCCAGATCTGGTTGGATTTCTGTCACTTACAACCAAAGCAATACACTGCAATTCCCTGCGTTCTCCTTTCCTCTGTAGTCACATGAATCGCTGGTGGCTTCTTGAGCAAGTCCTGTTGCCTCAGGATAACAAGAGTCAGGTCAAGTGATAATTGTGTTTCTGATTTTAGTTTTCTCCGTATAAAAATAAGCAATGCTCAAATATTAACCATGTTGGTTTTCTTGTTCTGCTTGTAAAAGTCCATCTTTTTCCCCAAAATATCTGAGCTGATCGAAACACTATTCTCTGTCCCCAGATTTGAGGGGCTGGTCACAGAAACTTTTACTTATAACCTGGTGACTGTTTCAAAAAGTAAGATGTACCTAACATCTTTTATAATCTCTCCTATTGCAGAAATGATTGTCAGTAACGACATTCAGTCATTAACTCACCTTGTATGCGTTAATGAAATTTCTTCCACTTAGTAAACCCCTCTCATTTCTTTAATTTTACCATTAAATAGCAAGCTGGTATATTATCTGTCCATTTCATATGGAATGTATCTTTTAGGAATGATGCACACAGATATTTGTGTAGCTTGCTTATATTCTCATTTTGTGGATTTCATATTTTTCCCAGGACAGAGGTAAAAACAAACAGATAAACAACAACAACCCATTAACCATATGATGAGGCTTTCAGCCTTAACCAGGAAATGGGCACTCAATCAAGGATTTCTTAAAACATTTCCTCAGAGTAGGTACTCATCAAATATTGTTAAATAGTGTGTCCCTCTTCTGCAAAATAACACAAAAGTGAAGGACCTAGTGTTTAGGAAAAAATGGTGCTTTTTTGTAATTCAGAAATATCCATATTATTTCTGTTTCTGTTGCAGAAACACATGGTCTATAGCAACTTGAGCTTGGATACCGGCACTGCCATTGTGTAGGTGGGAGGCCTCTGTCAAGTAGGTCATTAGACTCTTGAGCCTCAGCTTTTCTCATCCATAAAATGGAAATTAAAATACCTACTTTGTAGTATAATTAGATAATTAAGTTAATGATGTTATAAGTGACCATCATGAGTGCCTGGCGTATTGTGGGTGTGATGGTTAGTTTTAGGTGTCAGCTTGACTGGATGAAGGGATACCTAGAGAACTTGCAAAGCATGATTCTGGATGTCTCCATGAGAGTGTTTTCAGAGGAGACTGGAGTGTGAGTGGGTGGACTGAGTGGGAAAGATCTGCCGGCAATGTGGGTGGACGCCATCTAATTGGTCGGGGACCTAGATAGATCTAAAAAGGTAGGGAAAAAGTGATTTTCTCTCTCTCTGAAGCTGGGACACTCTTTTTTCCTGCCTTTGGACATCAGAATCCCAGGCTGTCTGGCCTTTGGACTCCAGGACTTACACCAGATGCCCCCCAGATTCTCAGACCTTTGGCCTCGGCCTAAGAATTATATTATCAGCTTCCTCAGTTCTGAGGCTTTCAGACCTGGACTGAGCCACGCTACCAGCATCCCGGGGTCTCCAGCTTGCAGGTGGCCTGTCATGGGACTTGTCAGCCTCCATAATCACATAAGCCAATTCCCCTAACAAATCCTCTCCCACATATCTATGCGCACATGTGTGCATGTGTGCACATACCCACACATGTATATCCTATTGCTTCTGTCTCTCTGGAGAACCCCGACTAACACAGTAGGCATTCAAGAAATTGTATTATTATCCAATTCACCATATAATTGCTTATTTCTAATTTTCAATTGCCTTGTATACTTATTGTCTTTCCTTTCTTTTATGATTTTCTTTTTACCATTTGATGTATATGATTGTTGTGCTTTTGGTGACACAAGGCAGCTACCCTGGCATTTTTTGACTTTTATAAAGAAGCACAAGTCAGAAAAAGGCAGAAAAGGAATAATAAATCTACACTGAATTATTCATTTATTCATAGAAAGTAACCAGTATAAATAGCATGTAACCCTAGAAAAGCATGAGGTTTTCAAACCAAATTATGTATGTCAATGCCTTTCAGCCAAAGATCAGCAGGAACACATCTGTTGGGTTTGTTACTTGTCTTGGGGAAGGAAACTGTACGCCCTGGGGAGCTACAGGGAGGGGGAGCTAGAAAGGACGTTCTGAGCTTGCATTAGGTGATTTGTGGAGGGTAAAGGAAACAGGGCTTTTGTCTGGATTGGATGCTTTCAGGAAGAGGGAGTAGTTCTATGACTGGGCATCTTAATAAATCTTATCTAGAAAGAGGGGAGGCTAAGGTTATAATTGGTAAAGAGGTGGCATTCATTCCAATTAGCAAGAAGAGAGTGATGTTTTGTTATTTTCTTGGTTTGGACAATGTTTGTATTTTTGTCTGTGTTCAAACATGACACAGAGTGGTCTTGTTTATGTCTTGACCCATTGCGGTCAATAGAATGACCTTGGCTTATGCTGACATTCTGAGAAATTGTTTACATTCAACAGAACACCATGGCCTATCTCTAAGTGCTGGGCTAGTTCCTAACAACAGTGAGACCCAGCTGTGGGTGTCAGGCCCATTTCCAGATGCCAGGCTGCTCTTCTCATTCTTATGTATTAGCATGCTCTGTGATAGAATTTAGGTGCAGATAACAGGTACCAGTCTATTTAGTGAGAACATGATTTAACATAGAGAATTAGGTGCTTACAAAATTGTTGGAAGGACTGAAATAACGGCTCTGGGCTTGGAATCCAGGAACAACTCCAGGAACTACCCCATAGAGCTAGTCCTCCAGTGTGGCTGCTAACTGTTCATTCCCACCTTCCTGACTATGGCAATCACCACTGAAATTGTTGGCTCCAAGAACACATTAGCTAATTTGCTCTTCAGAGATCAGGAAACCACTGCTGCAACTATTACCCTTAAAGCTACGTGACACCTGCCAGGTCCATACTAACACCTCTGAGTCCTGCCTCTTGCCTTTCACCACACTAGTGACCGGAGCACTGGGACCTGGGCTACCACTGTCGCAGATTAATCCAATGCTGCTGTGGCCTCCTTTGACAATGGCAGCAGTACAAATTGCAGCCGCCCATTTGCTATATCATTTCCAATTTCCAGATCTCACATCAGCAGTCTGATTGCCTGAACCTAAGTCACACCCAAAACCCTAGCTGCAAGGGAGTCTGGGCATCACACTGCTTGGGTTCTCCAGCCCCCCCAGCAGGAAGTGAACTATAGGGAGACTGGAATGGATGTTGATTTCCAGGCCAGCTTATTCACCACAAGCCCTAATCAAGAGTAAAGAGGCCTGGATCTAAGCCTGATTCAGTCACTAATTTGCTATTTACTAAGTTTCTTTCTGACTCTAGAGTTCTATGACTCTATTATTAATTTTGTTCATATTTTCTTAAATGTATTCATTTTGAAAAGCATTTTCATACTTTCTTACATAAGAATTTTATTCTCACTAATACTCAGAGCAAGAATAGAAAGGCTCCAAGATGCCCCTCAATGATTTTTACCTCCCAGGATTGTCACTCTCTCACATTGAATAGGGATGACCTGTGAAACCAATAGGATATTGTGTAAATGGCAGCATGTGGCACCCAAGACAAGGTCATTAAAAAAAAAATTGCAGCCTCTATCTTTGCTCTCTCTTGGATCACTGACTCTGGGTGAAGCCAGCTGTCATGCCATGAGGACACTCAAACAGCACAGTGGGGAGGTCCATGTGGTGAGGACTGAGGCCTCCTGTCAACAGCCACCATCCACTAGCCAGCCATATGAACAAGCCACCTCGGACATGCATGTTCCAGCCCCCATCAAGCCTTGAGATGACTCTACTCCTGGCTGACATCTTGATTGCAACTTCATGTGAAACTCTGAGCCAGAGCGACCCATCTAAGCCACTCTCGAATCCTGACCCACAGAAACTGTGTAAGGCCGTAAATACTTAATGCCACTAAGTTCTGGGGTAAATTATTATGCAGCAACAGAAAACTAATACATTTCTGATTAGTATGTAAAATAGCATGAAAATTGCTGAATTTTATTTCCTAATCTCTAGCATCAAATTTCATTTGCTTATCCTTTTCTGACATAAAGCTGGTAGCCTTTGAGATTGTATCTCTAGACATATCAGAAGCCGTTAAAAAGTGCGTAAATCAGAATTAAAACTAAGTAATTAATTTCTGAGATTTAAAATAAAACGTGGTAATGGGCAGACAGGAAAAATCCTTATTGCTAATACTGTAAATAGCAACTATTTTCTTAGGCAAAATGACAGGCATTTGAAACATATCACAGGGCTACTATATCCTTTGAAAATAAAGCTAATGAAAACATAATAAATAGTCAAAACGACTCTTTCACTGACATCCCAATCAACTCTGTGAAATGACTTTTATTTTAATGCAGGAACTATGCTGTGTTTATAGGTCAATAAACATTCCCATATGTTAATGAAAGATAAAAGTTGTCTGCTAATGAATTATTTGTGGTTTTAATCTAAAAGATAAAGAAATTAATTTCTTTCATTTTATGTTGGCTTAAAGTTTTATCTAAGAAAAAATGTTCCAACAAAACTTACTTAGTTTTTATTAAGGCTCTTTTCTGGATCCTGTGCCCATGTCTGGTAAGAACCTAGTTGCTTACTTAGAGTAGCAATCTTTCACTTATTATGAAAAATAAGAGTACATGAGTTTTAGAAAATATATTAAGTAGAAGTATGAGTTGCAAGTGCCACAAACTTTATATGAATTGGCTTGAGCAAAAAAAAAAAAAAAATTTACTAGATGGTCACTGCCGTGTGCTGGAATTCAAGTCACAGCCAAGTTCAGATAGAGCGGAGACCTCAGGCACCAATGGAGCCAGGGCTGGAAAGCCCCCTGCTCTCTCCCCGAGCCTTGCCTCTGCTTCTCTGGGTGCCAGCTTTGTCTTGTGGCAGATTGGCTTCCTTTTTGTTGTAGAAAACACGGCTGTTGGCAGTCCTGAGTTTTACATTTTTCAGCTTTCGTTTCTGGAGACTTGTTCTCTGCTCTTAAATGCCAATTTCTAATGAACTCCAGCCAGGGGCAGGGCCATGTTGTTCAACATGGCTGCTCCTGTGGTGGCTGAGGAGGGAGGGAGATTTCCCAGAAAAACAGCGGGCTGGGAAGACAAGACAGTATGTACCATACATTAGGTTTCTAGGGCTGCTGTAATGAAGTACCACAAACTGGGTGGCTTAAACATGAGGAATTTATCTTATAGTTCTGGAGGCAAGAAGTCCCAGGTCAAGGTGTTGACAGGGTTGGTTCCTTGTGAGGGCTCTGAGAGAGAATCTGTTCCAGGCCTTTCTCCTAACTTCTGGTGGTTTGTTAGCAATCTCTGGCTTTCCTTTGCTTGTAGAAGCATCACTTCCGTCTCAGCCTTGATCTTCACATAGTGTTCTCTGGCATGTATGTCTGCGTCCAGATTTCCCTCTTTTACAAAAACACGAGTTGCGTTAGGGCCCACCATACTCCAGCATGACCTCATCTTAACTGAACTAATTATATCTTCAACAACACTGTTCCCAAGTAGGGTCACATTCTGAGGCACTGGGGGCTAGGATGGCAACATATAAATTGGGAGGTGGGTGGTCTATTCAACCCATAAGTCTGGTTCAGGGCAGCACTTCATACACAGGGTATCAGGGATCAAAGGATGGAAGCAAGAAGCGAGGGCAAAGAGTCATGAACTTGGAATTAGAATCCCTTCAGATCTCATCTTCCAAGAGATAAAAATAAGTAACAAACCTGCATCCAGAGAAAGAACTGGAGAATTTTTTGTGGTGACAGAGGTAAGATAACCATCAGACACACAGGGATATGGGCTACCACAGAGTACCACAGTGGCTACAGTGGCTGATTGGTCACGTCACCCTGCGTGGACTGTTTCTTCCTCACACTCGCCTTCCATGCAGATTTCCATTTGGTGGACTCTCTTTGCCTGGGGTAGAAGGTGCTCATGGAAACCAGCAGAACAAGCAGCCTAGCTTCTTGGGCCTTGCGGAGAACTTGAACAAGAGAGGGGAGTAGAGAGAGTTTGGAGTGAGGAAGAAGCCAGGTGCAGCACCAGGGGGCTTGCAGTTGGCTGTTCGAGAGTGACAGTGAACCTCTACCTCATTTCCTGTCTGGGTCCCTTGAGAGATGGAGCCCCGCAGATGCCCCCCACACACTCAACATTGGGAGGGCAGCAGAGATAGCCCTTCTGGGGCCCGAGATGGCAGAGGAGGCCATCAGGATCCCTGGGCCTCCTGTCTCACTGCTCTGCCCATCCCAAGGGAACAGGGCAGTGTTTCTGCTGCAGCAGCACCAGCCACGATGTCATAGGGACCTCCTGTGAACCCAGGGCCATCCCAAGGCAGGGGAGGGGCAGAATCTTTCATTGATCAAGGTGTTTTTGGTTTCTCTGCTTTGTTTTGGTTTTTGTTTTTGTTGTTTTTGAGACAGGGTCTCGCTTTCTTGCTCAGGCTAGAGTGCAGTGGCGTCATCATACCTCACTGCAACCTCAAACTCCTGGGCTCCAGTGAATCTCCTGTCTCAGCCTCCAAGTAGCTGGAACTACAGGCACAGGTCACATGTGGCAAATTTTTCCATTTTTTTGCAGAGATGGAGTCTCACTGTTGCTCAGGCTGGTCTTGAACTCCTGGTCTCAAGCAATCCTCCTACCTCGGCCTCCCAGAGTGCCAGGATTACAGGTGTGAGCCACTGTGCCTGACCTCATTGATCAAGCTTTTAATCAGAAGCTAACTTTGGTACCTGAAATTACCATAAATTGACAGGATCAAGATTTCCACTGTTAAAGTAATAAATCAGAATCAGAGATCTAATTGATTATAAAACTCAATGTCAAAGTTGAGTGTGTAAATAATCAAATCTTATTCTGTCTGTTATGCTTTCATTTATTTAGCCATGGAACAGGCTTCACATATGCATTTAATTTGCACAATAAATCAGAGGATTGTACTATTATTATTTCCATTTTACAGATAAGAAGACTAATGCCTATTGAAGTTGAAGACCTTGGACTCAAAACCAAGTCTGGAGTGAAGTGTATGGTATGTGAATTATATCTCAATAAAACTGTTACAAAACAAAAAAATAAAAGAACAAATACGCTTGATAATAAAGTCCATATATCATACACCATAGAAAATGTCTTATTTAGGTTGGGCTATTGCTGGTAGAGAGAAATGGGTTATTTCAGGTTGTATCTTTTCTTTTTAAGTGTATGTGATGTATCCCAAGGCAAAGATTCATTAATTTTGTTTAAAAAAAAAAAAAGGCCAGGGCCTGGCAAAACAAACTGATAAAGTTCCATTTTTATGTGTTCATGGGGCAAATCAGTCTTCCATGGAGAGTTAATGTTGTCTCCTCAAATCACAAAGTCCAGACAGAAGTCTGCTTTGCTTAAGAGGGAAAGGGGGAGATTCACTGTCTTTTTTGGACATTAACTTAGATCCAGCACTTTTCAAAACCGTTTTGTGTGATTTTGATAAAATCTTAATTTAATCCCTTATTTGAAGGCACTGGTACCTCTTTGAAGAGGGAATCACCAAGTACACTAGAAGAATTCATACTGTTTTTATATACCCCTACAAGCAAACTGAATTGTCAAGTTATGAAATTTATGAAAAAATATTCATACCACTTTTTTGAAAGTCTCTTCTAAGTTCACAAGCATGATGACCCCTTTGTTTCATAATTTATGGTAATGGATTCAAGTTGTATCTCATTTTATTACATATTCTCATAGGAAAATGACTTGACTTGGGATGTCAAAATGGATGTGTATTGAGATGACAAGTTTAAAAGCCTTTCAAGAGTTTGGTTCACAAGCCACAAGAGGAATGAAGGCGACATTTCAAAGTCCTTTAATTATCTCAGATGATGTGATAAGGAAAATAACATACTAACTGCCAAATCAAAATCATACGTTGGGATGAAGTCAGTTACATACACAATAGATTCCTTTCTCTTGAAAGCCACGGTCTGGACACATTTCAGTCACTTTCTTCTTTAGACACAAGCAGTGAACCACAGAGAAACCATGAGGTCTGCAGTTCTGCGTGGGGCACTTTCAAAATGCTGACTTGCTGCCATGGAAGGTCGCCCAGGGTACTGAGCAAAGTGAAAAATGCAAGTTGCACAACAATGTGTGCAGTGTGAAACCATTCACAAGGGGAAACAGATATGATAAGATGTATTATGACTCGGTACAATACTATACTATACGACGTTGTGTAAAAAGACAATTCTGAAAAGACCCCAAAGAAACAGTGAATCGTTTCTTTTGGGAAGAATAAATTGGGGATGATGGTGTCTTTTACATATTATGTCGAAAAAGATTCTATGTCAGAGATATTAGGAATACTAAAGTGAACAAGTAAATAAAATAAAAAGAAAACAAAAATATTAAGTTGCCACACCATAAAGAGCAGCAGGCCAGGTGTGTTGGGTTTGCCCAGTGGGAAGGGACCCCTGCACCCCTCACTAGCCCACCCCCCAGCAGTTAGCCGACCACTCTGTGTCTGCATGCCCTCCTGTGCCAGCTGATCCCTCGGGATCCTTTGTACCACACTGAGCTGCCAGGAGCTCAGAGCATGTTGCAGGGGTGTGGCTGGGACTTCTGGGGGTCCCCATAACATCTCTTCTACCTCTCCGACCTCATAATGACAGCCCATCTGAAACGCTGCTATGAAGAGGACCACGAGTTCAGGAATGCAGGCAGCCTCTAAAAGCAGTAAAAGGCAAGGAAATGGGTTCTCCCTGGAGCCTTCAGAAGGAATGCAGCCCTGGTGACAACCTGAGTTTAGCCCAGGGAGACCCGTGTTGGACTTCTGACTTCCAGAACTATGAGCTAATGAATCCGTGGTGTTGTTTTAAGTCATCAAGCTTCTGGTAATTTGTTATAGCAGCAACAGGAAACTAATACAAGGTCTTAATTATAATCTCTCATAGAGAGAAAACTTCTTCGTATCCTAACTAAACAGTCTTCAATCACTCTTTACCATATTATCTTGTTTTATCCTCTTTATAGTCACTATCAGTACCTGCAAAAATTTTAGATAATAAGCACATTTTTAAAAAAGCTTCCTTCCATTAGAATATTAACTCCTTAGAGACAGCAGGTGCCCTGTGTTGCTCACCTCTGCAGCCCAGCACCTAATGTTTGTCACATGTAGGTCCTCATGAAAACAGTAATGCTCCTCCCTTGACATTTCTTCTTCCTCCTTCTCTTCTTTTCCAGAATATATCTATGGGGAGAAAAAAAAATATTTTCATTTTAAATGTTTGTTTTTATTGCAAAAAAGCCCATTTGGAGCCATTTCTAGATGCTGGGTGGGGTAAGAATCCTCTTGATCTTCTCTCCTCCCCTGCTCACTTTCCTCCCCAAGGCTGGGAATGAGTCAGGCCAAGCAAGTTATTCCAGAATTCCACTGGACTGTTCAAGCCAAGAAGGAGGCTGAAATTCCAAGATTTGGATCTCTGGTAAATTTCCTGAGGGGTACAACTCAGGCCTGAGCTTGATGCATTTCCTGATATGATATTATTGTTCATTTGTGACTTATTGGAAATCCTCCATGAGCACATACTGCAGAAGAGATTGGGGGTGTGGGGATGGGGACATTTATTTGTCAGAGGTCCATGTTTGGTACACAGAGTTCTACTCTCCTTGGCCACTGTGAACTTTGGCCTCATCTCTGCCCACTCACTCTCCTCCATGTGGGTTATGTTCCAGCTTCACTGGAATCCTTGCTGCTTCCTTGAAACACTGTGCTTTCATGCCTTTGTCTTCCTCGGGCTGCTTCTGAGCCTGGAAGGGCTATCTCCTCCCTGGCCCCATGGTAAACTTGTCATCTTCCTTCAGAGAGCAGTTCTCTTTTATTCGCCTTTGTGTCTCCCTGGGTGACCTGCATTTACTAAGAGCTGTCACAGGTACGTCTTCATGGTCATCTGTCTGAAGGCAGGAACACTGTCTTGTGCACTCTTGAATCCCTAATACCTAGAACAGGGATGGCATGGTCATTTTCTGGAGGAAGGAATCTCTGTCTTGCATTAGATTTGCCCAAGACCATGAATTATTCACTTCTGAATCTCAGAATCATGAGTGGCCTGGAGTGGCACCATATATGTTTAATGACTAGACTTGAATTAAATGGCATGGGGGATAGACACTGCTTGCTATCCCTGAGTGATATTTTAATCTTACAAGATTTTTAGCTTGGCACTTAGCTATCTAGAACATTTCTCAGCTTTATAGCTAGGTGTGGCCATGTGACAAGGTTATGGCCAATAAAAATGTAAGCAGAAGTGTCCGGTGGCAGCTTCTAGAAACCTTTGTTATGAGATGGGTAGTATGTGGGCTAGTAACAGTGAGATTCTTTTGTCACTCCAGGCCTGGGTACAAAGAAAAGAGGTGGTTATTATTATCTGGAAGAAGGGTATTATGTGGGGAGAGCCTCCCATCAGGACCCATAACTTTCCATAGACAGAATTAGCAACTTGTAGGGAGGTAGCTAAGAAAATAATTATCTGACCTCACTCTTCCTTGTCCTCAAACCAATGGTCCCCATAAGCTGAACCAACCAAAAATCAGAAGGTGAGGGAACCCATTGATGTCAACCTTGGAGATCCACCTTTGGGGAAATAGCAGGTGGAGATGGATGGAGCTTGGAATTGGCTGGGTAAACAGAAAATATCTAGCACACCTGGGTAGATGTGTTTTCTCATTTTAAAAATAAGGAAATTAGATGGAATCTCTACTGTTCTTTCTGGTTGTAATATTCAGAATGGATTTTCTGCATTAATTGATTTTACTTTCTCAAACTTTTTACAAACTTTCATGTCACCTGCAGTCAGGCATTCCAGAGCACCAGGTATTACAGACCAATGATCAATCTCAAAATTATATTATTTGGTGAAAGGAGGACAAATATAAAAATGGGTCATATTAAGGAGTCCAAAAACAGACCCAGACATACATGAACAGTTGATTTTATGTCAAGAGTAACACTGCAGAGGGTTGTCTTTGTAATAAATCATGCTAGATCAATTGTATACTTATGTGGAAAAATAAATCTTAATCAGCACATCATACACGATTCCATAGGGACTGTTGACCTAAATGTAAAACAAACAAACAATAAAGCTTCTCAAAAGAACATAGGAGAATATCTTCATGATATTGTTAAAGGGAAAAGGAATGAAAAGACTTGAACAAGCACTTCATAAAAGAAGCATATCCAAATGGCCAATAAACAAACACTGGGTGTCTGACTTCACTGGCTATCACCAGCATGACTAACATTACACAGACTAACAATAATAAGTGTTGACAAAGAAGTGGAGCAACTGGAACTCACATATATTGCTAGTGAGGGTGAAACTTGGTATAGCCACTTTGGAAAACCATTTTCTAGGATCTGCCAAAGTTGATCATATACAAACCCTATGACCCGGAACAAATAGGTGTATCCACAAAAGATATACATGCATTTGTTCACTAAAAGATATATGCAAGAATTTTCATCGCAGCACTATTTATGAGCAAAAAACTGGAAAAAAACTGAAGTGGAAATCAACAGTAGAATGGACACAAGACTTGAGGTATATTTATATAATTAAATATTAATATAGAGCAATAGAAATGAAAAATTGCTATATGCAGCAATGAGGCTGAATTTCATGTACTTTTGTACACAAAAACAGTAAATACTGAATGATTACTTTTATATAGATTAAAAATAGGCAAAGCAATAATCAATGGTGTCAGAAAGCAGGATTATTCATACCTTTTGGGGGGATGAAGGGATTGGGGTAGGGGCAAGAGAGCAGCTACTGGGAAGCTGGTAACTTTGTTTCCTGATCTTGGGTGTGTACGCTTAGTATTGAATAAAAGCTGTTTGAGCTGTACACTGATTTGCATCTGTTCCTACAAATAGAGGCTTAGAAACATATTGACTCCAATAAGTAAAATGTCATTTCATATAGCTTTTTCTTTTGTTTTCTTTTAAATAAAAACAGGGGCAAGGACCTGAACAGTAGCCCTTTCCTGTTCAATACTAACGTAAAGATAGAAGAACATGTCTGTATTGCTACTGAGGAATTACAACAGTGACCTCTTTCAAACAGGCTTTCTTTGAACAGGTGTTCAAAAGCAAAAAGGTTTCCTAAGTCATTTGTAAAGCTAAATTTTGCTGAAGTCTGGAGCCCTGGGTATTGTGTCAGGAATCAGATGCAATGAGATCATTTTCTTTTGCCAACATTTCTGTCTGATAAAGAAAACAAATCTATTTGACAGAACAAAGAATTGCCTCATACAAAAATACGTTAGAAAAAAGGCAGCATTATTCTCAAGTGCCTAGGAGAGAAAACGATATGAGATTTAAAAGAAAGAGTTCTCTGTCCTGAGAAAGATTAAATTTTTGCATATTCTCTCAGGAATTAGTGCATTTACTAAGTAAATTTCAACCACTTCCAACAAGTGTTTTAGATGGCTTACCAGAAAGCTGCATCAAAATAGAGTAATGATAAAAACAGCAATGATAAGGAAACACGCCCCAAACAAGAGTTGTGTTGAAGACAAAAGGGGTGGGAGGTAGTTTTACCATAAAATCTATTTATGCTGAAGGGAGTTACTCCAGCTGAGCACCACACTGAACTATTCCTGTCCTGGCATCCAAGGCAAAAGAGAAATTAAATAAACTGATTAGCTTTCATTAAAAAACGAAGAAGATAGAAAAGGCAGGAAAGAGGCATGCTAGGGTAACATGAGGGACAAACATTCCTAGCATATTAAGAGAAAGTGAGGAGGATTTTTTTTATGTAAAGTTTAAACATTATAATAAAAATTGTCATTATAGGAAGTTTTATAGTATATATAAAACATTCTCAATTATCTCTGGCAAAAGGCAAAGGCATAACAACATTAAATCATGATTTCTTGAAGGCATTAAATCATGATTTCTTGTATGAGGTCATGGCGAGTCAACCTGGCTTTTTTCTTTTCTTTTCTTTCTTCATTTTTTCTTCTCTTTTCTTTTAATTTTTTCTTTTTTTTTCTTTTTGTTTTTCAGAGTTCATTAAATTTTTTTAAATTTATTTATTTATTTTATTTATTTATTTATTTATTTTTGATACAGAGTCTCACTTTGTTGCCCGGGCTAGAGTGAGTGCCGTGGCGTCAGCCTAGCTCACAGCAACCTCAAACTCCTGGGCTTAAGTGATCCAACTGCCTCAGCCTCCCGAGTAGCTGGGACTACAGGCATGCGCCACCATGCCCGGCTAATTTTTTCTATATATATATATTTTAGTTGGCCAGATAATTTCTTTCTATTTTTAGTAGAGACGGGGTCTCACTCTTGCTCAGGCTGGTCTCAAACTCCTGACCTCGAGTGATCCACCCACCTCGGCCTCCCAGAGTGCTAGGATTACAGGCGTGAGCCACCGTGCCTGGCCTAAATTTATTTTTAAATTTCAGAATATTATGGGGGGACCAATATTTTGGTTACATATATTGACTTTGCACCACCCAAGCCAGAGCTACAAGGGTGCCCTTCCCCTAGACAGTGCGCTCCGCACCCATTAGTTATGAATTTACCCATCCCCTCCACCCTCCTCCCATCTTCCCAGCACCCATTGAATATTACTTCCATGTCTACACCTAAGTGTTGATCAGTTAGTACCAGTTTGATGGTGAGTACATGTGGTGCTTGTTTTTCCATTCTTATGATGCTTCACTTCGAAGGATGGGCTCAAGCTCTATCCAGGAGCTAGATGTATTAATTCACCATTGTTTTTTATGGCTAAGTAATATTCCATGGTATACATATACCACATTTTATTAATCTACTCTTGTATTGACGGGCACTTAGATTGTTTCCACATCTTTGCAATTGTGAATTGTGCTGCTATAAACATTCAAGTACAGATATCTTTATTATAGAATGACTTTTTTTCCTCTGGGTAGATGCCCAGTAGTGATATTGCTTGATCAAATGGTGCTGGGAAAATTGGATAGCCACATGCAGAAGACTGAAACAAGATCCACACCTCTCATCAAAAATCCTCACCTTTCCCAAAAATCAACTCACCATGGTTAACGGACTTAAACCTAAGACATGAAACCATAAGAATTCTAGAAGAAAATGTTGGAAAAACTCTTACAGACATCAGCCTATGCAAAGAATTTATGAAGAAGACCCCCAAAGCAATCACAGCAGGAACAAAAATAAATATATGGGACATGATCAAGTTAAAAAGCTTCTGCACATCCAAGGAAACTATCATTAGAGTGAATAGACAACCTACAGAATGGGAGAAAATATTTGCATGCTACACATCCAATAAAGGACTGATAACTAGATCTATACAGAACTTAGGAAAAACAACAAGCAAAAAATCAAACAACCCTATTAAAAAATGGGCAAAGGATATGAACAGAAACTTTTCAAAAGAAGACAGACGAATGGCCAACAAACATATGAAAAAATGCTCAACATCTGTAAGTATCAGGGAAATGCAAATCAAAACCACAATGATATATCACTTAACTCCAGTGAGAATGACTTTTATCAAAAAGTCCCAAAACAACAAATGTTGGTGTGGATGCAGAGAGATAGGAACACTCACACACTGCTGGTGGGACTGCAAATTAGTACAACCTCTATGGAAAGTCATATGGAGCTACCTCAAAGAACTAAAACTAGAACTACCATTTTTCTTTTAGATAAACTCTTGCTCTGTCGCCTAGGCTGGAGTGTAGTGGTTCAATCATAGCTCACTGTGACCTCAAACTCCTGGGCTCAAGCAGTCCTCCAGCCTCAGCCTCCCCAGTAGCTGGGACTAGAGGCATGCACCACTGTGCCCCACTATTCAACCTGGCTTTGAAGTTATTGTGTAGTGTCCAGGGGGAAGTGCTGGGTTTGTGTAACCTGGGTTTCCTTGACCACACCACCCTGGGGCAAAGTTGTAGTAACCAGCAGGGTTCGTCTGGCCCTGCCCATAGTCAACACTGCAGAATCCCCCCAGCTGTTCCTGCGGATCCCAGGGGGTGACACACATGGGCTCACTTGTATGGACCTTTCAGCTACCCTGTGGCCCCTGCACTCAGCTTCCCTCCTGCTCTGGCTCCATTGAGGACACTGATACGTCCAAGCTGCTACGGCTATGCCTCAAAGCCATGAAACGTGTTCCCTGCTGCTGTAACTGCCAGCACTGACCTCTCCCTCTCCCTCTCTCTCTCGTACCCACCGAATGTGATGCCTCCCTCCTGTCTTCAGTTCAGGCTGAGGTGGCTCCGGTGCAAACTCTGTCCATTCTGAGCTCCACACAATTCTAATCCCAACCCCAACCAGAAGTACCACAATGTCCGCTTGTGCTCCCCTCTGAACCATCCAAAAGATGCTGGGACTCCCAACAGTCTCATTCTCACTTTCCTACAGTTTTCCTCCTGTAGGATGCAGCCTCTGGGGGCAGGACAAAAAAACGTTCTGATTCTGAGAATAGTATTGGATTTATCAGTTTTCCTCTCTGACATGGGTCTATTACCTTGAGACAAACTTGTATGCCAGACTTTATTTCCCTAGAATAAAGCCTTTCCCAGGAAGGAGGACCATCTCTCAAAAATGCCCAGACATATGTGTGTCCAGACGGAACGTGGCTTGAGCCTGACCAGGGACTCCAGCCATGTCAGCATGTCCCTAACATCATGGCTGCCAAATGTGTAGGCCTACTGCCTAGATCTGGTCTAAAGTCAGGCTGTTCCAGAAAGTGCACACTCCTCTTCTGACCTTGCATCATCTGAGACTGGCAGCACCATTTAAATAACAATAGTCACAGTTGCTTAATGACTGTTTCACACTGGGCACTTTAAGGCAGTATTTCTGCTTTGTACAACTGCTCTGCAAGGGAAGTGCTATTACCCAAATTTTAAATATGAAGGGGTCAAATAGTGAGGTTAAGTGACCTGTCGAAAGCCACAGTGAGTAAGTGGTCCAGCTAACATGCAAACCCAGATTGGCTGGAATCAAGCCTACGTTTGACTTGAGGAAACAGTTCAATATGACACAGGCCTTGGAACCAGAACCTTCCTGTGAACCAGAGCCCTCTTAAGACACATTCAAATATTTTTATCCTTTTCTCCAAGAATTTAAGAGACAAATACAGGCTCCCAAACACACAGCCTCTTCACTCCCAGCTTAAAGTCTATTCCTAGCCTTCTTGTCTTTGGACACTAATTTCATGCCCTCATCATTTTCTAACCTAGGGCAGCTTCCAGCTCTAGTACACTAAGAGTGTATTCCAATGGTGGATCAATTCAAATTTCTTCCATTTCCATGGTTCGTTCTTACAGAAAACCCTGAGCCTGCTGGGGCTGAAGGGGACACACGTCATGTTAACACCCCTGTCAAAGCCCTTTCCCCAAAGTCAACATTTTTTTGGTAACTGTCTCTTCCCTTGCCCACATCTCCTATTTCCATTTAGGGATTCCTGTGCAGCTAACCCTCACACTTTCCTCCAGGGTGGGGCATGCGACCATCTTCTTGTCATGTGATTGATTAGCTCAGCTTAGTCACTAGCACCACCCGCTAACCAGACTAAGTCCCAGGAGATTTTTCAGGAGTGCTAGGGCAAAGACACTCTCTTTTCTGTGAGACCTGGACAAGGAAGCATGTAGCTTTGAGAGTTGCTTATGGCCATTCTGGGACTATGAGGGGAGCCGGCCTTAGAATGCTGCTAATACCCCAGAAGACAGGTGAAGAAATAAGAAAAAACAAAACAAAACAAAACCTAGTGGCTGAGCTGCTGGGAATAAGCTTGTTTGAGGCAAACTCTCCTGGAGAGTTTTCAATCATGTGAGCCAGTAGATTTCCTTCCTTGTTTGAGCCTGATTGAGCCAAATTTTCTGTTGCTTGCAATACACGCTTCTTAAATACACATTTTGCAATGGTGGTCAAGTTTTTAATTGTCTTTCCCCCGAGACCGTGAGCTTCTTGATCCCTGAGAGAAACTTGGTTGAATAAATGAATGAGTGGGCAAAAGAAATGAGGAAAGAGAAACCAGTTGCCCAAGTGTGTTCAGGGCTTTTGTAGGGCCATTGCTATTTAACTAGCTATATTGCTTGCTCTTCCTGATCCATGGACATTTCTATTAAAGAGTTCTGGGTCACTTGAGAAATCTTCAATACTAATAACCATGGCCAGGAACAGTGCTCACCTTGGTGGTGAGGAGCCCGGCTCTACCAGAACTTACTAAATCTGCAAAGCAAGGAATAACTCAAAGAGAATCCTCCAGATAAACCTGCATTTCTTATTATGCAATAAACAAAAGAGACTTTGACTCATCCATCCGTAAATTAGGGTCTTGGCAGTAAAGCACTTGGGAACTGGATGCCTGCAGAAGCCCTCGGCAGGAATGTTGCCCCTTGGCTCCAGGCTCAGAGGGGCTGATATTTGGAGGCCTTATCAGGCTCCCATTCCACAAATAAAGTCACAGGGAGGAGGTGGTGAAGGCAGTTTAAGTAGGTATGGGCCTTTCACTCTTTACAGAATGGCTATCATGAATCTCTGGTGTTTTTATGTGCATTTATGTGTATGTTGCACACGTGCACCCGTCCAAGGCAACGTTAGCTGGTGGGAGTCTCAGAAAAAAAAAGCGAAGCTGTCACTGAAGCCCCAGGAGAAAAGGACATGAGTGGGGATAGATTTCTTGCAATTTCCCCTGGTGCTGTTTGTCCTTTGCTCCACCCACCACCCCTACACACACACACACACACACACACACACACACACACACGAACAGCTCTGCTCGGCAGGAAATGTTAGGCAGGAGGAAGTGCCCTGGCCTTCGCCTCTTGCTTTCACAGCATCAAAGGTCAGGGGTGGTGAGCTCTGTGGAGGAAGCATTGCAGGCACAACTTTGAGTTAGCAAATAGGAAGGAGGGCTTTCAGAGAGCAGTGCGGGTCGGGGGAAAGAATGGGTGACAGAAGGTGTTGCTGCAAGCACCAGGCTCTAGGCCTGGCTCTGCCACTGTTTTTGAGACTTTTGGTAAGCCCTTATGCTTCTCTGGACCTCAGTTTCTTCAATGGCAAAACAGGGAGGTTCTGGATAACAAGATAAAGCACAATGGCTGCTGCCACCTGGATACATCCCTTGGGCAACAAGGGGGACAAAAGCCATTTTTCCAGCTCCTCCAGGGTTTGTCCCACTAACACCAATAGCTGCCAGGGAGACTGTGTCTTGGATCCCTTCTATCTTTCGGACAGATGTTCAGCAGCCTCCCCCTTCATGCTGACAGTCTCGTTTCCAGAAGGCCCATGACTCTGTCATGCCATCCTATCTAGGAATAGAGAAGAGGAACATTCACCTGGTACCCCAAAACCATGGGGATCACAACTGAAAGACCACATGAAGGGGTGCCACAAAGGACCATACACTCATAAAAGGACATTATTTATCAATCATTCTATCAATGGATAAATCTATTCATTCATTCATTCATTTACTTGTTCAACAAATGTTTATGCTGAATTCATTCACTTCATTCATTCAACAACTTTTACAATGCCAAGATTTGAGGGTATAAGAGTAAATGAGGTATGGACATGAATTGTTGTTTAGTTGAGTGGGAGATACAGGAAATAAAGCAGCCCTAAAAATACTGTAATTAAATTGCCTTTGATAGAGAAGTCATGGAGTGCTGCGGGAGTGCACAGCAGGGGCGCCTATGTGCCTGGACTTCCCAAGGGAATGATCTGTGAGAAAGAGCAGCAGGAGTTAGCAGGGGAAGACAGGGCGGGTGGTCTACAGAGAGAGCTCAGGCAGGGAAGAGACTGGGTGAGGGCTGCAGGTGACAGTGAGAATGGACAGAGTGGGTTGCAACAGAGATTGCATGAGGGCAAGGGTGTCGATGGGGGACGGTTGAATATAATGGTGGTAATAGGGTACCTCTGTAGATTCTTGAGCGAGAGAATGATATTATAAAAACACTTGAGGAAAAAGAATTAGTCTATTTTCTATACTCAGCATGCAATGGAAGTGACAGAGACCAGAGCTAGGGAGACGAGCAAGGGGGTGTTGGCAATAATGAAGTCAAGGACCAGAGTGCTGTCTGTGTGAACAGAGAACAAAGAACAGGTGGCCACAGGCTACCGTTCAGCTTAGCCTGTGCTGGAAAGCCTGGAAGAGCACTCCGCTTAGTAACAAACTAGTCCAGGAATTGCCATCTATAGGGTAGAGTTTGTCCCATATTCACTTGGACTTATTTATCACAGTGATTTTCAAACTGTTCAAAGATCTCTAGGGTTTCCAGAGGTGCTTTAGAGACTCCATTCAACCAGAATGATTCAACGTTGATCTGTTTTGGACAAACAAAGGCTTGAAAATGACTAGTCTACTTTTTCACAATGTATATGTTCTGTGTGAAGCCCAGTGTTCTTGGCAATTCTTAAATTTGGATTTGTGTGTGTGTGTGTGTGTGTGTCTCCAGACCACTACTCTCTCTCAGAAGTTCACTAGCAGCACCTCCTATCCAAGCCCCTCCTGAAGTCAGGGATCTCTCTTGTTCTGCCCCTGCCCTCCCTACCTGATTCCAGACCCAGCTCAACAAAGACAAAGCTTCCTCAGCATCCCTTCCCATTTTAATCCTCTTGCAGCTCATCTCTGGAGGGTGGAAAGAATTCATCTATTATTGTTGTCAACAATAATAATAAGGCATAAGAATGGACTGAGGAAATTTTTGTTCAGTCAAACCTCTTGAAGAGAAAGAGAAAACAAAATAGCATTCTCCTTGACTAGAATGATTATTTTTCAAAGGAAATCATTTAACTCTACATTTTGTGGGAGGAAGGGGACAGGAGGTAGGGAATGTCAGGCATGGTGCCCGGCTCATAGAAAATGTTCCATAAATGTTTCGTTCATAGATTCTTTCATTTCATTCTACAAACACAAACTCTGATCTCTAGGAGGAGGATTTTATTCATATTTGCCTCCTGAGCTATGTCTTGGCAATGCCAACAAAGTCACTACAGAAATGATGTGGGTGTCTGCCGGCTGGTTTGCATATTTCCTGAGTTGCCCCAAGTACAGCAGAGTGAGCCTGAGAACTGTAGGCTCTCAGACCTGGAAGGAGCCTTTAAAATGACCAGAGGGAAAATGCCCAGGAAAATCCCTGTCCAGTGCTGCAAGTTGGGGTTGGAAGTGTCCAGTTCCTCTGAGGCAGCCAAGTCTATCTTCAGACAACTCTGTTAGAAAGCTCTTCCTGACACTGAGCTGAAATCAATCACTTCATAGCTTCTCTCCATTGCTCCAAGAAATCCTGTATGGGGGACAGGCATTCAGCACAGAGTTATTCTAATCCTCCTTCTTGGCTGTCCTTTGGATTTTGGAAGACAGTGGTCATAGTCTCCGAGTCTTCGCTAGGATCCCTTGTCCTAGTCTTTCAAACCTTTCCATGGCGTAAGGTTTGCAGATCCAAAATTATCCTGGTCCTTTTCCCATTAAGAAGCTTTACTTTCCTGCTCTTAAAATAGCCTGCCTAGGACAGAAATACTTTCACGTGCCTTAACCAGTACAGAAGGATAGGGACTCTGTTAAATCTGATTTTGGAGCCTACCACTTACTAGCAGTGTGGCTTTGGCAGGTTCCTGAACCTCTAGGAAACATGGTTTAACATGTAGCCTCATGTAAAGCACAAAGGGGGTGTCTGATACATGATATCCACCTATCCACTGTTATTCTTCTATTAATGCAACTTCTGGTGGCACCAAACTTTTAGGTGATAACACCATCTTGTTGACTCCGAGGTTTTGCCCACAAGTAAACTCAGAATAATAAGGGGTTCTAATCCATGGCTGTCCTGTCCTTTAATCACATATTGTGTGTGTGTCTTTGCCCAAGCATCAGAATTTCCATTTATCTTATAAAATTGCATCTGTTAGAGGCCATGCATGGTGGCTCATGCCCATAATCCTAGTACTTTGGGAGGCCAAGGCGGGAGGATCACTTGAGACCAGAAGTTTGAGACCAGCCTGGGCAACAGAGCAAGAACCTGTCTCTAAAAAAAAAAACAAATTAGCCAGGCATGGTGGCATGCACCTGTAGTCCCAGATACTTGGGAGGCTGAGACAGAAGGATCACTTCAGCCCAGGAGTTTGAGGTTGCAGTGTGCTATGATGATGCCACTGTACTCTAGCCTGGGCAGCAGAGCAAGATCTTGTCTCAAAAACAAAAAAAAATTATATCTCTTAGAGTCAGGCCATTGTTTAATGTGAGAAAATTTAATAACAAGCGCTCTATATATTTATCTAAACAACTAACAAAAATGTTTGCAAGCTCATGGTAAAGAATCAAGCCCTGCTACCATTAGAAAACTTCCTTTAGACTGATCCCAATCAATTGTTAAACAACACCTTTGAATAAGTTCATCCAACCTGTAAATAATTCATTAATTGCATTTTTATCTTGGTGAATAATTTTCCTCTTAAAAGAAAGAATATCATAAAAATTTTTTTCAAATGATTTGGACAAGTCTGGAAACACAACAGCTGGGTTTTCTTTCGCTACCAATCTACCAAACGATCACGGTAGAAACATGTTCTTTGTGAACTGCTGCAGGTTCCTGGTGAGCACAGTTTTGCCTCCTGGTGTTTATAATTTACCTTAATGACCCACTTGGGAACCTCAGTGAGAAATAGAACTTTTTTATTTTCTAAAAGAATTTTACTCAATTTACTAAGGTAATGCTAGCAGTTGAAGCAGATAGATCGCTACATTTTGGTGGTTTACCCCAGTAGAAGTTGTTTATTTCTCATCCGTGTCAGGTCCGTAAGGGGTGTTCCTGCTCTACAGGCATCTGCTCTCCAAGCAGTTACTCAAGGCTCTCAGCTCCTTCCTTCTTGCAGTTCTGCGAACTTCCTGACTAATAAACTCAATACAAAGGATAATAGAGGATTAAATGAAAAATATTTCAGTAGAGAGAAGGAAGAGGATTTCAGACTGATGGGGGGAAAATACAAAAGTAGGGATGCAAAGAAGCATGCAGTACATGGCATAGTCAAACCACAGTGTGTAGGGAGGGCTTCTAGGCAGGAGCCGAGCAATTTGGTTGAAGGAAGAGATTTGAGTCAATGACACAAGGAAGTAGCCAGGAAATACACGCCTCGAACTCACTCTCTTTCTCCAGGGCCCCACACTGTCAAAACTGAACTGGTAGCCAGAGGGAAGGGAGTTCACTGACGCCATCAGTACAGGTTGGCCTTTGGGACACAAAGCAGGGGGAGAAAGCAGGGGTCTGCCAAGGCAACCAAAAGACAGCAGTGCTAGAATCACTAAACGGTTTTTAGGTGAAAACAGTATAATCTGACCTGTGCCTTACAGAGATTAATTTGGAGTCAGTGGAAACAAGGATGGGGGAGGGGAGAAACTGGAGGCAGGAAGACGTCTAGGGACGGAGGCCAGCGGGGTGACGGTAGGACTAGGGGCGAGGGCTGAATATTGAAATCAGCGAATGAACGAATGAACGTTTGGGGAGAGGTGAAGGGGACTCTAGGACCGTGGTTTTAAAAGGAACGTGATGAGTTCATTTGGGGACATGTTGAGTATAAATTGCCTTGGGACATCCATATGGAGATGTTCTGAGTCAGCCTAGCCCCAGGGGAACTGATTTTGTCATCTGGCTCTGCCGCCTTCTGGGAAGCTCTCAGAAATGCGTGGATGGTTAAGCCCGGTTCAAAGCAAAATCTTAGATGCCCGTCTTAATCATCTTCTCTTTAAAAAGAAAATCTCTGGGGAACAAAAAGCATTTTATATGAATTCCATATCTTTAAAAAGTGTTTATTTCATGCTCTATTGCATTGGTTTCCAGAAGATGAACACCATAGATGAGTACAGGGCAATATTTGCTGCCTGAAATTTAAGTTTAACTTAAAAGTACATGTCAGATTGTTTCCCAGAAGGATGGAACTGAATTAGTATGTAAACTTTGGCCTTTGTCTGAAATGCATATTTTAAAACATAAATCCTCTCTCTGAATTCATTGTTTAAAAACATAAAAATCAATACAACAGCTCACCAAGCTCGGATTCTTGCTTATCAAATATTTGTCAGAAATTAAGGTTACTTTGATATAACAAAGCCAACATTCAAACTTATTCTTGACTGAATATTGAAAACAACTTTTAGGAAACATAAAATATAATTCTAAATTGAACTGAAGTAAACAAATCTGAAATTTAACATGGGTGACATTAATCTATGTGTAGTCCCACAATTCCATTCATTTTTAAAATATTGTTATATTCAACCATCTATAATAATTACCTTTCTAAAGGGATTTGGTTATTTCCAGGCTGGAACCTTTTAAATAAAATCATGAAAACATGTGTTTTATATTTTCATATTTACACACTGAAGTACAAGTAGTTACTTTTACATTAAGGCAGCTATATATCAATATCAAAATATCAATATAATATATAATATTGATGACAAAAGATCAGAGAAGCACTTCAAAAAAAAAAACCAATTTAAAAAGCAGGCAAGATTTAGGATAGATTAGGCATGCAATATTCAACCATGCATATCACAAATCCAGCTGGTGTCAGAAACACTCTGATACTTCTAGAAAGAATTCAATTAATTCAGTGAATATTCTGGTCAACTTTAATTGACTACAGCATGGAATTTTAACTCATGGTTTTGCTTGAAGACTTCTTACAATTTTTCAGTGGCTCCACAGAGTCTACAGTGTCTAACAAATTAAATTCAATTTACTTTTTCCCAATACCTGCCATTGTCTTTTATTTGATCCTAATATGTTTTTCAGGTTTACCTTTCACTACTTTTATAACCTGTGAAGACTGGATGGTGACACAAAGGAGAGTAAACTGGAATAAAGGAAAAGAAAAAAGAAACACTTACTTTGACAATATTTGTAGTAGATGAGTCATATTTCAAGAATGGTTGACTTTTTAGGGTCCTCAGCAAATGGGAAAATGTCCAATTCTTCTAAAAAGAAGTTTTGCTGAAAATAAAGAAGTATCAGATATTTTTGGCTTTAGTTATTGCTGCCTTGATTATCAGTTATTCTAACTAAAATAGGGTGGATTATGCTACAGTAACAAACTAAATTCTCAATAGCTGAAAACAACAAAGGTCATTTTTCATTCAGGCTATTTGTCCCTTATGCTTCAGCAGAAGACTCTGCTCCACATGTGCACTCAGGGAACCAGGCTGATGGGAGCTAACTGGAACACTGCTGATCACAGAGACGGGGGAAAGGAACATGATAATCACTGACTCTTAAAGACTTCTACCTGGAGAAGATACATATGACTTCCATTTACATGTCATTGGTCAAAGCAAATCATATGACTATGTCTAACATCCGGAAGACATAGTAATCCTATTAAGGCCTACAAGGAGGAGAATTAGAAATATATTCATGCACTGCATAATGATGTTTCAGTCACTGCCGAACCACATATACCACAGTGGTCCCCTAAGATTATACTGAGCTGAAAAATTCCTATTGCCTGTTGGTTGCAGCCATTGCGACATCACAGCACAATGCATTACTTGGGTGTTTGCGGGGATGCCGGTGTGAACAGACTTACTGCACTGCCAGTCCTATAAAAGTGTAGCACATACAATTATGTACAGTACACACTTGATAATGATAATAAACAAGTATGTTACTGGTTTATGTATTTAGTATACTGTACTATACTTTTGATCTTTATTTTAGAGTATATTCCTTCTACTTACTAAAAAAAAGTTAACTGTAAAACAGCCTCAGGCAGGTCCTTCAGAAGGTATTCTAGAAGAAGGCATTGTTATCCTAGCTCTGGGTGTGTTATTGGCCCTGGAGACCTTCCAGTGGCACAACATGTGGAGGTGGAAGACAGTGACACTGACGATCCTGACCCTGTGTGTTTGTGTCTTAGTTTTCAACAAAAAATTTTGAAAATAGAAAAAAGCTTATAGAGTAAGGATATAAAGAAAGAAAATATTTTCGGATGTCTATTCAATGTGTTTGGGTTTTAAGCTAAATGTTACTACAAAAGAGCCAAAAAAGTTTTAAAGAATTAAAAAGTTTATAAAGTAAAAATGTTACAGTGAACTAAGGTTAATTTATTACTGAACAAGGAAAATTTTTTTCGATACATTTAGTGTAGCCTAAGTGTACCGTGTTTACAAAGTCTACAGTAATGTACAGCAATGTCCTAGGCCTCCACACTCACTCACCACTCACTCACTGACTCACCCAGAGCAACTTCTAGTCCTGCAAGCTCCACGTGTGGTGGGTGCCTTATACAAATGTACCATTTTTTATCTTTTATACATATTTTTACTGTACCTTTTCTATGTTTACACAAATGTTTAGATACACAAATTGCATTACAAATACAGGATTCAATACAGTAACATGCTGTACAGGTGTGTAGCCTCAGAGCAATAGGCTATACCATAAAGCTTCGGTGTGTAGTAGTCTATACCATCTAGGTTTTTGTAAGTACACTCTATGATGTTCACGTGGTGACACAATCACCTAATGAGGAATTTCTCAGAAGGTATCCCCATTGTTAAGCAATGCATGACTGTATTGGTGAAAGGCACCACTGCCTACAACCTTTGTTCAAAATTTGTTTCTAGCTTCAAAAGTTAGTTGCCAGATCAAGCAATTTGAAAGAACTGAACTTGGCATTTGGGGGGTTCCTGGATTTCAAGGTAAAAAATAGTACTTGAGTCAACATACATTTGGTCATCTTGACATACATTGGCCTGTCCTGAAATCTGCCTGACAAGGAAATTTACAGAGATGGTAGGATTATAACTCTGGTGAACAACAGGTGTGTGGCCATCAGACAAGTCAGAATGAGGGAACATTTCTCTTTGGAAAGGTGATGTGCCTTCTGATCTCCTCTCTTGCCCAAAAAGTTGCTCATCTTGAACAGCTCTGGCATTTTTACTTTTGAAATGCCTCATATATTTTGTTGCTTAGGGAAATACTTTCTGCCAAATGGTTTTCTTTCTTTCTTTCTTTTTAAAAAAACTCTCTTTTCTTGGAGCATGAAAGAGGAAAAACTCCTCTTTCTCTCATCTGCATTCAGTTGAGAGGAATAGTTTGGGAGAACATTAATCTAAACCATTCTAACTTTCTTATTTTCCAATTCATTACTTTTACTTTGGATCAACTGACTTTTACCCCTGCATTTTTACATTTTTTCCCCTCAAGTGGCTCCCATGTTGATTCCTTGGATTTTTGAAGAATGTAATAATTTGGCATTAAACACATTGTCCCAAATTTTATCCAGCCACACACTGATTTCCCTGTCACTCTTATTTTTCATTTGCTTAAATGTTTTTTGAAGCCAAGCAGGGTGCAACTAAAGTTGTTTCTTCTTATTTAAAAAAAGGTACTCTGCATTACGGAATAGCTTTTTACACATTTTGAACAATCAACAAGTTCCTTTAAGCCATTCCATAATCAGAAAGCATCGGAGGTTGGAATGAATCTAAACCCTAGTTTTCTTTGAGGACAGACAGGATGAAAGCTCAAAATTCGTTTTTTGCAAAGAGATAAATCTTTAGGACAGAGTCTAAGCCAGATCTTTATGGCAGGGTCTCATCCATCAATGCGCTAAGGAATTGCCATGATTGCTGGCTGTATACAGATTTGCTGGCAAAGAGAAGAGAAAAAAGAGAAAAAAGAAGCTCAGTCCTACTCTCATAGAGCTCCTCATCCCCCATTCTTAAAGGCAAATTATTTCAAAAGTTCGCATTCCTTTCACCGAATCAGAGTGAGTATATATAAAGGCCCACAGGCCAACCACCCATAGTTTGAGTTTTGTAAAACAAATTAAAGCCTATTTTTTTAAATTAACAAACTATTTTTTAGTGCAATTTTAGGTTCATGGCAAAATTTGGCCTGAAGGTATTATACCAAGAGATCCTAAATACTCCTGTCCCCACACATGTACAACCTCCCCACTATCAACATAATGCGCCACAATGGCACATTTGTTACACTGATGAACTACAGTGACACCTCATTATCACCCAGAGTCCACAGTTTACATTAGGGTTCACTCTTGGTGTTTTATATTCTATGGGTTTGAGCAAATGTATAATGACATGTATCCACCATTGTAGTATCATACAGAATGGTTTCACTGCCCTGAAAATTCTCTGTGCTCTGCCTATTCATCCCTCCTTCCTGCAGGGACATCTTACGACCACCGATCATTTTGCTGTCTCCATAGTTGGAATCATACAGTAGTGTAGCCTTTTTAGATTGACTTCTTTCATTTAGTAGTATGCATTTAAATCTCATCCATTTATTTTTACGACTTGATAGCTCATTTCTTTTTAGTGCTGAATAATATTCCATTCTCTGAATGTATTTATTTTATTCACCCATTTACCCCCTGAAGGACATCTTGGTTGCTTCCAAGTTTTGGCAGTTATAAAAAGCTGTGATAGATATCTATGTGCAGGTTTTTGTGTGGACATAATTTTCAACTTTTTTGGGTAAATACCAAGGAGCACTATTGTCAATCAAATAGTAAGAGTATGTTTAATTTTATGAGAAACTGCCAAACTGTCTTCCAAAGTGGCTGTACAATTTTGCATTCCCATGAGCAATGAATGAAAATTCCTATTGCTCCACATCCTTGTCAGCATTTAGTGTTTTGGATTTTGGCCAATAGGTGTGTAGTAATATCTTGTTGCTTTAATTTGCAATTCTCTAATGACATATGATGTTGACCATCATTTCATATGCTTATTGACATCTGTATATCTTCTTTGGTAAGGTGTCTGTTCACGTCCTTTGCCCATTTTTTAACTAAGTTGCTTGTTTTCTTATTGTTGAATTTTAAGAGGTCCTTATATATTTTGGATAATAATTCTTTATTAGATGTCTCTTTTAAAAATATTTTATCCCAGTTTGTGGCTTGACTTCTCATTCTCTTGACATTGTCTTTCTCAGTGCAGAAGTTTTTAATTTTAATAAAGTCCAGCTTGGCAATTATTATTTTAATGACTTTCCTTGATGGTATCTTTGGTGTTGTATTTAAAAAGGCATTGCCATACCCAAGGTCATCTAGGTTTTCTCCTATGTTATCTTCTATGAGTTTTATACATAGTTTTGTGTTTTATATGTAGATCTACAATCCATTCTGAGTTAATTTTTTGTGAAGAGTTTAAGATCTGTACCTAAATTATTTTTTGTTTTTGTCTTTTGCAGGTAGATGTTTAGTTGTTTCAGCACCATTTGTTGAAAAGACTATCTTTTCTCCATTGCATTGCCTTTGTTCTTTTGTCAAAGATTAGTTGAATATATTTATGTGGCTCTATTATTGAGCCCTCTATTCTGTTCCATCGATTTATTTGTCTATTCTTTTGCCAATATCACACTGTTTTGATTACTGTGGCTTTATGGTTAAGTCTTAAAGTCAGGTAGTGTCAGTCCTCCAACTTTGTTCTTCTCCTTCAATACTGAGTTGGCTATTCTGAGTATTTTTATCTCTATATGTAAACTTCAGTATCAGTTTGTTAATATCCACAAAATAACGTACAGGGATTTTGATTGGAATTGCATCGAATCTATAGATCAAGTTGAGAAGAACTGACATCTTGACAATGTTGAATCTTCCTATCTATGAACATGGAATGGCTTTCCATTTATTAGTTCTTTTAAAATGTCTTTCACCAGAGTTTTACAGTTTTCTACGTATAGACCTTGTACACATTTGGTTAGATTTATACCTAAGTATTTCATTTTGGGGGTGCTAATATAAAATATAATGTGTTTTTAATTTCAAATTCCATTTTTTCATTGCTGGTGTATAGAAAAATGATTGGTTTTTGTATTATTTCTCTTATATCCTATGCACTAATCACTTGTGATAATCACTTAGTGGTTCCAGGATTTTTTTTTTTTTTTTGGTCAGTTCTTTTGGATTCTCTATATAGATGATCGTGTCATTTGTGGGAAAAGACAGTTTTATTTCTTCCTTCCCAATCTGTTGTACTTTTTATATCTTTGTCTTGTCTTATTGTATTGGCTGGGATTTCCAGTACAAATGTTGAAAAGCAGTGGTGAGAAGGGACCTTGCTCCTGATTTAGTGAAATAAGTTTCTCACCATTAAGTGTGATGTCAGCTGCGGGCTTTTTGTAGATGTTATTTATCAGGTGAGAAAGCTCCCCTCTATACTTGTTTTTTTAATATGAATTGGTTTTGGATTGTGTCAAATGTTTTTTCTGCATTTGCTGATATGATCATGTAATTTTTATTCTTTAGCATGTTGATGTGATGGATTATATTGATTTTCTAATGTCGAACCAACCTTGCATACCTGGAATAAATCTCATGTGTTCAAGGTGTACAATTCTTTTTATACATTGTGGGATTTGATATGCTAGTATTTTGCTGAGGAGTTTTGCATGTATGTTTATGAGAGTTATTGGACTGTGGTTTTCTTTTCTTGTAATGTCTTTGGTTTTATTATTAGGGCACTGCTAGCCTCACAGAGTGAGTTAAGAAGTATTTCCTCTGATTCTATCTTCTGGAAGAGATTGTAGAGAATTGGTATAATTTTTTCCTTAAAAGTTTGGTATAATTCACCAGTGAACCCATCTTGGTCTGGTTCTTTGTTTTGGAAAGTTATTAATTATTGATTCAATTTCTTTAATAGATATAGGCCTATTAAGATTGTCTATTTCTTCTTGTGTGAGTTTTGGCACATTGTATCTTTTAAGAAATTGGTCCATTTCATCTAGGTTATCAAATTTTGGGGCACATCATTATTCATAATATTCCTTAATTATCCTTTTAACATCCACAGGATCTGTAGAGATGTCCCTTCTTTCATTTATAATATTAGTAATTTGTGTCTTCTCTCTTTTTTTCTTAGTTAGCCTAGATAGAGGCTTATTGATCTTTTCAAAGAACCAGCTTTTGGTTTTCTTAATTTTCTCTATTGATTTCCTATTTTTGATTTCATTGATTTCTGCTCTAATTTTTATTATTCATTTTCTTCTGCTGAGTTTGTAGTTAATTTACTCTTCTTTTTATAGTTTGCTAAAGTAGAAGCTTAGATTATTAATTGTAGATCTTCTTTCCTAAAATATTCATTCAATTCTGTGAATTTCCCTCTACTGCTTTTGCTGCATCCCATTGATTTTGAAAAGTTGCATTTTTATCTTTATGCAGTTCAAAACATTTTAAAATTTCTCCTGAGATTTCTACTTTGACCCACACATTATTTAGAAATGTGTTCTTTAATCTCTGAGCATTTTGAAATTTTCCAGCTATATTTCTGTTATTGATTTCTAGTTTAATTCGAATGTGGTCTGAGAGCAGATATTGTATGATTTCTATTATTTTAAATTTGTCAAGGTGTAGTTTATGGTCCAGAATGTGGTCTATCTTGTGAATGGTCTATGTGAGCTTGAGAAGGACATGTAATCTGCTATTGTTGGATGAAGTAGTCTATGGATGTAAATTATATCCAGTTGATTGGTGGTGCTGTTGAGTTCAACTATGTCCTTACTGATTTACTGCCTGCTGGATCTGTCCATTTCTGATAAAGTGGTACTAAAATCTCCAATTATAGAGGTGGATTTATTTATTTCTCCTTGCAGTTCTATCAGTTTTTGTCTCACATTTTGATGCTCTGCTGTTAGGAACATACACATTCAGAGTTATTATGTCTTCTTGGAGTATTCATTGCTTTACTATTATGTAATATGACTCTTTATCCCTGATAACTTTCCTTGCATTGAAGTCCGCTCTCTCTGAAATTAATATAGCTGCTTTCACTTTTTAAACTTAATGTTAGCATGGTATACCTTTCTCCATTCTTTACTTTTAATCTCTATGTGTCTTTATATTTAAAGTGGATTTCTTGTAGACAATATATAATTGAGTCTTGTTTTTTGATCCACTCTGACAACCTCTGTTTTTCAATTGGTATATTTAGATTGTAGACATTTAAAGTGATTAAGGATATAGTTGGATTAATATCTATCATATTTGTTACCGCTTGCTATTTGTTGTCCTTGTTCTTTGTTCCTATTTTTGTCTTCCACTCTTTTTCTGCCTTTTGTGGTTTTAACTAAGCATTATATATGACTACATTTTCTCTCCTTTCTTAGTATATCAATTATACTTCTTTTTTTACTTTGGTTAGTGGTTGCCCTAGAGTTTGAAATATACTTTACAATTAATTCAAGTCCACTTTCAAATAATGCTATACCAATTTGTGTGTAGTGCAAGTATTAATACTTTATAATTAGACAATATTCCTAATTCCTCCCTCCCATTCCTTGTATCATTGCTGTCATTCATTTCACTTATACATAAGCATATATAAATATATATGTATGTGTATATATACTTGCATATGATATGCATATATATGCATGCATATCAAATGCATTTTTGTTATTAGTATTTTGAACAAACTATTACCTGTTAGATCAATTAAGAATAAGAAAAATGAAAGTTTTCATTTTACCTTCACTTATTCATTCTCTGATGCTCTTTCTTCTTTGTAGACATGAGTTTCTGACCTTTATTATTTTCCTTCTCTCTGAAAAGCCTCTCTTAAAATTTCTTGCAAAGCAACAAATTGGCAACAAATTCCCTCCATTTTTTTCTGAGAAAGTTTTTATTTTTCCTTCACTTTTGAAGGATAATTTTATAGGATACAGAATTCTAGGCTGATGGGTTTTTTTTCAACACTTCAAATATTTCAATCTACTCTCTTCTTGCTTTTATGGTTTCTGAGAAGTTATATGTAATTCTGATGTTTGCTCCTCTGTGGATAAGGTGTCTTTCTTCTCTTGCTTTTTTCAAGACTTTTTTCTTTATCTTTGATTTTCTGAAGTTTGGATATGATAGTTTTTTGCAGTTTTTTGCATTTATTTTGCATGATGTTTTCTGAGCTTTCTTGATCTGTCATTTGGTGTTTGATTGATTTGGGGGAATTCTTTAGTCATTATTGTGTCAAATAGTTTTTCTGTTCCTTTCACTCATTCTTTTCCTTCTGGCATTCCTATTATGCACAAGTTATTCCTTTTGTCATTGTCTCACAGTTCTTGAACATTTTGTTAGATTTTTTTCAACTCTTTTTTTTTCCTCTTTGTATTTCAGTTTTGGAAGTTTCTGTAGTCATATTGTCAAACTCAGAGATTCTTTCATCAGCTATGTTTGATCTACTAATGAGTTCATCAAAGGCATTCTTCTTTTCTGTTACAGTGTTTTTGATCCAGGATTTCTTTTAAATTCTTTCTTAGCATTTCCATCCCTCTGCTTAAATTGTTCACTTGTTCTTGCATGTTGTCTACTTCTTCCATCAAAGCCCTTAGCATATTAATAATACTTTTTAAAAATTCCTGGTCTGATAATTCCATCATTCTTGCCATATTTGATTCTGGTTCCATTGTTTGTTCAGTCTTTTCAAACTGTATTTTTCCTTTTAGTATGCCTTGTAATTTTTTGTTGAAAGCAAAAATGTGCTGGGTAAAAGGAATTGTGGTAAATAGGTCTTGAGTAATATAGTGGCAAGTTGTGAGGGGAGGGGAAGCATTCTATAGTTCTATGATTATGTCTCAGTCTTTTGGTGAACCTATCTATGCCCATGGACTGTGAACTTTACCAGTGCTTTTCAGTTTTGTTTTGTTTGTTTGTTTGTTTGTTTTCATTCCTTGGGTTGGGTAGAGTGGGCTGCAATTGAGTAATTCCCTTCACCCATGTGAAAGGCTAGAAAGAAATGGATTTGGGAATTTTTCTTCCCCCACATGGAAAGATAGAGTGGGCTGGAGTTGTGTATTTCTCTTTCCCCATGTGGAAGGCCAGAGCTGGCTAGAGTTGGGTATTTCCCTTTTCCCAGGTAGATTAGGCTCTGACAAAACTCCAGCAGGTTAGGCTCTGGTATAAGAGTTTCTTCTGAGGGCAGGCTTTGTTAGGAAGAATGAATGTCTTCTGTATTTAAAAATGGTTTCTTTTCCCTTTTCCTGGCCAGAAGCCCAGGGGGATTTTTCTATGATCTTTACTGGGAGAACCAGGTAGAGCTCCTGGAGGTAAAACTCACAAAAGCATGGGGGCTTCCCTATGAGTGGGTCCTCCTGCAGCTTTTAACTTTCAGACTTGTTAATTCATCAATTCAGTTCAGGTTTCCCTACCCAGCACTGGTTCAAATGGAGGTTTCCACAATAATTTGTGTTTCTCTGTGCCTGGCTGTCTGTCTCTTTAATTTGGGGGGCAGGGCTTTGCCCTGTGACCTCACTTCTTTGACAGAGCTAAGAAGAGTTCTTGATTTTTCAGTTTGTTCAGCTTTTTACTTGTTGTTAGGATGGAGTGATGACTTCTAAGCTCATTACCTCCCGAACTGAAAAACTGAAGCCCCTCTCAATGGTTTTTTAAACTTTAAGATAAAGTATTGAATGAATACTCTGTATTATAAAATGAGTCAGAATTCAACTACAGTGGTGTTAAAAAGAAACACATACACACACACAAACACAAAATTAGTTTTTGATCTCTAAATCAAGCTTTCCCCAGGCTGCAATTGGCGTTTTCTCTCTTTCGCTTTGTGATGGTCTCTGTCATGGGTCTTTGCATGGGAAAGGCAAGAGTTAGAGTCTTGGGATGGATTTAAGAGCTGGTAAGACTCTTCCTTCCCCTCAAAATTCCCACATCCCAGAGCCTGAATCACTCAACTGGGGCTGGATTTCAGCTCCTTTTCCCTTAGGAGTTTTTGATCAGTTCTGGAACCAGGGACTGAACCACAGGACTCAAGGCAGGAGAAGCTCCATATTCCATCTGTCATCTGGTCCCTTAAAGCACCCTGAAGAGAGGGTCTAGGGCAGTTGCTCAGAACCGACAGTGCTGGTGACATGAAGGTGGGTAGATTCACTAGGGGTATAAGGATGGACTCCGTGTTCCCAAACCTTTTTCCAAGTTTTTCTGAAATTCCATCAGTAGTTAACTACCTTCTCCCTATCTGTTGTTATTGTGGATGGTGGTGATTTTTAAGAATGCCTTTTACAGAAGATGAAGCCTTTCATTTCACATTATTTTTCTGAAATTATTTTTCATGGCTGCCCCTAATAGAGCACACATTCTCAAATTCTATGTCTTGACTGCCCTCCGATTTCCCTTCATCCCCACTCCTCTGCCCCAGTGCTTATGCACATGCACACACACACACTTGCACGTGCACACGCGTGCACGCGCGCATACACACACACACACACACACACACACACTCCACAAGCGGGCTCTATGATAAGGATAACTCAGCCACCGCCCGGGCGGGGCCTAGGCATCTGCAGTTCCGAGCGTGGCCTGCGAAGCCAGAGCTCTTCAGGCTGTGGGCTCCACCTTAATGTGAATCTAGCTCCTTTAGTCAATATTTCCATGAACTTGGCTGGTCACTTATCCCCTTTTTCTTCAGTTTCCTCATCGGCAAAATGGGGATGATGATAATAGTACCTCCATGGCAAGTATATAACAAAAGGACACCACTCCTTTATTCCTTGCTATAATAATAATGGCCACATATATCTAGGCCAGATGCTGTTCTGAGTGTAGGTTTTGGTAGGCAGGTAGGAAAGATCGGTGGTGGGGGTGGGAGTAGGGGGTGTGACATGGGAGCAAGAGCAAGAGCACCAGGAAAGGAGCTCAGAGTTGCAGAATGGCAAAGGCTGAAGTTCAGTTTAAAACAAACTTTCTCTCTTTCCTAGACGGATTTTCCTAGACCGAGTTCTGATCAATTACTCCAGAAAACATCTGAACACCAGGAATGTGGCTGAGGGAGAGAGTGAGGACTGATATTTCATTTCTCCCCAATCCTCCCTCTGAGGAATCCGGGGCCCCCTTGTGGGCCCCGTTCTAGCTGCCTACTCCTGGCACAGTCTCTGGGGCAGGGGTTCTGTGAGCCTCCTTACCTGAATGAAAGAAGCAGCTCAGATTCAAAGTTCTGCATGGTTTTTGCCATATTCCAGCTGAGTCAGCCAGGTCAGCACAAGGCATTCCAGTCCAGGGTGTGGAGGATGGCATTTTAACTGCAGCTGGAGGCTTTACACATCCAGAAAACGCCAGAGGACAAGACTACAATAGCAGTGGAGGGCAGGTCTTGTGAATAGCAACTCTACCTGACGTTTGTTCAGGGCTTCCCAACCAACCAGGGTGAAACACAGGGATGTGAATTTCCTGTTTTACAGAGAAGTTCTGCGATCTTCTCAAGGTTACACAACTTGGAAGAAAATAGTGGGGCTTCCTGACATATAGTTTTGTTTTTTGTTTGTTTGTTTTTAATGAACTGTTGACTACCTCCTGCTTTTTAAACTGCTTTACTTAGTTTTCCAGCTCTGATTAGATTTCAATTGTTTAAGAAAAAAAATAAATAAAAATATGTTTATGATCTCAAGGTAGTGAAGGATTTCTTCAGTAAGTCATGAAAGCAATAACTGCAAAGGAAAAGATTCTTAATTTTTTTATGTTGCTGCTGTTGTAAGTTTTAAAATTTTAATGTAGTCAAACAGAAAAACCAGACACTTACTAGGAGAAGATAATTGACCCTCAAATAATCAAAGAAAAAATATCCAGCACATAAAAAGAATTTCTACCAATCAATAGGATGAAAAGCCAAAATGTTCAATAGAAAAGTGGGCAAGGATATAAACCAGCAACACACACAAGAGGAAACTATAATGTGAAATAAATACAAGCAATGCTCCATCTTATTAGCAATAAGGAAAATGCAAATTAAAACAGCCACAAGATCCCATTTCTTCACAATATTTCCAATTCCTGGGGGTGTTAGACTTTTCCATTTTTGTCAATATGGTAAGTGACAAATGGTGTCTCTTATATAACCACTTTGGAGAAGAATTTGACAACACACAAAGATGTGCCTATCCTTAGACCCAGCAATTTCATTCTATTTATTTACCCCTTGGAAAGTCTCAAACATTCAAAAGGAAACATGTATGAGGAAGTTCATTTGTGGCATATTCATAAATTATGAAAAATTGGAAATAAATGTACATCAACAGAAGACAGCATAAATAAATTGTGGTATGTTTACACAATGGAAGTGTCTACAGTAGTTAAAATTAATAAAACAGAGCTACAAGTACAAATCTCAAATCACATTGTTGAGTGAGAAAAGCAAGCTCCTTAGTGCTCCTTTCAACTCTGAGGGTGGATCTGATCCTTGAATGGAGGGAAGGAAACCCCTAAGAATTCTGTAGCTCTCTCAGTCGGTGGGGGTCCCCCTTGCCAGACAGGCCTAAGCAAAGGCTCCCAGAGCATCTCGTTCCCAGGGCTCCCGGGTGTGCTCCACTGCGTGGGTACCAGGAGGTGCTCTCCCAAAAGCCCAGAGCAGACCCCAGAGCCCTTCACCTTGCTCCTCTTTCTGCAAATCAACCTGGGGCAGAGGTACCAGCTCTGCTGGGACAGGACGGAGCAGGTGAGGAGCTGGCGTAGTGGTTACAGCCTGAGCTCAGAACACGGCCTGGGCCTGAGCCCTGCACTGGGTGGAAAGCGTGAGGCCGGGTGGTTGTGCCGGGAGCCAGAGCACTTTGGGAGAAGCTGCCAAAATCACTCAGACAAGCACTTGGGGGAATTTCAGTTGTCCCCAAAGTACCTTTTAATTTGAAAACAACCAGGAGGCAGGTCAGAGGATTTTTCATCATTTGGCAGCGAGTGGCTCTGCGTGGTCTTGGAGAGCCTGGGCTGTGTTGCTACAGGCTTCAAGTAGGCGTGAGAAGTGGCTGCTGGTGCTGCCAGCTGGGGAGGAGCCAAGCAGCTCATCAGCCCTTGTCTAGTCAACATCAGGCCGCGGCACCCAGCACACCAAGTGCAGCGGCACCGTTCATCACGCGGAGCTTTCCAAACGCCGCAGGAGCTCATGGGTCCTGCAGCAAATCTATGCGCCAAGGGCCTGAGACGGTACCACTCAGAGATTTCCGAAAGCAGACATGCTGGGGACACAGTGCAGTAAATGTAAGTGGTCGGACGCGAGGAGCAACTTCTGTCTGTCTTTCCAGGCAGGAGGAGGAGGGGTGAGGAAATCTTTACACAGAAGCTCAAGACTGAGACAGAACCGTGTGACTGTTTTCTAGAGGAGGCTCCCAGGTGCCAGCTCTGGGTCAGGCGGGTAGCTGGGTAATTGCTGGCAACTGCTTGACCTCTCAAGCCACAGTATCCCCAGTTGTAAAATGGGGTGATGATAGTGCTGAATTCATAGGGTGGAAATAAATAAGACAATCAACTCGAGCTTTGGGTACAGTGCATGGAGCATAGAAAGTGTTCAAAAAGATTAGAAGCAGAGAGAAGTACGTAACACACCAACAAACTACTTTCCCAAGGCTCTGAGAGGTGTGATTTAAAGACTGCCAATTGCAGAGCGCTCTGTGTTGAGCCTGAGAAAGGTTTTTTTTTAATGTCAGATGTTATCAGCAGCCCGTTTTATAGACGAAGAAACTGAGGCTTCACAAAGCAGTGGTTTGCATGAATTCAGTCAATTAGTTTATAAAAAGCCCAGGATTCAAATCCAGGACTTTTGACTCTAAATCCTGTCTTGTCATCATAGCGTGCGACAACCATTAAGAAAAAATTATGTCAACATCTTCTAAAGCAAAACTTTGCAAGGTATAGATGTTAGAAGAATAGGAAAAAAGTTGTAGATGTCCACGTTCCCTAACGGAGAATTTTCCTTAATGGTGAGCTGCTCCAGGTCACCTCAGTGTGGACCCACCTGACAGGAAGAAATGCTCCTCCCGTTCCCCCCAAATCCTGCATCTGTAGCAACAGGTGCCATTTGAAGAAGGCACCACTGCCTTTGTGATCACTTTCTATGCAATATTTTATTTTTGCCTTGATGTGGCACCTCAAGAGTCACACAACATCTTTATTATTTTTTTTTCTCAAAAAATCGCTTCCACAGAAATACAGAAGGTTTTTTAAAAGGCAGGGAATTACTCAAAGCTGCAGTACCTTAGGATGGGGACTTTCAAACACAGGCTCTTAACAAAATCTGTGCTCAGACCTCAAGGCAGAGGTCCCCAGGCAGAGAAGCTGCAGTGTCTTTGTACCCGATAAGGCATGGCCTGTGTCCCCAGTGTTCCTCTTTGCTATCCGCGAACGCTGCCTTTTTCTCGTAAGCTGTATTAATCATACAAGAATGTCTTCCTTTATTTACATACGCACCCTCACTTGAGAGGAGGGGCAGTATCTTCTACTCTTGTGCCAGGCGGAGCCCAGCACTGATGACCCTGCAAACCTAAATGGATTAGAAGAGAAAGAGAGCTCCCATGTATTCTGGATCCTACTGTTTGGGGAAGCCGTGTGGATTTTACCAAATTATATTTCTTTTTCTTGTATCTATACTACCCAGAAGTTATCTAGTGAGTCCCTGCCCCATGGAGAGCTAGATCAAATGAACTCCACTCTGCTCTCCCAAATCCACAGCTGGCGGGAGCCCGTGAATCCCATGAATTCCTGGGAGCCCACTTTCCTTTGAGATCCTCCTCCTCTGCTTGTCCCATACTGTGTCCTGTACCATACATCCCATACTACACTGAGTTCCACCAAAAGGAAAATATGAACAGAGAAGTCATCTTTGATGATTTTGGAACAGAAATGGAGTCTCATGACGCAGCAAGGCAAGGAACTTGACGTGGAAGAGCAGCCACACCTCTCCCACGGCCTTGGCCACCCGGTGCCTGGGCTGCTTCACCGGCAGGTGCCCTCACCTCTGTCCACTTAGCTCCATGATCTCTCTCCCTCCTCCTTGCATTTCTTTCCTGTTCTCTTATCTTCTCCATCTGCAAAGCAAAAAGCAAATTTCTCTTATATTCAGTGCAGGCTGTTTATTCTTTGAGTTTTGTGGCCAAGAAACACCTGAGCCCTGGGAGTCCCAAGAACATTTCTAAGCAACAGCTATCAAGATAATAAAACTTGGTTTCATCTCTTTATGTAAGGATCCCAAGCAGTTTCCAAATACTGCCAGATAGAAAGTCTTCTCAATGCTGTCTTTTATCAAGAGAAGGTGAATGTTTTGATACCATGGGACAAAGTCAAAATAGAAACTAATTTTCAGCTTATCAGCCCTGTTCTCTTATGCACAATGTGAAAATCAGTGAGAGCCCTGGCCAAGTTATAAACACCCAGGTCAGAATGTCCCCTCAGACATATTCTTCCAGGGCTGGATAATTTCCTTTTCACTTGCAATCTCTCCTCTTGTTTTCCTTCCCCTCTCATGAAAGAAAAACTCCCCATCAGATGAAATAAGCAAAGGTCAAAGTGATGCCTCTCCCTAGCTCTGTGGTTCCCCTCACCCTCAAGCCCCTCCTTTTCCTGCCCTTTAGGCAGAGATGAGGCTCTGCTCATGCAAGCAGGCAGGGATCGCAGCTGAGAGCTGTGGCAGGAGGGGCCCAGTGAGCAGGCAGTGTGGGTGAGGGAGGAGGATTCTGCTAACTACACAACCCACCCACAACTGCTTTGCAAATAGTCTCTGCTGCCTGAATTTGAGGAAACAGTGTTGCTTTGGATCTGTCAAGAGAGTATATTAAGCACTTTGATCATTTAAAACCCTAATTGAGTTTTATCCCTTTCATTAATTGCAGGGAAGTCACGTGCATATGTCTTCCTTTGATTGGCAGCCTGGGGCATGTCTCTTTCCCCAGGATTCTGAGTTCTGAATAAGAGTTATCAGGTTGCAGAGAAACTTAGAGAATCCTATTTCTTTTTAATGCTGGGATGCTTGGATTTCATGTTGGTTGTCTTCCCCTAAAGGCTTTAATTTCCTAGTCCTCTCTTTCTTCTTTAACCCCATTGCTCTCCAGACCAATAAAAGCATCTGAAGATAAGTAAATCCATCAAGATAGCTCATAACTGGGAACACAGTTACTGGCTTCGGCAAAACAGGCCATGCTTGGTTAAACTTCCCCAATGCTCTGCTACCTCCACCCTCAAAACCAAAAAATAACCCAGCCTTATTTTTATATGTCTATTTTTCTTATTAAAAATAGATTTCCTGGATCTAGTGTTTGTTACAAAAATAAAACTTATTTGCAAATGGACAAAGAACCTATGCCACGAAATTGCATTTGGATTGATCTGGAGGGGACAAGTGCAAATGGTTAAGTATTGAAGTGGCCACCACAGCTGAGGCTTCTGCTTAATTACATTAACCTTGAAGTGATAGGGTGTGTGCTTGTCCTCAGGTATAGGATAATTTAATCAGGCTACTTTCAGTGGTTTGGGGGATGGGGTAGGATTCAGGGGAAGGAATGAAACTTTGCCTCTACCAATTCCCGTACGAAGTAATCCTTAGTCACTTAGTGATTCCCTCCCCTACCCAGTTGCTGTGGTGACTTTTTTTTTATTTCAGCATATTATGGGGGTACAAATGCTTAGGTTACATATATTCCCTTTACCCGACCTGAGTCAGAGCTTCAAGTGTGTCCATCCCCCAGATGGTGCGCACCACACCTGTTAGGTGTGAATATACCCATCCCATGCACCCCCCTCCCACCTGCCCGACACCGATGAATATTACTATATGTGCACATAAGTGTTGATCGGTTAACACCAATTTGATGGTGAGTACATGTGGTGTTTGTTTTTCCATTCTTGGGATACTTCACTTAGTAGAATGGGCTCCAGCTCCATCCAGGATAATACAAGAGGTTCTAGATCACCATTGTTTTTTGTGGCTGAGTAGAACTCCATGGTATACATATACCACATTTTATTAATACACTCACGTGTTGATGGGCACTTGGGTTGTTTCCACATCTTTGCAATTGTGAATTGTGCCACTATAAACATTTGAGTACAGATGTCTTTTTTATAGAATGTCTTTTTTTCCTTTGGCTAGATGCCCAGTAATGGGATTGCTGGACCAAATAGTAGTTCTACTTTTAGCTCTTCGAGGTATCTCGATATGGCTTTCTACAGAGGTTGTATTAGTTTGCAGTCCCACCAGCAGTGTATGAGTCTTCATATCTCTCCGCATCCATGCCAACATTTATTGTTTTGGGACTTTTGATAAAAGCCATTCTCACTGGGGTTAAGTGATATCTCATTGTGGTTTTGATTTGCATTTCCCTGATGATTAGAGATGTTGAGCATTTTTTCATATGTTTGTTGGCCACTCGTCTATCTTCTTTTGAAAAGTTTCTGTTCATACCCTTTGCCCCCTTTTTAATGGGGCTGATTTTTTTCTTGCTGATTTTCCTTTCCTGAATTCTATATACATTCTAGTTATCAACCCTTTATTGGATATGTAGCATGCTAATATTTTCTCTCATTCTGTAGGTTGTCTGTTTGCTCTCATGATAGTTTCCTTGGCTGTGCAGAAGCTTTTCAATTTGATCAGGTCCCATTTATATATTTTTGTTGTTGCTGTGATTGCCTTTGAGGTTTTATTCATAAATTCTTTCCCTAGGCCAATGTCTATAAAGTTTTGCCCACATTGTCTTCTAGAATTCTTATAGTTTCATGCCTTAAGTTTAAGTCTGTTATCCACCATGAGTTGATTTTTGTGAGAGGTGAGAGGTACAGATCTTGTTTCAGTCTTCCACATGTGGCTATCCAATTTTCCTAGCACTATTTATTGAATAAAGATTCTTTTCCCCAGTGTATTTTTCTGTCTGCTTTGTCAAAGATTAGATGGCTATATGAGGATGGTTTTATATCTGGGTTCTCAGTTCTGTTCCATTGGTCTATGTCTCTGTTCTTGTGCCAGTAGCATGCTGTTTTAGTTACTATAGCCCTGTAGTATAGCTTGAAGTCTGGTAAATCGATGCCTTCCAATTTGTTCTTTTTGCTTAAGATTACTTTTGCTATATGGGGTCTTCTCTGGTTCCATACGAAGTGTAGAATTATTTTCTCTGGATCTGTGAAAAATGATGCTGTTATTTTAATAGGGATTGCAATGAATATGTAGATCACTTTGGGTGGTATGGACATTTTAACAATGTTGTTTCTGCTGACACATGAGCATGGTGTGGTTTTCCACCTGTTTACATCCTCTGCTATTTCCTTCCTCAGTGTTTCATAGTTCTCCCTGTAGAAGTCTTTCACCTCCTTAGTTAAATATACTCCTAGGTAGTTTATTTTCTTTCTTGCTATTGTAAAGGGTATTGAATCTTGGCTTATAGGAGTGCTACTGATTTCTGTACATTGATTTTGCAACCTGAGACTTTGCTGAATTTGTTTATCAATTCCAATAGTCTCACGGCAGAATCTTTGGGGTTTTCTAGATATAAGATCATATCATCATCAAAGATCAATAGTTTGACCTCTTCTGTCCTCATTTGGATGCTCTTGATTTCCTTCTCTTGTCTGCTCTGGCTAGGACTTCTAGCACTATGTTGAATAAAAGTGGTGATAGAGGTCAACCTTGTCTGGTTCCAGTTCTAAGCAGGAATGCTTTCAATTTTTCCCCATTTAGTATCATGTTGGCTGTGGGTTTGTCATATATGGCTTTTATTATTTTTAGGTAAGTCCCATCTATGCCTATTTTGTTAAGTGTTCTTATCATAAAAGGGTGCTGAATTTCGTTGAATGCTTTTCTGCATCTATTGAGAGAATCATAATGCCTACATCCAAAAGACAGAAAGATCACAAATCAACAATCTAATGAATCATCTCAAAGAACTGGAAAAGGATGAACAAGCCAATCCCAAATCCAGCAGAAGGAAAGAAATAACAAAGATCCGAGCAGAACTAAATAAAATAGATAATAAAAAACTACATGGAAGATTAATAAAACAATAAGTTGGTTCTTTGAAAAAAATAAATGAACTTGACACACCTCTTGCTAGATTAATGAGAAGCAGAAAAGAAAGGACTCTAATAAGCTCAATAAGGAATAAAAAAGGAGAAATTACAACTGATACCACGGAAATACAAAATATCATCTATGAATACTATAAAACCTCTATGCACATGAACTTGAAAACATGGAGGAAATAGACAAATTTTTAGAAACACACAGCCTCCCTAGGCTTAATCAGGAAGAAATAGAATTCCTCAACAGACCAATACCAAGTACCAAAATTGAAGCAGCAATAAAAAGCCTTCCTAAAAAGAAAAGTCCCAGACCAGATGGTTTCACACCCAAATTTTACCAGACCCACAAAGAACTGGTGCCTATCCTGCAGAAATTATTCCACAACATCAAGAAGGAAGAAATCCTCCTCAATTCATTTTATGAAGCCAACATCACCCTGATATCAAAACCAGGAAAGGATGCAACAAAAAAAGAAAACTACAGACCAATATCCCTTATGAATATAGATGCAAAAATTCTCAAGAAAATCCTAGCAAACCGAATTCAGGTGCTTATCAAAAAAATAATCCATCATGACCAAGTGGACTTCATCCCAGAGATGCAGGGATGATTCAACATATGTAAATCTATAAACCTAATTCACCACATAAATAGAAGTAAGAACTTAGGGATTTTAATTCAAGCAACTTGATCATACTGTGGTCTTCCCCAGGGGCACCAGATCTGAAACTCCACTGCCAACAGCTTGTCTCCTAGGTTTCTATTTTAGAACTATTCCTATAATTTCCAGCCAATTATAGATACTACTGGCATTAGAGTATCCAACTCTCATTAAGAGAAATAGCCTGGGTTCGTAAGCAAGTTAAAATGCAAATATTTTGAATCAATCGAGTGTTTTCAGCTGTGGATGGGGATGGGTACTTGCTTCCCCCTCCTAAGAATCTGTACTGAAGTCACTGTCAAATATGAGAACTGGGGATGAGTTTGGTAGGACATGTGCTAAGTCTTGATGCTGCTTGCAGAGTGATTTCTAAGAAATTTCCTGAAAGATTTTCCAGATTGGCAGAAAGAACAAAGATTTCCCGTCACTTAGATAAGGTTCTGACAATTAGAGGATGTCCGAAGAAGAAACATCTGGACCCCAATATGGTACAGCAGCTCAAGTCAATGAAGATGTCAGTGTCATAGCCTGGGTCCCCAGAGTAATGGACTTGAACACAGAGATTAGTGTGCCAGAGGTTCATGAAGGAGTGCTCTTGGGATTGAACCTGTGTAAGAGAAGAGGAGAAAGCAGGACTGGGTACGGGGAGACGTTGAACTGCGATGCTGAACATCTCAATGGAAGACACGGTCAACTCTATGGGGAGTTCTGAAGATGGAGTCATCTTCAAAGGTGCCCCACATGCAGGAGAATGGGGAAAGGACATGCCATATCCCCGTGTTGATTAGTCATTGGATATGGGCCACCCAGGAAGGAGGTGGGACCTTAGGCTAGGTGGCTCTCTTCATCTGAGGCAAACACCATAGGGGCTGCCAGCTCAGAGCTGTCCCAGCTGTTCGGGGAGTAAGTGTCTCATCCTGAAGGGTGACCTGGCTGACCAGGACTGTATCCATTACTGTCCACACACTGCACTACTTGAATCCATCACTTTGAACAGGTGCTGGGAGCAGTTCCTCCAGAATTCCAGGGGTCTCTCTACCTAGGGGAAACTTAGGAGAAGGTTAGTGGGATGAATTACAGCTGCTGTTGATCTCAGGGCCAAAACAATTTCTCATTATTTCCCTCCTTTCCTCCCTATTCTGGATTTCTCTCTCAATCAGCTAACATCTCTGCTGGAGTCAGTGGCTTACACCGTCCTGTGACCCAGACCCTGAAGGGCCTGAGCCCTTGATCACCAGGGCCTTCTCAGGCCAGGTCACTGCATTTGTCCATTCACTGCCAAAATTAAGGAAGGGAATACCAGAAGGCACCCAAGGGAATCAACTGGATGCCAAGCGTACTCCTCCATGGCCTGTTGTGTAACAGCAGGGCCAATTACCACCTCCAAGATGGTGATTCTTCTCCATGCCTGCCTGTCCCCTGCCACAAGGAGCTAAATTGCCCAAGCAACAGCCAGAGTTTATCACCCAGTGAGACTCGAATGCTGAAGCAGTCTCAACAGAAGTGTCAGCTGACCTCACAGGGAGTCTGAGGGTGGAATAACTTACAGAGCTATTCCACACTGGGGTGATGTGGCTGGGATTGGCCAGGACTTCATAACCAGTATTGACCAGCTGTGGGACACTGGTCAGCCCAGGAAGTACGTGTGACCTAGGCTGGGGACTCTCCTCAGCTGGGGCAAGCCCCTGCCTCACTCTGCTGGAATATGTTTGGAAGTGTTTAAAGGTATTTTGTCTGTTTGTTTTTATAAAAAATGGGAGGTGCTGTTGGCCCTTTCATAGTTTCTTACTCATTGGAGACTTATGTTTATTTCTTTAAACATAATACACATAGCTATTTTGTAGTCTGTATTTTATAATTCTAACATTTGAAGTCTTTATGGTTTGGTTCTATTGTCTGTTATTTCTGCTAGTTCTCATGTTGTCATGTTCGTGCAACTGGTCATATTTGACCATTTTGTATTTGAAAAATAATTTAGAAATGAATGATTGATATCTGAGATTATGGAGCTTTTCTCTGGAGACTATTTTTATTTGTTCCTGGGACATTACAAGTAAGGGACATGCTTCGTCTAAGTCCAGGGCTTGGGTCCCTTGCCTTGGTTTGCATCTGGGTGATGCAAACCTGGGCTGTGAATCCATGCAAGGGCTGGTTTACTGTAGGCTTACCATTTCCCTGAAGGTATAGGCCTTTGGACCCCAGAGCAATATATATGGGGAGGAATGGGACTTTTCACCGTGGACGGGCCCCAGGCTTTGACTTCTTCCTACTTGCTTTGAGAGGCCACCAAAACAGCACCTCAGTTTTGCATGTTTCTTCAGGTTTGGAAAATGCCACTGGAGTCAAAGTAATTTCATGTCCTCAGTTTACCTCCCTGGGATTTTGCCTTCTGTAGTTTTGCAGATTCAGTCCTCACTATCTTGTTAACTCCTGGATTTTTAAAGAAAAAAAAGTAAGAAAATTATTTTACTTAGCTTTTTTAAAGTTGTCTTTATTGGGAGGGAAGAAACTTGTAGTGCTTCTCATCTGTGGTCAAACCCTGTGGGTGTTTTTGTTTGTTTTGTTTTGTTTTTTGACATAGAGTCTCACTTTATAGCCCGGGGTAGAATGCAGTAGCATCATAGCTCACAGCAACCTCTAACTCCTGGGCTCAAGTGATCATCCTGCCTCGGCCTCTCAAGTAGCTGGGACTACAGGGGCACACCATGACACCCAGCTAATTTTTCTATTTTTAGTAGAGATGGGTGTTGCTCTTGGTCAGGCTAGTCTCAAACTCCTGAACTTAAGCCATGCTCCTGCCTCAGCCTCCCAGAATGCTGGGATTACAGGCATGTGCCATCGTGCCTGGCCAAACCCTGTGGTATTCTCTATGAGATTTCAATGTGGGTCACGAGGTATTTTATTCAGTATCTTAAATTTGCAAGGTTATTTTGCTGGTTGATGTTAAGGCCACATAAGTCCTGTATTAGCTGTGCATGGTTCTAAGAATTTAGAATAAATAAAATTTTAAAACCTCACTAAGCATGGATCTGATTTTCTATTTAGAATGTAACCACATAAACAGAAGATTTTATATCCAATTATAATTTCTCTAAAACTAACAGGATATGATACCTAAACTTTTTAAATAAAGCTATAGAAATATCTACATCATCAGTGATATTTTTAAGTTCTTCATAACTTACAGGACAGGGGATTAGCTTTTGATAACTTCTTTGAGGATGAGAAAAATAAAAAGAAGTATTTGTTCAATACAGAAGAGGCAATCATTTTCAGTGATAGGGAGAAAATTCAGGTCCTCCTAATAATTAGAGAGCTGGCACATAGTTAATTACATGAGAAAAGCCTCTCAGAGATAACAAGGTAATCTAAATCTTCCAGTTTAGGGTCATTTTCCTTACTTAAGTGCCATACACAATTGTTGAATAACTTTCAAAAGAATAATCAACTTTCATCTTTCTGATTCAAGGTTACTCTAGCTTGGAGAGACAAGTTCCCTGTTTCAGGAACTAGTCACCCACAAGTGGACCCTCATGACATAAATGAAACCCAAAACTCTTTAAATGGCAGATTTATTTCCATGAGGTCAATTTAAACCCAAAAGCTTTCATTCTCTCAAATGATTCCTTCTCCCTTGCAATGCTGTGGTTTATAATAGAGTTATTATTAGCTTTGACCACAATTATGCCACTCTGACAGCTTCCCCACCTGCCTGGACCGAGTGATCTCCTACCCCTGGAATGCTGGTTGCACTTACTCTTCATACCACTCCACTGGCACTTAGCGTTGCATAATGCTGGTTAGCCTTTTATGGGCATGGTATCTCCTCCAGGAGACTGAACCCTGGGAGGACAAGGACCCTGCCATGTCGTGTCTTGTTATAGGTCCCTTAAGTGCCCTGTACCAGCACCTTTCACTCAAGGTGTTCAATACATGTTTGTAGACGGTAATGATGATTCATATTGCACTTGGGTGAGAAATGAATTTTATTCACTCTGTTTCCTCAGTCCTAGCACATTGCCTGGCCCAGAGTAGGTACTCAAGAAAAACTGACTGAATGAATGAACAAATGAATGAAGGGATCAATCACTAGATTAAAACTGGAGAGAATGGAAAACATCATGATCAGATTATTTCTTAGCCTTTCTTTTTACAAATGTGAAAATCATCACACTTCCTTTTCTTTTAGTTGACCACACAAAGATAGACAGTGATTTAATCACATTAGCCCAGTGCTATTAAATCCCATGCCCCTTTTTCTGGCCTCAGGAATACAGAATATAAATGTAGAATGTCCTCACTGTCTCCCCAACGTCACTGCCTTCTTCTGTGAACACACAGAGAAATCCAACATCTGTAACATTCAGTCTCTGATCTTTTGCTTCACTTTAGAAGGAGAATGTGACCCATTCTCCGAGATTGTGAGCAAACAGGACATTGGAAAGCTCTGTTTGACTACAACAAGAGGCAGGTGTTAAAGTTAGGTAAAGAAACAGGTTTAAACATCAGCTAAAAGTTACATGGATTGGCACTGGATTAGCATGGAATCACTCCCTTGTTGGAGTATTATTTTCCTGATCAGATATATTATTACTAAGATTCCTTCCATCTCAAAGATTCAATGCAGCAAAGTAGGAAATAAAGATTTTAGAATTCGAAGACTTGGGTGTCAAATTCTAGTTTCACCTTTCACAAGCTGTGTGCTTTGAGTAAGTCATGTAATCTGGCCCTCCAATTACTCCTGTGTAGACTAGGATTTATAATTCTCGCCCCACTTCTCGTAGCAGAACCATGAGACTCACTGAGGACATGTGTATGAAAATACTTAGAACTGTTCATATGTTAGACATTAATTGACAGCTAAGGAAACAGGGGCCCTGAGAATATAAATATCTTCCTAAGAGACTCTAGAGGTCATTTCCTGAAGCATTTCCTTGCCTGCAGTGTTAGTTCACAGAACACGAATTTCACAAATGGTAATAGCCACGACATGACAAAATCATTCCAAACAACTATAGGAAATTCCACACTAAACAAAAATAAGCAAATTCTTTAACTGCAGAACTTATCAGGGCCATTAGCATGGTCATGTGCTTTGTGAGTCTCTAAGCATTTCCCACTCTTAACAGACAGGGTGTCAAAGAATTGGGATTCCAGGGAGCACAACATTGGAGACGTGGACCTAGTATATTGCCCGGGCCTGATTTCAGAGTACTCTAATTCAGTAGGATTCCAAGTTCCCAAATAGCAGTTTGAGAAATATTTGTTCCCCATCTGTGATGAGAAAAACAGCTATGTGGAAATATAAATCAACACCGCTGCTTCCTTCCTCAAGAAAGTCTTGCTACTGAGAAAGGAAAAAAAGTCTGTCAGCTGAGTGTACGGACTTACTCTGGCGCAGGGCCCCTCAGCTCGCCCCCAGCAGCGGTCCCCACACTGCTCCTTGAGTAACACTGCTCTGATTAACTGGATAAAGATGTGGCTTTAGTGAAAAGGCAGAAGCCAAAGAACAGAAGCCTCTTTCGCACCTTGTGCCTGGCGCCCGAGTGAAGCCTGGACGTTTTCTGACTCAGAAAGCCCCAGGCTCTCAGAGGTTGGAGGGTTGGCCCTCGGGTGGCCGAGTCCTGCCTTCCTCGCTGAAGCTGGCCTCACACTAACTGGCTCCGGCCCTCAGAAGGCACACTGGGGAGGTGACCCTCCCAACAGGACACAGAGCCAAGCCCTGCCAGACTCCCTTCCAGACAAATCTGATCTAACTGAGGTGGATGAAGAGCAGGCAATAAACTTCCCACCGGCCCTGGGACCTAAACAGCAGCCTTCCAGGTAGGGTTTCCACCGGAACAAGTCACACAGTCAGATGAGGGGAACTGAGGAGAGTTTAATAAAGGGTGATTGACAAAGATGTCCTGGATTGAAAGAAGCCAGCAAGGACCGGTGGCTGCTAACTGTGGAAAGCGGTAGCCACCCTTAGGGCAGAAGGAGAGGGAATGGTGACTGCACCTGGGCGCTGTGGCCTGAGGTGGAGGAACACGTCCCTGGCAGGCACAGCCCTGCAGAGTGGGTGGGAGACAGCCCGGACCTCAATTTCCTCTCTTCCTGCGTCTCTGCCGGGGCACCTCATTGGCTCTCTAACCCGAACAGGACAAAGGAGCTTGTCGCTGTGGCCCGCAAGTGTCCATCGACGGAGCAGGGGGACAGTACAGTGGCTCTGGAAGGTGCGTGAGTCATGCATGGGCTCACCCCGTGTGCCGCTCCGCAGCGCTCTGCTTTGTGAACAGTCCGTAAAGGGCACCGGGCAGTGTGGAGCGCGTCTGGAAGGAAAAATGGTACATGTCTAGCACAGTGGCATTCTCTACTGAGCTCAAAAACAAATTGAGTTAAAATAGCCAAGGCTCGTGGTTTCTGTTGGCTTCTCTTGTCACAACTTTTGCCAAGCAAGTCATTTTTCTCCTTTTCAATGCTGTCATAGTACCAGAGTACCAGCCTGCCTTTGCACTGATCACATTTTTCCAGAATCCAATTCTTGAGACAAAAATAGGGTGGATATGTTTGCCACTGTAAACCTCATAAATCTGCACACTAAAAACTATGGTAATAAGCACTGGTATTTCAAGTATAGGCTTCCCTGATTTGATTTCTCTCTAATTTTAGAGAAAGAGTTGATTTGATGTTATTGTATTTTTCTTTTTTTCTTTTCTTTTCTTTCTCTCTTTTTTTTTTTTTTTTTTTGAGGAGAAGGAAAGAGGAGTTTATTAATTTGTTGGCAAATGAGGAGATTGGCAGACTCCCATCTCAAAGTACCAGCATCCTGCTTCTGAGCAGACGTATAGAATTTTTAAAGGTTCTAATTCATCTCATCTTTGGCTAAGACAATCTTATGACTGCCTGATATTGTTTTCATATACTCAGACTCCCCATTAAGTACATTTCCCTGGTATAAACCTGGTACTCTCTACTTGCCAACTCCCCAAAAGCCTTTTGCCCTTGGGATCCTCACCTCCTCACATTCTCACTGTTGCAGACACATGGATGTTAAGTGTTTACATTGAGTGTCAGCTTGTAGGAGTGAGGCTGCAGAGGCAGGCTGTAGGAGCAGTGAAACACCTGGACTCTGTGTACAGGGTGTGGCTAAGTAATTACCCTTCATGCAGTCCCCATTGGAGGACCTGTCACAGTGGGCATAGTTGGGCAGCTGGAAGCCCAAAGAACAGTAACCCCTTGGACAGAGGCATTCTGTATCATCAGTCTCTGCATTACCTCTGTTTTCTCCTTTGGTTACCAAATGGATGTATACCAACTGCCTAACAAACTGGACAGAAAGCCGAAGTCCTAATGAGCACTTTTCTTTTTTAATTTTTTTTTTTAATTAGACATCCTGCCATTGAATGAGTACTTTTTTTTAAACAGGATCACCTTTGGAGGCAATGTAATGCCAGCAATGTTGTCATTGCTAAAAGATCTTTGTCTGCTTCAACTTTCAATGGACAGTCTCAAGGGTAGCAAATATTTGTCTTTTGTGGACAGACTTTGTTAGATGTTTATTTTGTTATTTTACTATATGGCTACCAACTATGGCAGTCACGCAGCTGATAGCAGTGTGAGTAAAAACAAAAAAAGCGAGAATTACAACATCGTTGGACTGGTTTTGTTGTATGGTTAGGATACCATTTCTGGCTCATTTGCAGAGACAGAATCTACTCTATCTGGCTAGTTCAAGCAAGAAATAATTTATTACAGAGTGTAAAATGGAAATTGGAGAACAAACTTCAAGTTGTGCTTCCAAGTTTTGGGAATGTGCTCCCAAAACTATATCCCAGAACTGGGCCTGGCCTCCAAGGGAGCATCTACTTTTCTTTTTTTTCTCTTTCTTTCTTTTTAACTTTTTTTTTTCAGAGAGACAGGGTTTCACTTTGTTGCTCAGGCTGGAGTGCAGTGGCACAACCATAGTTCATGGCTCACTGCAATCCTGAACTCCTGAGCTCGAGCAATCTTTCCACCTCAATCTCTGGAGTAGCTGGGATTATAAGCATGAGCCACTGTGCCCAGCTACCTTTTTTAAGATTGGTAGAATGCTGGCTCAAACCACACCACCACTGCCACCACTGAGAAGCCTCCCTGGTCATGAAGCTTTCCCTACTGCTATAGGTGCAGGGAGTATGCCACACCTGCTATAATCAACACCAGTGAAACAGATGCCCCACACCTTGCCTTTCAACACCAAAAAACCATGTTTGCCTATATGAAGGCAGAAAAGCCAAATGCCTTCATGACCCACGTTGCCAACAGAAATGGCAAAAGCGTGGCCTCCACCAAACTCTTGCCATCAAATCTTATGTTTATACCCCTAAGGCTGAACCTAGATCATATCTGGAAAGGGAGAATAGGAAATGTCATTTTAAAATGTACAGACTCTGCCGTACATCAAGTTTCTAGAAGAGAGTTCCTCAAAATATGATCCTCCTACAACCTGCCTCAGAATCTGTTAAAGGACTTGTTAAAAATGCAGATTCCCTGTTCTCATGCCAACTCTCTGAGGTTAAGGCCTAGACATATGCATCGAATGAGGGGTGAGGAACCTGCAGCTTCAAGGCTGCTTGTGACCCTCCACATCCCCGAGTGTGGCCCCTCAGCCAAATCCAAACTTCACAGAACAAATCCCTTTATTAAAAGGATTTGTTCTATAGAATTTGGATTCAGTCAAAAGGCCACACTCAAGGATCCAGAAGGCCACCCCAGCCCATTACCCACTCATGAATGGTGAAATCAAAAAGTGCGCTGTGATAAGTATATTTTAAAAAATGAAAGAGTAAAATTGGTGGTACCTGAATATATCACCTGTAGTAAAGATAAAGTATTATTTCATAAAACTTGGTTTAGTTATACAGGTAAAGATACAGAAATAAAAATAGATATAGATGTAAAGTATATACATGAACTGAATCACAAGGTGACATGTTTCTTATTGGGCCGTGTAGTCAACAAAGTCCAAAAAATCCTTCTCCACAAGGAGGTGGGATGGCTTTCAGGTGCTATTCCTCCAACTTAACACAGCTAGTAAACAAACTGTACAAAGTTTAAGAAAAGAAGTTTCAAAATGTTCTGAGCAATGACAGATCATTTTTACAAGTGTTTAATCTCCCAAGAGGCCACATTGAAGGACACAATTAGAGTAGAAACAGGCACTTATTAAACATCTATGGGCCAGACAGTCTGCCGAGTACCTTCCGTGTTTTCCTGGGTGAACCTCATCAGCACCCATGTGAAGGAGGTGTGACCATTGCCATTTCACAGGCAGGAATGTGACTCAGAAGCTCAGCAACTTACCCAAAGCCCCAGGTGTGAGGTGATGGTGGAGCTAGGTATGGGGATATAACAGTTTCAGACTCGGCTCCTGCCCCTCTGGAACAGAAAAGAATGCTAGAAATTTAGTTGCATTACGATAGGCTCCCTTTTCACTGCCGCAGGTCAAATCCTGTGAGTGTGTTTGGGTGAAGATCTATTTTATAATTGATCAGCTTTGTTTTAAATGATCTCTAATGCTTATTCCTCTTCTTTCCTTTCCCCCCTTTTTTTTACAGCTTTATTGAGGTATAACTGGGGTGTAATAAACTGCACATATCTCAAGTGCACAGTTGGATGAATTTGACATGTGTGCGTACACCTGCTAAACCATCATCAGAATCAAGCTAAATATCCCCAGAAGCTTCCTGCTGCCCAATTGATCACCTTTTACAGTTGTTTTGCATTTTAGATATACAGTGGCCTCAAACATGAAAGAAGATAATCATTTTTTTCTGAAGAGGATGCAGTATTGTTTTCAAAATTGTATTTCCTGACAGAAATATAAACTCCAGATTTCCTTATCTGCCACAACGCGATACCCAATCCAAGCAAATTCCCAACTCTGGGTCATGGTTTTCAGTGTCAAGGTGCTGGTGTAGATTCTAACGCTATGCCGGGCACTCTCTCTTCCTGGCTCCTCATCTCTATAAAAATGGCAAAGGATGCCCTGGTTGCCCTCACCTGAGATGGCTGGAGCGGAAGTTAGACCCCAGGTTCCTACAAGGTCACTACACAAGGGAAGAAATCTGCAGTCTTAGGGATATTATATCACCTGTCCTACAAAAGGATCCTTGTTTTGTGTATGAAAGCTCTGCCGTCTTTTTGGAACCAAGAACCTTGTTCATTCCATCTTAACTTCTTTAGACCCATGTCTTGCCACTCTGCCTGCTTCCTTTGGACTTCGCAGCTTAGATGGTTCCCCACCTGCATTCCTAACGCTGTGATCCCTTCCCTTTGCTCCATCATCATTGTATGTCGTAATTACCTGGGGACCATGATCAAACATTCCTGGGCCTTGCCCCTGGAGAATCTGACCAAGCAGGTCTAGGGGTAGGCCCAGGAGTCTGCATTTCACAAGTGCTTCGCGACGTTCTGATGCAGGTAGTCAGAGGATCACACTGTGAGAAACCCTGCCAGAACACTGTCGACATTTATTGGAAAAAAGAAACCAGCTCTCCTTGAGAAAGGGGGTTTCTGATTTGATTACGTCTTTGCTGACTGCACCTACCGCAGTGCCCTGCACATGGCAATGAGTGAGTATTTGGCTTTTGTTGTTCTTAAGATTGTTTCATTGCAATTTTTATTATTTCAGATTTTAAAAATAATAGAATATAAGCCGCTAGGCAGGGGCTCCCCCAGCCATGAGATTCAGACAGCGCACCCTTGCTCTGACTCCTGGTGAACATTCCCTGTCCGGTGATCTCTGACTACCAAGGGCACAGCCACCAGCAGAAGCAGCTCTGTCTGATGGAGATGTGGTAAATAGTTCCATTGAAGAGGCGAGGATCCATTTTTAATTACAGATCCACAATCCCTTGTTCAATATCCTGGGGGCCAAATGTGTTTTGGAATTCAGAGTAGCAAAATTTTCTAGAGATGAGTAAATAAATATTCACCCAAAGTGGGATAAAAGTGGAAGATTATGAATGAACTCAGCAAGGTCAGACACTGATGTCAAACAAGTTTGTACAAATTTATGAAAGTAAATCAGTGTGTAGTTTTGGGATATCTGAATTGTGAAAAAGGAATTTGGGACTTGTAAGTTCATTGGTGGATCTGAGTGAACTGTCTATTAGGGAGGTGATACAACAAAGTCAAACACCCCCATGTGGACTCTGTCCACCTTTGGAGTCCACGCATAATATTCTATCCTTAATACTTACTGAAGTGCCATCTCCTGTCTTCTCCTCTCCCAAGTTTACCACTTGAGGGAAACGGTGTGACTCTGAGGTACAACAGCTATTATGCCAGGGACAACCCTGGGATCACCCAGAGCTTGCTCCTTGTTGCCTCCTCCATGGGCTTGGCATCAGAGGGTCCTGCCATGTCTGTCCTCACGCTCCCACATATCTCAGTAAGTGCTACTCTTTGCACCTTCAGACCAGGAGTAAGACATAGGTGAAAAGCTGGTGATATTCAGTGGCTGTTCTTCATGAACAGTTGAGATATTAATAACTTCAAAATGTTCTGCAGCAAGGTAAATATTTTACTTTTTGCTCCATCCTTGCTAAGCTAAAAATGAAACACTTCTTCATGCAGAGAGACTGATAAACATTTGCTGAACAGAAGAGTGGCAGATTCATCTTCCTAAAATTCTGCTTTGATCATGTCATTTCCCTGCTCTAGAACTTTTGAAAGCTCTCCATGCACACTGAGTAAAGTCTCATAAACGACTTTTATGCTCTTCCTTCTGGCCTCTTCTCTACTGTCCTGGAGCTGTGCAGTGTAGTAGCCCTGATTCTGCTTCTCCTCTGTCCCTCCTCCCTCTTCCCCTCTCTTCCTTTCTTCCACAAACATTTATTAAGCCTCTTTATGCGTCAGGTAGTGCATGTACAGTGGGAAATACAGCAGACGCGGTCCCTGCCTTCGTGGAGCTTTCATTGGCCCCCTACCCACCTTCCCTCACCCTCACCCTCACCCTTACCACTTCAGTGCATGTCTGTCCACTTCAGTGCTTGCATTTCTTTGGGGGTTTTCTCTGGCCTACAGAGCTTACTCCGTCACAGATACGGCAGGCTGGTTAAAGTGTTAGGGAATTAATGTCCCTCCTCCCCCGTATCTTTCAATGCATGGCAGGAATACATAA
>CM052439.1:145351624-145450300 GCA_028533085.1 Varecia variegata | reverse complement strand
CAGAGTAGCAAGTGCAGCCATTCTGAAACAGTGTCTCTCCCTACTCTGCCAACACACAGCCTAGGGTTATGAGCGTACAGGGGTGCTGCTGAGGAGTGCTGTATAACAGTGGCTGAGAAATTCATGGATGTTATCTCCAAAGAACACTAATGGACAGGGTCCCTGAACTTTGAGATGAGGAAGGCTCCATTCACCTACAGATCAGCAGCCCGACAGGCGAGAGCCCTCCTGAAACACAGGGCAGTGACAGGTGCTCTGGTCCAGTCACTCCACAGGCATCATGCAGTGCACACTCACTACAGTCCTTCGTTGGTCCACTGGCCCTGGCCCCACTAGAGCCACAGAATGATCTCAAGACCGTGTAATGATGTCAGGGGAACACCCAGCAACCTTCTTTCCCCTTCTCCTTCCTCAGAATCGTGATACCTCCTCCATACGCCTAAAACACAAATGCCTCACCCTAAGTGCTTTCTAGGACAAGAGAGCTTGATTGCGTCTCTGCTGGGACAAAGTACAAAATGGCCTGTTTACTGGTTGTTGCTGGGGGTGCAATGGATCCCAATACAAACCTGGAAGCTTCTCCTCTTTGTGGCCTCCTAAACTCTAAAAGATTGACGCCTATATCTTTTTTGGACAATAATGTATGATTCCTTTCAAGGGGGCTCTTGCCTACAAATACAATAGATCTATTTATAACCCTATCTTTGTGGCAAGAGGTGGAAGAAGAAAAATCTCGAGTCACTCTCTAAGTGCTGCCTAAAGATCCTCTATGCCTCACTTTCTAAACAAAAACCACCAGCTGAATATTCAACAAGGCATTTTTCTATATCTGCTAAATTGTCAGTGAAGCATACATTTGGGAGAAGACCTCCAGTGGTCCTATAAAATCCAGTCTCCCCTTCTACCTGGACACATGACCAGATTAGATCCCCCAGCTTGCCTTGTGGTTATGTGTGGCCGTAGGACTAAGTTCTCTCCAATGAATGTGAGTCACAGTGATTTGCTCCACCGCCCCACCAGGCCAATAAAACCCTCTCACTGTTGGCTGACTGGAAGTTGATGCTTGAGGTGACTTTGGAATCCACATGATAAAGATGGCAGAGCAACCATCAGCCTGGATCCCTGATTGAGGGAGAGGTTAGCTGCTCCCCCTACAAGACCCTCCATGACCGTTACATGAGAAACTTTCTTTTCTTTAAGCCACTACACTTCTGAAGTCTAATAGCTACTAGTAGCACCCTTTTAAGTTCTTTATGCTGCTCATTGGATATTTCTGAACCATAATCCCCCAGCTTGGGTAGATGGCTCTCCTGTCAGCCCCCTGTGCTTGCTTTACTATAATAACTTATGGAAGTATACAGACCATTTTAATAAGCTGAGATGACTCTCCCACTAAACCATGAGCTTCTTGAAGACAAGGACTATGCAATACCTCATCCTTCAATTTACAATCTCTAGCACAGTGCTTGGCATATAGGAAGCTTTCAATAGATACATTTTGAATAAATGGTATTTCTTAGGAAACTTTGTGTGATGGGCTTACAAATTTACTCACATAACAATTAAGATGTGCAGAGAAGATGTACTTCTGCACAAAGACCAGGTCTTTCTCATGATGCTTCCCAAGCTTGGTAGTTGGGGTATATGGAAGAGGATAGCTAAATGTATGATCCAGTTAAGCCTTTGTCTAGCCTCTTTGGGTAATGTTTAGTCTGTTGGGATCATTGCTCTTATTTATACTCACTTGACTTTCTCCAAGATGGTACCTAGGGTATTAAAGGAAAAACACTAGAGTCAAAGGGTCTTAGACCTGCCTTATATCCTCCCAATCCTAGGTGGCCTTGGCTGTAGAGAATCTGACCTGTGGTGGGCCATTGCTCAATTCCTTCTTAGTTTAGTCAGAGTCCTGTGGCTACTCCCAGTTAACTCTGCAGGGCTTCTCTGAGTCTCTGTCATGTCCTTTCCCAGCCCTTAGTATGTGATCCTCTCACCCAAACCATGATGGTCCCAAGGATGACCCCCTGGCTCTCTCTTTGTGCTCATGCCATACAGGAACCAGGAGACACTCAGAGGTGCAATCTAGATCCCGTGTCTGGCCACGCTGCCCTCTTAACTCAGCTGAACTGTCCCTTATTGGCATGGGATCCATTGCACAGAGGCCTCTTGCAGATTTCTCACAGGAGGTGAAATTAAAACCCATAAAATGGGATTCAAGATTCATATATCTGACAGCTTTTCTCACCTGCATTTGTCTCCCTCTTCCTACTGTCTCCTGGAGCCCAAAAGGGTAGACTTTTCCTCCATTCTGTGCAGCAGACCCTCCCTCTGCCCAGGGAGCAAGCCTGGTGACCCAGCTGTCATGGCAGAAAATTTGTCTAATCCCTTATTCCTTGGTGTGGGGAAGTGTGGTCCAGTTGTGGCTCTTGGTATGTTAAATGCAAGATAAAGGATTTAAGAAATTCTTTCTTTGTCATAAATCTGACTTTCAAATCTTTTAAGAAAACTCTTTATTTTCAATGTCAGATGCGAACAAATCTGAAAATGTTGATGAATCTCAAAGGAATAAATCTTTTGAAAGATGTGGTTGCAAGTCATGTTTGCTTCTTGTATTCCTTTCATAAGTCCCCGCAAATAATCAAATTGGCCTCTGAGATACAAATACCTTCAGTTGACTAGAAAGTCACTCACTAGAAAATACAAAAAGAGAAAAAAAAAACCCTCTGTTAAATTTACATATTATTCCGACTCCATTTGGGACTTAGAACACTCAGAAACATTGACTTGTAAAACTAGAATGAATAGAGGATGACAGGACCGTGATTTCATTTGCCATCAAAGTCTTTATCAGCTGAGCCGCTGGTGTAATTTTCTATTGCTTAATAGCTGGCTCTCTCTCTCTATTTCTCTCTCTCCCCCCAAACTATAGGGAATGCAATTCCCTTAACCAGGAAACACTCTTGGCTGTGTCTTCTTCCCAAGTTTGGACAGAGGGTGCCTTGGAAATGAATGCAGAACAAGACAGACAAGAAGTAGCTAGTTAGTCGTAGTGGTCTCCAAAATCATCTAGGAGCTCATTAAACTAAAGACATGCCGAATAATCACTTGAGTTGTTTTCCTTTTCTCCTTTCAAAAAGATTAAGTCAGACATAATTATTCAAGCCAGACAATCTAAAGCAGACATCTTGAAGAAAGATTGGAGGAACACTAAAGCCTTATAAAGATATTAGTGTCTATTAATAATTCTGACATTTCAACAACAGAGCTTTATTTTTTTTTTAAAAATTGAAGTACATAAAGTTGTGAAATCCTAACAATAATCCAATTAAGTACTCACAATTATTATTTCCTTTTGCAGGTGAAGAAACTGAGGATTGCAGAGGTTAAGTGGCTTAATCAAGGTCCAAGGGTAGGAAGCAAGTACCAAATAGAGTCAGGACTTGAGCCCAACTCCTCTTGTCTCTTGGGTCTGTTTTCATTTCATTACACAGACATCAGTCTTTGTGTCTAAATCTTATTCCTTTTGATTTCTATCATCTGGTGTGTGTGTGTTGTTTTTTTTTTTTTCTTTTTAAGACCAGTGTTGGCATGTTAATTGACCGGAGCCCAAACAAACAGATGATGATGCTCTACAGACTTCCATTACGTAGGAATTGGCTTATTAGTGATTTAAATCATGCTTTAAAATAGTCCCACTCCTTCTCTATTGCTTTAAGCCATCTGCTTTATGGTGATCAGAGTTTCAGCCTAATGGAAAAAAAATTTAATTAGAGTTTTTGTTTGCTTGTTTGCTTTAATGCTAACCTAATACCAGGCATTGCTGGAAGGCATTTGCCACAGACTTCAGCTGGGTCACCTGCCTCATTTGTGTGCAGAGCAGACACCTGCCAAGGTTTGCCTCCCCAGGATCTTTGTCTGTGAGAGAACAGGGAATGGGCAACAGGAAGAGCTTGTTTTCCCACTGAACTCATAGCCCTGCCAATCCAGAAACAAGACAGGAGCAAGAAAATATTGTAGAAAATGGATTTATACATTAACCAATTTCTCTAGGTTCTGTTTCATTTTTCTAGATGACAGTTTGTAACAGTTCTTACAAATTTAAGTTGTATAAAACCACAGACCAATTTTTTTATAAGAATAAGGAGAGGAGGAGAAGGAAGCGGAAGAGATGTATTTCTCTCTTTAAACACTCTCAAAAACTCTGTAGAATAAAAGACTCTTCAAACACTGAGCATGGCCTTCCCTGGTCTCTTTTTTGCCAGGACAGACCATGTCCTATCCTCACCCTTTCACTTTTCCTCTTATACGACGTTACCTAGACAAGACATCCATTAGTCCCTCCCTGGTGTGCATACTCTGAGACATAATTTGTCAGTTTATCGATGTAAAATATGACCATTATCTTAGGCCTTCATTCTGTGAAACTTAATTTAATTCTAGCATTGATAAAATAAAGCCATCTGAATTCAACTGGCTACATGTGAAAGTGCATTAATAAACTTGAGCATTAACTGACCAGAGCCATTTCTGCCATATTCCTGCATCTGGTCCGAGATTCTCCCTTTTGCTGAAATTTCTTAGCATTACTCCATAGGCACTTCCCTATTAGCAGTGCTTCTTAGGAGCCTTTAGCAAAAGGTTTAAACATTTCAGAAAAGTTCATTTATTATTTTACATATAAGCAGATATTAACCTCAGAGATCCTAATTCCTGTTTGCTACAGAAGCCTGGCAGCTAATGCCCGAAGTAGGCTGAGTACAGGAAGAATGCAAAGGTATTTGAAAAGAAAATGTAAATCAGCTCAGTTATAATACAGTTGTCAAACCAACATGCGAGTTGGTCTCAAACATTATCTCCGATTTCCATTGCCCAACCCCTGATTTATGTGTTCACTGTGAGGACGATTGGGCAGTTATGAAGCTAGAGACCAACTTTCTAGAGGGATGGGACCCCAAACTAGTGGGTTTTTGAAGAGGGAAGGTGGTCAGGACTATGAGCCATTCATTAGTGATCCACCTTCAGATGCTTCTGGGGACCTGAGGCGTGAGCAGCAGGATGGCTTGCAAGCAGGGAAGGGGCACTGCCAAGGGTAGGAGGGCTGTCTCAGATCTTTCCAAGGTTAGCTCCATTTCCTGTCTCCAGTCTGTTCTCATTATTAGTTTTCTCTGTAACCAAAAAGCAAAATGTCCCCAACCCCTGTACTTGCCACATCTCTATAACTTAGGAGAACATCACCGTAATGATGAAGAAACTCTACTTGTATCCTGGAAAGTGTTTTGTTAAAAAGTCACAAAACCTGCCTCTTACCAAGTAAAGGTAAAGAATCTTTCCTCTCCAGCAACTCAGCACCTTTGTACTTAAAGGAGGCTTCAGGAATTAAAATTTAGATGAGCACAAAATATCCCCCCACTGCTGCTGATGCCAGCACCTTTTGGCCAGTTTGGCACTTCCTGGGGGCATATCTTTCATCACTATCACAAATTTCAACAGGAGCTGGCAGGCAACGTTTGGGTATCGAAGTAAATCTAAAGAACACTCAGTCACAAGTTGGAATTCCTAAGGCACACTGGTATTATTCTTGCTTTCAAAGCAGATTAGAGGATCAAAGATTAAGAACATACTTTTCCTAACTCCTGGCCATAAGAGAACCTCAATAATTAAACTCCACATTAGGAATCAGGTGTAGAGAAATGGAGATATTATCTTTCAGGATGGAATCTCAGAGAAAAAATATATATGTGAAAGGAAAGAAATTATATGTTGTGTACAGGGCTTAGGCCTAATATGGTGGGTTAAATTTTTATAAATGCTATTATAATTCTCTAATCATTATATTTGATAGTAAACGGTTAGTATCATTAATAGCACAGGGATTTTGAAAATCTATTATTTGGAGGAACATGAAACTCAAAAGCATGATTGCGTGGAATAGTAAGACACTTTTAAAAATATTTATAATCGGCCGGGTGTGGTGGCTCACGCCTGTAATCCTAGCACTCTGGGAGGCCGAGGCGGGTGGATCGCTCGAGGTCAGGAGTTCGAGACCAGCCTGAGCAAGAGTGAGACCCCGTCTCTACTAAAAATAGAAAGAAATTATCTGGCCAACTAAAATATATATATATATATACAAAAAATTAGCCGGGCATGGTGGCGCATGCCTGTAGTCCCCGCTACTCAGGAGGCTGAGGCAGTTGGATCGCTTAAGCCCAGGAGTTTGAGGTTGCTGTGAGCTAGGCTGACGCCACGGCACTCACTCTAGCCCAGGCAACAAAGCGAGACTCTGTCTCAAAAAAAAAAAAAAAATACTTATAATCTTTGGAACCAAGAATTTATACCAATGTGTGCCTCCTTATTTATAACTCTTAAATTGACACTTCCAGAAATTTACCTAGAAACTTATTCAGGCTTCACATACCTAAAAATGGAAGTTATGTATAAGAAGCACCATCTGTCTTATCAAGTACCTTAATGTTTGGAAACTGAATCACTTCCAAATTATGATCAAAATTGAGTGCAGATAATAGAATGAATAACTCAGCAGCCTGACATTTAAATAAAATTTGGGCAATTACTTATTCTATTTCACTTCCTTATCTGTAAAATGGGGAAAATACATACCCTACCTATCTTAGAGAATTGGTATGAGCCTTAAATAGGGTATTATATTTTAAAATGCTTCCCTAAGTGAATGTTATCATAGTACTAATATCACAAACATTTATTTAGCTCCATGTATCTGGCACTCTGCTATATTCAAGAAATACAAAGTTAAGTAAGACATGGATCCCTGACTTTAAAGAGGTCACCATCTGGTGGAAAGACAATTTCATGAATAACTCTAAACAACGATTAGGGTACAATGTAATAAATGTTATGATAAACCTGTCTACAAGATACTATGGAAGTACCAGAATCACATGCTAACCACTGTATATGGACTCGGAAACTAGTCATTTGCCATCAAACTCTGGCTAAGCATTTGCTCAGAACTTTCAGTTGGCTCCTAAGTTTCTTGCTTAGATTCTCCTGTATAGACTAGATTAGTCGCATGAATTTTGAACCTCTGCTATTTAATGAATTAATGTTTATAATTGTTATATCCTCTTGATAAATTCACTGCTTTATCATTGGCTCTCTTTATCCCTGGTAATAGTCTTTTCTACTTTGATATAGTCACCCTAGCTTTCTGCTGATTTGTGTTAACATGATATATCTTTTTCTATTCCTTCACTTTTAACCAATTTGTGTCTTTATATTTAAAGTGGGTGTTTTGTGTGCAGCATATAGTTGGATCTTGCTTTTTAATCCAATCTGGCAATCTCTACATTTTAATTGGAGTATTTAGACCATTTACAATTAATATGATTATCTTCGATACAATTGAACTAAAATCTACCATCTTGCTGTTAGTATTTGTTTTCTCTTTGTCCCATTGACTTTTTTGCTTCTTTTTTTCTCTTTTTCTATCTTCTTTTCAATTGTATATTTTTAATAATTTCATTTTATCTTATTTGTAGGTTTATTAAATATAATTCTTTGCTATGGTTACTTTAGGCTTTTATTATACCTTATATGCATTTTTAAATTCAAGTGATATTATACTCATTTACATATAATAAGAACCTAATAAAATTATATTTTCATTTCTCTCCTTCAAGTCTTTGTGCCATGGTATTCATGCATTTTTCTTATATATATGTCATAAACCCCACAATGCATTGTTATCATTTAAAGCAAAAATAAAACTTCACAACGCATTATTATTACTAGTGCTTTAAAAAGTGGATTATCTCTTAAATAGATTTAAATAATATGAAAAAAGGTTCTATATTTACTCATGTGGTGATCGTTTCTGGTATTCTTCATTTCTTTATGTAGAACTAGGTTTCCATCTGTTATTACAAAGACTTCCTTTCAAATTTCTTATAGTGTAGGTATGGTGGTGATGAATTCTCCCAGCTTTTATATGTCTGGAAAAATATTTTGCCTTCAGTATTGATAGTTATTTTCACCAAATAAAAAAATTAGAGGTTGATAGTATTTTTTTCTTTCAGCACTTTAAAGATACTGTTTCACTGTCTTCCAGCTTGCATTGTTTCCAAAAAGAAATCAGAGGATACCCTTATTTGTTCTATTTTTCCCAGATATTTTCTAGTCTAGTCAACTTATTAAGAACTGAAATATAGAGGTAAAATTTAAGAGAATCTGAGTGGTAGAAAGAGCACTGGATTTAAGAATCAGAAAATCTATTTAAGTTAAGAATGTATACATCTTGCTGCTGTACACAAGAAAAAAAAAAGGAATGTACACATCTGACTGTGTAACCCTGGGGGAGAATCATTTTAACCTCTCTAGGTTTTATTACTATCACTATTTTTGGGGTGACTAAAGTATCAGCCCAGACACCCCTATGATGTGAGAATAAACCAAGTAAATGTGAAAGCACTTTTGAAGCATAAATTGTAATTACAATTGCCCAAAGCCACAAAAGAAATTACTAAAAGAAGTCTTTGGAAATATTATATATTAAGGACTCTAAACACCAGAAACATCCAAAAAACATAAACATTCTAACCAAATTTTTTTTATGATTGACCATTTTAAAAATCACATAAGGGTAATAATTTAGAGATGATCTGTCACATTCTGTGGCCTGTGGTATGATGTTCAGTGATGTCACTGTGGCCAAATATGTATCAAATAGCAGATGACACAGTGACATTATGGCAGTATTACTGATAATGCTTGTGATGTAACAATTCTTCATCATTTATATGTTGGGCTGGTTATAAAGTATTGAATTGCTACTGTTCAACTCTATATCATGTGATGAGACATTTTTGTCACCATAATTCAGTTTCTGAACATTCTCGGTGAATGACCTTCAGGGAGCCCTGTCTTCTGACAGAGGCTTTCTGTCCTTTATCAAGCCACCCTCTGTCCTCACTTTTCTGTCACTTTACCTATGATTAGTAGAGAGTTCAAAGCAAAAACCTATTAATTATCTACTAGCAACAGATCATGAAACACATTTTGCATGTGCTTATTCCTACTCCCATTCTCCTGACCAGGGTAGATTGGTTGTCAATAAAAGACATGTGAAAAATCTCCTGGAGTTGCAATACTTGGTCTAAAAAGGAAAAATGTGAAAACCAGAGATGCCTTGATTGTCTCCTCTTCATCCCCTATGGTTATGGGGATGGCCAAACATGTGACACTGAGCACTGGACAGACAAGGTTGACGGGAGTTTATTGTCCAGGGAGGGAGGCCACTGTACCATGCAGGGCTGGATGGGGGTGTGCTGGGGAACACAATAGACAGGCAGGGGCTGTGGGGGGCAGGCTTTGTAGTAACAAGAGGTGGAGTGACTCTTCATTTCTACAGAAGGATGTGATTGGCCTATTTGAATAATTCTGTGGGCTGGCAGGGACCTGAAGTTGGCTACTCAGGGATAGGCAGACACTGGGCTTCTTCCCTGTGATCAGGAGGGTTGTTTGGTTAGACCACATCCGTAGGAGCAGAGTGGTAGGATGATACTGACAGGCCATTAGAGGCCCTCTCAGTTTAGATGGAAAGGTAGCACATCATTTTAATTTAAACCACAATGAAGATTGTGTAAACACACTTACCAGTTTGAACAAGGAGGCTCATCTTCTGTAACTTGCAAGCTATTCTTATAATCCATCACTTTATACCACTGTTTGTAAGTCAAACAATAAAGAAAAGTCCTTTCAAAACTTTAGACAGAATTAGGAATGCTGTATTTATCATTGAGGCCATTCCTAGCCTTGTTCCCTTGTTCAGAATCTGTAGAAAGTCAAGGGCCCTCCTGTGGCTGCTGTGTCTCCAGGCAAAGGTTTTGTGACTGTTCAGACCTGTGACTGTGACTCCCCAGGAGCTCCCCTCACCGTGGGCTGGCCCAGCCACATTTGCTGAATAAGGAAACAGAGTCAATGGGCCTTGTCAGTTACTGTGGCTATAACTTAGAAAAATAGAAGCCCAGTGATCACACTTAATGAAAACACAATGTCTACAATTAATTAAGGCATCTGCAGCTGTTTATGGAAAAGAATTTGGGGGAAATATATTAAAACCAATTATAATTACACACAAAAATGTGGCATAGTATAATAAAATTATTATTATTATTATTATTATTATTTTTGAGACAGAGTCTCACTCTGTTGCTTAGGCTAGAGTCCCGCGGCATCAGCCTGGCTCACAGCAACCTCGAACTCCTGGGCTCAAGCAATCCTCCTGCCTCAGCTTCCTGAGTAGTTGGAACTACAGGCATGAGCCACCACGCCTGGCTAATTTTTTGTTTCTATTTCTAGTTGCCTGGCTAATTTTTTCTATTTTTAGTAGAGATGGGGTCTCGTTCTTGCTCAGGCTGGTCTCAAACTCCTGGTCTCAAGTGATCCTCCCACCTCAGTCTCCCAGAGTGCTAGGATTACAGGTGTGAGCCACCGCACCCGGCCTAGTATAATGAAATTAGCATTGTAATATTTGCTATTATTTACACACTCTGAATAAATTTAAAACAATATAATTAAATAAAATCCTTTTTGCTGTGCTTTTATATGTAGTGATATTGTCTTTTTTTTAGTTTTAAATGTAAAATGATGACATTTCAAATATATAGCCAAGTACCCAAAATATTAATATATTCTCATGTACCAATCTCTCTTATTAACAGATGTTAACATTTTGTGTTATTTTCTTTAGAATCAGTTTTCTCTCTTTTTAAAAACAGAAAGCATTAAGTTTAGATATAAAACATCCCCATGCCATCCTCCACAGGGGTAACCATTACCCAGAAGTTAGTATGTTTCTTTTTATGCATGTATATTTAAACTTTTGTTATATGGATATAGCCATAAATGATATATACTATTGCTTTGTGTGCTCTAAATAGTTATATAAATATTATAAACCATATGGTACATTTCCCTTTGTAACTTGCTTTTCTTATCAACATGTTTTGAGATTTATCCATGTTGATATATGTAGATCTAGTTTGTTCATTTTACTGTCTGTAGTATTTCATTTGATTTACTCATTGGCTTACTGAGAACAGTTTTTTGTTTTGTTTTGTTTTGTTTAAGTAACAGAAGATAGAAACAATCTGCTGCAAGGAGGATTGTGTGCATGTCTCCTTGGGCACACGTGTAAGAGCCCCTGCAGGTTAGCCCTAGAGGTGGAATTGCTTGGCTGATGGCTCATTTCCAGTTTTTGTAGGTATTTAAGAATTATTCTTCAAAGTGGTTCCTATGAATTTATAATCCCACCATGATTGTAGGAGCTCCCAGATCATCATCAATGTGGTTTTATTTGACACTCTTTATCAGTTTGTGTGTTTATTCACTGCTTTTGAATACTTTTAAGGCTTTTTTTTAAACACAAACATTTGATTTTAAGTCATGAATAAAGATTTTTGTTTATACTTGGGCAATCCTATTTCATTACTTGAGGAACTAGCCGTTTTGGAAATAATTCAGTTTCTACACATGGGTTGGCATACAAAAGGCACCCTGTCATAGGCAAGAAAGAAGAAAGAAAGTGAATATATGAACAAACAAATAAAAATAACAGTTTCAGAGTTTTGGAAAAAAAATAGAAAATGATCTAATAGCAACCTAATGAATAGAGACTTTCTTACCCAATTCTTTTTTTCTCTTTATGTTTGTAGTCATACTTACTTGAGAGTAAGCATTAACTTGCATCCTACCCAAAGAATGTACAAACTGAAAACATGAAAAAGGACTTGAGTGGAGAATTGATATGTTGATCATCACAGCCTCAGAAGAAAGGGCAGTAAGGACGGGGTGTGGGGCAGAGAGTTGAGCAGACTAAATCTCAAGAGGATACCACCAAAATGCGAACTTTTATTTGAGCAATTTTATGTTTTTAAAACTAATGACAAATAGCACTTACTTCTTTCCCTTCTTACAATTAACCCTCCCCCTGTGGCACACAGTCCATCCCTCACTTCCCTCACTGTGCTGTCAGCTCAGACCTTTGGGCTTCCTTGTCCACTGCTCGTTCTTCTAGTTAAGAATGAATAGCTGTGTGGCTCAGCCATTTGAGTACTGAACGTGGGCTGTCCAATCCCCCTCCCTTGTTAGACTGACTGAAAAATGTCCCCCTTTCTGGCTGCTGCCCGCTGCATTTCCACATGTTCAACTACACAAACGACATAGACCTTCCATGGACCCACCCGCCTGACTGTTGCGCCATCTCTCTCGTCTTTCACAGACACACTTCTCTCTTTTAACCCAATGTTTACATCTCATCGATGTTTAGACACATCAGTATTATTTAAATTTTACAGTGAACTTGTGTTAAATTTATAACTAGAAAAAATTATAGTCCCTGGGATGGGTTGAATTGTGTCTCCCCCAAAAAAGGTATGTTCGGGTCCTAACTGCCAGTACCTCAGAGTGTGACTCTCTTTGGAGATAGTATCATTGAGTTAAAATGAAGTCATTAGGATAGGCTTTAATCTGACTGTTGTCTTTATAAAAAGGGGAAATTGGGACACAGATATACGTATAGGGAAAATGCCATGTGAAGATGAAGACAGAGGTTGGGGTGATGCTTCCACAGCCAAGGTGCACCCAAAATCGCCAGCCGAACACTGGAAGCTGGAGGTCGGGGTGGGGGTGGGGAAATAGAATGAATTTCTCCCTCACAGCCTCAGAAGGAACCAACACTGCTGACTTGATCTCAGACTTAAGCCTCCAGTTTTGGGTACTTCATTATGGCAGTCCCAAGACACTAATATTAGCTCTGTATCTCTGTTACCAAATTTTGATGGCATCGTCCTCCTGTCTCTCTGCACTTACGCATCAACTGCCTCATTTTTACCTGACTTCTACACCATCGTTCTGCTGTAACCTTCTCCTCAAAGCCACCAGTGACCTTCTTGTTGCTAATTCCAGCTGAACATTCTTCAGCTCTTATCTTTTCCAACCTCTCTGCAACATTTTACATTGTTTCTCTCTCCCTTCTTCCTAAAACACTGTCTTCCTAAAACAAGGCTTCCATGGCACTGCATTCCTGAATTTTCCTTCTACTTCTCTGGTTTCACTTAGTACCCTTGGGGCTTCCCTTTCTTTTCTTTTGCCCGTTCCTTAAATGGGAATATTCCTAAGGGTTCTATCTAGAGTCCTCTGATCTTATCAGTTGGTCTTGCTTAGAGGAATCTTTATCCATTCCTGTTGGCTTTCAGCCTCTGCCGTCATCTGAATCTCTAATTCAGACCGTTCTCCTGAATTTCAGACCCCTTCATGATCAGAGCTCATTTGTTCTATAGAAAAAGAAACCCACCCAAACTACTGTGAGTGAAAGGGGGTTTCTTTGGTGGAATCAAGGTTTCCTCACAGGTCTGAATAGCAAGAACTACAAACCTCCTGAAGGAGGGACAGAAGGCTGGAGAACCCTTCCCCCACACCACCTACTTCCGGTCTTTCAGCAGATTCCCAGAGACAAGCACACGAGCACTTCCCCTTGGCTCCTGCTACCTGCCCCAGAATGAAGGTACCTGGCTTCAAGGCTGCACGTGATCTGGTCTCTGCTTTCCTCCCCACCCGCATCTCTCTGCTCTCCCAGTCACTTTCTAGGCTCCAGCCACCACGACTTGCCTCAGTTCCTCGCAGGCATCCAGCCTCCTGGCTTCTTCCATCCCCCTGGAATAGGCCACCTCCCTTTCCACTCGGCTAATTCCAGCACCTCTTAGCCTAGGTGGAAGTTTCCCCTCCTCACCTCTACTCCTCCCCAAATCTGAGTTTATTATTCTAGCTTTGAGGTTCCTGGCACCCTGTACTTCCCATATCATGTGCCCACGTTGGATATCATTTCTATTCTTCTGTGCCCCTCACTGAGCTGAAAGCCTCTTTGTGATACAGTTAAGCTTGTTAAAAAATCACAGAAATTCTCTTGAGCTAGTACAGGCTAACATTACCCTCAGTACTTTTGACGTTTTGCACTGGATAATTCTTCCTTAGGAGCTGCCCTGTGTATTGTAGGATGTCTCCCAACATCCTTGGCCTCTACCCACTAGATGCCGGTTGCACTCTCCCCTACCTTAGTCATGACAATCAAAAATGTCTCCAGATATTGCCAAGGATCTCCTGGGGGCAAAATTGCTCCTGGTAGAGAGCCAGTGGTTTAGGCTGACAGAGGTATTTGTTATAAGGATACTGGTGAGAACAGACTAGAAACCAGAGGTTGGTGTTGTACAAGGAACCCAGAAAGTGTCCTTCCTGTATCCCCCAGAATCTAGACATAGGGGCTGAAACAGCCCTGCCCATCAGGGCTCCCAGGAGTGTGATGTTTTTGGAATGTGAAGAGCAAGGTGCAAACAGCAGGAGCTGATGCCCGAGGTTAGGCTTGGAAAGCGTGCAGTAGATTCGGGCTTTACCTTATTGGTGTGCAGACAGTGGCACAGTGATATTTGCAATGTAGATGGATGGAGGCAGGAGCATGAGCAGATGTGCAAATGGTGAAGGTTTAAGGCAAGAAGTCTGGACTCTTGAAAGGGAGGCTGTGGCAAAGCTCTGAACAAGAAATGTGAGGCTTTAACTGAAGCAGCAGCTACATCTGTCTCCCTCTTCCTATTTGTGGTAATACTTGCGTAAGTCCATTTTTTAACCTTTTTATTTGGTAATTTGTTTCTTTTCCGCAGGAAAATAAGAGCTGGCTAGAAGAAAGGAAAACAGGGTACTTAACTAATTTGTTTTGCTACCTTAAGAACTAAGGGAAATGATGATTGGATGGAGAGAGGAAATATTGTAATTTAAATGTGAAGCATTAGAACAATTTAGTTTTTCTTATGTCTTGTATTACTACATATCATTCTTTCAAATTTTCTTGTTTTGAAACTCTTAACCAGGTGAGGCAGAACTACTAATTGTCTTCTGACATACATTTTTCTTTTTTCCTTGACAATGGAACCCTAATTTTTTGCTGGACTCATAGCCTTTGGAGTAAGGTTTTACAGGTATGATAAGGAGACTAGGTATGGTAAAAAGACTAACTTCAGGTCAGATAAAGCATATGTGAAGAGTATGCGTCTCAGAAGTTTTCCTAAAGGGAGGAAGTTAAATCTTTGTTCTCTTTTGCACAGGCTTGAATGCAGACACGGTGGCTGGAGCTTCAGTAGCCATATTGGACCATGATCTGAACGCACATGTTGAGGATGGTAAAGCAACAAAATAAAAGAAGCTTCGCTCTCTGATACTACAGAACAAGGGTCAGCAAACTTTTTCTGTAAAGAGCCAGAGAGTAAATATTTTCAGTTTTGTGGACCATACAGGTCTCTGTCACAACTAGACAAATCTGCCATTTTAGAGTGAAAATATCCACAGATAATATGTAATAAATGAGTTCCAATATACTCCAATATTTGTTCCAATAAAACTTTATTTATGGACACTGAAATTTGAATTTATTATAATTTTCATGTGTCACACAATATTATACTCCTTTTGATTTATTCTCAACCATTTAAAAATGTAAATTCTTAGCTCCAAGTCTATACAAAAACAGGCTGTGGGGCGTGGTTTGCCAATTCCTGCTGTAGATCACCACACAGTCTCAAATTGCTTATCTGTAGGTTTTAGTTACTGGAGAGGGACACTTCTGCTGTCTTGCTTCTGCTAGATGGAGTTGGCTGTGACTCAGCAGAACGAAATCCTGGTTTACAGTAAGTGGATGCAGCAACCCCTAAGGGTGTTCCACCCACATGCAACCCCCACCAGTCCTTCCTCAGCAATGTGAGCCCTCCCTGGCTTCTGGAGTTTGCTCCTGAAGCTCAAACTTGCAACTGTCTTTGAGGACCCCCTTAGGGCCACTGCAGCTTCAGTGTGAAAGGTTGGAAGTCCCTGAGAATTTACCACACAACAAACATTCCTTCCCTGGTGGACCTCAAAGCCCAGCTCTCTTGCTTTGTGTCTGGACAAACGCAGACAGAATTTATACTCTAGAGGTTCCCCAGTAGAATCATGTGGAAGCTTCCCTTCTCAGGACTTTGCCTGACATCGCACCTTTGCTTGGTTTGCTCCCATTCCTGTCCTGTTTCTCCTGAACTCCCCACGGGAGCACTTCCTTCGTAAATCACTGTGCAGGAACCTGTGCCCGGATCTGCTTCTGGCAACTCCAATCTAAGTCGGCAGTAATTGTCATTGCTCAAGAAACATTTTCTCTAGGATCTAATGAAGCACAAGAAATAGCAGCCTCCTCTTTATAGAAATGAAATCTCCGTGTTCTAGGTAGAGCCCTTTTACAGTATAGCACGGTGGGTGAGAGTGAGAGCTCTGGAGTCAGCCTGCTGGTAACGGAGCCCTTCCAAGCCTCAAGATTCTTCATCTGTAAAATGGAGCTAATGAAAAAACTACACACAGGGTGGTTTGAGGGTATCCGGAATATCATAGCACTATGTACACTGTCCAGCACAGAAGAAATACGCTATAAAAGTTAGTTATTAGTTACTCTGCTCTCCAAGGCATTTTGACACAACTGCTGCTACACATAAATTCCAGCATTTTCTTTGTAAATAATAGAAGAATAAGTGCTATTTGCTGCTCTGTGGGAAGCTGAGAAATTACAAAATAAGATTTTCTACTTTGTAAGTAAGTACTTTGACTATCAGTACTTCTAATTAATTACAGTATAAAGTAAGGGACACATCCTGTTCCAAAACTTCAGCAATAAGTTAGGCCAATGGCTGTGTTCTGAAACCTGGCACACCTGAGCCATAATCCCAAATACGCTGCTTTCTGCTCCTATAGAGACATTATTATTGATTTACCCAATCGGGTTGCCAATACTTACCTTCTAAGGTCATTGTGAAGATTAAACAAAACTGTGCATGCAAAGCACTTAGATACTCCTTATTAAGAACTTATTATGAAAAAAAAAAAGAACCTATTATGTACCAGACGCTGTGCTATTATTACCCATAGCCTGGTTCCCCGGAAGAGGAGAGATTCCAAACATTACTTGGATACCTTTGCCCTGATGACAAATGCAGCAATGGTGACAATTCCTGGAAGATAATCTTTGAGAAGATCATCACTTGGTTCTTTCCTTGGCCATTGAATTCAACCTTCTTGGGTCAGTTTGCTAGAAACCAACCTCTACCACGACAAAGAAACACCAAGGAACAGGCGCATTTCCGTTGATGATGAAAGTGGGAAAAGCTGCGTCCTCTTACAGGCTCTCTGCTATGCTTAATCCAAGCAAGTCTCCATTTTTTCGCTTCCGCACCATCCAATCCATGCTTTGCGGATACAGCTGAATGTCAGGGTGTTAACCCGCCAGTGTTCGTGCGTCTCCCTTAGAGCCTCCTGGTGAAGCCTGCTTGTGCTAGCACGGAGCTCTGGCGTGGAGCAGGCAGGCTGTCAGATTCAAAGAGAAAACAAATCTCTTCTGTGCAGGCCAGGAAAGCCTCACCAAGGCAGCTTTTGGCTCTGCCTGGGGAGTGAATACAAAGAAAAAACGGAAAACCACACACTCCGAGAGACTCAGAAAATACTTGCAGCCTGCCTGACTCACCAACTTGGTTTGACCAAATAATAACTCCCCTTATTTAAGTATTTAATAAATGATCAATAGTAAGATTGTATTTCCATGAGCTAGAGAGTTCTCATTCAGTGGCACGGATTTTTTTTTTTTTTAATTCAAACTTTTCTTTTTTTCTCCGCATTCAGCAATTGCTATCAGATGCTGAATGTCTGTGGTCACATACTCAGCTTCCTGTTTATAAACGCACTCTGTTTTCAGTGAGTCAGCGGTTTCTCGCTGGACACAGAGGTATGACTGGCCATGTCAGGGCCACGGAGGTCGAACAAGCTTTGTGAATGGCCCAGTGTGCGCCAGGACTCACGGTTTGGGGGAACAGGTCCTCACACTGTATGCGGTGGCACAGAAACTAAAACAATTCAGCCCAGTGAGTTTGGTGGTTTCTCATCTGGTTTTGTCAAAGAGAAACAAAGCCAGAGGCTAGTTAAAGTGGGAAGGAAAGATTTTAATCAGTGATAACTATTGCAATAGGGAATTGTCCAGTGTGAACTGAACTCAGTTTTGACTTGTGCAGAGACGACTGGGCATTTTCAAGGGCGGAGATGGAGCAGGGACTTGGCAGGGTCAGGGAAGTGAAACATTACAGGGGTTGGTCACCGTAAACGCGAGGAGGCTGCTGTGTCTGCTCACCGTCAGTGGTGGAAGTTCGGCTTCCATACTCCCTGAGACTGGGAGACAGAGGCCCTTCCTTCCTGAGGATTACATTTGAAGGAATGTTTTTCAAGTCCTTGAGGAAGAACTTGTGGGTTTGTAGGACATACAGATATGTCTCAAGGTTATGAGGAGGGACTCACAATTGCAAGCCCTTTTTAGTGAAAGCTCTAACAAAGTGCCTGTCTTCAGGTGTTGGCTGGAACAAACAATGAACTCGCCTGGCAGCCTTGAGCTGTCCCAGGCAGGCACTTTAAGGACGGCTAGTGTCATTCTAGGGCTGCAGCCTTGAGCTGCTGGAAACCACGTTGGTGTTTGTGCAAGTCCTTAGAGGCCAAGGTTGGGGCCTGGCTCAGAAGACATGATATTATTGGACTATATCTAATACTCATGGATATAGTATTGATACTCATGAGTGGACATGAGTGGACTCATCATTGGACTCCATGATATTATTGGACTATATCCACTCACGTCCACTCACGTCCACTAATGTCCACTCACGTCCACTTATGTCCACTCATGTCCCAGGATGTCCACTCATTTCTATTCATGTCCACTCACATCCACTTATGTCCACTACTGTCCACTGCTGTCCACTTGTGTCCCCTACTGTCCACTGCTGTCCACTCGTGTCTACTACTGTCCAATACTGTGCACTCGTGTCCACTGCTGTCCACTTGTGTCCACTTGTGTCCACTGCTGTCCACCTGTGTCCACTGCTGTCCACTTGTGTCCACTACTGTCCAATACTGTGCACTCGTGTCCACTGCTGTCCACTCATGTCCACTACTGTGCACTCACGTCCACTACTGTCCACTCATGTCCACTACTATCCATGAGTACCTATACTCATATAGATACTCATATACTCATATTGGACTCATAGTCCAATCATGAGTGGACATATTATTGGACTATATCCAATAATATATAGACTTTTACTCAAAAATAACAAGTTAAAATCAATTGTTCAATTTTACGTTTTAAATTGAAGTTATGTGGCTGAACTTTTATTCTAATAAGCCCAGTTTTCTTAAACACTACATAGAATAGAAAATATCTTATATACCTTAATGTAAAATATTAATCCAAATCTTTTCAGTTCCACTAAGGAAACTACTGTATCACCCACACAATATTTATGGTTAACCTTTTCACTTTCTTGTGGTTGTATTAGACCAAACCAGGGCCAGAAGACCCTGGGGGGATGCACTGAACCCCACTTGTGGTTGCTACATAGAAGATAACATGACTTTAAGGAGATGACCTCTACCTTCTAAGGCTAAGTTATAAATTTCCCAATTTTTCTGTCTACTCAAAGAGATTGAGATTCATATCAAGAGTATCATTTGATTAAGGTTCCTTGAAAAAGGCGTTTATGTATTTTAAGAAGCAAAGAAATGCAACATCCAAAGAGGAACTTGGATCCTTTCACATCTGTTAAGTTCTCTGGCCTTAAGAATATTAAAATGCTGTCTGGTGGAGTTGTGCAGTCCTCACTGCTTCTCCGATCAGTCAGTCATTCCTTCCAAGGCCATTCAGCTGACACACGGTGAGATGAAATGGATCTCTGTCCGTGTTGGCCTCTACCAAGGATCACCATGGACCAAACACCCCTGACGCAGGAAACTTTTGTGAATTACAGAGATGGCTCTTCCTCCAACCTGAAGCTGCCCCACACGGGGCTCTTACTTGGAAAGATGAGCAGAAGGGAAGAATTTCAGCCTGTATTTGCCTCCAGATCCCAGCACTTTGTGAGGAACAGGCAGCACGATTGTCCATACAGCTCTGTCCCACCCCTCTGATTCCAGAGCAACATATGAGAAGGCACTTGGCAACCCCTGCATAGAATGACAGGAGGAAAGAGAGAGGGGAAATCCTGAATGAACTGTTTACCCAAACAGGACTGAGAAAAAACAGAACTTCCAAGTCACCCAGATTGGGCAAGAATAAGATTTCTTTTGCAGAGCACAAGTCTGGGTTCAAAAGCCAGGTTCAGTTATAGGGAAATAAAGCACATCTTGCTTGGCCACCACAAAGGAAAGCATCAAGGTCACAGTCCTCGGCCTGTCTGTGCCTCAGTTTCCACATCTGTGAAATGGGACGTCCTCCAGACCAATGCTGCTTAAATGTTATTGTGCATAGATATTATCTAGGAATCTCGTTAAAATGCAGCTTCTTTTCAGTGAGCAATGCACAGGGCCTGGGATTCTGCATTTCTAACAAGGTCCCAGCTGTTGCCAGCTGCTGGGCCACACTCTGAGTGGCAAAGGAGTGAGGACAATTCTAAGGTCTGCTATTTTATGGTTACAATTCATCTGGCGTGAACAATCACCTAATTGTCTTATGCCAAGCACCTGCTCTACAAAGCTAGAAATAGCTTTTTAGTTGAGCTCTACATCTAAGAGCCATGAAGCAGAAGATTTTCTATATTTTCGAGGAAGAATGGTCCGCCTCCCCGACCTCTTTGGCCTCCCATCCTCCCCAACCCCAATCCCATCTTTTTTTTTTTCTTCTCATCATTTCACGATATCTCTCTCTGGCAAAGAGGAAAAAAAAGGGCAATGCTACCAGAACCAAAGCTGACTGCATGAGAGACTTTGAGAAATATGTTTGGGGGAAGATAAAAATATGTTTTTTTATAAACTTTAAATGAGTGATTATGGAGGGTGGGCATGAGGACTGATGAGTATTTTGGAGAGAACTCGGCGGATGATGAAACATCTTAATGAAACATAACATTAAACACTGAGACCACATATCCTGTTGACCAGTTCAGGAAATATGTTTTGACCCAAAACATTCGAAATAGAGATTGTCTCAGAAAATCCATGGCAAAAGGTCCCTGCGATGTGAGTTTTACAGCTGTGGTCATCTTGGTATGACCACATTTGGGGGCGGGGATGGAATATATAGAGTATATACATCCACACGCACACATATATCCACACATGCACATATATACACACTATACTACGCACACATGGTACACTAGACACTAGACACACACATACACTTTTTAAATTGGCAAAGAACTAAAAAAGGAAATGACTAATGAATGTCCTTTAATGGACGTTTCACTTTCTTCCTCACAAAATTATTAAGCCCCTCTTTAGTTGCCTCCCCTCCTGCGCACCCCATGTGCCCCCATGTGCTGTGCTGTGCCTGGGCTTCCTTCATTAACCTCGCGTTGGTTGGGGTTCCCTGGCAGACGAAGAGGCCAGACCCAGGGCAGCTGGATGCGCAGTCCTGCCAGCTTCCCTTTGCAGCAGAGCATCATGAGCAGTGTAGCTTCACCTCTGCTGCCCCCAAGGTTTCAGTGGGCCATTGCGCCAGGGCTTGCTACTAGCGCTCCCAGGCCTGGGGGGCTTTGTGGGGACAAACTTTCTATCCCTAACCTTCTACCGGAGTGGCCTCTGCTCAATGTCAGGACAGTTCAGAGTGTAAGTCACCTGCTCTTCCCTGCATGAATCCTCACGCAGAGAGTACAAACAGAACCACTGAGTTTTATCAGCCGCTTAATAACAAAAATGGGTCTGGCCTACAAGGCTAAATGACCCTGGTCCCAAACTGCTAAGGACAGCAGCCCCCAGACTCCTGATGTGTTTCTTTAAAGTTTTTTTTAATTCTACGTAAGGAAAAGGAGGTTGCTCTCCTCCCAGTTTCTGCTTTTCCCTTCACAGGTTTGTGATCCTGTCTAACCTTAAGAATTTCCTTGTGGCATCAATGAGGGAAAACAATAAGCACTTTAGATTCTGAAACACCTCTTTCTAAATCAAAGAATCTTCTTTAGAGGTTATTATATTTGTATTTAGAAAGCCAGCCCTTTCCCCCTCCCTCCCTCCCTCCCTCCTTCCTTCCCTTCCTCCTTCCTTCTTTCCTTCCTTCCTTCATTCCCTTCTTCCTTCCTTTCCTCTCTCCCACCCTCATTCACACACATCTGCCACAGGGGCAAAGATTTCCACTGGCCTTCTGAAACTCACAAAGACTCCTTTCCTTTACTGAATTGTAAACTACTTGAAGGCATAGTTAAGAAACAAATGCCTTCGATCTAAACTGCCTAAGAGAATTTTTAATGAAATACCAAGAGATTTCAGAGAAGGGAGAGATACCAGCTAGCTGGGGACAGTCCAGATTAAGGAGAATCTGAGAAGACTGAAAGCCCACGTACAGGGTCTTAAATGCTTGAGGCGACATCAACTGGCAGCCATCCACCATTCCTAGCAGAAGGGCCTGAGTAAGGCCAATAGCCAGAAAATCGGGGACACCATTCCCTAGAGAAGGGCACATAGTCCACTCTGGCTAGAGCATGTGTATGTGAAGAGTGAAGATGGGATAGTACATGGTGGCCAGAGGGTCTGGTGGGCAGAGGGTCTGGGGGCCAGGCTAGGACATTTGATGTAAAGGATCTCATGCAATGACATGACCCATCTGGCTATGGGAAAACTAGTATGGCACCATTTTGTAGGATGAACTCGGTGGGAACTGATGGAAGAAATACCAGTTAGAAAGCTAAGTGGGGCTGGAATTGAGATGAAACCAGTAGAAATGGACAGGTGGGGGCGTGGGCGAGGTGAACGAAACTTGGGGACTGGTTGGATGGGGTGCGGGGGAGGGGAGGCAGTAACTGCTGACTGCAAGGTAGCGAGTCTGGGCTGGCTGGTCGCGCACCAGCAAGCAGGCTGGCCTTACCCAGATCTGGAGACCACGCACACAGCCACAGTGCAAACAGCACCTGCCCCCAGCGTTGGGCAGCTTGGGGGTCCTGAGCCTGTCACACTTCTGGGATGGCAGAGCCAGAATTGGAGACCAGAGCAGACAGGAAGAGGAATATGCCCGGCAGGAGAGTATATGGGCAGAAGCATTTATTTTTTATTTTATTTTATTTTATTTTGAGACAGAGTCTCCCTCTGTTGCCTGGGCTAGAGTGAGTGCTGTGGCGTCAGCCTAGCTCACAGCAACCTCAAACTCCTGGGCTTAAGCGATCCTACTGCCTCAGCCTCCCGAGTAGCTGGGACTACAGGCATGCGCCACCACGCCTGGCTAATTTTTTCTATATATATATTTCAGTTGGCCAGATAATTTCTTTCTATTTTTAGTAGAGACAGGGTCTCGCTCTTGCTCAGGCTGGTCTCGAACTCCTGACCTCGAGTGATCCACCCGCCTCGGCCTCCCAGAGTGCTGGGATTACAGGCGTGAGCCACCGCGCCCGGCTGGCAGAAGCATTTATTAACAGAAAGAGAAAAAGATAGTTTTGGGCAAATTGGAGAATGTTTCCACATTGACGGTTATGAGAAAACACAAAGAGTATGTATCAAAAGCTGGAAGAAGGGATTCCATGACAGGAAGGATGCTCGTGTCTGGCTCAGGTTCCCAGCCCCCTCCTCTCTCCTGCCCCCACCCTCATGCCTCTGGGCACAGTGTTGAATCAGGAGCACAGCGGACAAGAGTGTAAAGCTCCGAAACCCCAGAGCTATGGAGGGTAAGAAAAATGGAGGTCAGCATGTGTGCTCAGGGCCTAGGCAGAGGGGCGGCAGTGCCCATGGCAGCATGGGAAGCAAACAGAGAGACCAGCCTGCCCACATGTTGGGGAGGAAGATGCTCCAGGGCTTCGGAGACCATCTTGTCACCATACCGTACTAAAGTGTCAGGATCTCCCAGGACCCCAAACCCCATTTCCTTAGTAGTGATGTGTGCAGTGGTTGCTGGTGGAGGTGGGGTGGGAAGTGGGAGGCTGGTTTCGGTTTAGACTCAGCAGTGTTCACCCTGGGATTCAGACATGCCTGGACACGTCCGGAGGACTCAGACAGGCTTGAAGAGAATACCTGGTGTACTTTCTTCTCTCTTCCTTTTGCATGAGGCAAAAGGACACTTGGGAATGACTCATGTTGTTTGGCTTAAGGATAATATGTCAGGGTCAAGGGGAGAGAAAAAGACTATTTTGAACACAGAGGAGTTGCCGTCACTCAAGTCATCCCACAAGACTAATGTCCTGTGACTCAGACCTGTGCCTCGTCGGGGAGAGCCTGGGGGCTGAGATGCTGTGGACTTGCGTGGGCAGCGTTGGGCAGTGCTGCAGTCACCCTACAGGTGGCACAAATGTGGGCAGGATCCCGGGAGCACAGAGTTAGCATCTATTAAGTGTTCACCATGGAATAGGCTTACAGAGATCCTGGTGTGTGGAAAGTACCTACTTAAATAAACATTGTCTTTTATTATCATTACTTTTTACAGTTCTAATAATGACCCCATGAGGCGGATATTATTATTATTGTCATTTTACAGATGGCACCAAGAGGCAGGCCACCCTCCCACAGTGACATAGCTGTGTGTGGCAGAGCTGGATGCTGGTCCCTGTGCCCTCATCCACCAAGCAGTACTCTGTGGAGCTGATAGCAGCCTGAAAGTGAATTTTGCTCGTCAACAGTGTCCAATACTGGCGATACTATCATGAGGAAGTAATTTGGTAGAGGTAGAAGTTATCTAACCCGAGGCATCCATGTCTCAAGCAGAAGCAGAGCAAAAATGCCGTGAGCTACACTGAAGGTCTGAGCACAGATGAGCTCCTCCCCAGTGAAAGGTCAAAGGGGCGGCCTTGCAGAAGTAACAGGAAAATACCCAGTCCCGCAGTTTCCCCAGTAACCGTTAAAGATCAATCCTATGAGTTCTCTCACTAATGAGTACCCTGCAGGAGTTCTGTTTTGCACAAGTTCTGGAAAGAGCTGAAAGAACAGAAAAGGGATGTAAATCTCTCTCTTTCAAAATTGTTTTCTTGAGAATCTGCTTTTACAGAGTTTCTGAGTAAACAGCAGGAGAACGAACTACAGCCTCAACCAATCTTGAGGACAAAGTGACATCTCCTGTGATAATCCCTTCTCCAAAGAAAGGCAGGAAAACAAGTCTTAGGCTTTGACATCCTTGCAGGTTTTGTTATCTGTCTGCTGCCACTTCTGTTATCAACTTACAGCCATCGCTATTTTTTTCTCTTCATCCCCCTTAAAATCAGTGAGCTATTGGGCTTCACCGCTGGCATCTCCCTTCTTTTTCTTTGGGATGCCACGCCATCTCCCCCTTCTCTTCTCCCCCCACTTTCCCTTCTCTCTTTCTCTTTCTTCCCCTCTCTTTCTCCCTCCTCTAAAAGGATAAAATAAACTTTTTACTTTTGTCACTTAACTTCTGCATGAGAAATCTTCCTCCACCAGTACCATGAGCACCTACTAGCCTTTCCACCCTAACACCCCTGGGCTTCCAGAATTTGTTAGAGAGGAAACCAGTGGAATGTGGGCATCCTGTATCTTATCTTAGTTAGGATTAGATTTAGCTGAGAGAGTACAAAAGAATTCCATAATAGCAACAGCTTAAACAAGTCCAGGTAAGTTGTCCAAAGTTGATAGGGCAGCTTCACGACCATCAGGGACCCAGGCTCCCTTTATCTTCTTGCTCCATCATCCTTGGCATAGTTTCTGTTTCATCGCACAAGATGGATGCTTGAGCCTCGGTTGTTGCACAGCAGCATTCCAGCCAGCAAGAAGATGATAAGGAAAGGAGAAGGGCATGTTGCTTCCCTGTGATGACACTTCCCAGAAATTGCACACACCACTTCTGTTTACATCACACTGGCCAGAATTTAGGTCAAACCTAGCTTCAAGTAAGGCTGTGAAATGTGGTCTTTATTTTGAGTGGGCAGGGCTCATCTAAAAATCTAGAGAAAATGCAAAAGAAGAGAAAATGGGTAATGGGGGAAACAGGCATCCTGGCATTCAACCTCAACAAGGCTCTTCCTCTTCTAAGTTCATAGCTAGTGATTCTGTTGTGTGGTCTGCTCTAAGAAAAATACTTTGGCCTTCTCTGTCAGAAGCAAAAGTGCAGCAGCTGGAGACCAACAACCGAATGAGTTTTTAAAGGGTAACCAAGAGACTTATGCTGACTTCAAGAAACTTATTTGTATTGCTTAAATATCTCTCTTATTTTCAATCTTTCCCTTGCAAAAAGTATAGAACTTATTTTAGAATTAAAACACAAAACAAAATGGCAGTCTATATTTTACAGTAAGTTAAATGGAGACTAATATTATGTCCTTGAACTTATTTTTCCCTTGTATCTTCTTGTTTTTCAAGGAAACTATGAGAAATGGGTTGTGTAATTTTACAGGACTTATTTGTTAAAGAACGGAATCATAGTTGTTAAATCAGGAAATCCTTGCAAAACTAAAGTATTTAAAGGAAGGTGAACATGTGTACACAAATGCTCAAAAAAATGAGTATGGAAACATTTCTATTAGGAAGGTAAAATTGTGGAGGAAAAAAGTCTGAAGAGTTTTAGAGATTTGGGTCAACTTTCAAATAAACATTTGTTTCCATGATCTCTTTCCTTTTCAAATGGTAGTCCTTCATCTCTAGCTCCAGGTGCCTGTTGTCCTGAAATATTTTGCCATTTATCATCTTTTTCCCCAAAGCAGTACACCCTGGATTTGCCACTAGTCTCCAGATGCCCAGACTTGAAGCCATCCTCAATCACCAAATCTCAATGACCATCCCCATACCTGCTGTGTCAACCAGTTAGTGAGGTCTCTGCAGTCTTCCTTGGTACCTTCTCTTGTACTCATTCCACTCCTGTACTACCACCCTCAGAGTCTGCTTTAGAGAAACAAACAATACAATGTACAAACTGGCCTTCCTGCTTCTAGCATTAGCTTCTTTTACCCATCCGCACTCCCTTTCCGCTTCCCCATGTCATCTCAGAAAGCAGCTGTAGGATGGAAACCTCGTTCAGATTTCTCTAGTCGGGGCAGGGGCAGGACGAGGGCTCAGGGCTTCATAGTGTGGGTAAGAGCGTGTTGGGTGGATCTGTGCTGGCTAGTGTGAGAAGGAGGCCAGGAAGGCACTAATAGACTTGGAGAAAATCAAAAGAGATCTAAGGATAATGATCTATATGAGCTGAAGATCAGGTGATGGAGGAGTGAAGAGAGGTGAGGGCTGAAAGCATAAGAAGTTCTGTCTGAGGGTGAGACAGAGGTTATGATTTCCGAGGCAGAGCAGTTCTGAGTGACAGTAGGAGCCAGGGTGTGTGGGTGCAATCGGGTGGGTTAAGTGTGGCAGAGGTGACAGCTACAGTATTTGAAGACTTCCAGGAACTGGAAGGCAGAGCAAAGAATAAGTTACCCACATGGTCACTGACATCCCCAAGGACAAAGGCACAAGTTGGTGTGAAAAGACAGGATCTGGGTGCTGAAGATGGCAATGAAACAAGAGGCAGTCAGTTAGTAGATGACATTAACGGGAGGGACAGCTCGATGGCACACAACTCAAAGGGGGAGGGGCTCTCCCTCAAGGGGCAGTTACTCAGGTTTGTTAATGCCAACTCCTTCTCCTCCTCCTCCTCTAGGCCCTAAGGAAGATTTATGGGAGATAAACAACCTGGATCATTCAAGTCACAGCAGAAAATAGATGGCACACACATTTGGGGCAATTCAAGAAGAATGTAATAAAGGTGTGGGCAGAGTATACAGAAACCACAAGTGATAGTGTAGTGCCCTGGGGCTAATTACAGAGGGGAGCTCTTACTATCTGCTGTGGTTTGAATGTGTCCCCCGATGTTCATATGTTGGAAACTTGATCCCCAATGTGGAGGTGTTGGGACCTCTAAGAAGTGATTAGGCCATGAGGGTGGAGCCCTCAGGAATGGATTGATGCCATTATTGCAGGAGTTATTTCCTTATAAAAGGAGAATTTGCCCGTCTCTTGAGCGTGTACATGCTTTCTCTCTCTCTCTCTGTCTTCTCTGTTTCTGTCTTTCTCTTATCCACCTGCCTTTCATCACGTGATGATGCAGCAAGAAGACCCTCACCAAATGTCAGCCCTTGATTTTGAACTTCACAGCCTCCAGAATTGCAAACCAAGAACTTTCTGTTCATTATAAATTACCCAGTCCATGGTATTCTGTTACCGCAGTGCAAAATGGACTAAGGTATCATCCTTAGCTTGAAGGGGCAAAAGGAGGGAGCCCTAGCCAGAGCCCTAAGAAAAAGCTGTATGAAGATGACATATCAAGGATTGCAGCCAGATGGGCCACAGGAACCCACAGAGGAGAAGCTGGGGAACAAATGTCTTGACCTCACCCTCCTTCCCTCCCTCTTTGCTCGGACTCTGCATCAGCTGAGCACAGCGGAGGCCAGAGGGTGAGGGAGTCTCTTGATGTAGCCCATGCAGGTCAGCCTCCCTGGGCACAGAGCAGCCAAAAGGGACAAGCATGGAGGGTGTTCATGGAGGGACAAAATGGAAGATGGAAGATCACTGACACATCTCCGTTTCTGGGAAGCATCCCGAGGTCACCACAGCCTTTTTTCCTCTCTCCTCTTTCAGATAATATTCACTGGAACTCTAATATTATATTGTTAATTATCACTAGGCAGTATAATATAATGGATCATAACAGCTAACATTCATTGAGGACTTACATGAGTAAGCATGTTTGCAAACTAACTTATTTAATCTTCACAACACCTCTGTGATGTAGGTAAGATTATTAATTTCCAGAGGCTCGTTTTTAATAAAATAAGAATAAAGAGAAGACAGAAGGATACATATTTGTCCACAGTTGCTTCTGAAATAAGTTAGATTTAAAAAAATAATCAGGATAGTGTCTTGGCACGTAGTAAGTGCCAGAAAAATTTTAACCATTACTATTAATATGCATCTATAGAGTTAATAATCCTAGTCGTAACCATTCTGTGAGGGAAGTGTTGCCACATCACTTTGCATATGAAGAAAACAAAGCTTTGAGAAGGCCTGTCACCTGTTACCTGCCAGCCAGTCAGTGCAGGTCCTCAGACAGCAGCCAGGCTCTTGGTGCCACGCCACAGCTTCTGTTCCTTGTCATGCTGCCCACTTACCCAGTGAAACTGATGGTCACTTTTCCAAGCTGGTCATTTTCCCACTCAGGTATTGACAGACCAACATCCCGGTTACATTCCATTTATTCTGCCTGGAGTTTTTCCCAAGCCCCAAATGATGTTTTAGAGAAAAGAAGTCTTGGGTTTTAGCTACAGGAGGCTGTTAACATTTCTCTAATTTTGATCTTAACAGGGACTCAAATCTGCAACACTTGCAAGATTTTTTTAATTGGTCTTAACTTTACTTTTTATTTTGGTGGGAGTGAGTAAATATGCCAGCCTAGCTCCAATCACGGCAGAGTTGAAATAAACCTCTGACTTGGACCATTTTAAGCATGGCCAGACCGCCACCATCTAGCTTTTACTTTCTGGGGTGAAATAAGATGATGCACAGTGCTCCTCACACAGGCTCTGCCCTTCTGGCCACATGAAAGTTTTTCATCTACTGAGATCCAGGACCTCTTGATTTCAAAATGCATAGAATTCCTGCTTGCAGAGCAAGTTAGATCCAGCCTGGAAGTTCTAAGTTTTAACCCCCAGCTAGCTAGGAGAAAACCAATGTTGAGTCTGGACTCACACCAGGAACATTCTAGGAGTTCTGTGTTGGTACTGGAAGCAATCCTGCTGGCCTGCATGGAAATGAGTCTGAACTCTTAATATTCTGAACTCTGTCTTCTAGAGCAGGAGATTTACCTTCACTGGGTCTCAATTTCATTGGTTCATTCACTCACTCACTCACTCATTCAAGAAATCTCTTTGACAGCTACTCAGGCAATAATGGTCCAAAGCGAAGGGGCAGCCTTGCAAAAATAACAGGAAAATACCTAATCCCACAATTTCCTAGTAACAGTTAAAGATCAATCCTAGGAGTTCTCCTGCTAACAGGCACCCAGAGGGAGTTGTTTTGCAAACTTCTGAAAAGTGCTGGACAGACAGAAAAGAGATGTAAATCTTTCTCTTTAAAATTGGTTTTTTTTTGTTTGTTTGTTTGTTTTTTTGAGAATTTGCTTTTACGGAGTTCCTGAGTAAACAGCAGGAGAACAAGCTACAGTCTCAACCATATCTTGAGGGCAGGGTCACATCTCCTGCGATAATCCTGATAATCCCGATAATCCCGTCTCCAAGGAAAGGCAGGAGACCAACTCTTGGACTTTGACATCCCGGCCGCTTTTGTTATCAACTGACAGCCCTCACTAGCTTCTTTTTCTCTTCATCCCCCTTAAAATCAGCAAGCCACTTGGCCTCAGTGCTGGCACCCCTTCTCTTCCTTTGGGATGCCCTCTTTCCCCCTCTCACTCTTTCAATCTCTCTCTCTCCTATAAGAAGATAAAATAAACTTTTTTTTACTTTTATTTATCCTAATCTCTGTGTGAGAAACCTTTCTCCACCAGTGCCGTGAGCACCTACCAGGCTTTCCACCCTAACACAAAGCAAAATTAGACACAAAGTCACCGTTGAGCATAGCTGTAGAATAAGGATGCTGAACTAGATGATGACAGAAGTTGCTTCTGAATCTACTGACAAGTGGAAGATTCCATAAGTGGAACAGGTTCGTAGGGTTCTTTCTCTTTCTATCATGCAAGCTCCCTGAGACTGGTCCCGCTCCTTCATGAAACTAGGAACAGCAGTGATCAGCATTTGCTTGCTAAACATTTCTGCCTCAAAAGGCCCTGCCCCCAGCAAAGCAAAGGTCAACACAGCTGACCCAAAGCAGTTTGAATAAATAGGCAAGATTCCAAGATGCCAGTGCTTGTTCTTGGGATGGCTCATCCCTTTGGCTTGAGAGGTTATCAGTTTTCCTTAAAGTGTTAACATATTTCTAAAGGGATGCAGTCTGCCGGCAGGACATCTGAAACCTGGTGCAGAATTGAAAGAGTGCCGCATGAAACTGCATCTGCTTCAAATTATGTTCTCCAAACGACAGAAATACAGCCCTATAAGTCTAAAAATATTTCTTAGTTTTTAGCCAAAAATACATTTATTCTTGGGTTTATAAAAATGCAGGCCATGTGAAATATGTGGGGGGCATGCACTGTCATAAAAAAAATTGACCAAAGAGAAGAAAAAGTTAAAATAAGCCTTAAAAATCCTTTACTGAAAGGACAGGGAGAAGGTGGAAATGGGGAGGCTGTGGAGTGTGACTGGAAGCAGAACTGGGAAAGCGCTGCCTCCAGGGAAAAGAAGGTGCCTAGGACCAAGCTGCCCTCTGCTCCCACCGCTCCCCTGGAAGACCCTGAGCAGCCACAGACCAGGCCCCACCTCTGCCCACGCTGGGGGATGAATAAAAGCCAGAGGCAAGGGCCCCGCATAACCCCCAATCTTGGGCATCGTGATCTGTGCGGTGCTTCTCACAGTGTCTGTGATGAGAAACTGGTTTGACTGTTTTTTCCTCCAGTCCATGTGGACCAATATTTTTATAAAATACAGTAAGAATGAATTAAAAAAGTAAATAAAACTGACAAATGAAATGATCCCCACTTATTATTATTAGATTCAACAGACATGAAATTACCTTCCAAAAATTATAATCAGAACAAACCTGGGAAAGGAGGAAAGAATTTCTATGAGCAGGCTTTAAACCTGCAGTCTCAGTATCTGTACTAATTTCAGCGTGAGGCAGGAACAGGCTGTGGGCACGCTTTGCAGAGCACTGGTCCGTCACAGAGTGTGTGTCTGAGAGGCTCGCAGCCCGGCTCCCCATTTGCCCATGGTGCACCATTGGCCACACGACTTGATCTTCCCAAGCCTCTGATTCTTTACCTGCAAATGGGATAATCCATTTTTATAAGGAAGAGGAAAGATCGAGGTAAAGGCAGGTATTCAATAAATGCTAGCAAGAGCTGTCATTTCCATTACCATCAATATCCGTTTCCTCTTGCTGCTGTAACCAATCACCACAAATTTAGTGGCTTAACACAAATTTATTCTGTTACAGTTCTAGAGGTCAGAGGTCCAAAATGGATTTCACTTGGCAAAAACCAAGGAGCCTGCAGGACTGCATTCCTCCTGGAGACTGTAGGAGAATCTATTTTCTTGCCTTTTCCAGCTTCTAGAGGCCACCTTCATTCCTTGGTTTGTGGCCCGTTTCTCCATCTCCAAAGCTAGCTGACTCTGACATCTTCTGCCTCCCTTTGCCACTTCAAAGGACCTTTGTGATTACATTAGGTCCACCTACATAATCCAGGATAATTCCCTTATTTTAAGGTCCACTGATTAGCAACCTTAATTCCATCTGCAACATTAATTCTCCTTTGCTGTACGTTCATATTCATATTGAACATATTCAAATTCCTGGGGACTCAGCTATAGGCATCTGTGAGGGGTCATTATTCTGTTTACCCCACCACCTAATGGCATTCACTCAGCAGACATTTACTGAGCACCCACCCCAGGCAAGGTGGGGTGCTAGGCTTAAGGAATATAACCAGACAGAAGGTTGAGATTGGCCCTGAGTTCTGGAGTTTTTGTACATTAGCAAAGAAGACCAACATTACAGAAATTATTCATAAGCTCCAAAGAGGGGAAGGGTAAAGTATTATAAGTGCATTCACTAGCAATCCTGGTGTCAACTGAGGGAGAAGGTTTTTAATGTATATCTATAGATACAGGGTACTACTCTGCATGTGTGTTAACAAACAAACATAATTTAATGAAAAGTAGTATAACAATTTCTTCAGACCACTTATATCAGAAAAACTTGGGAAGCTTGTAAACACCATCAAAATCTCAGCATATGAGGCCCAGAAATCTATATTTTATATAAACATATTTATATTTTATATGCCCACCCTCTGGCCCCCACCCCACCATACATGCAATGATTCCTTTCCACCCTACGATCTGAGGCTCATCAGCACGTCGGTGCAGTTTCCCAAGTTTGTCTCATCAAGAGAACCACGGAGGCCCACAGGCCGGGTGCCCTCTGCCAGGCCTACCCAGTCAGATTCTTCAGGAGAGGGACCTGGGACCCTGCATTTAAAGACATTTAAATACTTCCTGTGATCAGACAAGTCTGGGAAACACAAGTGTAGTAGAAAAATAACCAGTGGGCTGGAAATCAGGGAGTTCAGCTTCTAATCCCACGTCTTCTGCTTTAACAAACTCTCAGAACCTAGGGGTCCACATCTGTGACATTCAGGCAATGGTTCTTGAATGGGGCAGTCCTGGCTCCCAGGACACATTTGGCGTTGTCTGAAGACATTCTCGATTGTCACGGCTGCGGCCAGGGAGCGGAGGTGACGCTGCACCGAGTGGGGAAAGCCCAGGATGCTGCTGGACATCCTACAATCCCCACGACAAAGAATCATCCCGACCCGAGGTCAGCAGCACACAGGTTGAGAAACCCTACAGAGAAAGGGTTAGGAAGTGTTCTGAGGTAAAACCCACAGGGGAGAAGAAAAAGAAGAGGGAAGGACAGGAGGCCATGCAAGGGTGAGCTGTCGGGCCAGGGCCCGTGGGGAGGCCCTGGAGATAGCGCAGTTCCCACCGCAGAGTTGTCCTGGGGGGCGAGGGGACAGGGGTACTCACACCCCGTGGGGTCATTCCCCGGTTGAGCACCGCCGCCATGCCAGTCCCCTGTGCGCAGGCCGCGCAGGCCGCGCTGCAGTTGGGGCTGCCCTCGCCGGCCCCAGGGGCAGGAGGTTGGGAGCGAAGGCGCCCAGGGAGCCTGTGAGGGGGACGGGGCTTCCCAGGGTCGCCTGCATACGCTCAGCGACACCACAGCGGTAGTTTCCAAACTTCTTTTTCACTACAGATCTTTAGTAGACAGAAAATTCTTCTGGGAAACTCGAAACACAGTACTAATCCAAATACAGTCACATTGGTTAAAGGAGAGGAGAGTGGAGCTCGTCCCCTCGTCCTCAATGCCTAATCCCTCCCCCCTCAGCCTCAGTCTCTGCTCCACAGACTTAGCACTCCTTAGAAGAAACTTATCCGGACCCTGACTTCGTCTACTGGGACTGTGAAGTACCGCAGCCCAGGCGGCTTTAACAACAGAGGTGTATTCTCTCACGGTCCCGCAGGCTGGAAGCCTGACATCAACAGGGCCGTCCTCTCTCTGAAGGCTCTGAGGAGACTCTTCCAGCTTCTGGCGTTGCCAGCGATCCCTGGCACTCCCTGTGCACGGCTGTCTTCTCCCTGTGTCTCCACATCGTCTTAACCCCTGTACGTGTCTGTGCTTGAATTTCCTCTTCTTATAAGGACAACATATGAATTAGGGCGGGGGGGACACAATTTAGCCCATAGCAGACACAATCCCTAAAAGTCTTTGCATCATGAAGCTTTAGTTGTCCGATGGTTTTATATGAAGTGCTTAGTCATCCTTCAGTGGTATTTTCTGAAGGATTTTGTGTGTTAAGATTAAGTGGCTTGAACACTATCCTCCAGGGAATAACACCCCCAGTGGACGCCAGGGGCACCCCAAGTAGCTGCTTCATTCACATCCAATCCAGCAGTCAAGGAGGAAGCCTGAGGGTTGCTCACATAGACCAGAAAGGAGCCAAGCCTTCTTCATGACACCAGCTGTGCCTTACCCAGGAAGACAAGAGTCTCCTCACAGCCAGTACCCCATGTGATCTTCATGCCACCTGGGGAGGTGCTCGGGATAGAGATGTTGTTCCCATCTATTTGAAAGACAAGAACACGAAGGCTTAGAACATGACTTGCCCAGGCCACATGGGACCCAGTCTTCCACTGCGTGGTCACCAGGCCTGGTACTTTTTCTACAGAACCAGTTTGCCTGATCTCTTCCAGTTAGTCGGGAAAGGATTTATAAAGAGAGAAATCTGTGACTAAGGAATAGGAAAAGATGATGTAATACTTTGACCAAATCAAATCTTCTTTTGGAGAAAAGGCAGTTTTTGTATTTACGATTTGGTCAGAGAAATTTATTTTAAATGGAAAGCACATGAACTTTTATGTGGGCTTACTGTGTGCCAAGCATTCTTCTAAGGAATTTATATATATTAATTTGTATTTCCATCTCCATTTCATAGAAGAATAAGCTAAGGCTCCAAGTTCGAGCACCATGGCTATGATCCCACAGCTAATAGCTGGTAGATCTCAGATGGCTCCACCCAGATTCTTGGTTCCACTTTCAGGCAGTGGAACAGTGGTCTGACAAAAGTCACTTTTGCACATAGGGTAGGCCCTCTGGGAGATGGAAGTTGGCTCCAAGCTCCAGTTACTTCTAGGGCAGCAAGTAATGCATTACTTTTACAGAATTAGAATATCCCAAGGGATGGACATTGGGACTAGGCATTTGCACACTTTCTAGGTACAGGTCATCAGTAATTTTCTAGACCTTGTCATTTACATGACTTAATATCACTCCATGCAGCCAGTAACAACCTGAAATATCAAATTAACATCTGTGTAAATAAAATCACTCGTGTTATAATTAACAGAATTATAAACACAACTGATTACTTGGTACATCTTAATATATTTATGATGGAAATGGTGACACGCCAATTGCCATAGTGTCAACACATAAAATAATAAATAGAACAGCATAGACATTCAATAAATGTTATTTAAGTGTGTTTACATGTGTTAACTCATTTCATTCAAAGGCTATATCAAATAATCAAAGAGCAGATGTGGTCATTTTTTCATTCATTCTTTTTTAAAGCTCCTCCATTTGCAATAACTTTAATGATAGAATTTAAATATTTCCTTAATGTACTTTATGTACCAGTCAGCAAGAATGTATTGAGTAACAGTACTGGACAGGGGTAAGTGGGGGCAGTGATAGATCTTTGTCTTAGTCAATAATTTTATTGATAATTTGGATAATGATTTTTTTCCATGCTTACATATATCATTCAAGGGAAGCCAAGGAGAAATGGGTCCAACTAATGTAGGAGGAGCTTATCCAGCCAAAAGTCATTTGGTCAAAAGCAAGCAGGGTTCTCAACAATATGGTCAAATGATAACTTGATAGAGAGTGAATATTACTGACCCCAGACCTCCTTCCCCAGCTGCAGCAGACCCAGTAGGTGGAAAACTGACATCCTTAAGAGAGAGAGGAGCTCCCAAGTCTGCCCTGGTGGTAGCTGTCTCCTGGAGTGGCTGTGTTCCCAGCAGGTAGATACCTGGCACCCTGTAGGACACCGTCTCCTTTCCTGTCCCAGGTTGTCAGGCAGACCACTGTGTCTCGGGAGGTGGGGGGGCAAGGTGGAATGGGATTCATCAGAGAACAATAAAACAAGCAGAAGGAGAGGAAGGAGTCACCAGACTTGAAAACATCTGACTTCTGAAATTCCCTGGGAAGCAGTTCTATTACACACCCACTCCTTACCAATCCAAAAAGCTAGAGAAATTGAGACTGACGGTGTCCCAGATGCTGTCCCAGGACCCACTGCTGGTAACTGTACGTGACCCACATCTTTGGCCTGCCCAGCAGTACCTACCAATATAAACCCCAGACTATTTGAAAATTTTGCCAAGGCTAAGCAGCATCCCTTATAAACCAAAAAAGTTTTTTAACCTTTAATAGCAGTGGCATTACCGCTTCAAAACTCAACCTAAATATTGGCAACAGTGACCAAATATCACACGTGTTTCTTCCAAGACACATTTAGGGATGCATAAGATTTTCATTTTTCTCTCTTTACGCTGAGTGGAGTGACTGACCACATAGTCACTATATGCTCATGTCTAATAGCACATCTAATAAGCGCCATTAACTGATCACTTGCCTATGAGCTATAATCTACAGAAGGGTTCTGCTTTTTAAGGAAATGCAGGCCAAGGATCTATGTTTATCTTATAAAAGCCTTCCAGGGGAAAGATTCTTGACTGAAACAGTCTCTTTCTCAAGTTGGGTCAAAGTGCTCTGATTTGTAGTTAGAGTTGACGATTGCAGGATAGATGCTGTGACACACCACCTAAACTCCAGCAATGAAGGACTTACTCCCCCAGTCAAGGGGAGTGCTGCAGGCAGAAGCCCCCAGTGTCAGTCTCCCTCAGTGACTGCAGTACGGGATTAGAGCAGCCTTGGCCAAGGTTCCGCCCCCTTCATCAGGCAGTCCTTATGCAGTGACTGACTGACTTGGGGTTACAGAGACCAGCTCTTTGCCCTCAACTCAGAACAGCTCTAAAAGGTCATCCCAGCTTCAGAATTGGCTGAGTCTTCCATTCAAAGTATGTAACAGCTAGCCTCTTCTTCTACCCAATCCTGCTTCCTTCTCTTCCACAAAAGTTGATCCCAAGAGCATTCCCTAATAAATTTTCTGTACAGCAATTTCCATTCCTAAGTATTCTTCCTGCAGGGAGTGGTCTAAGAAAGCAAATGCTCAGATGGGATTTTGGAATTGATTCATCCAACACCCACTTGGCAAAGAGGACCTCATTGCTGGTATAGGTGAGCAACAGATAGCACCAGCACCAGGTAGGAATGCAATTGTTAAAACTTTCAACCAGTGATGAGCTGGGTTCATACACTGGTGGAAAGGAATTTATTTGGTGCCGCTATGTATCAGGTATTCAAGAAATCTGAAAGAAATAAATATGAGGGAAATAACAACTCGAAACACAATGGAACTGGATGGTTATTGGTAAACTCAATTGATGATCTGGTAAAAGATAATAAAAAGCTGAGAGTGATTAACTGACAATTACAATCTAAGAGTGAAGGTCAGAAAGACCCTCCTTGGTAGATACACAGAGGAATTGTCTCCTATGGTGGGAGGGATGAGGAAGCTGAGATGCAGCCCCAGAAATTATTTGACATAGTAGTCCAGCTCCAAGGGAGGTTAAACTGTCAACCAATGCAGTGGACTGTTCCAAGATTAGATCCCTGGTTGGGAAATTATGGGACTTAGACACAAAGGTAGGGACATCTAAACTGATGCCCCCCAAAATGTTGATTCTCCAGATTTCTCTGGAACTTCTGAGCCTGCAAAAGCAGCCCATTCCTCCCTGCTATTACAAACGGGGGAGAGAGGGAGAGGGAGAGAGAGAGAAAGGAACACAGGAAGGGAGAAAGGAAAGAAGGGAGGAAGGAGGTAAAAGAAACCAGATATAATGATAAAACAGAAGAAAAATGTCATTTTTAAACAAATATTTAATGTTGAAATGATAATAGAGGGTGTGGTGTGCACCGTCTGGGAGATGGACACTCTTGAAGCTCTAACTTGGGTGGGGCAAAGGAAATATAGGTAACCTAAACATTTGTACCCCTGTAATATGCTGAAATAAAAAATAAAGAAAGAAAAGGTAATAGCGCAAAGGCTGTTCTAATAATTATTGTTGAAGATAATCTAGTCCCCTTTAAAAAAAATTCGCCAAACATGGTATACATATATAATGGAATATTAGCCTTAAGAAAGAAGGCAATTCTGACACACGCTGAAACATGAATGAATCTTGAAAACATTACGCTAAGTGAAATAAGCCAGTCACAAAAGGACAAATACTGTATGATTCTACTTATATGAGGTGTCTAGAGGAATCAAATTCATAGAAACAGAAAGTACAGTGGTGGCTGCCAGGGATCGGGGAAGGGGATTTGGGGAGTTATTATTTGGTGGGTACAGAATTTCAGTTTGGGAAGATGAAAAAGGGTTCCGAGGATAGATGGTAGTGGTGCTTATACAACAGTGTGAGTGCACTTCATGCCAATGCAATGTACATGTGAAACTGGTTAAAATGGTAAGCTTTATGTTATGTAAATGTTTCCACAATAAGAAATATCTAGTCCTTAAACAAAAATACTCGCCAAAATTCACAGAACTGAACATTCGCTACAAGTTCAGAAAGCAGCATTCAGTGCTGCTGACTTAGGAAATGGGCTGTGTCTCTTCTGTTTCATATGGATTTTGATGAGGAATTTAAGTTAAGAAAGGACAGGGCAAAATGTGTTCTCCTTCACTTGTAATCTCTCCACGTTTGCAAGGAAATGGAGCCAGAGAATGGATTCAGTTCTGTGACAACCCAGAAACCAGAGAGCCAGAGGTCAGTGAACTTCGCCTTTTTCCTCTTCCCTAAAGCTCAGCTTTCTCAGAGCCTTCCAATATCTACTTTTTTGTTTCTTCTCCATACTTGAGTCCTGATGCAGGCGGCAATATTATTTCATATCTCAGCTCTTAATCCTGAAACCCAGTCTCTTGCCACCCTAATAGCTGTCTTTTAAATAGACTGCACAGTAAACATTTTTTTTCTGTGAGAACGAGCATATTTTAAATACTGCTTAATTTATGGTTTCCCCTCATTCTTCGGGAACTTCCAGAAAGCATACTTTTTTTTGCTGATGAGGACTTAAGGTTCAGTCTGCTGTTGTGCAAATTCACCATGGCATGCAGCAGACAAATGAACATGCTTCCCGGATTGCTCAGAGTAGAAGCAGGTAGAGGACAACTTAGCCAGGAAGCAAGTCTTGAAAATGTTCTTTCATGCCACCTCCCTGCATGTTCTCGTCTTACAGCTCACCACAGAACCTCTGTCTGAAAGCAGCTTGCAAGCTCAGAGCCTCCTAAATCACATACCTGAAATTCAACCTGTGCCTAAAACTTTCTCTGTAACTTCATTTTTTAGTCTTTGCTGAATTGAGAATCATTGCCTAAAACCATAAATCTGAGAGAATGCACATGTCTTGCCTGAATAATAATAAACTGTACCTGTGTAGCAAATGGAACTAGATAGGAAAATTAGGATTGTTTTCCAGTAACTGCTAATAATAATGACTCTGGGCTCAATTGTTCACACATATATATAAAATCTAGCATTTTCTCTTAGTGACACTCATGGGAAATTAATGTATACTAGGATGACTAGTGGATTGCGGTGTCTGTTCATCTTATCTCTCTAGCAACCTTTCACATCTCTCTTCTTCACACACTTGCTCTCTGCCTTCAAGGGGATATTATTTGTTCTATTGCTTCATAACAAATTACTGAAAACTTTTTGACTTAAGATGGAAGTGATTTATTATCACTCACGGGGGCTGTGAGTCAGGAATTCAGACAGGGCAGAGCAGGATGGCTTGTCCTGTTACACAAAGTCTGGGGCCATAGCTGGAGACTTTTGAAGGTGGGAGGTTCGGGAGACTGAAATCTTGAGAAGACTCACTCACTTGCGCACATCTGCCGGCTCTTGGCTGGCAGCCACACGTTACCTCGCTGTGTGCCCTGGGCTTCCTCACAACATGGAGGCTAGGATCTCAGATGACTATCCCGAGAGAAAGAGTGTGTGTACCAGCCATAAGCTGTCTCCATTTTATGTCCCGGCCTCATGAGCTACATATCAGCATTTCTGCAGTACTCGGTTGGGGCCATCACACCCTCCACCCAGATTCAAGGGTAGGGAACATAGACCCCTCCCTCTCCTGGTGGGAGATGTGTCAGGCGCACCGGAATGGAATAAATATATCAGTGTGGCCATCTTCAGAAAACAGCATCTGCCACAGTTGGGCATGTGACTCAAGCAGAGCCGATTTGAACATTTCCCTTTGATGGCAAGATGCTAGGGAAGGAAGCGCTCTCTTTTCTTGGAGTGTTTAAGGTGAAGGATGTAAATGTGGGTCTGTGGAGGGCAACTTCCTCCTGTATGAAAAGAGTCTAAATGCAGAACTAAGACCAAGTAAAAATAAGGCGAGAAGAGAAATGATCAGAGAGAGAATTCGGGTGGTGCTATCACCGTCCCTCCGGCACCCACACGGTGATTGGCACATAGTAAGAGGTCAGCAACATCTACCAAATGAACAGATGAAAGTCGTAGCAACAAGAACACAATCAGGTGTGGACAATACCATTTAGAATGAAAGCTCAAAATGCTGCTGGTTCTTGCTCCTTGATCTATTACCATCCACCTGACTTCTAGGGACGACTCTTCTGGTTCTCTCCTCTGCAGCTGGGTACTATCTCTGCGCTAGAGCACAACTAATTTCACTCATTATTGCTGCAGGCTAAGGTGGTTTTCCTGGAAATAACTGCTTCACTCCATTTTTCTGTAATAATGATAAATGAGGCATTTATTCCTGTATACCGCAACTCTTCCTGGCTTTATAGCCTCCACTCTTTTAACACTGGCCATCTCTTTACCTTTTTGCTGCAGATTTCCACTTAAAATTTTTTTTTTCTTTTTTTGAGATAGGATTTCACTCTGACACCCAGGCTGGAATGCAGTGGTGTCATCATAGCTCACTGCAACCTCAGACTCCTGGGCCCAAGCAATTCTCCGTGCTCAGCCTCCTGAGTGGCTGGGACTATAGGTGTGCACCATAGCACCGAGATAATTTTTCTATTTTCCTGTAGAGACGGGGGTCTTGCTCTTGCTCAGGCTGGTCTCAAACTCCTGATCTCAAGCAATCCTCCTGCCTCGGCTTCCCAAAGTGCTAGGAAATTTTTTTTCCAGTGATTTTAGTGTTCCACCCTTTAGGGGTGGTTCACATACATATCCCAGCTGAGAAAACTGGCAAACACGTGAACCATCTGCATGAGAACCACTGTAGAACTTGTAAAACTATACAAAACTAAGGCCCTGTAGCCCCTTCCCACAGAATTACAATATTTGGGTTTGAAGCATGGCATTTGTATTTCCAGAAAGATGAAATCAGCACAGATGATTTCAATACATACCCAAGAGCCACTGGGATTTACACGGCGGTTGGGATTAGAAGTAACCCAAGAGTTCCAGGTTTTCCCCACCCTCAAACCTCTAACACTGCTCTTGATGTCAAACTCTTAGGAGGACAATTTAGAGGGACTTGGAGGAGATCTTTTATCCCTTCCAACCTTAGCTGCCAATGAAAGGCACAGATTTCACCATTCATTCCCACCAGGGAAAATGGCCTCTCCCTTCCCCTTCCCTCTGCAGGGTGAGCCTTTAGACTGGATTCCTAATGTTCCTCATTCCACTGGGCAAGGTGAGGAGCCCATCTGAAGCCTGAAGCAGATGCGTATTAGACGGAAACAGCCTGATAGCCAGCTTTCCAGGGATGTTCCTTCAAAGGTTGGAGGAACAGCCTTCAGCTGGCCAGCTCTGCTCTGCCCAGGCGGAGGTGGAAGGAGCATGGAAACTCCAGAACATAAACTGTAAGAGTATTCCACTTAAACCTCAGGCTTCGTGTTTTAATTTTGTCTGACTGAAAAAGGTCCAGCAGGGAAATAGAGAGTTTTTTATTCCCCTCTGAATATGGCCAGTGAAACTGTGGACTTAGAATAACTGTAGGGGGCAGTGGGCGTGTTGCAGTCCTGCAAGGGCAGTTTGCACAGCTGCAAAAGGGAGTTTTCCGTGTGTTCGCTCCAGTCTGAGCGGGAGGCAGGCGAGGGCTTGACGTCAGCGGTGCCTCTGAGCATAGAGCCCGGGTCCCACCCTCTCCCAGCACTCACAGATCGGCCTTCCCACCTGACCCTGGCTTCTCGCTTCCAAACGTGGAGCCTTCTGGAAGGTGCCAGAGTTCTGCCTGTAAAGGGAAACAAGGGAAGGGTGGAGCACAGCATTTGAACTGTGATGAGAGACACACACCGTCACGTTGCTGAGCAGACTTTGAAGGGACTGGACAGACTTTGTGGTGGCTGCAGTTTTGGCATAAAACTGTTGTTTCCATCTTTGCTTTGAACTGATTTAGAAAGTTTCACTTTCTTAAATAGGAATGTATTTTACATGTGCAAAATCTGGTTACCATATTCTCTTGGCCTAGTTGCTTCCAACCTGCTTTGTTCTAACTGTGCCAATTCCTGGGCCATTCAAAATGTCGCTAGTTTCCCAAAAATGCACATCCTGGGAAGCAAAAATTGTGAGGCCAGAAACATTTTCTTTCAGGTGGAGATTTTCACAGTGAGTAGGTTGTGAGTGCACTGGGATAATGTCACTCTGACTTGGCAGTGGACACAGAGGCAGAGAGGGGACTGTCCCCACAGAACCATACCAGCAATATGAGCATACATCTGTCATCCTGGTCTCTTAGCTTCTAGTTCATTACTTCTTTGTTATGGTTCTGCCACTAATTAGTTGCTGCATCCGACCTTAGCAAGTCATTTAACCTGTTAGGCACTCAATTTTTTCATTTGGAAAATGAAGATGATAATTTCTGTTCCTTCATCAAGTTGCTATAAATATAATACTGTGGATGTGGAAATGCTTTGAAAAAGTTAGAAATGCGAGACAAAAGTTTAAAAGTGTTCAGGGATAGGGGAATAGGGGTTGTGAGGAAAATTCCAAGAGGAGCCAAGACTTCAAAAGCACCATCTGCTAAATACGTGCTTATTGCAGGGGATTTCAGATTCCCCAACCCTGTGGAAAAATGGAAGACTCAATTAGATACGTTACAGAGGGGCGAAGGAAAGATGTTTGCTTTTATATGACTTTTATGGAGCTCACAGACCAAAGAATATAACACTCTGTCCCTGCCTCTGTTCTCTCTAACTTCAATGCCCTCCACTCTCTGCTGTCAGTCCAGAAACGACTCTGATTACAGACATCAGGAAAGCTAGAGCTGGAAGGGAACTGTGAAATCATTTTCTAGATAAGCTGGTTGATTTTTGCATACATTGTTAACTCTCTCATTCCAGATGTCAGTGACTACCCCAAATAATTGTTACCTGCTGTGATCTGTACCCAGTTTTCTTATCATTTCCACTCACCAGTCCCATGCTCCAGTCAAACTGGGATACAGCCTATTACTTATAAATTGCATACTTTTTCAGGGCCAAGAAAGGTGGGAAGGGCAGTTTAAGTAAAGGGAACAGCATGGGAAAGAGCACAGAAATATATTCATGTGAGGTCAGGGATGTGGGCTGGAGGAGCTGAACTTGGAAAGTCTTAGTCTGCTTGGGCTGCCCTAACGAAATACCCCAGCCTTAAACAACAGAAGGTGTCTAGGCCCCGGCCTGCAGATGGCTGCCTTATTGCTAAGCCCTCATATGACAAAGAGAGAGAGCGAGAGCGAGAGCGAGAGAGCTCTCTGATGTCTCTTCTTATAAGGGCACTAATCCCATCATGAGGGCCCCACCCTCACGACCTCTTTTAACACTAATTACCTCCCGAAGGCCCCATCTTCAAGAATCATCACTTTGGGAGTTATACCCTCAGCATATGGGTTTGTGCAGGAGGGGGGACCCAGACACTCGGTCCATAACAGATGGGTATGATTTACTAACAGATAGGTGGAGAGGAAAGATAAGGACAATTATGGCTGCACAGAATTTTAGAGCAGGGGGAGAGCTCAGAGCTTACCTTGTCCAGTGATTTTTAAACTATATTCTGCAGATTGCTGGGAGTTCTAAGGAGCACCCTCTCCCACCCCAGGGTCACCGGGAAAGGAAGCGGAGAGTTGGGGATAAGGAGACTCCCAGCATGGGAGAATCTGGATACTATTCATTATCAATACAAATGATTTTTTAAATCTGCTTTTCTTATAAGATTTCACTCAAATAAATGTTTTGAAGCCAAAGACAAGTACGCAAACGAAGGTTATAGAATCTAAGTATCTAAGTTGGAAGGGGCTTTTGTAAATGACTGGATACATTTTAGTAAACTGGAAAATTTCACCTGCATCTCAATTCTTCTTACCCAGTAGCTTTTCTTCGAAGCTCCCCTTTTACAAATTTTCTCTGTTCTAATTCTGATTAAGATACAGTGTTTCAAGGTTGAAAAGGTAGGTATAGACATAGTTGGTGAAATTTTAAAAAAAGACAGAGAAGCCAAGGACAAAAAAACTTTATAGGGCTCTTTCCATAATGGGAAGAGTAATCCAGGAAAGTTTTTTCAGAATGTAGACAAAGAGGGAAAAAATTCTGAAGGAGTTATTGCAATTTAGGATAGGGTAGATGAATGAAAAATATATCTGCATCATTAAAAATAAATAAATAAAAATCAGTTGACTTAGTTTAAAAAATATTTTAAGTGAGTTCAGGCAATTAAGCTAATACAAGACTGTATATAGACACTGTCTTAAGTTGTTTTCAGGTAAAATAGATGTAAGGAAAACAGAGAACAGGAAGAAGGAGGGACTAACCCAATTTTTATCAAATTAATTTTTTTTTTTTTTGATAAATGTTTTCCCTCTGTCACCTGGCTAGAGAGCAGTGGCGTCATCATAGCTTATTACAACTTCAAGCTTTTGGTTTCAGGCGATCCTCCTGCCTCAGCCTCCTGAGTAGCTGGGACTACAGGCACATGCCACCACACCTGGGTAATTTTTCTATTTTTTGTGGAGTGGGAGTCTCGCTCTTGCTCAGGCTGGTCTCCAATTCCTGGCCTCAAGCAATCTTCCCACTTTGGCCTCCCAAAGTGCTAGGATTACAGGTGTGAGCCACTGCACCCAGCCTAAAATTATTTTTTGTCTGTGATATTCTCAGTGAAGAGAGGAAAAAAGTTGAAGTGATGTAGCATGACACTTCCCTCCCACCCTGGAACCCGCACAGAGTAAATACTTCTATGCTCCTCTTCTTGCCATCCTGTTCCAAATGAGGATGTCCACAGGGCAATCTTTCCAAAGTGGGCCAGCTTGATACATACCTGACCTGAATTAATACCATCCCTAAAGGAGTTCTCAGTTTGATGTTTAACTCTATGTTTCTCTTACAGAGAGAACATGGTAGTAGAGAAGAATCTGGGGGAAAATCCTCCCTCACCGGAGGCACTACCCTTTCCAGACAACATTTCCAAATACCTCCTGAACAGAGGTGGAGTCATTATAAAGTATTTGAGTTGAAATCTTCACAGACAGCAATCCATACTCACCAGGTAGAAAGGTGCCTGCAGTCACCAGGCTTACATACATGCACCTATATCCAAGGAGTCACCCCAAGGCAACATTTAAGATGAAGGCTGAGAATCATCTTACTTGTAAAGCTTTAGCTACAATAGTCTCACAAAGGAGATTTTTCTGAGTACCAAGAGCAGTTTCTCAGAGAAGGGAACCCCAAACAGAGAGAAGAGAGATGGAGGTGAGGTAGCCAGCCTCCAAAATGGTCCCTCAGTGATTTTTCTCTCCTGAGATTCACATCCTTGTGTAGTTACCTCCCACGTTGCATCACGATTTGTCTTTATGACCAATAGAATATGTCAAAAGTGATAACATGTGACTTCTGAAACTAGACTGTAATGGAAAGTGTGGTTTTACTCTCTCTTGGATTCCTTGCCCTGCGAGAAGCCAGCTGCCATGTCCTGAGGACACTCAGGCAGCACGATGGAGAGACTTAGTGGTGAGGAATGGAGGCCTCCTGGCAGCACATGAGTGAGCTTGGAAGAGGATCCTCCACCCCCAGTCAAGCCTTCAGATGACTACAGCCCTGGACAACATCTTGATTATAATCTCATGAGGGACCATGAGCCAGAACATCCAGCTAAGTTGCTCCTAAATTCTTGACTCACAGAAACTAAGGTAATAAATGTTTATTGTTTTAAACCACTAAGATCCGGGTTAATTTGTTATACAGAAAAAGATAACTCACACAGAGGGGCTTCATGGCCAGATAGGAAGGACTCTCTCTCTGTGCTAGGGATGTGACCAACAGTGATATTAAAATATCTGTTTAAAAATAAAAATGATTTGGAAAGTTGTCTATAAGCCAGCTTAACACTTAAAACTGAAATCTAACAAAAATCATACACAGTAAAGTACAAAGTCTCACTTTAAGAATATCCAGGCAAATATCATAAATATGATTTAAGAAAATAAAATATAATAATGTAAAAAAAAATCACAATCAATTAGGGTTTGCTCCAGGAATGCAAGGATGTTTTAATTCATCCATGTATTCATTCATACACACACACATGCACATAAAAATTTAAAAACAGATAAAGAAGGAGATTTTCCTATTTTGATAAAGAAATTTTGTCCAAAAAATAACATACATACATAAATGGGGATAACTCTAGTGTTTGTACATTACATCAGAGAAAGGTAAATATGACCAATACTATACTATTATTCATATTATTACATTATCTATATCATGATATATACATTATATATCATTTTTCTGACTACAGTAAGACAGGTATAAATAGTATGAGGGAAGAGACAGGTGATCATTATTTGCAACATCATTATACCTCAAAAATAATTAGAACTAACAACAAAGTTTAGGAAGATATTCATGTAAAAGATAAATAAGTATCAAACATTTGTGTATATACCAGCTTGCCAGCAATAGTTTAGAGATTCCTAGATTCCTAGATATTTTACAAAGTTCCAATAATACTTTTTATGTTGCTATAAATGAGATCTTTTTGAAATAATATTTTTCTAAGACTTTCATAAAAAAACTTTACTGAAAAACATAAAGAACTTAAATAAATGGATTTACATACTGCATTTCTACTTAGAAAGATTCAATCTTATATAAATTCCATTTCTTTCCAAATTAATTTATATATATATATATATAGGTATATATATATATAATTTTTTTTTGAGACAGAGTCTCTCTCTGTTGCCCAGGCTAGAGTGCCGTGGCATCAGCCTAGCTCACAGCAACCTCAAACTCCTGGGCTCAAGCGATCCTACTGCCTCAGCCTCCCAAGTAGCTGGGACTACAGGCATGTACCACCATACCCGGCTAATTTTTTCTATATATATATTTTAGTTGGCCAGATAATTTCTTTCTATTTTTAGTAGAGACGGGGTCTCGCTCTTGCTCAGGCTGGTCTCAAACTCCTGACCTTGAGTGATCCACCTGCCTCGGCCTCCCAGAGTGCTAGGATTACAGGTGTGAGCCACCGCGCCCAGCCTCAAATTAATTTATATATTTAACACAATTCTAACAAAAGTCCTGTGATGGTTAATTTTATGCGTCAACTTGACTGGGCTAAGGGATGCCTAGATAGCTGGTAAAACATTCTTTACAGATGTGTCTGGGATGGTGTTTCGGGGGAAGAGATTAACATACAAATCCATAGACTAAGTAAAGAAGATCCACCTTCACCAATGTGGATGGTCATCATCCAATCCTTTGAGGGCCTGAATAGAACAAAAAGGCAGAGAAAGGGTGCATTCCCTGTTTGAGCTGGGACATCCATCTTCTCCTGCCCTCGGACATTGGTGTTCCTGGTTCTCAGGCCTTCTAACTCAGACTCAAATCATACCACTGGCTTTCCTGGTTCTCCAGCTTGCAGATGGCAGACCATGGGACTTCTTGGCCTCCATAATCAACTGAGCCAATTCTCATATAAATTTCCTCTTCTCTCTCTCTCTCTCTCTCAAGATATATCTCCTATTTGTTCTGTTTCTCTGGAGAACCCTGACTAATACAAGTTCTAATAGCTTTTGTTTCTTTCTTTCTTTTTAATTAGTAGAGGAAACATATATTGATTCTACCTTTCCCTTGGAAAAATAAGTGCATGAGAAGATTAATGAGTGTGGAGACCCATCCTCCTAGATATCCAAACCTGCTTTAAAGCTACTGTACATAATTAAAACACTTTAGATTTTGACATAAGTATAGAAAAGGAAATCAATAAAACAGAATATAGAATCTAGATTAAAATACACATATGTGTAATTTGCTTTTAGTATAAAACAGAAAGATGGAATTTTAAAGTAATTGGAATATTTCAATATGTAGCAACATGAAATGTTTCATATTTCAATATGTAGCATAGAAACAATTGGCTACCAAATTTGAAAGAAATAAGTTAAATCCATTTGCGGGGAATTTATTTTTGTGTAGGATGAAAGATATTTTTACATTTAAAAATATTAGAAGAAAATATAGAATAGTTCTATACTCCTGAGGTGAAAAAAGCTTTTCCAGGCATGCCACAAAACTGAAAGCAGTACAGAAGATTAACTTTGTGACTTTTGCTCTTACAAAAATATATAACACTTTAAATCAAATCTTTCAATATATGAGACTAATGAAAACATAAAATATTTTCAGCATATATCACAAAAGGTTAATATTTGTAAAATATAAAGTTTTTTTAATTTCTCAGTTAGAAAACACTAGCAAAAGAAAAATGGACAAAAACTAAATAATCAATTAGCAGATAAAATACAATGACCATTACTATCTGAAAAGATGCTGCCTAAATATAATAACAATCAAAGAAATACAAATTTTAAAAAGCAAGGTTTATTTTAACCCATTAAAGTAATAAGAATAGTATTACTCAGTAATAAGGGTGTGGCAAAATAGGTATTCTCATACTAGTTGGTAGAAATATAAATTCTTGCAACATTTCTGGAAGATAATTTGTTCACAATATGAAAATTTTGCTGTGCATGTGCTTTGAGCTAATATTTCTAATTCTAGTTATTTATCTTAAAGAAATTATAGAACAGATGTGTGACGATGTAATGTATAAAGATGCTTTCTGTAACACTGATCATAATAAAAAATGAATGGAAATAACCTAATGTCTATCCATAGAGAATTAAGAAATAAGTCGTGGGCCATCCTCACAGTAAAAAATTGCATAGATTTTTTTTAAATGATAAGGTAGTTCCTATTGACATGGAAAATGTCCTAATACCTTAAAATAAAATAAAAATGAAAGTTGCAGAACACTATATAGAGTATGATCCCATTTATGTTTTAGAAATATGTAGATATATGTAAGCATAAAATATGGAAGAATATATGTCAAATTGTTAATTTATCTAAGAGATTTAGTATTAGAAAATGACTTACTCTTTCTACTCCATTGCTTTAACTTTTACGATTAAAATATACTGGATGTTTTTAAAAAGAGAAATGTCAGGAAAATTAAGTATTTGTCACAATATTCCCTTGGTTTTATGCATAAATAGCTGAGCTTTTTACTGGATTTGCTAATCTCATCCTGAATTGTGACATTTGCAAGAACCCAGTGGAGACTATGTTGTTACTAGTGAAAATGGAAGCAGTCAGGCCCGTTATAGGAATTTCTCATGTTGTCTATATCATCAACAACCACAAAATCACCCTCCAGCTGTGTCACATCCTGTCTCTTGAAGAGCCTGCATGCAATGAAACCACTAACTACAACCATAAACAGCCAGCCTTATCTAAAGCTATGTGAAGGGCCTTGGACCTGCTGACCCCTGGAATGCATGTCACTGAACATCCACTGGGGGGACTCTCTGAAATAGGACACTAGCAGTGGAAGGAGAAGGGCACAGACAACCCAGCCCTCCATCAATGGACCACACCACTGTGGGCACACCAGGCTCAGTGCCAGGAAACACAAAGACACCAAGGCCAGCTGGCCAGAATTCAACATTGAGGCCAGCAATCCACACATTAATTTGAGGTCCCAGAGCCAAAAAAGTCCCTCAGTGATAGCCACAAAACCAACAGCTCAGCCAGAGGATGGATGTCCTGCCTTTCCTCTGTCTTATTTCAGGGTCCTGTCTGGAGTCACAGCTGTGCCCATTAGGGGACAGTGGTGTGAGTTTTCAGTTCAGAACCAGGTGGAGACATGAAGTTGGGGCTGAGCAGAGGTTTCATAGAGAAGTGGCATTGGGTCAGTTCCTCTTATCAGTTCTCAGTGCTCTTACAAGAGGGGATGCAGCTGGCCTCAGACAGAAAGGGCATGTGGCCATGACCCATCCCTGGATGTGGAAAGAGAACTGAGATAGAACATGTGAGACCTGCCTGACCCAGCCTTCTCCGTAGCCATGAGAACCTGAATTCTTGAAGAAGAGTGGGAAGGTGCACTCAACCAGCACCTGCCGTTCTCGTCTCAGCCTTGGAACTCTTGTGTGTTCTCGGCCCTTCTGCCTCTTAGTTGAGAAAGGAATGTCCAAGTGATGAGTGACAAATTTTTTCCAAATGGCAAGCTGCCATTGCCAAACCTTGTTTATTATGTCCAGTTCAGGCAAGCTGGTCCAGAAGTAGAAGCCCACTGACTGGGGGTGCTGAGTCCTAGCTGCCATGAAGGTCAAACTCCTGAAATCTCAGTGGCTTAAGAGAGCAATGGTTCCCATACAGTCTCACATGGGTTTGGAGGCCTTCCTCTATCCTGCAGCTTTACCACAAGGTCCGCCTGGTCTCCTAGGTCTCTGGCATAGGACACGTGAAGGACAGAGGAGGAGCACCAATTCAAGCTTGCTGACCTGAAAGATGCACATACTCCACTTCCACTCACAAGCCAGTGGGAGGCTGGTCACATGATTCCAACCTAAATGCATAGGAAGCTGGGAAGTGTTAGAGGGACACATGGAATAATCACTGTGGCACATTCATAATATTGGAAAAGTTTCATGAAATTTTAGCATAGAAGAGCAGAGCAGTAGAAAGAGCTCTTGAGTGGAAGTCCAGGCACAGAGGCCCAGAGCCATTTCTGTCACGGATCAGCTGGGGATCTGCTCCTCCATTCCTCAGTGTCCTCATCTGCAGAAGATGAAATGGGGCTGCATTGGCCCACAGTGTTCTTCCCAGGCCCAAAAGACACAGTTATATGAGTTTGTGGCTTGTCAAGACAGAACACAAATAGTACCTCAGCATTTCACAAAGGCCTTCTAGGTGTGGAGACATCTAGAAAGCCCTAATAGAGACAGCAGTGGTATCACTTAGGGGGCTATCAATTCTTGGGGGACCAACCTTTGCTAAGCCTATGCTTTCAAAAGCTCATCAGAAAACCATAGAAGACTTTGCTGCTAAGTAAGAGCAGCAACAAATCTGTCCTCATGAAAGCACATGTGGGCACAGAGAGGTCCTCCTAATTTCTTTGCCTTTACACACATGTTCACATACCCTCTCAAGTAACAAAAACAGAGTATCTGCTATGGGAAGGACACTGTCTTTTCAAATAGTAATTTTGCTTTTAGGCACTAACATGAGGTTGCACTATACTTTTAACAATTATACCTGTCTGGAGATTCAGCAGAATGCACTGAAGAGCTGGCCTGTGGAGCTAGATAGCCCATGCTCACAGTGCAGCTTTAGCACTGTCCAGGCTTGGGTTCCTGGGGAAGCAGGCTCTGAGTGGAGGTTTAGAGGGCAGGAGACTCTCTAGGGAGTGTTCCTGGGATCACGTGCTATGGAAAGAAGAGGAGAGAAACAAGATTGGGCAGAGGGAGAAGTTGAGCTGCAATACAGTCTCAGCAAAGGCCTCAGTCAACCCCTTGGGGACTCTGAAGCTAAGATGGACCATCAGAATTATCCTAAGATGGAATGAGGGGGTGAGCCTTTGTACCCCTATGTCAATCCATCATTGAATATGGGCTGCCCTGGGAAATGAGCATGGTCCTAGGCTCGGTGGCTCTCTTCAGCCAAGGCCATTCCCAAAGAGGGCTGACAGCTGTGGTGGGTCTGCCAGCCACACTCCCAGCAGCTGGAGGTATAAACCCTTCATTTTGGAAAGTACTTCACCACATCCCTATAAATGGACTAGTTACATGACCTTGAACAAGTTACATGGCCTCTTTTTCTAAATTCTACAAATAAGGGAACGGAGGTACTATAGAGCAGTCTCGACTTCATAGACTGTGATAATTAAATGAGCTGCTTACTAAGTCCTGGCCCTGTTCTAAGTGTTAGCTATTATGTGCTTCTCGCAAGCCCCACAAGAACAGGAATGTTTACATTTGGGAATCAGCTGGGACTGTGGAATCTTATGGGGGGGCAGGAAAGAGGGAGATGCCCCCCAGTCACTTAGCTACAGCCCATTGGTGATTTTGCAGAGGCCCAGATTCCAGCCAGAATACCCAGCCTGGAGGGCTCTGCATCAGTTCACTTTCATTGCTTATGTTACAACCACAAAAAGCTTCAGGAAGAAACTGTTGTAATTTTACCTAAAATGTCCTTTTTCATGCTTCTGAATATGACCGTCTCTGATATCTCTCCAATATAATGAGGAAAATGTTCTATCTTTTATAAGGAAAGGCTTGTAAGAACCCTGTCTTCGCAAAGTAGCCCCCAGATTCTCTGTATTCACCAAGGCGCTGGAGAATGTATGTCAGATCTCCTGGAAGAATCTCCAGCCCCTCTGCCTGCAGGGCTAGAAGGTAAATAGCTCGAGGAGGGATACCTCCAAGTGTAGACCTACCTGGCAAAGGCTCAGTGGGCATCTGCACTTGGTATGGGCCATTTGCCTGGGAACAAAATTATGATTTATGATGAAAGTCTAACACTAGAGAATGCGGGTATTGTAGGACACAAAAGGCAAACGTATGTTGGGGTAAGTGTTCTAATCTTCCTTGTTGAAGTGAGACTGATGACTAGAAAGTTAATGGGAATGTTCCTTCTGAAAGCTCAGAGGATATTCCCTGCATCTTCCTCACAGCTCTGTGAAATAGCCTCCCCTGTCCCCTCTTTAATACACGGATGGCAATGCCTGTCTCTGATTGCCTTGCTCTTAGGAGCCTAGGGTTCCAGTCCTGCTCTGGACTAGCCCTGTCACTGCCTGGATCTGAGACTATGTTGTCACTCTAAAATGTTATCCAGCTTTCCTGCTCCACAACCTAATTTGCCGTCAGAGCAGGTCAGATGGAAATTATGTTCCTGTCTTCTAACCTATAAACCTTGTCTTTACCCTGCTCCAGCCCAACCACTCTCTTTCCCTCCCCTTGCCCAAACGATTTCTCCCCCTCTCTCTCCTTGATTAGTTGAGAATGTTTCTTCCAACTCCCTATGTGTTTCAGTAGAAGCAGAACAGTTGTTTTCAATTACATTCCAAAGCATAGGAGAGAATTTCTGAAAGCAGCTTCCTAGTTTTCAATTGACTGTGGCAATAACAGCCTCAGAGAAGAAAACTCTTTCCAGGAAGAATGCAAGCCTTACTTCCCCAGAAAGCAATCTGAGTCTTCTTTTTCCATTGCATGCACACACGCACGCGTGCACACACACGCATTATTGGGGGCTTTCCTGTGCCCATTAGGAGTTGCTCAGCAAAGCCCTTTCTCTGGAAGCAGGGCCATGAGGGGGTGGGATGGAGGAGCTACAAGATGGACTTCTGGCTTCCAGACCTGGGAGGAAACCCAAGAACAGCAGAAGAGGCCCAGGTCTTTCACTACTGCAGAGTATGTGAAATGCAGGCCCAAGTGGGTCCCTCACAGTTTATAAAACTCTAAGCTGCTCCTTCATCTGTAACATAAGAAGAAACTTGGGACAGCTTAGAGTGGGAATAAAGGGGACAGTGGCAGTGTGGTGAAGGGGAAAGAACACAGGCAAGTGGGCTTCCAGGCTGGCTCAGCCACAAACCAGCTGTCGGTCCTGTGCTGGACACCTGCCAGTGCACCCCCAGCTCCACTGTCCCCTTCCAGACTGCTGTCTGCACTGGGAAGCTGCTCTCTGTAGACTGCATCAAGAGCAAGCCGGTCCTATGGCTTCTGGTGGGTTCAGGCAATGGAAGCCACAGGTAGAGGAGAAGGCAGCAGGAGGGTGACATGGGAGTATTTGCTTCCCCAGCTCCCTCCCTCCTGCTCTCTAAGGTTGGCTGCCTCTGTCTACTGAAGGCCACAGCTCCCATCAGGTGGCTCTGGCCACACAGCCACTCTCTCCAAGTTCCAGGAGCCAATCCTTCCTTTCGTCCTTTCAGAGCGAGGGGTACTAACGGCTCCTGGCCATTGCTAGCCCTGGTGCTCAAGATTGCGTTTTTCTGGGTTATGATAGCCACTGTGGTGGAAAAATTGGTGGGAATCCAAATAGAGTGTGTAGTTGATAGGGGTGTTATGACAATGGTATTTTCTTAGTTTCTTAGAAAGAGGGCTTTGCTGAGCAACTCCTCCTAATGGGCACAGGAAAGCCCCCGATAATTAGTTTCTTAGATTCACAGATGCATAAGATGTTAGTGTTAGAAGAAGCTAGGTGAGGGTATGGGAACTCTCTGTACTATCTTTGCAACATTTTTGTGAATCTAAATTTTTTTAAAAAAAAGGGCTACTGAGAAGTTCATTGAGTGTCCAGGAGCACTGGAGAAGCAGTCTCGAAGGCTACAGAGCCAGGAACTATTGCTAAATTCACACTGCAGAACTGGCCCAGCGAAGACTCCATGGCCACCACAGGGCACAGACATTGCAGGCTTCACCACCACCAACACTGGGCACCATTGTCTGTCACTGTTGCCTCTGAAAACCGGATGTAGCTTTCTGCTACTGCCACTAGTCACCAGGATAGACTGTGGACAGCCCCTGCTTCTTCCCACTGCTGGCTTCTGATTTAGGCACATGAGCTGCAGGGAGGCTAGAATATAAGTACCTGGCATTTCAGTTTCTATCCCTGGATGTTGGTTCTACCTCATAAAGAAGGACATTTCTCAGATGTGGGAAGGTATATCAAATGCTCAGTAGTCAAAAAAAAAAGGACGAATGTCCACTCTGGTGATTGAGATCACAGCTAACGGGAATGGTCAGATAGGGCCCTTTGGGGGAAGTAGAATGTACATAAAGCATTATTTTAGTAAAAGAAAATTTGAAATAAAATTCAGCAGCATCTAGCTCTCAACCCTGTAGGAGAGGTAAGATTCCGATAAAGAGAAATGCATCATTCTCCTGTAAACATTATGCTGAACAGGCAGGGCAGAGAATAAGCAGAAAACAACTTAATTCTGTCTCCCACTGCCCTTTCAGCCATCTCTGAGGGGTCACACCTACTGTTTTCATCAGGGACAGGGGAAGTCCTCAAGAATTTTCTGGTCATTCTTGCCTTAATACATATGGTTCTAGGGTCATGTCAAGCCATAAATCACAACTTCAGATTAGCATTAAAACATCCAACCTCATGTAATAGTCAAAATTTCAAATTTGTTTTTAAGTTGAGGCTTCTCCCCGTCTTGTATTTTGGGCCTGAAGACAAGGAAGGAAAGAGGCTCTCTTCCCTTGGACTTGACCTTCCTCTTTTGGTTAACACAGTTTCAACCCCTTCAGGGTGGATGCACAGCGAGGCTGAGTAGGTCAGGGGAACAGAAGTTTCTGCTTGACTGGTACTGCCACAGCTTTAGAATTTGTGATCACTGTTTTTGTAGATGTTTAAAGTTTTCTTATGAGCGCTAACATAGTTCTGCAGAGATTTAGGAGATCTCTCGTCTGCAGTTACCTTGTCGGGCAAGTGCAACTCTTCTCTGGCTGGTCACTTCTTTCATGTGCATCCCCTAGAAATCCAGCTGTCCCTAGCTTCTCTCTGCTTAGGTCTTAGGTCTCTATCCCCCTCTAGACCACACTTTTGGGCAGGGCCTAAGATGACCCCCTGCCAGCTTGCCCTCTGGATTCACATCTGGTCTAAAGGAAGCATTCATGTATTCACTCACGGGCCTGCCAGACCCCAGAAGAGTTGGCCTCCTGTCATGAGTACTTCTTCATTACACCACCATGAAGCAACTAGTCAGTCTGTCTCTCACTGTTTAGATTATTCTGTGTTCCTCAGATGCAGGGAACGTACATTAAGCTCTCCACGTAGCCTCCTTGAAGCCCCTTTTCCTAAGCTTAAGTTAAAGTGTTAAGTATTACCATTCCTCCCTTTGAGGACAGAGGATGGGTAGTACTCAGGCAAAAGAACAATTCTCTCTAAAATTCTTCTTCACTAGTTTCTAATTCCTGATTCTTTTCAACCCAAAATGTGGATGAGGGGTTTAAGAGTCATCTAGCCTATTTTCTATCATTTCTTTTGGAAATATCACATCACGGTAAAGCCCTTTACTTTAAACTGTGATATCTATTGTCTTGCTGTTTCAGCTGAATCTTCCATATTAGCCTCCTGTGATGCTTGGATATGCTATCCTCAAAGCAAGCAAAGCTTGTACCTTCCCTCCTGGTTCTCCCAACTTGCTAGAACAAATGACTTTCAACTCTCATCTGGGGTGGGCTGTGGTTGGGGCAGCAGCAGACACAGCCACCTGCATATGGCCAACCCATCTAGCAGGTCTGCTCAAACACCAACTACCTTTCCAAATGTGATCTGTGCACTAAACCAAGACAAAATATCTCAGCTTCCTCTTTATAGATTCAAACACTTTGAATGGCCAAAGCTATTCTATTTCTTTTCCACAATAAACCAACCTTCCTATATAAAGTCTTTGATGTCCATTCAACACACATTCTTCTGCTTGAGCTCATGCCCCTGAAGTGAGACGTTTATAGCAAGAGTGCTAACATAGTGGAAAAACCCTCAAAAATACTAGCAAACCAAATACAGTAATATATAAAAAGATTATACACCATGACTAAGTTAGATTGATTCAGATTTTTAATATCCAAAAATCAATTAATGTAATATATCAACAGAATAAAGGACAAAAAACACAGGATCATTTCAATAGATGCAGAAAAAGCATTTGACCAAACTCAACACCCATTATGATAAAAAAAAAAATACTCAGCAAACTAGGAATGGAAGGGGACTGCCTCAATCTGACAAAAAGGCATCTATGAAAAACCTACAGCTAGTAATATACTTAGTGGAGACGGAAAGAAATCTTTCTCTGTAAGATGAACAAGACAAGGATGTCACTCTCACCACTTCTATTCAACATTGTACTGAGGGTTCTAGCAAAGGTAATTAGGCAAAAAAATGAAATAAAGCACATCCAGACTAGAAAGGAAGAAATGAAAGTATCTTTATTTGCTGGGGACATGATCTTGTATGTACAAAATTCTAATGAATCCACCAGGAAACAACTAAAACTAATAAAATATTTCAACAAAGTGGCAGGTTACAAGATTGATACACAGGTTGAGTATCCCTTATCCAAAATCCTTAGGACCATAAGTGTTTTGGATTTCAGATTTGTCCAGATTTTGGAATATTCACATATACATACCAGCTGAGCATCCCTAATCTGAAAATCTGAAATGCTCTGATGAGCATTTCCTTTAAGCATGACCTTTGAGCACTGATGCTCAAAAAGTTTTGAATTTCGGAGCATTTCAAATTAGGGATGCCAACTTGTATAAAAATCAGTTGTATTTCTGTAAACTATAAATAAACAAACTAAAATTAAATTAAGAAAACAATTCCAATTGCTTCTCAGCCTTCTGGCTAAGATCAAGTGTAAAACAATTCCATTTACAATAGTATCAAAAAGAATAAAACATTTAGGAAAAAATTTAACCAAGGAAGTGCAACATTTGTACATTGAAAATGACAAAACGTAGTTGAAAGAAATTAAAGACCTGAATAAATGGAAAGACATTCCATGTTCTTGGAAGAGAAGACTTAATATTGGTAAGTCCCCAAATGTATCTACAGATTCAACACAATCTAAAACAAAATCTCTGCTGTCTTCTTTGCAGAACTTGACAAGCTGATTCTAAAGTTCATATGGAATTAAAGAAACTCAAAATACCCAAAAATGATCTTGAAAATGAAGAACAGAGTTGGAGAACTCACACTTCCTGATTTCAAAACATATAGTAATCAAGACAGGATGGTACTGGCATAAGGCTAGACATAGGTATCAATGGAATAGAATTGAGAGTATAGAAATAATCCCTCACATTTATTATGAATTCCTTTTTTGACAAAGTCATAAAGACAATTAAATGGGAAAAGAATATTTTTTCTAACAAGTGGTGCTGAGACAACAAGATATCCATATGCAATAAAATGAAATTGTACCTCTGCCTCACACTATGTATGCCATATATAAAAATCAACTCAAAATGGATTGAAGATCTAATTGTAAGAGATAAAACTATAAAACTCTTAGAAGAAAGCATGAGCATAAATCTTCATGACTTTTGATTAGGAAATACAGCACCAAAAGTACCAGCAACAAAAATAGATAAGTTGAACATTATCAAAATTAAAAACTTCTGTGCTTCAAAGGATACCATCAAGAAAGTGAGAGGACAACCCACAGAAGGAAGAAAATGTTTGTGTATTATTTATCTGATAAGGGTTAGTATCCAGAATGTATAAATAACACCCATAACTCAATAACAAAAAGACAAATAACCCAATTTTTTTCAATGGCCAAAGGATCTGAATAGACAGTTCTTCAAAGAAGATATACAAATAACCAGTAAGTATTATACATGAGAAGATGCAGAATATCATTAGGTATCAGGGAAACTCAAAGCCACATCACTTCACACCCACTGGGATGGCTAAAATAAAAAAGACAAATAATAGTATTGATGAGGATGTAGAGAAATTGAACCCTTATACTCTGCTGGTGGGAATGTAAAATGTGGCAGCCACTTTGGAAAACAGTCTGGCAGTTGCTCAGGTGGTTAAACATGACATTACCAAGTGAACCAGCAGTTCCATTCCTAGGTATAAGAGAAATAAAAACATGTATTCACACAAAAACATGTACATAACATGAATATATTCATACAACATTAGTCATAATAAAAAATGGAAAAACCCAAATGTCCATTAACTGATGAATAGATCAATATAATGTGGTATATCCATACAATGAAATATTATTCAGCCATAAAAAGGAACTGCTACATACTACAACACAGATGATCTTTCAAAACATTATACTATCTGAAAGAAGGCAATTGCAAAGGACTATATAATATATAATTCTATATATAGTCATGAGTCATTTAAGGACTGGCTACATTGTGAGAAATGAGTTGTTAGGTGATTTCATTATTGTGCAAACATCAGAGAATGCTCTTACACAAACCTAGGTAGCATAGCCTACTACACACCTAGGCTATATGGCATAGCCTGTTGCTCCCAGGCTACAGACCTATACAGCATTTGACTGCACTGAATACTGCAGGCAACTGTAACGCAAAGGGAAGTATTTGCAATAGAAAACTTTCAGCTTCATTATAATCTCATGGGACCACCATGGTTATGCAGTGCATGACTGTATATGAAATGTCCAGAACAGGTAAATCTATAGAAACAGACAGTAGATTAGCATTTTCCCAGAGCTGCAGGAATTGGGAGTAAATGGAAAGCGACTGCTAATGGGTGCATGGGTACAAGGCTTCTTTGAGGGTGATGAAAATGTTCTAACATGGTTGCACAACCCTGAAAATACTAAAAAGTATTGAACTGTATACCTGAACTGGGTGAATATCATGGTATGTAAATATCTCAATAAAGCTATTATTTTTAAAAAAGAGAGGTTATGTTGTCTTTGCAGAGGCATGAGCCATGGTGAAATGAAATACATGCAAAGGAATCTTTCTAAAATATTACAAAATGTAGTAAATTTTGGTCTGGCAAGAAGTTGTGGTAAAAGGGCTATTGTTTCTGGGAACCAACATGACCAGCAGAGAAGCTGCAATGAAGAGTAAGGGGACATTCAGCTAGAAGGTGGTTTGGTGAAAGCCATCTACTCAGCGTGGTTCCAGAAGAGACCCTTGGGCCAGGGTCTCCCATGAGCACAAGGCCTCCTGGCTCCCAAAAGCAGAGTCTCAGCAGACCTCAGCTGCAGTAGGTAAGGGGTCCTGCAGGCAGGAGGTCCTGGAGGCAAGTGACCCAGATCTAACCGTGTGCATAAGGGTCACACAAAAACCATGAGGCAATGGACCCCCAGCTACAGGGTCTGTAATCCTAGGGTACACAATACAGGGAGAATGTGAACTATTGTCTTAGCCTGGGTTTCCTTAAAAGCAAAGACTCCTCTGTGAGTGGGAGCAGGAGTGAGGGACAGAGATGAAAAAACAAGGAAGGAAAAGAGTTCATATCCCAAAGCACTGTGTTCAGTCTTCAGGATGTTCTGAAAAGCCTTATAGAATGCATTTAAGAACTGTGCACTTGAGGGATGCAAGAAGGAAGCATTAACCCATAGGCTTCACTCTTCCCCTGGACTAGGGCTGTTTCATGGGGCATTAACTCTCCCCACTTCTAGGCTGTGCAAGCACAAGTTCTCACAAGCATGCTGTGGAGACAGAGGAGCCCCAGGATAGGAAGTGCAAGGCACACTACACGCTCATTTATCGCTGCAAATACGCTTGGAACTGGTAGCTATGGCTATAGCTACAGTAAGAAGCAAAGGTGAGAGAATTTGAGACAGTGCATAAGACGTATCTGATACACCCATCAACAAAATTCAGTAAGGACTAAGAGCCAGCTGCATAATTTGTGGGGCCCAGTGAAAAATGAAAATGTGAAGCCTCTTGTTAAAAAATTAATAGTATTTCAAGATGGTAACAGCAGAGCATTAAACCAAGTCCAGGATCCTTCTGAGGACAGGCCTGCGTAACTGCACAGGTTGCATGCCCACGGAACTGGTATTGTCTAGACTTTCCAGTGGCAAATTTACCTGCTGCTCCCACTTTTCTCCTACTACAAGTGCACACACACACCAGGGTCTGCCGACCACATCTTCCTAAGGAGAACCAACATGGAGGAGCTTGAGTTCCCTTCTGCCTGGCTTCTGCCTCTGCTCTGACCTATGCACCCATAGGCATGGCCTCTGGGGTGGTTTCCTGATCCTGCTAGTGTGTGCTGAGGTGTTCCCAGGCCAAAGTCAAATCTGGGCAAAGGAGAGAATTTTTCATAAAGGGCTGTTTTTTTCCCCATAAAGTAAGATTCATTTAAAAATGAAATTATGATGATGGTTGGTAGTACTTTTCATTTTGTTAAGGATATTAAAGTTTTTTAAAAAGTGGCAGACCTTTGTCAGTCCTGGAACTGAAATGGAACTTGCCAATCCATGGATGTCTGAGAAGTACTGGGTTGGGAGAAGGGAAGGGCAGGTAAGGGTTCCAGATCCAGGGGGCTGGTGGATGTGTAGATTTGATCCCTGCATGGACAGGAAGGGAATGGTTCAGGGTATTTTATGGAAGGCTCTGCCCCCTCTGCAGGGTAGAAAACATTTGATCTCTGAACTTGAGCCTGCCCCCTGCAAGTGTTCCTGAAGTGTTCTTTCCTTCATCCATTTTCTTACAGGTCTCCACCAAACGACTAAGAAGAAGGCCCTGCATGCCAGGTAGAGTTTGAGCATTTGGGAAGTTCCCTTCTTCAAACACTTCATCTATCCCTAAATCACCCACGTGAAATTCCTCTACCAGTAATACAGTGCTTCTGAATTAATAAGTGTACATATCAGAGGTTAATATCAGACTATGAGCTTCTGGTTCTTTTAAAGTACATTAAGTCCCTAGGTAAGAAAATTCTCTTGTAGCAGTTAGTATATTCTCTGATGCATTAAAAATACTGCACAAACATTATTATGCTCTTAATATCAGGCGATTATATCACTAAATCCCAACAAAACCCAAACAGCTGGGTGCTAATACTATTATCCCCATTTTTTGGCTAGGGAAACTAAAGTTCAGAGAAATCGAATAATTACTCAAAGTCACATTACTAGGCAGTAGGGAGCCGTGATCCAAAACAGACCTGGAGTCTATTATTCAACCACTCTGCCACGTCACTGGGCCCGGGGCACACCAAGGGACAGGGAATGCACGGTTGGGTTGAGAAATGAGGAGGGTGGGAGACAGGACACAGTGAGCCATTCTTGTGCCTCCAGTCTAAGCCCATCCCAGAGTATACCTTCTCTTAGGCAAAAATCTGTCACTCTTCTGATATTAACCTCTGGTGTGCACTTATTAATTCATCAGTCATTTGTTAAGAATCAGTGAATTCACTGTGACAAATAGTTGAAACTATTCAGTTATAGCTCTGCATATAGGAGAAGCCATTTCAGACTGATTTTCAATTTTTAAAACTTCAGTTTTCAACATTAAACAAAGCTTTGCCAAAATATTTTTTTCATACTTATTTGAGCCAGCACCAAATGGTAGGCATTGTTTCCTTTTAATTGAGCCCATCTGCAAATCAGTAGAATCTTCCAGAGCCTCTGAAAGAAACCTTTCCAAACTCTCTATTAATTACTTGATTAATAACTGAGGTTTGGCATCTGGATCTCACACTGATGTTCTTGCACAAGCAGGCATGCTCATAAAACAACCACGTGAATTATTATTTTAAAATGTGCGTGTCTCCTTCCAATATGGACACCAATTTTATGTTTGAAGTTACAAAATTAACAGGAAAAAGAGGAAGGGAAATCATATATTTTTGATTGGCCAGGCTGGTAATCCTAGCTCCAGAGATCTTATGGCTGAAGCAAGGAAGAGGCCCATGCACTCACTGAGCCAAGTATGTCTGGCTTTTCCACAAAGAACAGGCGTTCCCCTTGCCCAGTCGAGGGGGAGCAAAGCCCACTTACTGGATGCAGACACGCTCCTTAGTCTGCCCCTGTGTGTGCAGACTCAAGCACACACCGCCAATCTATTCCTTCCAAGTGCCCAGATGAGAACAGGCCTAAGAACAATTTTGAGTTGCATAATGATCAAGCCAACTTTAGGTGAAGACTCTCATTCCTCCTCTTTTCTAAGACAAAAACACTTGAAAGAGGCTGTATAACTCAGAAGTCCAGAAACACAGGAGGGAAGTGCTTTTGGAAGAAGAGTAGAGAAGTTTTCTTCATCAACAGTTGTCCATGCCAGGGATGGCAGTCAACAGTTGTCCATGGTGTTAGATCCAAGGATCTAAGACGTGAGTAGGTGTCTCTAGGCCCAAATATGCTATGCTTCCATTTATTCTGTAGACTGTGAAATGTGTTTTTGCAAAGAGAAGTTAAAATTGGGTTGGGAGGGAGGTGTGACTTAGAGGAGCAGAAAAGAGAGGGGGTGAGAAAAGCAGCTTTTCCATATGGAACTCATCAGAGGCATCAGACTTTTGGGGACACTTTGACCTCATCTTTACCTTTATAAATATCCTACCTCATTTTTTTCTCCTGATGTGTTCCACCTGTTAGAAAAATCTTTCTCTAAGTAAGATAAGGAGAAATATAAAGAAATGAGTCTGCTGTCAAGTTTTGCTTGGGTTTTAATGTCCTCTTTTTGAAAATGTTCATGTGTACCATTAGCCAATCAGAGATTCAATATGCTGTGGAATTTTCACCCCGCCATGCTATTTTTAGAATATAGTTTTTGCCTAGACTTGCCAATAAGTTTGTTAATCCTTCACTGGGTATTCAAGAAAACTCTTCATTATGGCTTAAACCAGGGTTTCTCAATCTCAGCACTACTGATATTTTGAGCCAGATAATTCTTTGTCGTGGAGGGCTGGTCTGTGCATTTTTGGATGTTTGGCAGCCTCCTTGGCCTCTTCCCATTAGTTGCAAGAAGCACCATCCCCCAACCAGTTTTGAAAACCAAAAATGTCTCCAGCCATTGCCAAATGTCCTCCAGGGAGGACATCTCCCCTCACAACTGCCTCCATCACAGCCCATCCCACCTCTACTAAAAAACATCAGCCTCTGGCTTTAAGAAAATCATTAAAACATGAAAAGGAAATATTTAATATTAGACACCAATTTGAAAGATCAAAATCCCAAGTATTTCAATACTTGAAGAATATTTCAATCGACCCTATTCATTGTCTATCTCATTGCTATTTCGCCCATCCTTCCCTAATTACATGGTATCTCTGAGTTGGTAGACTCCTCTCACAGCCCAAGGAGAGATAGACAGTCAGGAGAATCCCGTTTTCTTTTGCCAGTGGTTGGTCAAGGGATGGGAATCATGTTACCCAGTTCTAGACAATGAGACATAAAAGGGGAAAAAATGTTTGGGGAGGAACTCCTCTTACAAGATTAGAAATATAATAATAGAACAAGAGTCTGCCCTTTATTTTGCTATCTTTCTCTTTCCTCCACTGTGATTTCTGCCTTTGAATGTGGTTGCGTGGTTTGGAGCTTCAGCAACCACCTTACAATCATAAGGAAGTAAACAGAAGAACAAAATGCTAACAGCTTGAGGAAGGTAGAGAAGAAAGAGCTAAAGAGCTTCAGTTCTGATGACATCCTTGAACTACTGAACCAACCTTAGAATGCCCACCCCAGAATGTTCCTTAATTGAGATAATTCCACACTTTTTTTTCCCTAAACCAATGCTTGGCAAACTAAGGTCTGTGGGCCAAATCCAAGAATTAAGAATTGTTTTTACATTTTAAAAGGTTGTTGAAACAAAACAAGAAGAATGTATGACAGAAACTATATGTGACCCACAAAGCCTAAAATATTGACTACGTGACTCTTTACAGAAAAAGGTTTCCAATCCCTGATCCCTGACCCAAGCCAATGATAGTGGATATCTTGTGATTTGCAGCCCAAAGCATTCCTAATACTAGTACTGATATCTTCATTTTACAATTACAGAAGTTGAAGCTTGAGTTGGCCAGTGGTAGGCTCAACTGGACAATTCAAATACAAATTTGCCATCCAATTCATTGTAAAGTTAAGCCAAATTGAGGCATCACAAAAGCATTTACCAAACTTTTCTGTCCATTAGGGCTTCAAATAATATTTCTATTCTAGGATGATTTTACAAATCAGAAAAGACAAAGCCTCTTGATGAAACACAATGCATTCAGTGAATACTTTCAAAAGGAGCCAAAGTATCCCACTACCTGGAGCATCAAGCCACTTCCTACATTAGGAAATCAAACTTAGAGACTCCAAGGAGGAAAAGACATTACAGAAAAGCCCTACATAAACAAACTCACTGATCTGATAAATTACCTTTTCTACATGCTGAAATAGTTCTTGCACTCCCTGCCGACTCACTCAGAGTGAATTCTCAATGAAAAGTATTCGAAGCCTTCCTCTTTTAACTCTATGTCCCAAGTTAATACTGCTGTTTTCAGTGGGGCCAACATGTTCTGCACCACCTTGGTAAAGGGTTTAAATATTGACCAACTTATGTATACTGAGAAAGGTCCAGGAGAGGACACACAGAGCACATTGTGGAAAGCCCATGAGTGTCGTACAAAAGTTACAATAAACACCCACCAACGTGTAACCATGGGGCTGTGACAGAACTGCGTCACTAGTGGGGCCAGTCTTTTCTCAGTTCATTCAGCTGGTATTTCTTTGCCTTTATATTCCAGTGCCTATCCCAGTGCCTGGTACATAGTAGGTGATCAATGAAAAATGACCGCTCTCAGTCTACACCCAATACTGGTTGTGCTTCAGCGTTGGGTTGGTTTGTCGGCAGAGCTTGACCATGTCAGGATCCAGGTTCACCCATGTCTCCCAAGGAGCACATTTTTCCACAGGCTCAGACCCAGGAGGTGCCACTGGCTCACATTGCAGGGTCCTGAAAAGACTGGTGGGAGGGCTGCTGGAGCTTTGTATAAGGGGTGTCACTGTGACAGTGGGAACAGTTGTGCTTCTTTCTGGCCTACGACCTGGGGCTGTGGGCTCTGGGTTGGCCTGGGGCTTGATAAGGGGTTTTGCCTTCTCTACCTTCAGGCCCAGCAGCCAGACACATAAGGCCACTGCAGCCACTATCAACAGGAAGATCATCACAGCCAAAGGCAGGATGACCATCAGAGGGTAGCTGCTCTCCCTGGGCTGAGTGGGTGCTCCAGGGCTGGCTTTGGTGGCAGCTGGTGGCCAGATGACCTTGGTGGGAGAGACCTTGCCATCCACGCTGAGCTCTTCATCCCTGTGTTGTCCCCAGGGATCTGCTTCCTGCCATCTGGTCCGGGTCAGCTTCCCCAGAGTTTCTGTCCCTGTCATGGGTCCTGAGGAAACCACAGGTTTTTCCTGAGAGAGAACTGAGGTCACAAGGTTATCTCCAGTGACAAATAAAGGAACATTTGGTGTAAACATTTGCAAAAGTAAGGGGTCAGGTGGCACTATGGTGAAAGGGAGATAACCAACCGCAGGCTGTACACGGTCTGCCCTGAGTAAGAAAGTAAAGGAGTCATTCAGCACATCGGTGCCTGTTAGATTGGCATGTGGGTCAAGCAACAGCAGCCCTCGGTCAATGTCCCTCTGAGTGAACAGAGTAGCATCTTCCATCACAGTGCTGCGAGCCCCTCTCCACACTAGCCTTCCATGGACAGGGGGTTCTGTCACTTCAAATCTGGGATCACTGTTAGTCATATTAGCCAGCTCAGTAGCATCTAGGTCCTTTCTTCTCAGCTGATGAGCCACTCCATTGGCAATTTTCAAGTCTGACATAACCCGCAGTAAAGGCTGCACTCTGATGTTCAGTGTTTGTCCTGTCAGGTTGCTTTCTGACGTAAACAGTGAGAATTGGAGCTGGTCTTTTGCAGCAGTGAGATTGGTCATGTGGTAAGAGAGTCTTCCTGAATCCAGATCCTCCTGTCCAAAGCTGGTAACCACCTGGTTTTCAATCAGTAGGTGCCCATGCTGGAGGGGCCATGTTATTTTGTAAGTGACATGGGGGCTCCTCCCATTGGTCACGGCTGACAGGTGAGCACTGGTGATGGGGACAGTTGTCTGGCCTTGTGGGAGAAGTAGGTCAGTGAGGTTCACAAGGGTGATGGAGACAGGAATGACATCCAGGTGGAAGAGCTTGTAGAGAGGGAGGTGTTCACCATCTGTCACACTGAAGTAAAAAACTCCTGAAGATGGGCTTCCATCTTGTATGAACCACACCTGAAAGTCATCAATGTTGGCTTGTGTGAAATGGTGAACAGGTGTGTCTGGATGGTCAGCCATTGTCAAAAAGCCATTATTAGGATGACGGAGAATCACATATCTGATCTCATCTGGAGGACTGTCTAGATCTTCCACTTTCAGGTTTTCAGGTCCCACAACCAATCTACTGCCCTGCAGAACTTTCAAGTGAAGTCCTTTTGTCTTTAATTCTGGAGCCTGGTCATTAACAGGAGAGATGGTGATAATAAACATCTCTTCAAGAAAGTCAGTTTCTGGTTTGGTGGTGGACTTGCTCTTTTGGTTTGGCCAAACTGCAAAGGTAAAATTATCAGCCAGGGATTCAGAGTCATCGTGGAAGTACGTGATTCCAAACCTATTGATTATATGCTGGGAGAAATAGGGTTTTCCTTTGGTAATATTTCTTTCTCCAACCATAATGGTTCCATGGTGAGGAAGAGATGTAACCTGGAACCAGATTTCATAGGAGGAGCGCTGAGATTTGGGCAATTTAAATAAGAGATTGGAAGCGTCTAACTTAGATTGGTCAATTAGAACTTTGTCTCCCTCCTTGACAGCAGCACCTGTTCAAACATAAATATAAAGAGCAAAGTGGCAATTCATTAGAACTTTCAGATGACAGTTGTAAAGCTCTTTCTCCCTCAAATTTATCTGTCCTAGTGGATTATTCAAAACACTTTGGTTCCTCAAGTACCTGAATTAGCATTTCTACCCAGGGCATATGAAAAAATTAAATTTTAAATAAACACACATATATACACACACAATTCAATCAACATTTCAGGCGACTGAGCTTTAAAACTTTCAGATTCACTTATAAAATGTCAATGTCCAGACCTAACTTATCTACTACCACACTTTCTCTTGCCATGGAAACAGGTGCAGCTTTCAATACCCCTTTCCTTTCAAGAACTTACACTATTTTTCATTTTCATTTCCTATCAACAGTTTTCAGTCATGGGCACAGTGAAGTCCCCATTTGGAGGTACAAACAAAATTCTTTAAAGCTAAACTTCCATCCTTCCCCCAACACAACTATTAAGCTCATGAGAAGGACAGAAGAGGATGTGTAAAGAAATAACACTTTTTTTTTTGTAATTGTCTAAGTTTTATTTCAAAAGTTGGTATCATGGACATTGACAATTAAAAACAGAAAGACTTATTTCCAAATTGTGCTTCCTTTAATAATGATAGATAAGGCACTAACCATGTCTCAGTGGCATTACCTCTATTTGCAAGCAGATGACTGTGCTGTCCAGGTTCACTGATTTCATAGGAAATAATAATATGAAACTCCTCGGGGCCTAGAGCTGCCGGTGGGGAAGAGGCCGTGAATGTAAAGAAGTCTTCCGTGGTCCAGTCTGTGTTCTCACGGTCCACGTGCTGGTATAGTATCAGCCCTTCGCTAACCTAGCCAGACAGTAAGAGTATTAGCCTCTGGCTTCAGGGATGATACCATGATTAACATGTATCCTCACTGGAGGAGATATATAATCTTTCCGGGTTCATTCTACTCATGCTCAAATTATTGCACATACCCACGTAAATGTAGAAACATTAAAAACATGGTAACTTATTTTTCAAAACTAGAGGATTCTATTACACAAAAGATCCATTCATCAGGGAAAGAAAAGCACATTGATTTTGAGATGACTAATATCTAAGGCATTTGTGTTATAGAAAATTTATAAGATACCTCCACTTACCTGTCAGGCAGCTTCAACAATTGTCAACTCATAACCAGTCTTGTTTCATAAATACTTTTCTGCCCAGTAGATGACTTTGAATCAAATTACAGACATCATATCATTTCATCTTGCTATGATTTGAACGTTTGTCCCCTCCGAAACTCATGTTGAAACTTAATTCTCCCAATGTTGCAGTATTGAGGGGTGGGAGCTTTAAGAGGTGATTGGCTCATGAGGGCTCTGCCCTAATGAACGAATTAATCCATTCATGGATTAATGGGTTATCATGGGAGTAAGATTGGTGGCTTTATAACAAGGGGAAGAGAGTCCCAAGCTAGCAAGCTCAGCCCCTCACCATGTGATGCCCTGTGCTGCCTTGGGATTCTACAGAGAGTCCCCACCAGCAAGAAGGCCCTCACCAGATGTGGCCCCTCCACCTTGGACTTCTCAGCCTCCGTAACTGTAAGAAATAAATTTCTTTTCTTCATAAATTACCCAGCTTCAGACATTCTGTTATAAGCAACAGAAAATAGACTAAGACACATCTGTAAATGCTTTAGTAAGTACTGGTAAAAGATGACTCTTAAAAATATAATCACAATACTACTGACACATGTAAATATTATAAATAATTACTTAATAGTATCAAATATGCAATCAGTGTTCAAATTTCTCTGATGATCTAGTACACGTCTTTTTTCACATAGTTGCTTTATTTGAGTTGGGATCCTAAGCACATACATTATATTTGTTTGATACTTCTCATAGATGTCTTTTTGTCTTATGAGTTCCCTTTCTTTGATTTTTTTTTCTTGTAATTTATCTCTTGAAGAAATTGGGTTGTCTTCTAGAGTTTCCTGTATTCTGGATTTTGCTGATTACATCCCTATGGTGTTTAACATTTCCTCTCTTCTCTGTATTTCCTGTATACTAGAAGTTAAATCTAGACACATAGTAGGAATCAGGTTCAATCTTACAGGTTACATTATGCATTTCCTCTTGTATCTCATCGCAAAGCAAAATATTTGGTTGCCTCTCTTTTGGATATGCTAAGATTGATAGGTGGGTTCAAGTTATGGCAGGTTGATCCATCTGTTTTAAGGTTCCCCATCAGCCTGTCACCTAATAGTTTTAAACAGTCATTGATACTATTGCCTAAGTCCATTGTTGTTGCAGTGGCAAAACATTGATAACTCTTTCTTTTATCATTCCTTCTTCATTTATTTTCTGCTAGTTTTTTATGAAGAAGAACTTTCTTTCATCAGCTATTTGATTATAATGAGGTACAGAAAGAACTTTCTTTCATCAGCTATTTGATTACAATGAGGTACACAAAAACAGGAGAAATGCTTGATTTTTTACATTTACATATCAATTTTTAAATAGTGAGTTTGTCCCCTGGCTCTAACTGCCAAACATGACCATTGCATTGGTTTTGTTTGTGTGTTTGTTTGTTTTGGAATCATTATAAACTCATGAATTTTAACATATGATGTATTTCACTCCATTGCAGTTATTATTCTCATTGATGTTCCAATTGTCCCACCTTGCCTAAGGTATTTTTTCCAGAATTTAATCAAAGTCCTTGATGCCTGTTAGCTGTCAATGTCCTTTCTAACTCAACTAATAAGGGTGGGTTCTACTCAAAGTTTTGTTGTCCAGACACCATGTGAGTAGTCCTTCCTCAAACAACAGTGATTGAAAGTTCCAAAATGGTAACCACAGAAGGAATTGCTACAGATGAAATATTCAATCCTTAATTTCTATGGGTCACATCTTTTTCTGACCAGCTAATTATTATAATACTCTGAATTTACAGGTGAGTTTTGCCAAGGTATTCAAGTGTCCAGATCAAAAGTACCTAAAAGTGCCTAGGATAAACTATCACATAATTTACAGAGCTGTTGGGTCTACTTCATCAGTCAATATTTGGAAATACTGTATTAACTAACAGAAGTTGCAGTCTCTGAACTTGTATTGCTCTGGCTAAATGCTGGGAGAGAGACTGTATCTTGAACCAGAGTTCTAGAAAGGCTTTTGATCTAGTGAATTTCCACGGAAGATAAGCTCCCTGTCCCAGAGGGGCCAAAAACTGTAGATGAGAAGATTGTTGTTCCTTATGCCATTCAAGAATGAGGCAAAGAAATGCTGTCTTTTGGTTATTTAAAGTGAGAAGAAGAAAATATCATCTCTAAACACTTCTTCATAAAGAAACAAGATTACTCAGAAGAAATTAGAGTTTCTCCAAAGATAGTAATTTCTGGTACAACTAGTGACGCAATACCCCGCAGTTCCTGGGAATAAAGTCTGTTTTATTTAGTGATCCTACCACTTCTATTCCCAGATTAAGATTTAAGACAAAAGATTAGTCATAAATGCATTTCTTCTCCCAGAAAGAGGTGACTGTGTCACGGATTTTGGACCAGAGGATGGTTCCTATTCATCTTGAGAGAGGTATAATATTACAAAGCAAAGAAGATCCAGTGTCCTAAGATTAAAAGTAACAAAATCTATTAACTAGGAGAAAAGGTTTTCTTAGAAGCTGTTCAATCTTGTCCATTGGTCCTTTGGTATATAAATGAAAATTTGCTTCCCTGAAAAATATATAAGAAGTTGTTAGAATAATCTAAGGATCTTCTGATGTCTCTAGTATGGAGAGGATTGCCCCTGGGAAAGAATAGTGCTCACAGATGGGGACTGTTGAGATGAAGGTCAGAAATCTTCTCAGGGAAGGGACCTGGGAAGAGTCCTAAACACAGGTTTGTACATCAGGGGCCTAGGGGAGGAGAGGTTCTATTTCTGTTATTGATGGGTTCTATCTTTAAAAAGGCATATCAAGAGTAGGAAACTAAGTGGGAATAACCAATTGACTTACTTTACAATGGAGAGTGAGAGAGAGAATTTAATTAGGTGCATCTTGAGTCTATGGACTTTAAGACTGGATAGCAGGTTACTGAAAGTGCTGAGCTAGAAAAAAAAAAGGAGTCAAGGTGCCCAGGGAATGTCAACTTGCTGGCCATGCCCTGAAAGAGGTTTGCAGGTGAGAAGAGTCTTTAATGTTTAGAAGAGAGCTTTCACCTCTACCACTGCAAGAGCCAGGTTCTAAGGGCATCTGTGTGTATGTGCGTATTAAGAGAGGAACAGGAATGGGAGAATGAGACCAAAACTCCATGAGAAAAAGTGTGGGTAAACCTGAGAAGAAAAGGGTCTAAGAGAGGGTTAGGAATTTTGTCACCTCACATAGAAAGTGGCCTTAGAAGCAACTTCCAACAGCTCTGCATATTTCCACAGTATTAAATATGGACAGATAAGCCACTTAGCTGAATACCCGGCTCTGGGATTAAGGGAAGGGTGTGGGGGATTGTTATTTCCTATGGATTTAATTTAGCCCAGATATTTTCTCTTTTACAGATGGAGTCTTTCTGGAATGTCATTAAAAAAACCAACGGTGTAGAATTCCAACTAATAAACATCGCAGGAAAAGCAAAATGAGAAAAATCACCACTTGGCAATCACCACAGCAATAAATATTTCAGGCAAGAATCCTAAACCTAGTGGGCTAAAGTGTGATGAGAAACAGGAGATTTAAATAGTTCCATAGAATCTCCTCAGAAGATATTTATTAATTACAAAGGGGACAACAGCACCTTCACGGTGGAGAGACCTGAGAGGCAGCTCCTCACCAAATGACGACAGTAAACATCCTCCACCCCCAGGCAAAGTTGGCCAAGCTCTGAGAAGAACCCGGCAGCTCTCCTGGGATTCCTGCCCCACAGCCACAACCTGAATCAATCTGATCATGGGGAAACATAGGATAAAACACCACGTAAAACCAAACTGAGGGACATTCTACAGAGAACTGGCCTGTACTCTTCAAAAAATGGCAAGGGCGTGAAAGGCAACATGACTGAGGAATGGCTCCAAATCAAAGCAGATGAAAGACACGGGACAGCTAAATGCTATGTTTTATGCTATGGGTATTTTTTCTTTTGCTAAAAAGAATGTTTATTGGAACAATTTGTGAAATCTGAATAAGGTCTATAAATTACATTAATATAACAGTATTGTAGCAATGTTAATTTCATGCTTTTGAAAATTATACTACTGTTATTATATGAGAGAACGGCCTTGTTTTTAGAAAAGGTACATTGAACCATCTAGAGGTAAAGGGGCATGTCAGCAACTGGCTCTCAAAATTTCTAAAGCGCGTGTGTGTAAAGAGATAACAATAAATGCTAACATTTAGGGAATACAGCTGAAGAGTACATGGGAATTCTTTGTACTCTATTACAATTGTCCTTCCTATAAGGCTAAAGTTATTTCAAAATAGAAAGTTAAAAAATAATTTTAAAAAGTAAATCTCATGGTGTTTTAGTACACCTGCTTCAAGAAGGAACCAATAATCCCTCTTATCTGATGACTCAGCGTATGCGGAATCGGAGAGGCACTCTGAAATCAAGAAGTGGTTGTTTCCTATCCTGATATGGGGTCTGGGTGGTCCCTATCCCACAACAGTTCATTAAAAGGATTTGTTCTGCAAAATTTAGATTCAGTCAAAAGGCCACACTCAAGGATCCAGAAAGTCATATGTGGCCCCATGGCCACAAGTTTCCTACCCCTGTCCCAACCCCACCCATACCACCATCACCCCCTCCCCACCCCACCACCACTTGGTCCATTTTTCTGTGACTTTAACAAGGCTGTAATCCTACCTCACCTATGAATGGGTGAATATTTAGTTCCAAATTCTAGAACTTCTCAGAGTATTGCTTTTATTTGAAGGCACAATATTACTAATATAACATCCCTTGTGTTAGGCTGGGACAAGGAGGAAGGGGAACAGATGCTTTGTCTGGGTGGGGGGCTTCCATTGAGAAATAGATGACATTAGGAGATGCTTTGTATACTGGGAGGAACAAATTGACTAGAAGGGGGGCTTCCAAGAAAGAACAGATGATGCATCAAGGGGTCGCCAAGAACTGACCAACCAGAAAGAGACAAAAAGGCCACAAAGTGGAGACATGTCCAAGGCCACAAATGAGGATCTCTGGAGCATGCATACAGGTAAGGTCACAGTACCCTCAAGTGACCTACTCTCATTAACACAGTAAAAATCACACCCACCAGTGCCATGACAGTTTACAAATACCATGGCAACCCCCAGAAATTGCCCTATAATGTTAAAAATGGGGAGGATTTGCCATTCCAAGAATTCTCCACCTCGTTCCAAGAGAACCCATGAATATTCTGCCCCACTACTCAACATAAAATTAGGGAATCAGCATAAAAGGGAAAATCTTGTTAAACTCAGGGTCTCCTCCACTCATGGGGGTTGACCCGGCTCCTTCTCTGGAACATATTATCCTTTAATAAACTTTCGCACTTTTCTTGCTTGTATCTGCTTGGTCTGCTCATCTGCTCCATCAACCAGTAACCATTCTTCTGTACTGGGAACCAAGAACACAGGGACCTGACATCTGGTCCCCACACCTGACACCTTGGATCTCTGAAATCTAAACTTCTTGGATCTCATATCCTTGATTTCTATCAAACCACAAATAAAAAAACATTTGTCAGATGCTAAAGAGAGATTTGATGCTAAGAAGCCCAGGGTCCCTGACTTTTCTGTAATGGGTTAAAGTTTACAGCTGAGAGGCTGCTGAGACACTCAGAGAAACTGGAAATTTAGGAAATACCTCCCTACCTGACCCACATCACAGAACTATTAATAGCTGGTAGCAGAGCTGGGACCAGAAGCCAGATCTCCAGGCTCATCAAAAAGAGCTCTTTCTCCTGTAGCAGTTTACAGGGGCCTCTTTGCCTCCAACTACCTGAATTATTGCTCTTCTTCTCCCAAGGAAAAAAAGGACACTTATTCCTATGAAAATGGAAGCCAAAGAGTGTTACAGATTTTGAACCTTGCATTGATCAGACCTAAATTCAAATATAAACGCTGCCAATTTTTAGCTCTGTGGCCTTGGTGTAAGTCATTTAATCTCGCTGAGCCTTCATTTCAAATATAGAATATATATTCAAACATAAAATAATATCTCACTTGTAGATATATATTTGACCTAATGGGTCTATTGCCATATCAGTGTTCAAAAAAAAAAAAAAAAAATGCAGGCCCTGGGGCATTTCTAGGTCTTTCAAGAAAGCATCTAAGTCTTCACTAACCAAATCCTTCCTGGGACATCAGGGTATTCTGGTGAAGACAGAAGGCTGTCCTCATTTTTTATAGTGAATCATGGCATGTGAGTATTAAGCAATCAGAAAGTTCTAAAACACGCCTAAGAAAATAAATATTTTCCCATAAAAATGAAGGAATTTATAGGCTGGAATCTTGGCACATATTCCAGAAGCTTACTTCCAGTTTCTCTGTAAATAAGTACTTGTTCACTATTCTATGTTAGGTATTTCAATAAATATTTGTTTACTGAACAAATAAACTACTTTAAAAGTTCTTTACAAAATCTAATTATAAAGTATATACATTTTTAATCATAAAGCAGTAGAAATAAGGCAATCCAGGATATCTTTTACCCATTTATTTAACAAAACACATAGACAATGCCTAACTTTTACTGAGCCCTAGATACAAATTCCAGGCACTTTATGAAGCACTTTATGTGACTCATTTAATTTTGTCTCTTATGCCCATTTGAACGATTAAAAAAAAAAAAAACAAGGCTCAGAAAATATAATAATTCACCCATACACACGAAGTGGGAGAGCCCAGTTTTGAACCTAGTCCTGTGTGTTGCAGAGTTCATGCTTTTTCTATTACCTAAGAGCTGCATCTACAATGTGGAAAACTCAACAAGACTCTAGGCAACAAAGAAATTCACAAGATCTGTTTTCCAACTCCAAGGAGCCTATTAATGTGGAAAGTCGGTTGCAAGTACGACTAAGGCAGACAAATCCCATTGTGGTCTGGCCTGGCTAGGACATGGTCATTATTGGCCAGAGCTTGACCACACTTCTAAAGATTCAAGGGAATAGCTCATTCTATATATTGTATTTATTACAATGGCAAATTAAAGAAAGACTGTATTCCCATTATTCTGTACTATTGCCATTTTTGAGCAGGTAGAGACTCAGATAAGACACTGGGGAAAATAGGGTGGCATTGAAGAAAAACGAATTTTTCCTGAGGGAAATTCCTGTTTGGGTCCCAGGGTGACTACCAGAGCCTGCTGCTAGAGGCTAAGCTTTTTAAACCCAGAGCCAGAGAGCAGAGGGTCACTATGAGTGCCCTTGGATGATGCCAGGGATGAAGCAGGAGCTCAGACACACCATGCTTGGTGGAGTCAACCATGGCATGGAATCTGATGATTATGGAATGTCCTCAGGTCCACAAAAGTACATGTGGACAAGACTGAGGATAATGAGAATAGAATTGTCAAACTTGGCCAAAAGGCAGGGCTAAGAACACTCAGGAGAATATCTTTATTCTGAGGGTGTCTAAATATAGCTCCCTAATGAATTTGATAAGAAAACCAGAGCATGAGTCCTTTACACTGATCCTTCCCACAGTGGGACTTAAAAGTCAAACACAGTTTTAAAATTCCCACTGGAAAGGAGAGTAACCGAATCATCTCTGGGTCAGCTGGGGGAAGGAGGAGGACGAGATGGAGACAGGGAATCTACTTGCTTGGTCTTCCACACATGATGGCTTTGCCCAAAGTTCAAGTCTCTGGATAGGATGTTGGCCAGAAGGACCACAGGAAAGAAAACTGACCCCAAAAAATCTCTATCCTGAGCAGATATTCATGGGGAAAGAGACTACAGAAAGCCAAACAATTCAAGAAGGTAAATTCACTTAGGTTCCATGAAGACTCACCAAAAAGTCCTAAGAGCTAACATTCCAAAGACACCAAGATCCTGTGCTCTGAAGGATGAGCTTTGAGGAATGGCTCCTCTCTATGCCCCTTCTCTTTTCTACCAGGACTGACACCATCATAGCTGCACAGAGCATCTGAGCACAGAGGGTTCAAGGTTCCCAGAAGAGATCAGAAGACTGGGGCAGCCCAAGGTGCCAAGGCTTAGAGAACACCCAGGTATCAGGTTAAATAAAGTGGGGCTGAGTTAAGTCCCAGGAGTGATTGCTCTTCGTGGGCATGGCTAGAAGAGGTATTTCAGAAAACCTAAGTTCCTAAATGGTGATACTTGGAAATCTTCAGCTAGAAATGGGCAGATGAAAACCTGGTCCATATAATTATGCGAGATTTGCGGCTCACGCCCTTCCATAACAGGTCAATCTCTTCAGAAACCAACTAGAAAAAAAATCTTTTCAAGGATCCCAGCAATATATCCATCTACAGCCCTGCCTGGCAGAGAGGTCCAAATCCACATTTATACAGAAGTGAACATAGATTCTCATGGGCCTTATGCCATTATAAATATATAGGCCTTTAATAAAACTACCAAATGAGATCATATAAAAGGTTATTATTAGGAAACTGCAGAAGATAGCATGGGACATCTTGTTTTTGTTATATATGAATGTAGTAGGCTAAAAAGACCCCTGAAGATACCAAGTCCTAATCTCTGGAACCTGTGAATGCTCCCTTATATGGCAAAGACTTTGCATATGTGACTAAGTCAATGATTCTGAGACTGGAAGATCATCCAGCATTATGCGGGTGGACCCTAACTGCAGTCACATGAATCCTTATAAGAGAGAGGTAGTGGGAGACTTAGACAGAAGAGGAGAAGGCAATGTGACCACAGAGACAGAGACTGGAGTGATATGGCCACATGCCAAGTAATGCCTGCAGCCACTGGAAGCTGGAAGAAGCAAGGAAGGAATTCTCCCCCAGAGCCTTCAGAAACTGCTGACACCTTCATTCTGGCCCACTGAATGGAGTTCAGATTCTGGCTTCCAGAACTGTCAAGGAATAAATTTCTGTTGTTTTAAGCCACCAAGTCTGTGGTAATTTATTACAGAAGCCATAAGGAATTAATACAAGGAACAAACATGAAAAAATGCTCAACATCTCTAATCATCAGGGAAATGCAAATCAAAACCACAATGAGATATCACTTAACTCCAGTGAGAATGGCTTTTATGAAAAAGTCCCAAAACAACAAGTGCTGGAGGGAATGCGGAGAGATAGGAACACTCATACACTATTGGTGGGACTGCAAACTAGTACAACTTCTATGGAAAGTGGTATGCAAATACCTCAAAGAACTAAAAGTAGACCTACAATTTGATCCAGCAATCTTGCTACTGGGTATTTACCCAAAGGAAAAGAAGATATTCTATAAAAAAGACATCTGAACTTGAATGTTTACAGCAGCACAATTCACAACTGTAAAGATGTGGAAACAACCCAAGTGCCCATCAATACATGAGTGGATTAATAAAATGTGGTATATGTATACCATGGAGTACTACTCAGCCACAAAAAACAATGGTGATCTAGCACCTCTTGTATTAACCTGGATGGAACTGGAGACCATTCTTCTAAGTGAAGTATCACAAGAATGCAAAAACAAACACCACATGTACTCACCACTAAATTGGAACTAATCGAAAAACACTTATGTGCACATATGGAAATACATTCATCAGAAATCAAACAGGAGGGAGGAGATGGGTAAATTCACACCTAACGGGTACAATGAACACTATCTGGGGGATGAGCACACTTGTAACTTTGACTCAAATGCTACAAAAGCAATTTATGTAACCAAAATATTTGTACCCCTGTAATACTCTGAAATTTAAAAAAAGAAAGAAAGAAATTAATAAAAGGAGAAAAGATAAACCACTGTCACTGAAATGGGAGTTAATTCTATTTGCTTTTTCAAAGTAAGAGTCAACAATTCTAAGAGAAAGGAATATTTTTGGCTATTCGCAGCCATTGGGCCAGGACCCATCAGTCAATTTCCATTTCAAACAATGAATAGGTGACTAAGTAGCAATGCAATACAATTATTTCTACACGTGGAAAAATATGCTAGAACATAATTCAATGAGCTGTAATGGCAAAGCCAAAATTACTTTCTTCAAAAAAAAGAAAAGAAAAGCAGGTGAAAAATGTCCAAAATGACCTCTGTGTCTAGTTGCCATTGGGCTTATTACTGAAGAGACCCCAAGAAAGCAGGGCTGGGGTGGGGCAGGAGGAATCATTAACAGCAACACTCTGATTCTTTCCTGCTCAGAAAATTCAGGGACCGAAGCTTAATGATCCATTAGCTTGACTCTACTCTCCATTAAGTTGTAATAAATTAATTTCTATCCTATGGGAAATATGTTCACAATTTCTTAAAATGTACACATTATCTTGAGCAATAAATCCAGATTCTGGAAGAGGTAATTAGACAAAATTCATCACCCAGAACTGACTGTATTATTTTCAAAATGTGGCCCTGGAAACCTGTGTCTGCACTGCAGCAGCAAGCAGAGACCAAGATGGATGATCTCCCACCCACAGCAGCACGATGGCTAAAATGCAATTACTGGCTTTATGGAAAAGAAAAAAGGCCAGGCATCATAAACCTCAAAACTGGAACACTTTGCTTTCTAATGACTCCAGATTATCTCAGCAAGCACTGGAATGAAAATCACTCAATTAGCTTCATGCACTACGTGGAAGAGATCAGTGCTTTATAGAATTCAATTCTTATTTTGTTTATACGTTCTTTGAAATGAACACTAATTTTTCTAAATTTGTAAAAAGCTGTCATTTAATTTTTAAAATTTGATTTGCCTTCTCTGTGTATTCATATATTTAATTCTTCAGGGTACAAGATTTTCAGCAAAAGTTTTTGTGGTTTAGTTTTTCCCACTTAGGCAGAGATACTATTATGGTGAAAAACAAGAATGTTACTTGTTTATCTTGGTAGGCTGACATGGTATAGTTTGAAAAAATAGTGTATTTTTCTGGGATAAGAAAATATTTTTGAGCTGTGACATAACAAATATTTTCCCCACAATTATTTTGCCAAAATATGATATTGCACATAATAGAGCTAAGCTTTCATAAGCTCTATCCATTCAGAGCCACTGATTAAAATAGTCATTTTAATTTATCCATCAAAAGCCAAGAATGAGCGTGGGTTTATGTGCAAATGATACAGTGGTTTAGTCTCCCCCAGTTGAGGGTGGTAGCAGGCTGAGAACAAGTTAGTCCTTTCAGGTAAAAGTGTGAAAGCACACTGAACCATCAACTGCCTAAAGCACCCTCCAAAGTTAGTAAGTTATTGGCTGGAATTGACTCTTGAAATTAGAAAAATTGGTCTACAAAGCCAAATAGTAATCAAAGCCATTCGATTACTTGTATATGGCTGAACAGCTCTGACCTCCGTTTATAATTGAAATTGTTTCCTTCATAATATCTTTTTTACCAACCAGATTGAAGAGGACTAATCAAAGCACATAATATGTGTTAATAAATATCTTCATTGAATACTTCAGGGAGGAGGTTTTGATCATTTTCACCAACTCTATAGCCTATCTCCATCATTTCTTTTACTTCCAAAAATGATCTGGAGCCACTGGGTAGTATTAGGAGCCATTCATTATACAATGGCTGAGAGTTGACCAGGGTCCCATCTGACAGAGGCCATAAAACTACAGACTTTAGGAAAAGGTTCACATTCCATTCGCATGTGAAAAAGGAGACAGGATCTGGAAAAGGGGAAGCCAGGAAGATGAATTATAGGTTTTTTCCTCTTCGCAAGTCACAAATAAAAATCTGCATTTTTGAACTCACAAGCTAACCAGAATTGGAACGCCTTCAGATGAACACCCAATTGTCCTGTACTTATTGGTGATGCTCTGCTCTTTCTCAATTTAAATTTATTTATTTTATTTTCATAATAATCATGTGTTATTTTTATACTCAGAAACTAACACACATGCATACTGAAACATCAAAATGACCTACTCCCTGGAAAGAGCTAGAGTTAGCATTTTGGTTTATATCCTTACAGAGTTTTCTCTGCACACTCCCTCCGCGACCCACATTACTGATATTCTTTATGACTATTGAAGTGGAAGGGGAGACAGGGTATTTCAATCACGTGCACAGAAATTTAGCCAAACATGTCCTGTAAAAACACCTCAATTTGGCTACAGCAGCTCTCAGCTGCTCCGAGAAGGTGTCCTTCCACCGTCCTTCTTGCACTAACCCGCTGGGCTGGGGTTCTTGGAGCTCCCCTGGCTCCAGGCCTCATTCCTCCCCCAGCCAGTGCTCTGGAGAATGGAGTGTTCAATCCCTGCATGAGGCCCTTTCATTTCCTCAGCCCTCCCCGCCCCCGCCCATCACCCAGGGACATGCACTGGGGAACAGCAGGGACTCTCCCCCAAGGGAAACTGTAAGTGGGTTATAGGTGAAGCAAAAGTCACTCTCCTCTAACGACCTCATTTCCATTCATTAAATTACTGTAGCAAATTAGGGTAAACACCATGGCCAATTCCAGTGTCCCAGAAAATTGCTTTCCCCTGTGAAACAAGTCTTTTAGCTATTAGGAGAGAAAAGAACATCCACATTTCCAAAAACAAAAACGTAATAACATTGGCCTTAACTACCATTTATTTAGTGTTTTGCTAAGCATTTTACATCTATTATCTGTCTTATTCCACATTTAAACACTAGGAGAAAGGCATGGCTTAGCCAACAGGAGCATGACCTAGAATCAAGGGTAGTGGGTTTGAATCCTGCCTCTGCTACTTTCAAGCTGTGCAACTGTGGGCAAGTTGTTTAACCTCCCATGCTTTGGGGTCTGAGTCTGTAAGTGGGGATAACAAGTAATATAATAGAAGGCTTAGACCAGTACATGGTGAATGTTCAAAGTGCTTTTAATTCTCATTACTATTATTTTCCCACTTTACAGATGAGGAAACTGAGGTTTAAAGGGTGCATGATTTGCCCTAAGTCACAGAGCTAATCCAGACCTGCAGACGCTTGAGGCCAAGGGACTTGTGCTCAGTCACAGATAGTCAGCAGTAGATCAAGGAGCACCAGGGTAACTGATTCCTAAATTACAAGCTTTCTCTGACATCACACACCAAAGGTACAGAAAGTGTGGGCTGCTGTGCTGAATTCCTATAGACTCTAAGTATATCTTAGATGTTGTTTCAGAGAAAATGAAGTGATCACATCCAGGGGTGTGCCTTGTATAAAAAGTCTCATAAACAGGCTAAAGCAATCTCTCCTTTGTTTTTTGAGTCAAAGCGCTGGACCAGGCCACTGGTGTGGCGGGTGCACACCTGAGAGAGCTGGACCCCCGGGTCCACTCGGGAAGGAGAGAGAAACTCCTCTCTCCCCAATCCTGACTTATGGGGCTGCTGGGTTGTTCTTCCAGACAGACCCTGCTCCTGTCTCCCCAGGGCCCGACAGTCAAGAGCCCTTCATCCCAGACACCCCTGTGTGGCCCTGAGCCCCAGGGGGCACACTGCCTGCTCTGCCACCCTGCCTGCCACTGCTGATGCGTTCTCTTCATCCTTGCCTCCTTGTTCATAAAAGCAGAAGGACTCACGAGGTGAAAAAAATAAAACTTTGAAGTAACTGGATTTTAAGCAATCAAGACTTTGCTTACCCTGGGACCTTATCTCTAGCTTGGGATATTAATTTCCTGTTTGCAAATGTGTTGTATTCTAAAGGTGGTTTGTTTTCATAGGAAAATATACTTTGACTTTGAGTATTACAAACAGTTTTCAGATTACCAGTCTAGCCGGCGATGGTAGACTGTGCTGGTGTTCCATCAGCCAGTGCCTCCTCCCTGCAAAATCATACTTCTCAAGCCCTGGGATTCAGGCCTGTTCCTGTGGCTCTCGCTAGCCAGTGAAACACGAGCACAAGTGACACGCGGCATTCTGAGCACGAGCTTTAAGAGTCATCGCATGGTTCCACCATGACTTTTCCCCTCTGCTGCAGCCACAGCAATGCCCAAGAAGGTGGCTTCTCCTCCAACTCAGACCCTGGGATAAAGAAGACCTGCAGAGCAGACCCACAGCCAGCCCACACTAATGTACAATACTAGTGAGAAATGCGTGTTTGTTATTGTAAACCACTTCAATTTGTTTGTTACTGCAGCACAACCTAGTAAATCCTGGCTGCTATATCCACTAAAACCATACTGATCTAAAATACTACATAATTGAAAAAGTAGTTGAAAACAATGCTTCCAATGATCATAATCAAAATTTTTTTAAAAAGGAACTAGGGCCAGGGCATCACGTTATGTGACTTATATCATTCTTGTCAGTATTCAAAATGCAAACCAACCCTGAACATGTTTTGATGCCTGTGGGCACATTTCAGCTCCCCACACAATGTACTTTTCATCCCAGTTCTTTTTCTCTCCTCCTCTGGAGTGCGCCTGTGAACTAGAGCTTACGCTCCCTCCTTGCAGCATCACACCCAGAGGTTTTACCAGCCTCATGACCTGTTCCCTTAAATGCATCCAAACAAAGGCAATTGCAAAGCAAAAGCCAAATTCAGTCCTGCCACATCACACCGCAGAGAAATGGCCTGAAGGTTAATGGCAGGCAGACAAATGGTTTACTCTTGCTATTTCTGCTAAACTTGACTTTGGATTTTTTTATTCCATAGTCATGTAAGGGGCACGTCTGCGTGGTGTAACAGGATGGAGACAAACAAGAGGCCCGCCCCGTGGGGACGCTCGACCCTGCTCAGCAGCTCGGACGTCAGAACTCACCAGACACTGGGTAAAAACGGAAACTTCCTCTGTGCTGCCGTCAGAGTTCATGCTCACCAACCTCCCCAGTCGAGGGGAACTTACAACCGTAAAAGTGATAGTTCTGTTTCCTGCACTGTCCACATCATTGGTCACAGCTTTCAGGTCACGAGATGAAAGGGGCTTTGTGGAGCCTAAGTGAGGATTAAAGCGTGTATATCAGTATAAAGCACAGGAAAGCTGCCAGTTAATAAAATACTCTTCACAGGCCCTTGAAAACTCTTTGGAAAACACTTGGTTGCGAATGGGGCAACTGGCTATCTCTAACTTAAAATTGGGCTGTGAGAGGCTAGTGAGCCCTGAGGCATCTATCTGTGGGCAAAATTTGCTACTGGGCCCCCAGATGAGACGGCCTTCTTATGCCCAGCCCAGGCCAGGGTGTGTGATCCCTAGAGAAAGAAGGCCAGGGTGTATGCGCCCCAGATTGTGCAGTGCCTAGAACACAGGACACAGCACCTCCTCTTGGAGGGCGGAGGTGTCCTGGCCTGATGTTGGCTACAGGTGCTCAATGGAATGTCCATCTGCTAATACCCGGGGAGAAGAGTTGGCTCATGAACAAATGTGAGACATTTCCTGGGGACCCCCGGTCATGCATGTTCCATGGACGTTGTGAGGAGTGAAGCGCCTGTGTGAATGCCATAAGAGAACCACCAGTGACACATGGGTTTGCACACTAATGTGACCAAATGGGTAACCAAAGGCCAGAGAGACTCAGGGACACTCAGGTTAGAGCAATGCTTCTCAAATGCTTTGTGGTAAATGATCAGTGTTTCCATCCTAATCCACTATGAACCAATAATTTCATAAAATACAATAAAAATGTTACAGCAATGTCAGACTACAATAAAAGTTTCTAAACACTTCCTCTCATTTTCTGTTCTTATCAGTTCCCAGACTAGAAGGTCCATGGACCACTCTTGGAGGAACACAGAGTTGGAGTTCATATCCCTTTATTTTGCAATGATTTAGGGCTGCAGTCCGCAACCCCCAGAGGCCACACAGCTCTGCTGGCTCCCCTTGCCCCCCTCTACCCACCCCTTGTCTGTAGAAAAATTGTCTTCCATGAAACTTAGGAATGGGGGGGTGTTGCATAGGTGAGCGGCGGGGAGGGAGCAAAACTTCATCTGTATTTACAGACACTCCCCATTGCTGGCATCACTACCTGAGCTCCCCCACCCCCATCCCCGCTGTCCATGGAAAAACTGCCTTCCATAAAACTGGCCCCTAGTACCAAAAAGGTTGGGGACCTCTGACGCTAATTTAGGGAACATCTCCAACCTCATATACAGGATGCCAGGTCTGAAATAGACTCACATAGTTATTCTGGCCCAAAATCTTGTCTCACCCCTTCTGTTTAGCCCTTGCTGAAGGGCTTTAGCATCAAGCCTTTGCAGGGGAGCTCACTGAGTAGGCACCTTATAAACTGTTTGTGAAGTTGAGTCAACTGTCCAATAATAGCTAAACCTCCTCAATGACATCCTCGTTCACTTTCCTGATGCAGCCATTGTAGAGGGCAAGGGCCACCAATTGCAGTATTTAAACTACATTAGGTACCTGCCAATTCTGAGGGAAAGCCAACTTTGGATCTGAAAGATTTCCAAACTTGCAAAGATTGTTCTGAGCCCTCAATTTGGAGGCTCCATTTAAAAAGCCTGAGGCCCTGGAGTGAGTTCTAGGTTCTGGGGCTCCTGGAGGTCGGGGTAGAAGGGCCTTGGAAAGTCAGCTGTAAAAACACCGTTCCACGTCGGGTTCAGGACTGCCTTGGCACAAGTTTGGTTATTACACAAAGTGCTCGTGTGATGCCCGTAACTGCCTCCCACATTCCTCTCACTTCTTACTGTTGACATTTTTGCAGGCTTTGCCACCTTCTGGCACCTGGAGCTGGGAGGCCAGGATCAGAGGTCACCCCAGGGAGGCGAGAGCAATGTTTCTGTGCCCTGAGGCAATGTTTTGTAAAGTCCTAACTGGGGCCCTTCTCCGCGACCTGTCAAGGTGGGGTCCTCACTTCCTATCAGATGCATTATGTCCCCTAGGTGTGTGGTCTCTGGGCACCCAACATCCAACTTCTCCATCTACAGTTTTCCTCTAGAACCTTTCCCTACTGTGCCTTCTTATAAAGAACGCTAAGTTATAATCCACTTGTTTCTTCACCTCCAGGGTTACTTTTGGTGGGTGATGGGTGCGAGGGACTCTTTGTTAAAAAAAAATATCATGTCATTTGTGTTAGCCTTTTGGAATAGAGGACACACCAGAGCTGTTCCAGGCCAAGAGTGCCTTTCTCTCAGCCAGGGTAAGTCAATCCCTCATTCTCTTCTCCAGCAACCTAACCCAGAAAGGTATCCAGGCTTCATTCCTGTTCAGCCATCACTCTGAGCATGCTCAGTGGGCAGGACGAACTTGCCCCAGCTTGCAACTGCCTGACAAGCATCTCTCATGGCCCAGTCCAGCTCACCAAAAGACACACATCGTTTCCCCCCTGCCCACCTCATTTCATCCAAACATTGATATTTCCCTAAATAAGCTCCAGGCACTTAATTTAGGAGTGATTTCTCTAAGGTCCCACCTAAATTTATAGCCATAGAGTAAGTGTCCTACAAAGGGTGTGGTCACAAGGGGGCTCCGTAACCGTATCTGTGTGGTTAAGCCCTCACTCCATATGCCCTTCTTGGAGATGTGAAGAGCAAACTAGCATGTTAAAGTCTCTGACAAGTCAGGGAGTAAAGAAATCTGTTTTATCCTTCTTTCAAACACAGCATTTCTCAAACATACTTGTACCCTAGTGTTTGTTTCAAGAAAAACCACCACCACCACAAATGGCAAGAGTTCCGTGGCACTAGGCTTGGAGGCCTTACACATTTCTTCAACAAACATTATCAAGTACCTAATAATGTGAAGCCCTATAGTCAGGAGCAGAGATACACCAAGACACAGCACAGACACGGCCCTACCCTCTCTTTGACATATCATGACACCCCTAGGCAGTATGCATGTGCTTCGTCATCACCAGGAAGAGGGGATGAGGCTAGGAGAGGTTAAGCAACTTCCCTGGTGGTCAACGTAAGCCTCGCTGGCTCAGAAGTGAGTATTTTTAAAGCTGACACTATATCTATAACATCTTACTTGGAACTCAATGGGGGAAATGACATTTGAGTCAGGAAATAATGTTATTAACCATTTAATGAATCTGACATGTTCTTCTCCTGCCCCCTTCCAGACACACCCTTCCTCTCCCCTGGTCTTCCCTGGGCAGTCATGCTGCCCTCCATGGCATGCCCACCCCTCTCGATGCTACCCACCCAAATGCTGCTCACCCTGCAGGGCTGCCCGAGGCCTGCCTTGGCCACAAGCTCTCCCTGACAGTGCCAGGCTATGGGATTTCCCCCCTCCCAACTCGGGCAGCTCAGCCACTTTGTACCACTCACTGGACACTTATAATGTATTTTCCATGGTTAGTGTACTCTTGAGTGTAAGTTTCTCATTTCACCAATTAGTAAGCTTTCAATCATTTATTTCCTTGAGGGTCTACAATTACAATGTCTTCTTATAGTTCTTGGTTATCTCCCATTCTAAGTCTTATAATATTCCACTCAGTGTTTCAAGAACTACTGATCAAAAAGTTTATAAATCTCTGCTCTAAACCCTTTAACAACACACTACGAATCCCTTCTCCTTCAATTCCTACCTCAGAGGACAGACCGTTGTTGGTGATACGAGGTTCCCTGAAGTCACAGACTTTGCCACAAAGACCCTTTGCTGATGAGCTGTTTAACTCTGGGTCTGTGTGAGCTTATATTCTAGACCATTTTAACAAAACCCTCAAGGTCAATCCCTCCCCAACACTCTTTGAACAAGAGCCAAATACAGTTTGGATAAGCAGAAGAACTAGGTCCTAAAGCCACAGTATATTCCAACATGCCACCGCTAAAGGTAAACAAAATCAATGGTAGCATTCAAGGTGAAACACTGGTTACAAAACTCCTTTCTGAGGAATGAATTTTGCCGAAAGAAATAGAACATGTTTCTATATATATGTGTGTGTGTGTGTATATGTGTATACACACACACACACATATATATAACAATAAAAATATACTTTGGGTAGATTTGTTTTCCTTAGCTCATTTAGAACTATAGTACTTTCTACTTTAAAATAACTGAGTTAAAAACTAATTGTCAGATTCGACAGGGCATTGAAGCCAAGGTTAACCTTAAAACAGTCACCATACTAAGTATTCTAATAATTATTTTGGCTTACCATGCAAATTCCCACACATCTCAAGCCAGGGCCACTTTTTAAGACTGAGAACACAAAGGAGGCAAAACAGGAATACCAAAGTCTGCCCAGCTGGCGGAGAAAGTCCGATTGGTATGGAATCAACATGAGTCAAAAAACAAATTGTTTTGACTAATGCCAGGTTGTAATATTTCCCTAACTGAAGACAGTAAAACACACGCTACTTCTACATAATTGTCTCTGTTTATTAAATTGTTATGTATATTTTCCTGGTTCTGCACGTCGGTCCATCAATAATACAGAGAAGGAGACAAAATAAACAGTGACTACGATGGCACGGTTCTCAGGAAACCAACACTCTGCAATAAAATAGAGACAGCCCTGGAACGCTGCCCCGCGCAAAGGAGCGGAGCTGGTCCATGACAGCACAGGACTTGGGGTCAGAGCTGGCACTCCGTCTTGGGGCTGTGACTCCTATTAGTGACTTTCCTAAGCCTTCATGTGTTTTTATCTGCCAAATGGGGATGACCAAAAGTTGCTGTCATATACATTATTTCATTTAAATCCTGTAACAACCCAGAGAAGTAGATAAAGTATCTAAAGACACTACAAAAAAACACAAGGATTCAATGGTATGTGAATGTCCAATCTAGAACAAGAATAGATTTGCTACTGGTATTATAGTTCTAAACAATCGATAGTTCTATAAAAAGGAATAGATTTTCCCTGATATGTTGGATCCTACAGGTCCTGACCACAGCTGACCACTGGCACCTTCAGTCACACCCTGAGATGGGACACAGCAGGCCGCCTTCCCCAGCAGGACCTGGCCCAGTGGGGTGGGGGTGGAGGCCTGTGGCAGGAGGAAGAGTGAGGCATCTGTCATCACTGCTACACACAGTGGCAGAGACCTACGATCTCAGGGTGACTGCTGCAGAGCCCAGGTTGAGGAAGGCTCAGCTGGGTCCCTGAAAAGAGGATGAGGTGGCATGGCCATCAGAACCATCCTCACACCACGGGATTCTGATACAGAACAGGGAGGGTCACTGCCACCCGGGGGTGTTAGGGTAGGAGAACCACCAAGAACAAGTGGATCAGAGGACCCTTGAGGTCCATCCCAACTCTAAAATCTGTGATTCCGCAGTTCTTGTTTCCATGCCCACCCAAGTTGAGATTTTATCAGATCTGAGAGTCACCTAATAGAAATGTGTGTGAAAATCTGACTTCCTTCCTACGGGCCAGGAGCTAGAGCAGGAAGCAAGTCACAGGGTGGAGGGAGAGAGCAACGCAGAGACCAGGAATTGGTATTGGGCTAACGTGCTGGGAGCTGGGGAAGGAGCAGCTCACTTTGGGATTGGAGAACATGCAAGCTCCTGCCGGGTTCTCAGACACAGGAGGCAAGGTCAGGACAGATGCAGGGCAGAAAAACACTTAAACCTAAACAGGTGCTTCAGTTAAAATCTTACCTGGGAAGATGCTCAGTCCTCTGTTTACTTCTAAGCTAATGATCAGAGCTCGAGCTGTGATGCTAAAAATCTGTCGAGGTGCAAAGTTCAAGCCATCAGTAACCTGAAAATTAAAGCCTCCTGACATTGCTCCTTCAAAAGAAGAAATTACACTCAGGTCAATTGGTTGTTCCGCACATGCCGCCCAGTTTTACCCTCTTTCCCGCCTGTTCCCCTGCAAAGCTACTGCTATTAAGTTGAGGACGTGCTAATATGGTCACTGAGCTCAACCAGTCAAATATTGATAAAAACATGAAGTTAAAACAGTATCAATAAAGGATGGCAATGCAGATTCCACCCATTCCATGGCATAATAAATGAAAGCAAAGATGTTACCTCTAAGAACTTTTTTAAAATGTTAAGAACATACTCCTCACCTCCATTTTATTATTTTGGAATCAATATATAAAGTTATGTATGCATAGAACACACACACACACCCTCGTAATTTCTGCAATATTCATAATACTTACCTAATAATACTTAAAGTCAAAACTAGAGGGAGGTAAATAATACTTAAGCATGCCCCCCTCAAATAGTTACCTGCACTTCTAATTATTTATCTCAAGCTAGCTATAGTCTGCTAAGAGGGAAAAGAGAAGGGAAGGGAAAGACTCAGCCTTGCTTTTGTTAAATTTCTGCAAAGAAAGAACTCCACACCCACACTTCTGTCAAGGGATTAGTGCTACCAGTAAAGTTATAAATTAACTTATGTGCAAAGCTTAAATTGCGATGGCCCCTATCGATCCAGTTCCCAGGGGTGTTTTACCAATCTGACTCACAAAGCACCAGGCAAGATCACTATGCAGACAGCCTGATGTTCGCATTCCCATCACCCTTTGAAAATGTCCATCCAGCAGTAAATTTGGAGGCCCACAGGTCTTTGCATTATGCAGTGGGTAGAAATGTGTCTTTGTTACCCTCAGGGACATGTGGCAAGGAACAAAAGAGGCATAGTCAGACTCTGCAATTATGTACAAGTACTCCCTAGTAACACGATTTAATAAAAGGTAGGTCAATGGCATGACAAGCTCTCAAGTTTTTGTTATCTAAGCAAATCCTGAGAGTTCTGATTTCTCACAAAAAAAAAAAAAAGGCTACAGACTGTTTAAAATTTCCCTATTACACTCAAAAGTCACCATTTAAAAAAAGAGAGAGAGAGAGAAATCTGAGTCTATATAATTCAGAACAGGGCTCCACAACCAAATGTAATTTTTACTTGCTTGTTTTCCTAGAAATAGCACTTTGAAAGTTGTATTGAATGAAACAGGAAATGAAGGAGAGAACACTTTCTGCTCTTAGGCACTTTGAATAATTCCTGAATCTGGAAACAAAATGGAGATGGAATCAAAGGAATTATATCAAAACAAACATAGACGATTGTCTTGGGTGTGCCCTAACAGACTAATTATGACCAGAGAAAGATGAGGAGGGTTGACCTGTGGATTTTTCATTGTACAACTCACATTTTTTCCCACAATCCTTTCAGAAGGGCGACCTTACATAAATCACTTAGCCTCTCACATCTTGGTTTTATCAACCTACTTAGGTTGTTACGTTCGATAACGAATTCGATTTATGGCAGAGCACTTTGCAGATATAAATGCTAAGAGAGACTACTTAAGCCTAAGTCTTTGTTTGGGGCCAATGATGGACAGATGTGCCAGGGGAGAACCAGCTGGTTTCAGCAACAGACTCCTCTGCAGCTGGGCTCCGGCCCCTTGGGGGTTATCAGCCTGCCTCATGGCCATTTAGGAGACGTGATGGATTGGCTCTCACGTCCAGCTTGCCTGTAACTCTCCTTCTGGCTTTTTTAGGAGAAACCATTTTCTCTACTCACTAAAAACAAATACAGACCTAGTAGTTGACAAATAAATCAATCCAGAGAGCTAATTTTTCTTTTAATCCTTTACTGCCAATAGTAACTTCAGTTCTTCAATCTCCTCAGCCCTTCGCTGAGTGGCAGCTAGTGGAGAAAGCCCAGCTTCAGGGTCAGACCAACTTAATCCCTCTGAGCCTCGGTTTCTTCATCTCGAAAATGGGGTCATTACTCCCTGTCTCCCAGAGGACTTCTGAAGGGGAAATGAATCGGACGATGTGGCTGCCTGGCCTGTGATGCCTACGGATGGCGGAGAGTCAATGATTCCTTTCCACTGTAGACGATAGTTTTAGAAATTTGAAACTTCTTTTGTGCAAGTCTCTAGAGTACTTCTCTCCATTTTGAAAATATGATAATATGAAAATATGATATGAAAATAAAAAACTTTCTAAGCCCTCATCTAATAATATTTGGACTTTCAGTATCTACTATTATAATAAAAAACACACATAATTGGCAGAAACTTCCTATCAATTCAGTGGCTCTTTAAATGAATTGTATTTTATTAATCAGCAATCTGCACACATTTGAAAAACGGAAACACACATGTGTGAAAAATACCATCTGGTCTAGAAATAAGATTTTGGTTCCGATGTGGGTAGATTTAGGATCCTGAGGCAATGAAACTAACCCCCACGGGTCCTGGGCTACAGGTTTGGAACCACTAGATGGGAGCATTCACCCAGTAAATTATTTTCAGATTCTTTGGGGATTCTTTATGTTAACTGCAAAGATAATCAAGAAATGACTACATTTGGATATAGAAAATATTTTATGCTTATTTTCTTTATTTTCAAAGAAGATAATCAAAAATAACTGAACAGATGAGACTTTTTAACTTTCTCATCATGCCCCACTGGCTCATGCTCCCTCCCACCCCTGCTGTGGGAATGGCCTGTTTCAAAGCCCGGCCACCCTTGCAAAGTGACTGGGTCACCTGCAGATTTACAGTGGCTGCTTGGCCTATGGATTTACTGATGAACAAGGGGAAGAAGAAAAGCCTTTTCAAAGTCAGGATCTCTTAGAATGACAGTTATATTCATTCATTCATCCATGTATTCACTCACTGAACAAATATCTCTTTGTTTTGTTCATTAATGTATTCCTAGCTTCTGGAAATTAACTGGGTACATAATAGGTGTTCAATATTATTTCATTCTTTCAACAAATTTTTATTAAGCACCTACTGTGTTCCAGTCACTGTTCTAGGTGATAAGGACACCAAAGTGAACAAAACAAAGGCCCTGCCCTTATAGTGCTTATACTCTAGAGGGGAAGACAGACCACAAAAAAAATATTCAACTCAATCTATATTATGATGTCAGGTAGCTAGGGAAAGGGACGGACAGTGGTAGAGAAGAGATGCTGTTTTAGTGGGTGCTCAGGAAAAAGCTCTCAGAGAAGCTTAGATCTGAGCACAGACCTTACATGACAATCTGAGTAAGCCATGTGAGTTACAGGGACTCTCTCATGCTTGCTATTATTGGCCTTACTAAAATCAGTCACTTTTTAAAAAATTATTCTGTCACTGAGATGGAAAGTTTTTAGATGGCCTTTGGGTTTCAGTCAGCAACTCTTAGGTATGACTATCACATTAACCACTGATCGAAACATGTTTCAGTTTCACGCTGTTTTTCTCTGTGGCATACCGGCATGTACAAACACTAGCTGGCCCTCATCGATTTGAGCCTGGGTGAAGTTCTGGATGCTTTGGCCGGGAAAGGACTTGAGAGCCAAATGCCCATTGCTGGGTGGAGTGACCCAGTAGGCCAGGTCCTGTGGGGCGGAGTCCACATCTTCTGCACAGAGGTCACCTCTGGTCATCCCAGTGACAGAATTCACCCACACCTTAAAAAGAAGAGGAACACGCATCTTTTGAGTAACAGTTATAATCACATCACATTAATAAACTGGATAGCTATGATACCCGGGTCCCTTGCATAAAGATTTAAAAGCTAAAGCAATTCATGAAGTTTCTTAATTCAAAACCGATAATATAATGAAATGCCAGGTGAAATGCAAGGCATGTTGCAGTATTTAATTTATGAGGTCTATGAAGTTTCAGTAAAACAGTATTCATAATTATTCAAATTTAAGGTTTTAAACAGCACATGCATTTATAGAAAGTATAATAACAATAAAAGTTGATGGTAACTAAGCACCTCCTGTGTGTTGGGCATGGATTTCTATTCATCACTGTAAGAAGCAAATTATTTCATCTCCTTTTAAATAGTTGGGGGGCAATCACACATACTGCATACTTTTTATTCCCTTTATCTAGCTAGTCTCACAAGAACACCAACATCTGGTTCCTACGGCCTTGCAATGTTTGCTGTGCTTATAGCACACATCTACAATTGTATCTGAATAATATATGCTGTTTTTCAATTACATTTAAAATTTATTTATATTGCCTAAACATCTTCATTCAACAATTCATCAAACATTAAGCGTCTAGCATGTTCCAGGCAATGTTCTGAGTGCTGGCCATGTATCAGTAAATGAAACAGAGAGTCCTGTCCTCAGGGAGCCTGCATTCCAGCAGGAGGGGATGAAGGGACACAGAGAAGAAACAACAGGCATAATAAGGACATGAATTACATAGTGTGTTAGAAAATCACAGCACTCTGAAAAAAAGAAAAAATAAAGCAAGATAAGGGGGGTGGTTCAGGAGTGGGCAAATGTTAAGTAGGAAGCTCGGTTTGAGGAAAGGCTGGAAGCAGGTGAAGGAGGAGCCACATGTACAAGTCACTATCTGGGGGAGGACCATCGGGCAGAGGAAACAGCTCTAATGTGGGCCCCCTTTGCTGGGGGGTCAGGAAATCGGTCAGTGCGGCGGGAACAGAATAACCAAGATGAAGGGTAAAAGGAGACGAATCGAACATAACGGAAGGTCGTATCACGCAGGGCCTTGAACACACTATAAGAACTATGGCTCTTCCTTGAGTGCCATGGGGGATCATCACAGGGTTTTAGGTGAGGAGTGACCTGGGAGGACTCAGGTCCTCACAGAATCCTTTGGCTTCTGTGTCAACAACAGAACCCGAGAGGCCCAGGGTAGAAGCTGAGAGACCAGCAGGGGGCGACTGCAATAATCCTGGAGAAGGACGCTAGAAGAGAGTGGCCGGCAATTGCAGAGGTGGCAGGAAGTGGTCAAATTCTGGGTGTCTGCTGAAGATAACGCAAAAGAGTTTCTAACAAATTAGATGCAGTGAGGTGTGGAAGAAGGAAAGGTGGAGAAAATGACTCCGTGGCTTGGGGCTCGGCAACGAGGACGGGTTCCATCAACTACGATAAGGAAGCTGAGGACAGATAGATTTGTGGAGTGAGATCGGGAGTTCAGTTTTGAACATGTTAGGTTTAAAATGTTTCTGTGGACACTGAATCACATCTGATGGCATCAGGCTGTTTTGAGTTTCATATAGTCACATGATCTTTCACTAACACTAAAAACAAATGGTTTTATCACTAACTCAATTATCACATTGCTATCTGTATTTATGTTGATATATTCTTTCTTATCCACAGAAACATCATGTGCACATTCCCAAGATTATCTGTCATTCCTTGTTTTCTGGCTAGAATCTTATCATCATCTTCTATGTTTTTTACATAACTTGTTTAAAAATTCGATCCTAAATGATTTAATATATAATCTCTCCAGTTAAAGGGAACTGTTCTCAAAACAGGCAGTTTATAAAATAATTGACTCCATGCTCACTCACCATCTAATTACTAAACATAATTTGAGAACAGGGAGATCAGGAAGTATATACAATCCCTATGCTTTCACATCAGACATGATGGGGCTAGAAGACAGAAATTCATCTGTTCCTTCTAATGTACCAACTACTGACAGCACAGGAAAAAAAAACTACTTTGTGAATTATCCTTTAGCTCTTTGGAAATTAAGAGTTGAAATCATAAAGTAATTGGACCTAAACAAACATCCACGTACACCACATATGCACGTGCACACACACCTGCACACATACACACTGGAACTTACACATCCAAATGGGTGTTTAACTCCTCAAGGTGACTATGTTGAAGAACAACATAGGCCAACACCAATATCACTGCACACAATTCCTCTTTTGAAATTATTTTCAGCTTGTTCAAGAACGTTTCATTTTGGTTTTGTCCAGTTAGACTATCTGGGTTCAAATCACTCCTTTGATGCTAACTAGCTATGTAAACTTGGGCACATTTCTCAGCTTTCTGTGCCTTAATTTCCTCCTCAGTGAACTAGGAATGATGGTGTTATTATGTATACTGAGTAACTTAATATGTGTAAGGTGCTTAGAACCACTTCACCTGGCACATAGTATGCCTTCAATAAATATTAGCTTTATGGAACTCATCTTCTTCATCAGATTTGGCTCTGAGGATGGATATGATTTTTAATATTACTAAAAATTATTACATCATTAAGAGTGTGATGACTGCCACTATTGAGGCTATTCTGCAACATGTGCTGCAGATTTTGTTCGATCTCATAGCATTCCTCCATAATTTGGGGTGAGTAGTGTATCTGTTTAATAATTGTGTTGTCAGTGGATGCTCCCATATCTTGCCATTTGGAATATGCCCACTGAAGATTTTTCAGTGCTAAACTCTAAGGACATCCATCAACTGTTAAATAGCTACCAGAAATGCTAGTCAATACAATGTGCAAATTATAAGGTTTTGGCCTTCATTTAACCTGTTGAAAGGCTATTTCTATAAAATGTACATGTTGGACTGTTCCACAAAATTCCAAGCCCACTTATTCCAGTTTTTCACTTTTTACATGTTTAAATCCACCCATATATCTTATCCTCATTTCTTCAAGAACTCAAGCTGATGTGGAAATGTGCTGCCATTTCTCTTCCCGTGACTTACAGACACTCATTTTTTCCAACACTGCGCACACAAATGCTGGACGAAGCATGTTTTCCACTGTTGTTACTCTGCTGCGGAACACTGCTTCTTCCCCCTCTTGCCTCTGAAATACACTATCTTCCAAAACAAATGGAAAACCTGCCACTCAAAACAAGAGCTGGGAACCTCAAGTCTTGTTTCTACCAAACCAAATTTAGTTCAATTAATAGCCCCATTGCTTCAGGTGAGGCCTGATTTAGTGCCCAGTGCTGGCAACAGAAACTTCAGCTAGGTGGCGAGAAGAAAAACAAAGACCCCCCAACTTGAATTAGATTTAAAATTGATCCAAAGCCCAAAAAAGAATGGTTCAGAGTATAAATATCTGAACGAATTAACACAAACCTGGAATAATATTGTTTTAATTTACCATTAGCTTTAAGAAGAGACTAGTGGTATTTATTAATAGAAACCCAATTCTGATCCAATTTAATTCTAATTATGGTTCTAATATTTAAAAACTCAGATCCTTCCTGAGTTTCATATGAGGGATGTGAAATGCTCATAGATGCACTGTCCCACTGGTGGTACCCCCAGGACTTCAGCTGTCGTTTCAGACTTTGCTGCCCTAAGTCTTCTGCTGTGCTCAGCTCTCAAAGCTCTTTCTAGTGATGACAAACACTTATCAAAAACAAGCAAACGGTTCTATTTTCAGAATAAAAACAACAAAATGTACAGTATTATTGAAAGAAAAACTTGAAAAATAGAAAAATGAAGCCCTCTTGTGGACACAAATATATTTTATCAGGTGTGCACCAAAATCACTGGTCATGCTTGAATACAAAAGTACTCAGTAGACTATTTCAGAGTAAAATGCAAAGGATTCACCTACAATGGCCTAATTCTAGTTTGTCAGGACACAAATGATCTGAATGACGGTGGAGATCAGCTAAAAGCCCCATGGCTTAAGGAAGTGTTGCTATAGGACTTCAGGAGAAAGAAGTGTGTTTGACATGCTGGGAGGCAGAGGTTAACATTCAGATTCCTGGCTGCGAACTGCCCTCCAGAGTCTGAGATGCCATCAGTGGCTCTATCCCCCTCCCCGGTCCCACCTTCTCTCAGGTATACGGCAGGTGGACCTTTCTGCCACCTGCTCCAGGCCCTGACGACAAATAAGGAGAGTGAGTGGTCCTGAAGGATAACGTGAAGGTCTTGAGAAAATGCTGATGGGAAAGTCAGAGACCTCACCGAATCTGAAGGCCTTATGGGCTTCACGTTTGAGTAACTGCCTTTGCCCCAGACTCTGCCGCTGTTTAACTTTGTTATTTTGGGCAAGTCACTTAACCTCGTGAGCTCTAATTCCCTCTTCCTAAAATAGGAATAAGAGCAACACTCGCTTGTTCTGCTTCACCAGGTCCTTGGGCTTCTTCACTGTAACTGCGAAGGAAGAAGCAGGAGACCCTTGTGTTTCCAAGCTCAATCTCGCATCTAGCTCTGCCACTTACTGTCTACCAGCAGCTCTTCTGCTTTCGACCTTGAGGAAGCCTGTCTATGCCCAGATTCCTCATCTTTAAAATATTAATAAAAATGATAGCCCAAAGAGATGCTGAATATTCGATGAGTAAATGTAAGTGCATAGAACAATGCCAGGCACAGAGCACTATGTATTAGCTGTCATTATGACCATGTAAATGGTGGTTATTATTACTGTTTGATATGCTCTGAAATCTAGAAAAAGAAATGTCATTGTCTGAAATGATCCCCTAAATTTGAGACTTTGCCTGGACAGAAGTAACTACTATCCATAGCACTGGAGAAACTGTTATTGGAAAATACGTTCTCCTGGCTCTACTATTTTGATAAACCACATATGCTTTCTATGGTAGCATTCAGGGAAAAGCTAACAAACCTGATGCATGACAATTCTTTAATAGTATTAAAGGTTATCAATTCAGGAGAATACCCTGCAACATGACCAACACACAGTCTTTCCAGAAAGTTTTCTATGCCCGTTTGCCATTGCTATTAATATTATATATCCTAGTGGAAAACAGAGATCTCACACTCCAATAAAAAATTTAGGGGCAGAAAGTAAAAGAATGTCTTCGATGTCGTAAACTGGCTACTCGGGCTCTCAAAATTAACAAGACCAATTCCTGGTTGTCTCTTGTCTCTTTTTCATCAAGTCTAAATTATGTTGAGATTGAAAATAGACATCGTTATTGTATCATAAAATTTCAGTGCACAAGCCTTCATTGTTCTAAAAATCCTCACAGCAACTTCATTCACATTATACTACATATACAAAGAAAGCAATATTGTGATTATATGCTCTTGTCTATATTCCTTTCTCTTGGAATATTTGAAATTTTATAATTTATGATTTTTCTGCCTTCGTCACCATGACTTCGGGCCACAATAGCAGTCCATC
>CM052439.1:145274834-145351524 GCA_028533085.1 Varecia variegata | reverse complement strand
CCCACCCTCCCTTCCTGCTGAAAAGGACAGGTGGGGGGGCGGGGTCATGGGCAGGCAGGGCTGACCTGCGGGAAGGCTGTGACGCTGAGAGGTCACAGGGAGACCAAAGCTGAGGGCAGAGACCCCTTACATGCGGTAAAGTAGCCCAGTGAGGGGAAAATTTGGGCCGGGGAGGGGGTGGGGGGGAGTTGTTACAGGCTGCATCGACTCTGTCATTACCCTATTGTACCAGTTTCCACGTGGATAGAAGTTTCAGTAGATGAACTCCTGAGACCTAACCTCATAAAAGGAGAGGTTTCCCCAGAAACGGGAAGAGCAATGAAAAAAGTGATTCATCCACATAAAAGCACCTAAGCGTTGCTAGATCAGTGGCTTACAGTGTTTTTTGATTATCAACCAAAGTAAGAAATACATTTTACACAGCAACCCAGTACACCTATGTGTATTTGTGTGTATATGTTTAAAATCCAATACACGTATAAATGAAGCAAGTTTCACAAAACAATACTTACCCTCATTATACACAGTGCGTTCTGATACTACCCATCCTACTTAATTTTTAAAAAAAAGTATTGATTCTGACCCACTCAGTTAATTTCACAGCCCACGCACAGGTTGCAGCCTGCAGTTTGAAAGCACTGTTCCAGACCATCCCCACTGAAGACAGCAGAGTGTGGACCCGGTGCTCAGACCACCTGGCTACAGATCCCGCTCTGTCTTTTACCAACTGTATGACCTTGGTCAAGTGACTTAACCTTTCTATGCCCCAAGGCTATTGTAATCCTCGTTTTATTTCAAGAGTTGTCGAGAGAACTAATGAGAAATCATTTATTCATTTATGTGATACATTTAGAACTGAGCCCGATGCACAGCAGGGGCTCAATAAACGCTCTCCTGCTTCCCATCACGATCTCTGGAAGGCCAAAGGAACAAAATCATCTGACATCAGGGGGTCCGTATGCCCAGAAATCAGCTCTCACCATGGAAGCCGATGTCTATTCATTCTCCTCCTCCTTCCATCTGCTGCTCGAGTCACTCAGAGCATTTTGTGTCTTCAAACATGCCAAATCCGCTACAGACTCACTACCGCTGCTCTTGGTTATCCTCTGGCTGGGAATGCTCTTCCCCTAATATTCATCCGGCTCCTCACTTCCCCAGCTAATCGCCTCCAGCCCCCACCTGACCCCTGCCTTTATTCAGAACAGAGTTAACACAGCAGGCTAAAGACTGTCTTTCCTGAGAAAGGCCTGCTCACGACGTTGGCCCTTCGCGGGTGTTTGGGAACTTTCCTACGCTGACACATTTTCCCTAGATGCTAAGGGTGGCTCACTGTGTCTAAACTGTTGGTGCAAACAGTGTGGTTGATGCTGGACGCTTGCTTTCCTCCTGAGAGTCGGGGATTTTGGCACACACTACACAAAGGGTGCCTACCTGGCCAGGCCCCATTAAAAACCTTGGCCAGTCGGTATCCAATGAGCTTCCCTGGTAGACAACACTTTGCGTGTGTTGTGACAACTCACTGCTGGAGGAATGAAGTGCATCCTGTGTGACTTCCCTGGCAAAGGACTCTTAGAGCTTGACCTAGTTTCCTCTGGACCTCACCCCACGTGCCTTTTCCCTTTGCTGATTTTGCTTCGCATGTTTCACTGTAATAAATCTTGGCCATGAATATGCTACGTCCTGTGAGTCCTTGCAGATCAGTGAACCTACGAGAGGTCTCAGGAACCACTGACACACAGGCCTCCATGCAAATGTCCCCTCCTGGGACAGACCTTTCCTGACCACCCTCTCTGCAGTGTCGTTATTCTCTAACCCCAACCATTCTCTATCCCTTAAGAGCTTTGCAGGAAAGTACAGCAGATCACCACTTTATTTATAACATAATTTTATTGTCATCCCCACTGAACATAAGCTCCATGAGGGCATTTAGGGATTCAGCATTTATTGAGCCCCTATGATGTGCCGTATACTATGCCAGGCACTGAGGAGACCACAGGGAAGGACAGATAAAATCCCTTCCAGATGGAGTTTACACTTGAGGGAGGAGACAGATAACAGATTATTTATTTGTTTACTACCAGAGAGTGATGGGCACTAAAAAGAAGAAAAGATAAAGAACAGCACAGTGCTATCTCTGCTGGTGTGGGCAGGGAGGGCTCTAGAGAACATCACATCTACAGCCTGGGGAGCCAGAGTCTAACGGGGCTTCCCACAGGAGGTAACACAGCTACACTTAAAGAGAGGCCCTCTCACTAAGTTCTGTACGATATGACTGGAAATCAATAAAATCCCAAAAGGCTCTGTCCACAACAGTCATAATTTAAACAAAGGAAAAATTCTTCTTTGGCAAATGAGCCAGAATATCTTGGTATGGAAAGACTTTCATTGAATAGCGTACCAAGACCCTGCCTGCAATTGGAGAAACAGATTCTTGGGATTTCTTCCATTTTATAACATCAAGCAGGTCCTATAAAAACTTCTACATCTTTACATGACTAGTTAGCATGTCCCCCAGTGGTATCTAGTCACCTGCAGATTTTAGACACACTGACTTAAAAACCAAGACTATCTCTTTGTTTCTCAATCAAAGAGAAATGGTTCATCTGCAATATAAAACCTCTGGCTAGTCTAGACTGGAGTGACTCTACCCAATATAAGATGGCAGCTCTACAGCCTCACGATCTGTCCAAGTCCAGGTTTAACCAAAGAATATCAACACGTTTTACAGCCATAATTCTTTCTTGAGGGATAACATTTTGCTTACATGGGCTTCACGGTTAGTGTTCCCTGTTATTAAATTGATGGCAAATGTTCATCTATAAAAACCATTCTTAGCATGTGGACTAACAGACAGGAGGCAGGCCTGATAAGGCCCATGGAATGTAATTTGCAAGTTCCTGGTCTGGAATGTTTCTGAACAGGATGCTATTGACACTTTGGGTGGGACATTTTTTCATTTTGTAGGATTATCTCACACATTGCAAGATACTAAGCATCCCTGACCCTTAGACATTAAAATCGATAGCATCTTCCAGTCATTGTGACAACAAAAATGCTCCACACCATGTTCAAACTCCCCACCACCACAGGGGAGGTGTCACACCAGGTGGAACCACAGGACCCTTACTCATGTCCACCTTGTCTGCATCTCCTCTGACCACCAAACTTCCTCTGTACTTCTAAATAATCTATTATTAACTATTTACCTTCATGAGCAGCATAAACAAGGCTGAAATTGCCAAATACATATGTAGGAAGATCTGTCTCAGCCAAATTTCAAGGTGAACTCATTCAGATTCCCCTGCCTGGACCTACGTCATGAATGAGTCCACGAGGGGCTCCTCTGTGGGAGAGGCTAGGGCTTCTCCCAGAAACACAGCCACCCTGAAGAAAGAGTCAAGACAAAAGCCTGGTCTGGAAAACATGAGCCAGTGTTGGGGAAACTGACAGTTTAGATTTTCATTTATGCATTGCCTGGACAAGTATTTCCTGCTTACTCTGTGTCAGGCACTGCGGAGACCATGGACAGAGGCATATACAAGCCATCAGGCTTCATTCTGTCCCGGGCCTGTCATTCATCTGTCCAGTGAGGAAAATGGCAGCACATATCTCAGCTGGCTGTAGCACTTAGAGCAGTACCTGGCACATAATAACAGCTAATACTTATATTTTGAATACTTGTTACAATTTTTCTCCAAGCCAGTCTTGTGCATTCATGCCCGGGTTCATAGAAGAAAGGACAGTAAGAAAGGTACACTAAAATCATGAAAATCTACCTAATGTAAGCTTTGAGATACTTCAGTATAAACTGGCACTGATGGGTTGCCCGCTCTGATGCTGGTAGTGCTGGCGAGGCAGGAATGGAGCCAGCGGGGCCAGGAGGCTTCCCACACATCAGCCCCTCTGTGTGGGCAACAGCAGCAGATATGACTCCAGGGATCCCAATCAGGAGAGGAGCAAAATGGTACACACCCTGCGTAGCCCGGAGATGTCTATCCGTGAGTGCTCGAGGAGTACCCCTGAGGCAGCCTCAGAGAGAGTAAAGGGGAAGAGAATCTCCCAGAACCCGAGAAATACTGTCATATGGCTGTACCATGGCCTCTTTTTACCCAAAATCTGGTGTGCCCTTGGAGTTTTTCAGTGACAAGAGCTGCCATTTATTGGGCCCTAACCATGTGTCAGGCACTATGTGAGAGCTTCACATCATTTTATCTTTTAATCCTCACACCTCTGCCTCTATTCACCGCCTCCAAAATGAGAGCAAATCAGTGGGCTAAATAACCTGCCCAAGGGGACCTAGCTAGGACTCGCACCCAGGCCTGCCCACGGCAGAGATCACTCTCTCAACCACTACGCTGCCAGCCTGGCAGGGGTTGCCCACATGCACAGACCTCCCTAACGCAGCTTGAAAAGGCCGTGCTCTGGGTGGTGCCTGCTCAAGCAATGCAATATGCAGGTCACTCACTGTGCTTCTTTGCCATTTCCCAGCTGCACCCAACAGAATGTCCTGCTAATAACTAATATTTATTTAAACCAGTGGGAACATGTCAAGTATATATACATAGTCATATGTCTTATTATTTATCATGAGAAATAGTATAAATGAAAATCAAATCGGTAGCCCTCAGGCTCTCATGATAAGACAAAAGCGTGTAGCACTTACCTGGAGGACATTATTGGCTGTTATCACTGGAGCTTCATCGTTTACAGAGTCAACAGTCACAAAAAGAGTTTGGGGCAGACTCTGTTTTCCAAGCTCTGAGCTATTTGCAAAGATGGTGAAATTGTCAAGAAGCTCTTCACTATCATCATGAACATAGTAAATCAATTCATTTTCCACCTATAAAAAAATAACAAAATCACTAACTTGCTGAAATGTGACTTTAAAAATATGAATAAACTGCTATAAAAGAAATTCTAATTTTTTATATCTCTCTAAAACACAGGGAAGCATGTCCTCATCCTATGAAGTCTGAGTAGGACAATCAGTGCAAATTGCGATGGATGGAACAGTTTTTGTGAAATGACACTGCATCCCAGAAATTAGATTAAGGAGGAACAAAGCAATTGGGCAATGTGGTATAGTGGAGAGAATGCTGACCTAATCATCAGAAGACCTGGGTTCAAATGCTATTTCTAACAATAATGTGTGTTGGGAGTGACATAATCCAGCTTTTCTTCCAATGGAACAATACCTAATAAAATTCAGATTCAACTTCACTAATGTTTGAAGTTGTTGATTGCTTTGTTGAACAATACAAACCATTAGATTTAGGCTCTGAAACTTGTACCCATTGGTTGGATTTCTCCTCTTTGGAGACATATAGATCAGGACAACTATTAAATTCCCCCAAATTCTTCTTTTCTAAGCTAAATATGCATTGGTCCCTTAACTGCTCTTTGTATGTGAGGTTACACCTGCTACCTCCTAATCCTGCTCCTCCTCCTCCAGAATACAATAGTTTTTTGTGCAACTCATAAGGGATGCTACCCATAACTAGCTAACATACATCTCCTGTGGACAAACTATCATGAAATATATTGAAATCGAATTATTCTATCACAACTGCTCCTCACTGTAATAATCCACATGCAAACATTTCCTTTTATCCCTGTTGGATTTCATCTCTTTTATTTTAATTCTGAAATGGTCATCCAATGAATTAGTTATTCCTCTCGGATTTGTAATAACCACAAATTTGATGAGAATGCCTTTCATGTCTTTAAGACTCTTATGGAAATACTAAAGAGCACAGGATCAAAATCAGAGACCAAGAGAACTTTAAAGCTAGAGGGGAAATTGGCTTCTGTAAGTTCATGACCCAAACATACAGCAGAAAACTTCCAAACCCCAAAAGGAGTCACTGAACTTCTGAAAAAGGCTCTGCGGTTGTGTTTATTTTGATAAAATACAGCCAAAATTTTTAACAGTCCAACTTCGCCCATTCCTGTGGCGCACTTCCTTTGAGCAAAGTCTTTTGATCTCTCAGAGGTGTGTCTGACAAGAGTTGAAACGTTCATGAAGGATCTCAAGGGAAAGTTGTGTCCACTCGCACACAGGTGCTATGAGAATTTCTCTGGAGTTCCGTGGGCAGAGGAATTCCAGATCATAGGCCTGTCCACATGTTCCTGGAACCTGCTGTTTTAAGCTATTTGAAAACAAACATGGAAGATGGCACTGATCAGAAGGTGGGAGAAGTGTTAACCTAATGTGCGTTGGGAACACAGCATTTAAACAGCAGTCACCTCCAGAGTGTTTTTCCTGGAGAAATTCATCATTTCCTCAACGGAGTGGCACTTCCCAAAATGACATGTCCTTTAATGGCATTAATCTGAAGGCAAAGAGAGGGTGTTTTGGGGATTTGTCTATTCCTAGACTTCTAAAACAAGAACAATATCTGCTGATCTGAAATTAAGGGATATAACTTATAGAAAATCTTGACAGAGTAAAAAGTATTTGGTCCCTGTCACCAATCCTGTTCAGGGGTGTACTGTGTCGCTTGTCTGCTCACATCCTCTCATCCTCCAGCGCTCCTGTCTCACGCCTCACTCAGGGTCAAAGGTGAAGTCCATCTGCGGCTCTCCCCACCACGCAGGCAGCTCCAGCCACCCTGGACAACCTGCTGCTCCCCGGACACCAGACACACCCACACGGAGCTGCTGCTCCTCCCTCTGCCTCAATGCTCTTCCCACAGACACTTAGCTCACCCACCCTCACCTCCTCCAGGCCCTCCCTGACCACTCTGTCAGAAATTGAACATCCATACACACACACACACACACACACACGTGCACACACACACACTCACACACCACTAAAGAACCCAGTACTTCCTATCTCCCTTTCCTGCTTCATTTTCTCCATAGCACTAATCTTCATTTAACAGTACATTTATTAAATATTTCATGTATTTATTTTATTTATTGTTTCTCCCTGCCTCCCTCTTTACCCCACCAGGAAAAATGCCCCCTAAGGGCAGGGACTATTGCCTGGTTAGTTTACCACTCTATTTCCCAGAACCTAGAACTGGCATCCCTGACACACAACAGATACTCAAAAACTATTTGCTGAATGAATGAATGGCAAGAATGGCCAGGGACTCTCCTTCTCCAAGCCACTAAAGGCTACAGCCACTAGTTTTTAGAGGTTAGTGTCACAGTAAGTGAAAATGATGATGTCTCAAAACGTGGAGACCTCACAAGTCATGTAGGAAGAGACAACATGAAGGGGTCATCTGGAAAGCAGGGACTTGTGACTTTGTCTCTTCTCTGTGAACGAGGCTGCACAATAATATAGATGCCACAGGGAACACATGTGTCTCGACACACAGATTTCAACCAACCATCTTAAATACATGCCTCTTACGAAGCATGATTAATAACTGAAATTGACCAAGATAGGACCACCAAGATAGGACCAAAATTTAGTACTCAGAAGACCACAATTTACAAACCACTTTTAGAAAAGTATTCAATTCAACTCACACCAGAGCAGGTGGTTATGTTGGGTGGTTTGTCCAGCCTTTGAGAGGGAAGCCATGATTAAGAGACACCTGCACAGGTGTCCCACCTTCCTTGGGTCCCCAGTTGAGAAGCACCCGTGTTTAAGGTCTTTTCCAACCCCCGGCATTCTCTGCTTCTCCCCACGGCTCCTCAGTGCCACCTGGTTATGTCCAGCCCTCTTGACACGTAACTCAAGTTCCATCTCCTGTAGACAGAGGCGAAGACTCCCAGCCCCCCCCCACTCCTCCACCTCCAGGACAACTCCCCCTGCCCCCAGAACACCCTCGGCCAGGCTGTTCCCTTTGTTTCTCTTGCTTTTTTCTGTTTCCTCCTCTGTTATCTCCCTGCTCTTTCTCTCTCTCCTCAAAGTCTAACTCAAACGTTATTCCCTCTGTGAAGCCTCCCCTGTGCTCTTAAATTAGAATCAAATGTGCCAATTCTTTACTCCCATGGCACCACAGTGAAAATGCCAATGAGAGGCAAGAAGGTTATACCTATGTTAAAGTTGGTGCACCTGGTTCCTCCGCCGCATTTCTTGAGGGCAGGGAAAATGTTTTACTTGGTAACACCACACAGTAACTCAAATAGAGTAAAGTATTCAGTAAATGGATTCAAATCAGTGGATGAGTTCAAACTCTTAGAAACAAAATGAAGCAGCGTACACGTGTTCTTGGCTGACCAGACAAAGACACCCCAGAATGGTAGGTGGCTGTTAATTGTTCCCCACCTGGAGAGTACGTGTTCCTAGGGGCTCATAAAGAAAATGATGGGCATCTGCAGCTACTTTTCAAAATTTAAAAAGAAAATAATGGAAATCATTCTTTTATTCATGATAAGAAAGCAAAGTCTGACAATAATATCATTCTAGCCCAAGGCAAAGAAACCCAATAGCAGCCCGGAGTTGACCTTGGTTATTTTATGCTGATTGGAAGCCACGCTGGCAATTGTGTCCAGCTCCCTGACTGCAGGGACTGGGCCATTTTGACCATTGATAGCCCTGTGCTTACCATGGGACATGGCAGAGCACGTACTCTATAAACATCTGGTGGTTGAATGAGGGGGTGAATGAATGAAAAAGTCTGCCAATGATTAACGCATGCCTGTGTTAAATATCTGGGTGTTAGCCTGATATCACTGAGAGGGACAGTGACAATGAAGTAGAATTGGGCAGCTAGGATGGTGCAGGAAACCCAGAGCAGATAAACAAAAGCTGGGGAACTAGGGATATTTAACCTAAAGAAGATAAAATCCAAGGGAATTTGATAACCTTTTCTTTCAAATATTTAAAAAAGCTTTCATGAAAAGAGGTATGTGGGGTACCAGAGCCAGGACCCAGGAGAAAAAGTTTCTAAATGGCAGATTTCAGCTCAGCCTAAAGAAATTTCTAACAAATGGAGTGTTTTCACACTGGACGTGCCCATCTCAGGAAGCAGTAAGTTCCTCATCACTGAAGATGCTTAAGCAAAGGCCAGATGACCTCTCTGTGGGGATATTGTAGAAGGGCTTCTAGCATCTGATGGAAAGTTGGACTAGAAACCCTCCAAGGTCCCATCACTCCCAAAAGTCCATGAGTCTAAATAATAAATAGCCCATTTTTTCTCTTATCCAACATTCCCAAATTTGTTAACTGAGAGTTATTACCTGTTTCCTGGTAAATTTCATTAGCTTTACTCTTGGAAATTTAGAACTTTCAACATAACCGTGTTTTGGTGGTTCAAGTAGAACAAATTCACAGTCAAGTCCCTCGAAAAATTTGTTTGGAATTTTGAGGTAGTGTAGAAGTGCTGTGGAGCCACCTTCTTGAACTGTGAAATTCTGTACCTCCAGAGGAATCCACTTAGGGACGATATCCACTAAGACTTCCATTCCACTCACAACTTGGACACCATCTGTCACATCCAGGGAAAAACGGTCCTGTTGTTGGTCAGGAGCTGTCTGCACATAAAGGATGTTGCCATCATCAACATCCTGTTGTGTAAAAATCAAAGGGGACTTTCCATCTGCACCCAAGCTTCCTTCTTCTTGTACAGATTTTTTGAGGTCTCCATGCATTGGTGGAGTCCTGACGATGAACACTGCCTCTGAAGGAATATTATCTTCATACACAGCCTTCAGTTCACATACACAACACACAGACACAAAAAGAAAAACATATCAATAAATGTAAGCATCAAGGCTGCTGGTGAACCAAATTGTTTTCTATTAATGTCCACGAATGGCTTAAGTTACAATTGGAGTTGATACACAGTTTAAACCTGGGTCTGTTCTGGTGCCCGTGCCAATATTTTGAGTATCAGCCGCGGTCACAATGACAAGTAATTGTCAACAATACTTGAGTAGCTACTAATGCACCACTCACAGCTGCAAGGCACCACTCACAGCTACAAGGCACCACTCACAGCTGCAAAAAACCCAGGATGCACAAGGTTGAGGGGAAAGAAATAAAACGGTAATATAAGGAGAAGGAATAAAAGATGGCGGGAGCAGCAGCAGCTGAGTTACTAAAATTGCAAGACCTTAGAGGAAAGATTTTCCTCCCCCATTTTAACTAGTTCAGCATTTTCAATACATCTTTAATTTACAGATTCAGCAAAATCCACCTCAAAACTAGGATTGTAACCGATTTATAGTCACTGAACTACACATGCCCCCTTGTGGTGAAACTCAAATATAAACTTCCCAAGTTCTTCAAGAATTGAAAAAAGCTGGTGGGTCCCTTATTCCCTTATTCAAAACTCATTTTCAGTAAACTGATTCTGATTTGAATTCATTTCTATTTGATGTTATTGGCTGCATCTAGAAAACAAGTAAACTTATTTTCAGTCCTGAGGGTAGATTCAGAATAGCCTGCATTTGTGGCCAATTGCCATAAATCACAACTTACACACCACAGCACACACCCTGTTATAGGATTATGCTAAAAAAAAAAAAACACTCCCTCCTAACTCTGATCGACAGGGCTGTGCCTGCTGGAAGTTTCCAAACAAGAGCCCCAGGATACCAGGTGGCTTCTGGTCTCACCTCTAGCTTTTCACTGGCCTAGGCCAATTTTATCCATCAACTTAGGAAACTAAACAAGGCCACATTCAGAACAAAAAAAAAAAAACCTGGGTAACATAGTATCCTCTGCTGTTTTAGGAATCCTTTTTATGTTTGTTAAATTACTCTAAGTTTTTATATATCCTGCTTCATGGTATCATGAACATAACTCATATCAAATGAAATACTGGCACTATTGCTATGAATAATGAATAAAAGTATAGATCTCTTAATTTGCCATAATATATACCTCCCTTCCTTGTTCCCAGTTCAGACTACACTAAACATACACATGCACGTGTGAACACAGCCTTAAAATAAGGCTGATCATTGATAATATTCTATTTTAACTACTAATTGGTAGTATCAAAATCAAGAAACCTTTAAAATTTTCTTCTCAATGGCATCTATGTATGTTTTAATGTCACTCCTAATAACAGGAGAGAAATCAACACAAAAATAGCTTTCAGAAGCAAACAGATTATTAGCCCCTATGGTTCTAGGAGAGTGAGAATTGTTGGTGCTTAGGACGACCACCTACCTGGAGCCTTCCTCTGCTCAGTTTTACTGGTTTTCCTTCTTCAACTACAAGAGTCTTGGTGTGCAGCACCTGGGTGAGATGCTGGTTGCCTTCCGAGTGTACTTGAACGAAGACTCCCACTTCTAAGTATGTGTCTTTAACTTTCACTGTCAGGTTGAACACGTCAAAGTTGCTACTGCCGTCGTGACTATAAATCACACGTCCTTGCTTCAAGTCATCCTGGGAAAATGAGTGGGACGCTGAATTGTTGACCAGTACTCTGCCATGCTTTGGGGGCTGCACGATGTGGTATTTGATCTCGCGGTCTGTTCTGACATCTTGGTTTGTAGTGACACTCAGGTTGGCTGCTGTAAGGCTGGCATCTTTTCCTCTCCGTACGAGCAGCCCTGTGTTGTTGGCTATCTGGATATATGGGTCTGACACACTGACCTCAAGAAGGGATGACGTGTAGTGAACGCCATCTGTCACAAACATCACGAAGCGGGCCAGGTCTGCGCCTCGATGCCTGAAGAGCACGCGACCTTCCTGAAGATCCTCTTGTCTGAACTGGTAGATTGTCTGAGTGGGGTTGCTGGCTAGCACCAAATCCCCATTTGGGATGCCCCGCCGGGTGTAGAGCAACTGCCCATCGTCAAAATCTAAGTCAGGGTCATGGTAACAGAGATCTGCCAGGGTCAATAAGCGCTGGCCGTTCCGCACAACATGAAAGACCTTATCTACCACACGTACTGGTTTCTCATCATTCTTTAACCCAATAGAAACAGTGACTTTGATTTCTGTAGACAGATGCTCCGAGTCAAGATCTCTGACTGCTCCCTCTTGGCCTGGTCCTTTGGTGGAGGCCACGATGAAGAATTCATCAAACTCGGTCTCAGAGTCATCGTGAACATACATCAGCCGTTCACCCACTATGTCTTGATTTGTGAACGTAGTGATATTGTCAATACTTTCCAGAGAATCAGAAAAGCTAATCAGTTTCAGCTTCCCATGTTGAGGGCTCTTGGTGATTTTATATTGGAAGATCTGATTGTCCAAGGTTTGAACAAATAACTCCGTTTTTGTAATTAATTTCCCTTCTCCTTCTTTTACAAATAATCCTTTGTTAGTTAAAATAATTCCTGTCTTATCTGCTTTAAAGTTTATTCTAAAAGTATAATCTTTTGATTCTATGTGTTTTGCAACAATCGAAAACCTGAAAGTATCCTGTGAATCTTCCCTTGGCCTCTCCTGAGGTTCATAACTTATCTTAGCATCTGTAATATTTTTTTGGCTGAAGATTGAGATTATTTTTAGAACTTTACTGCCAAGGAGCAATTTTCCTTTCTTAGGTGGGGTCAGCAACTTAAAATATAGTTCCCTCTCAGCTACTTCCACACCCTCTGTTGCAGCCTGCAAATGATCAGAATTCAATACTTGCTTGTTTATTTTACTGATCTCTAGAGGAACATTTTCCAGAAGTGTAAACTTCAGCCATTGTACAGTAATTGGGAATATCAGCTCCTCACTGATTTTTCCTTCCACGTTAACTTTAAATTTAAAGTGATCTGTAACATTTCCTAGCTGCAGTTCTTTGAATGTGCTACAATACCGGACCCGACTCCGATCGATGGAGCGCTGAGAAAAGGTACTAACTTGTTTCCATTCCCCACTTGACTGGAGCCGCTGAATCTGGCCATACTGAGGTGGGCGAGTGATATTATAGCGAGTCTCCAGCTCATGCCGCTCACCATTAACCTCCACCGACAAGTTACTCTGTGTAATCAGAGTGGTGCCACCCTGTTCTACAACCACACCAGTTATATTGGCCACTACAAAGTCCCAAGGAACAGCCGTGACCCGTAACACCACCGTGTTGCTGACCAGCTCTCCGTCACTCGCTCTCAGAACAATCCTAGAGTTCCGATGACCCCTGTGCACATAGAAAATGTTGCCATCTCTTAAATCCTTATGTGTAAAACCATTAATGGCTTTCCCAGGATCATTTGTGTTTTCTAAAAACCCAGCATCTGAATTGAAGTTCCCAAGAACTGAAAAACTAAGACGCAAAGAATCTGTGTCAGGGTCTGACACATGTATTATATTTGGGGTCAGTCGTTTCTTAGAGTTCTCAAACAGGAGTAGCAAGTTTCCTTCCAAGAGCTTGAGGTACGGGGGATCATTTACTGGAATGACAATAACATTAAGCACATATGGAATATGTTCTCGCAGATATAAAGGCATTTCCTTCTTGCTATTGGAAGAGACCGAAAATGTGAAATAATCCGTGGGTTCTTCTGAACCATCATGGACATACCAAACTTTTCCTTGCCATAAATCTAACATAGTAAAAGCCGTCTCCATTTCTTGCTCAGGTGAAACATCTAATTGAAGAAACCCATGAGTAGGCATTTTCTCTATTTTAAATAGTATTTGAGAATGATGGACACCCAAATCCTTAAATCTCCCATTCACCTTTATATGCTTTTGTTCAAGTAAGGCTCGTCCACCTTCTTGGACCTCCAAGTTATTCAAAACCAAGAAAGAGCTACTCTCATCTTGACGAAAAGCCTTGATGGCTTCAGGGATGACAGTGGAAAGGGAGAATTCCGACTGAAGCAGGTTTTCGATTGCTATCACGGAAGGATTTGTGTTACCAGTACTCTCAGTTTTACACCCAGCAGAAATATCTCTGGAAACAAGGGCATCCCTTAACACTCTCTTTTCTGAGTTGGCTTCCAAGCTTCTTAAGCACCCTTTGAAAGAGATTCCTCGAGATTTCCCAGGCACGGAGGCAAGTTCTAACTTCTTTACTTCTTCCCACATTCGGTTATCAAGACCTCCCACAAAGAAGGGGCCTTCAGATACAAATGGTTTGCTTTGCAAAGGCAGCGACGTCCTTACTCCTTGTTCATCTACCATTAGCTCCAGATACCTTTCCATGAATTTGAGTTGAATAATGTGCCACTTGTTGTCACTAACTAAGCTAAAAGAAGAAAGCTGAGTTTTACTTTTATTCCTTCTTACATGAGCCTTCAATAGACCTTCATTTATTTCCAAAGCAACAAAATCTCCTTCTCTACCTGACTGAAATAAAAGCAAGGCCCATTGAGTTCCAGTTTGCAAAGCAAATTCCAATAGCCCTTCCCCGTGTACCTTCCATTCTGGCAAAGTGACATAGGATCTAGAGCTAAAGAAATTGATAGCTTCATCCTCCCCTGCAAAAAACTCATCACTGCATCCAAGTGACACCTCATAAACCTTCTTAAAACCAGGGTAAGATCTAAGGGACATAAGAATCTCCCTCTGGTTAAATATCACTTCCTCCATACATCCACGGAAATTGGGGAGCTCTCTGTCTAGGTAAGGGACGTTGAGTGACCCGCGTCCTCCTAGATAGATTCCATGTTGAAAATTCAAATTATTCATCCCACCAGCCATTTGGCCAGTAGTCTTATAATGTTTGTCAATAACCAAGGAAATATTGTCCTTAACATAGGACAGTTCCACCAAATGCCAAACCAAGTTGTCCATACGAAGTCTTTGCTCAGAGAGGAGCACTTGTTCACCTGTACCCAAATTCACTCTCACCTGTAAGAGAAAGAATCATAATTAATCACTCTCATCTTATAGTATTTCACTGAGAAAATGAGACTCTTCACAAAAGAAAAAAAAAGAGAGAGAGAGAAATTTGGACATAAAAACTCTTCCCATAGTTATAGATTACATAGTGAACTCAGAAAATTTTAAAGTCAGAATATTGAAGACATGCTAGTAAAACTAGAGAAGATCCCAACCTACACAAGGGGCACATCATTTTATTCTAGTGAAATAATAGTAATCAACATGAGTATTTTGTTCTCTTTCTCTCTCACTGTTTTTCTCTCCAGTAATTGAATGCTTACATATTTTAAAGATTTTTAAAAATCATACCCATAAGATTCCCGATTGAAGTTCTATTATACAATAGTCATTCTTCCCAGCTGCAAGAAAAAGTAATCCCTGTGGTTTGCTGGTTTGAAATTTTAATTGAAGAGATAGCTCAGAGGAAACATCTATGATGTTGAGCTCCACATAGCTTTCACCATAAAAAGATGCTAAGGGGAAAATAATAAAAGAAATATAAATCAGTAAATTCATTACACAATGCGTTTTCCACTTTATATTATCATCTCTTTTCAGGGACTGACCCTGCTAAAAAGAAAGCTGCCTTCCCTAAGGCCATATCTTCTTCCTGGGGTGTCCTGCAGATCTGACATGGGTGCAGAAAGGCTCAGTATTCTCTCTCTGCAACTCAGGATATCTGTGAAGGGTCATTCCCTCTTCACAACTCTCAGGAGGAGTGGCCAAGGCTTCCACTGAGACTGAACTGCAACTCAGCTTCTCCATCTACCCCTGACTGCTTCCTTCCCCTCCCAGGGATTGATCCTAAGAGCTTTCTCTAATAAACCTCCTGCATGCTAAGTTTCATCTCAGATTCTGCCTTTCCAGGGACCCAATTTGTGACAATTGATACTGGGAATGGTTTGAGAAAGCAGACACTGGGATGGGATTTGGAGCTGGACCACCCACTACCCAAATGGCAATTAGGACCCCATAACTGGTGGTAGGTGAACCACAGAGAGCCCTGGCAATGATTGAGAGAACTTCACTGGTGGTGAGCTGGTATGATGTAAGAGCAGAAGGGAACACATTAAACCTGGCTATGAAATAGCAAGCTATGAAAAATACAGGATAAATAAATAGTAACTGTGAGGACAATAGAATTGGGTGCATATTGCTAAGTTTGAGTAAAGCTTTGGAAAAGATAAGGAAAGTTTGGCACGGCTAGCTGACAATTACAAGCTAAGTAAGAAAGCCAGAAGGCCTCCCTGGTAGCATACAAAGTCTTTCTCATCTCCTACAGCAGGAGGGTAGAGGAAGCTGAGATTCAGACCCAGACTTAATCATCAGAGTAGTCAAGCTCCAAGTAAAGTTAAAATCCCACTAAAACAGGCTTTCTCTGATAAGGCCAATGCCCTGGTTGGCAAAGAGTGGGGCCCTGACATATGAAATGGAGACATCTGGGTTGATGCATTCAAATGTCTTGAGTCCTTGGAACCCCTTGAGCCCTCTAAGTCTGCAGAAGTGGCCCACTCCCTTATGGCATTCCACCCTTGCTTAAAGAAAATGCAAAGGTCTCCCTATATAAGACAACATGTGACCCCTGAAGATATGACCCCATCTCTACCCCTGGCCATTAGACAAAAAACAAGGGTTAAGTCATCTGCTGGGAGAATACACATGGGACTGAGGTTACCTGACCAAGCAACATATGGTTGAATAAGGGAGAGTCTTATAGATTTTAGGGCACTCTCCAAGGATATAAGGTATAATACCCTGACAAAGACTCCTGGAAATTGTATGAACTCACTGCTAAAATGGCTCCTAGAAACATGGAAAATGCAATAGCCCACTCTAAGTGAGACAAGCATGACAAAATTGCCACAGCAGATGGTGGAAGAAGAGATAAAGGGATGGAAATGGTACATCCAGGACCAAGCATGAAGAGGACCAGAAGACACAAGCAATCTACAGGAGTGGTGACCCAGACCTCATGTCATCCACCATTCCTCAGCTCACACCTATGGCTGCATGGGGATCCCTTGTTGCCAGCTGATGGAGGAGCTAAATACCTGAGCTTAGTTCACGGATGAGTCAGCTTCATCTCATGGGTGCCAGCTAAAAATTGGTTCCAGCTGCACCACAGCTCCACTCAGGGGTGGCATGAACAACGCTGGTGAGAAAAAAATCCTCCAAATGGATAGACCTTTAAGTGGAACAATTAATCATCCACTTTCTATGGAAAGATGAGTGGCCTGAGGTTAGACTGTATAAAGATCGTAGGAGGCAGCAAATGGACCAACCAGATGGTGAGGATCCTAGGATAAGAAAGACTGAATGATCAGAGAAAGGAGGTCTGGAATAGATGTATAAGCATCAAGTGGGAAGATCTTCATGTTGCATGTTAATTCCCATCAGAAAACATCTACCACAGAATAGGTACTAAACAACCAGGTAGACAAATGGCCAGTTGACATCAGCTAGCCTCTGTCATCTGCCACCCCAGTGTTGGTACATTGGGTACATGATGAAGTAGCCATGATGGCAGGTGTGGTGTCTATGCACACACCAAATAGTATGGGCTCCCTCTTACCAAAACTTCCCTAGCTAGTGCTGCTGCTAATGCCTCCAACAGAGACCAACACCAGATCCCCATTATAGCCCCATCTCTTAAGAGACTTAATTGTCCACTTGGTGGACAATTGTCCAACTTGGTGACAAGTTGACTGCAAGGAAACCCTTCCTCCTTGGAATGGCCAGTGGTTCATTTCAACAAAAATAGACAACATAGTCTAGGTACATATTTGCCTTTCTTGCCTGCAGGGCCTCAGCTAGCACCACTGAGAGATCATGGGCTATTTGATCTACTAAAGTGGGATGCCAAATAGCATCACATCAGACCAAGAGACCCACTTTACTCCAAAGGAGGTATGGGAATAGGCCTATGACCATGGGATCCATTGGTCCTACACCACCAAAGCTTCCAGCCTGATAGCGTGTTGGAACAGCCTGATGACGGCACAGTTAAATCACCAGCTCAGAAGCAATACCCTCCAAGGGTGGGGTTCAGGATATGATATACACTTTAAATTAATGATCTCTACATGGTGCTATGTGTCCAGGAGGTATAACATATGGGTCTGAGAACCACTAGATCAGGAGTGGACTAATTTACCATCACTATCAGTGACCAACTTGAGGGATTTGTGCTCCTGTCCCCATAAGGCTGGGCTAGGGTATCAAAGCTCTTGGTTTCCAAAGGGGAATGCTTTCACCAAGACTCAGCAAGATTCCCTCTATACAATGCACTATAGATTCTGCCTGGACATTTATTTGGTCTCCTTATATCAAGGAATTAGCAAGCAAGAAGGGTTGTCCCTAATTTGTCAGTGTAACTGACCCTGAATCATTGGAAGGAGGTGGGACAAGTGCTAGACAAGGGGGACAATGGGAACACGAGGAATGTGCTGGGTGCCCATGTGATCCTCTTGGATGTCTCTCGCAAGTAAATAAGTGCAGTCACCCTGGACTCAGAAGAGCATGTTGACAAGGGCTCAGATCCCTCAGAGATGAAAGTCTCAGTCACAACATCAGGTAGACATTGAGACCAGCAGAGATGCCAGCTGAGGATAAGAGCATCTACAACAGATAAGATTATGAAGATTATTACCCAGGCACTGCTCCCAGAATTTACAGGAAGAGGTGGATCCAAGTGATGCAAGGGCTGGACTGTGGAGGACTCTGTGATACACCACTCTGATCCCCCTGCAGGAATAAGGGACTTTGCACCCTGGCTGACATGAACACTGCTGGCACACAGCCCCAGCATCTGCAGAACTCTCCTCCAGCCCAGCCAAGGCTTCTTGATTGAGACCACATTGCAGCTTGACTTCTCTTTCTTTTCTCCCCGTCCAGCTTCCTTCCCTTCTCTTCCTTTCCTTGCTCAAATATTGACCCAAGACACTCCCTACTAAAGCCCCTACATATTTATACCCAACTCAGAGTCTGCTTTTGGGGAACCCAGCCTGCAATATCTGCCTTTCCTCTTTGTTCCTACAACAACCTGTGCATTACTTTATTCTAGCACTTGCCATGTTGTATTGAAAGTGCTTGTTTATGCATCTAACTTCTGCACTATTTCATGAGTTTCTGAAGATCAAGGACCATACCATTTGTATCTTCGTCTCTTCAGTACCCAGCACAGTGCCTGGTGGTGTCATAGATTCTGTTGGTGCCCCATTTAGATCCCTTTTAACAGGCTGGTGCACCCATCCTTCAGCTGCCAGAGTTTGCCTTATCCAAAAACTCCAGTGAAATCACATTTCTACCCTGGAGGGCAACCCACAGTGAAAGACTGATTGAAACAGATGTATAAAATATGTAGAATTCTGTGTTGCCATTCATGCTGCGGAGCTCCTCTGGGATCAGGCTTAGATTACATCAGCTGAAACCACATCTTTGCTTGGTATCTCCTCCTGCTCTAGCCTGATGCTCTCACTTCCTTACATGCTCTCCTGGGAGAAACCACTCAATGGTTCAGTTATACAAGAATCCCTGTCTCGGCCTTTCTCTCTACAGAACCTGACCTTAAACAGGCAGGTAGCAAGTAGGCATTTACTGAACCAAACTAAACTGACCTAGTAGAGCCCTCATTCTATAGCTGAGTAAAATCCGATTTAGAAAAGCTTAGAGACTTGTGTAAAGTAAACAGTTAAAAACAGAGCAGGGACACAAACCAAGCTTTCCCAACCACCAATCCAACATTTTTACCAAGATATGAAGTTTACACTGAGGTGAATATGATCCCTACAGACTCTCCCAAATATGCATAAGCACCCTTTTCTCTAGCATTAATAATTAAACTCAACAAAACTAAAACATAGAGCTAAGGTCATTAAAGTTTGAGACACAAAATTACAAACCCCTTGGCTATCTGAGTTTATCCTCCTGGCCTTCCCATTACTGAATTCTCCCACCCCAAATTTTAACGGACTTAGAGGTTGTATTGTTAAGTTTTCAAAACCAGGAAATGTTTTCTAAATCATAAAATCAACTGCTGAGAATGACCAAGTAACATTAATAAGCAATATCCCTATAGTTTTCCACATTTCACCTCTCTGGCACTAAATCAATTCCAGTCCCAGCTGGTGGCCAGAAATTTCCATTGCCTCACAAGAAAAACAAAGAAACAGGTTAAAAACTCCTGGTTTGAAGCCTGAAGCCAGTTCATGTCCTCACATACCTCCAAGTCGACCCCATCTTTTGCAGCCCCTAATAAATGTCTCAAAATAATAAGCAGCAAATAGAAACACGAGTGAAATTGGCTCCTGGGAGAAGAAAGGTGATCCCTCCCTCCAGTGAAGGAAAAGATGTGATTTCAGCATCAGTGAAACAAATCGAGTTGAACAAAAATCAGAGATGATTTTTGTCTGCTTAAAGAAAAGGTGAAATTATTGAATAAAAGACAGAGTTTGGCAGTAAGGTAGATAAAATACTTTATATAAAACATTTATACTGTTTTGCAACTTCTCCCAGGAGAGTGATTATTTTATTCACTGTATCAACCTTAGAATTGATTCCCATTCCTTCTTCCAAACCACATCTTTCTGGTGTTTTGTTTGTTGGATCAAGCAATTACAGTTGCTTGATTATCAATCGGGAAACATAGACCACAACAGAAGCACTTGGCCTAGTCAAGGGAGGTTTCAAGCAAGGCAGTGGCTCCTGGGAAAACCTGGGGAGTGGAGTAGAGAAAAGGGGGGTGGGGGAGAAAAGAGAGGAGAGACAGGAGAGAAGGGAGAGGTAGACACAAAGGACCAAAGGCGGCCCCGTCTGGCTGAGCGCAGGGCAAGGAGGGGACAGCCAGGGTAGAGAATGCACCAGTATTAGGGGTCATGGGGCAAATGGTCAGAGGGCAAACGCCACCTTGTCCATCTGAAAGGCCTTCCCTAAATATTCCATTTAAAGTGCTTTCACACACATAGTCGCAAATGCACACACACCAGAGGCTCTTATCATAATCTCTGATTACCTCCTTTATTTGCTTTCTTGGTTATTCCTCAGCCCTAGCCATACCACCCCAAAGATTCTGTAAGATTCTGAGGCCAAAAGCCTTTGTTAGTCTTGATTGCTGCCTAATTCTCAGTGCTCACAACAGTGCCTGGCAAATATTAATAGTAGGCACTCAATACTTGGAAAACAAGGTGAAGTTTGGACTCTATCCAAAGAGGGCTAGACAGGGATCAAACAGGGAAATGGCTTGATCAGATTGCAATTTGGGAGATGACTCCGGCTGAAATGCAGACTGGAAAAAGGTGGCAGGGTGCAGGGAAGCAGAGAGAGGGAGAAGTGGATGGGTTCAAGAGATACTGAGATAGGATTATCAGGGTAGGGAGAAGCGAGAGGACCAGGGAGCAATCCAGATTAATTTTGAGATTTCTGGCTTGGTGTCTGTCCACTTACTGAGATGGGAAACTTGGGAGGAAAAGCTTTGGTTTCATTTTGCTTTGTTTTGTTGACATATATGAGACAAGAAATTCTCAATGAACACTTGAGGAGCAAATGAATGACTGACCAACTGGATCCCTAAGGGCAGGGTGGGCCTTATGAACTATATTAAGGAGATTGAACTTTATTCTGTAGACAATGGGGAAGTATTAAATGGTTTTCAGTTAGCAAGAAACAAATCAGTTCCGTGCTTTAGAAAGATTGGTCTGGTGGCTATGCGAGTTGAAAACTAGGATAGATACTATTAATAATTAGAAAAGCATTTTGAAAAAGATTTCAGAATTGTTTGCTTTCACTGAAAATTAGAGTTAACTTTTCATAATATCATATTTTCACTAATTTTAAATTGTGCTTTTTTAGGGGTTGCCACTCTTCCAAATATATTCTACAACTATAATAAGTGTAGAAGTTTATTTATTTATTTATTTGAGTCAGGGTCTCGCTCTGTTGTCCAGGCTAGAGTGCATCATCATAGCTCACTGCAACCTCAAACTCCTGGGCTCAAGCAATCATCTTGCCTCAGCCTCCTAAGTAGCTGGGACTACAGGCATGCATCACCATATCTGGCTAATTTTTTTATTTTTTGTAGAGACAGGGTCTAGCTATTTTGCCCAGGCTGATCTCAAACTTCTGGCCTCAAGCAATCTTTCTGCCTTGGGCTCCTAAAGTGCTGGGATTACAGGCTTGAGCCACTGCGCCCAGCCTAGAAGTTTATTTTTAAATTTTAAATTAAAAAACAACAAAAACAAAACTTCTGTGATAATTTGCATTATACAAAGTCCTAAGAGGAAGTCCTAAGAGGAGGTTTTGTGTTATAAAACAGCTCTTAGTCACGCTGCATCATTTGAGATTAGTAACTTCACCTGGAAGTGAAGTGGGAGGAAAGGAAAGTAAAACCACATTTAGCTCCACAAATCTATTCTTAAGAATCTCTACAGTATTTTATGGTGTTGATATTGTATACATGTCAAACAATGTTGGATATTTATCCAAGAGATAACTAACTTTATCCAGAGCATCTGAGAAAGAAGAAAACTTACAGGTAACAAATAACTTAGCACAAACATCCAACGTGCCCAACCTCCTTTATTCATTGAAAGAAAACCCCAACAGGGAAAATTCTAAAAGTCTGTTACAAAACATGGGTCCACTAAATTTAAGTTGGGACACAAAATCAGTGAGGGAAGATTCTGTAGCCTGCCCGTGGCTATAGGACAGGCAGGTGACCAGATGTCCAGAGCACTGGAGTGAGGGGAAGCTCTGGCATTAAATCCCTATGCTAACGCTGTTGGAGGTGGGCAGAGAGGAGAGCGTAGCAGGCCCAGACCCACTGTGAAGATGCAAACCTTGAGTTTCCAGGCAGAAGCAGGGCAATCTATAACCCTGGACTTCTTTGCAGAACACAACCTACCAGGTGCTCATCCATTCATTCGTTCTCCAAATATTAGCCTGCATGCAATTGCTCTGTGCTAAGATTTCAGGTTACTAAGAAAAAAAATAGCAGTTAGCCTGCCTTTAGCTTCTCTCAATGGGGCATTCCCCAGGTCCCCAGGCCCACTGCACATGGCCGTGCAGACTGTGCCCAGTGCAACTCCAGGGGGAGTCTCTGATGCAAATAGCACCTCCTGGAATTGTGCAGTGAGGCAGTCCTGGTGCCCGGCCTGCCCTCGAGCTGACAACGCTCTCCTCAGTGCCACAGAGCCTATGTCCTATCCCGGATGCCCCATGTGTGGTATTTACATGTCTCTGTGTTTGTTCCCCTGCTAGTGGGGGAGTTTTCCAGGCCCAGCCACAGGCATGGGAGTCAGTGCTGAAGCCAGGCTTGCTCCTCACGGGGACAGAACCTTCCCTACAGCTCCCGGCCTGATGTTGCTAGCTCTGCCAGCCCCTCACTCCTCTCTGACGGCACCTGCCCTCTTATGCCCCTGTCAGAGTTATATGGCCCTTGTATTACCTCTTTTACTAGGACACAAACTCCCTGTATAAGTTTCCTAGTGCTGCTGAAACAAATCACCACAAATTGAGTGGCTTAAAGCAACGCAAATTTATCTCACAAGTTCCGGAGATCAGAAGTCAGAAATGGGTCTCACTAACCTAAAAGCAAGGTGTCACCAGGGCTGCATTCCTTCTGGAGGCTCTAGGGGAGAATCTGTCTTCTTGCCTTTTCCAGCTTTTAGAGGCCACCTGCATTCCTGGGCTTGTGGCCCCAGCCAGTAATCAGTAAACTCTGACGTCTGTTTCCCTTGTCACATCTCCTTCTCTGACTCTAGCCCTCCTGTCTCTCTAAGACCATTGTGATTGCATTTATGGCACCCCCAGATAATCCATCTCAAAATCCTAAATTTAATCACACCTGCAAAATCTCTTTTGCCATACAAAACAATGTATTAATATGTTCTGAGAATTAGGACATGGACATCTTTGGGGGGGGGCATTTTTCTGCCTACTACACTCCCAGGGCTTCCTATCATTCAGTCACCCACGTTTACTGAGCATCAGTTATTTGTAGGTTACTGGACTAAGTGCTGGGAATACAGAGATCAATAAAGCAGTAGTATTAGAAAGGACCCCAGGAGCAAAGGTTGGGAGGTTTTTTTGTATTTTGTATGGCCTGTACAGCTCTATTTAAGAAGAAAAAATGAAAACTAGGAGATTTTAAAGAAAAACTTGGATGTTTTGGCTTCTTTACAAAATCCAGCTGTCAGGGCACAGGGAGATCTGAGAGGGCAGTGAATGGCATTGGGGGACAGACTGGGTGGTGATGGGCCAGGAACCTGCAACTCACACCTTCCCCCTCAAAGCCACAGGCACACACAGCCCCAGGCCTCCAGCTCCCCTATCTGGTCCACCCTGGAAACCAGGCAGGATGGGGCAGGGGACAGGGCAGAGGAAGATCCAGGAGGAAAGGAGGAAGAGGACAAAGGCAGGCCCAAAGCTGAGAAGAGAGCCATCCCTACCCCCGCCTCGACAAGGGGAAGGGTGAGGAGTCCTCTCCTACAGCTGCGGGTCACGGCTGGGACATTACTCTAAAGCTCCTACCAGAACCACAAGCACCGTAGACAGCAATGACACTGTCTATACTTAAAACGAAGTAAATAAGACTTCAGAATTTAATCCAAATACTACAGCGATACAAGGCCTTTGATTTAAAATGTGTTCTTTAAAAAAGTCTCCAAGGGAGACTTTTGTTGAACCGAATTCCATTTCAAAAAGCCACGGAGGATGGAAGGCTCAAATACAGGGCTCAATCATGTAAAAAGTCTGAACAATTGTTCTTATTAGTACTCCGTCATGTCTGAAAAGTGCCATAGAAATGTAAAGCACTTCTACTAATTGGGCCCAGAAAAATCTAAGCTATGTGGAAGGGCTTAGGGGACAAAGGGCCAGTGACCAAAGAATTCCCGCGGTGGGTTTAGGGCCCCACAGCCGTGAAGGTCACGTGCAGCCCAGTAACTCCGGCCTGGCTGGGTGAGGGGCAGAGCTAAGAGGATCAGAAGGGAAGACGGCAGGAGCCACCCAGCCTGCCGGTCGGAGTGCAACCAGGAGGCCGACTTTAAAACTCCAAATCCTCTAGGGGCGCCGCGCGGAGGTGAGGGACAGGCCGGGACTCGGCTCGCCCGGACCGGAGGGCCCGGCCGCACGGGGCGGGGAGTTGGAAGTTTTCCGCCGCGGGACCGAGCAGTCTCCTCCCCCGGCCGCCCCGGCTCAGGAGTGCTCGGCCTCGGTAGAAGTCCGAGTCGCCGCGGGACGAGCCCGGCCTTGCGTTTCCCGGGCCCCGCACCCCGAGCACTGAGGGGCACCCCCTGCCCGCGCCCTCCTCCCTGCGCGCCCACCCTCTCGGAGCGCGCGGCCGGCCGGCGAAGGGACGGGGAGGGGAAGTCGGGGCGCCTACCTCCGAGCGCCCCGCGCGCCCCGCAGAGCCCCAGGCAGGCGGCGAGCAGCACGAGGCGGCGGGCCCCGAGCCGCCCCATCCCGCCGCGGCGGCCCCGCGCCCTGCGCTCGCTCCCGGAGGCGGCAGAGCTACCTGCAGCGGCCCCTCCAAGCCCGCCGCCCCGGCCCGGGCCAGGCAAGGGGGCGCCGCCCCCAAGCGCTCGGGGGCCGGACGGGGCGGGGAGAGCCTTTTGCAACCTGCAGCTGTTGCGCCCCGTCAGCGCGCAGAGCCGGCCAGGCCTTTACCCCTATCCTTCCTCCTGCCCCACGTGGATGGCGGCATCAAAGTGGTCTGGTGGCGCCAAAGGGTACAGAGGGGACGTGGCCCCCGCCCTGCCAGGCCGAAGTCTGCAGTGGAGTTAAGCGTGTGTGTGTGTGTGTGTGTGTGTGCAGGCGATTGTGACAGACCTAGAGTGAGGACGGCAGGCTAGAGTTGGTATAGTAGAAGGAAGAAGGATCCCCGGAGGAGGTAGGACCCTAACCGGGGCTTGAGGCAGGTGGTTCCCCCACGGGGTGAGCTTCAGGAGGACAGAGGGTTTGTTTTCTTCACTGCTGTATCCCCGATGTGCGCCTGGTGCATAGGCATCAGCAAATATGTATTGGATGAGTAAGAGTGGAAGGAGGGAAGTCGAGCTCATCATTCCTTCTCAAATGTGAGCCTTATTTTTATTTTCTTTAAAGCATGGTCTCTAAATTATTTCACTGAATTTTTTTGACCAATGTCTATCAGAAGAATTAATCAAGACTCAAGCTCATGTGTGGTGGACATCACCTCCTGATTTTTCGCACATGATCGTAGATCATAGAGAGGAAAAGCCCCCACCCAGATCTGAGGCTTCTGGTAAAAATTGACTTAAGCAGGGCCTGAGGAGGACATGGGTTGACGGAGAGGAGCTAAGAACCTTCTATTATATTAACAGAATCGGCTCCTCTGGGCAGCATCTCTTCAGCCGTGTTCTCTGCAACATTGGTGCTGGTCAAAATCCCAATGCATGTGCTACAAGAACAGTCAATGCTAGTGCTATTTGGTTCCTAATAAAATTGATGATGACTTCATTGCCTTTGTTTGGGTCTATATTAAAGTGTTTTTTAAGCATAGACTCAAATTTTGACCTTTGTTCAGCAGTTGATCTGTGAGACCACAGTTTTACTTCTGAGCCAACATGTGTTGTCTACCCAGCCATTCTCCTGGGAACTGTCCCTCTTTCTTCGGAGGAACAGCTCTCTACTCCTGCCCCCACCATGTGTGGAAAATGAGAGTTGGCATCCCATCCACGGGCCACAGTGAGAGGTCAGGAAGTGGGCTCTCTACCCCAGTGGGGCCAATCAATTCCAATTTGAAGACTTTCAGGGAAGGCTTCTAGGGAAGAGCGTCTGCTCCTCTCTGGAGGAGAAGCAGGGAAGCTATAGGTAGCCAAGCCCTCTGCCTTTTCAAAGAGGCTAGCCTCCAGAAAGAAGAGAGCAGACTTAAAGATTTGCAGAGGAGGAGGAGTCTGAGAGGTCTGAAGCATGAGAAGGATTCTATGTGTCACTGCTGGTTTGAAGATAAAGGGAGCCACATGAGAAGGTGAGTGGCCTCTAGGAGTGATAGTCATCTCCTGCCTGGGGCCAGTAAGGAAACGGTTGGCCTCAGACCTACAACAAGGAACTAGATTCTGTTACCAAACTGAATGAGCATGGAAGTGGATTCTCCCCCCAAATCATATGGCTGATACGTTGACTTTGGCCTTGTGAGACTTTAAGCAGAGCACTGAGCTGAACCTGCCTGGACTTCTGACCTACAGAACTGTGAGATAATAAGTGGGTATTGTCACTATGTTTGTTTTGTCACGCAGCAATAGAAAACTATAATATATTCATCTGCAACCCCATTAACGATATGAGGAGAAATTAACAATTCAGTAATTTAAATCTGATTATTTTCTAGTTACAGAAAGAAATCTGGGGAAAATAAATTCAGCTTGCTATTCTTCCAAAGGGTAAATAAAGATGTATTTGGTGACTGGAGTAAAAAAAAAAAAGAAGAAGAAGATTTGCAGCACAGGCCTGGGATGTATCATCTGCATTCATTCCTGAAGCCAGCTGTACTTTGATCTTTTCTGAGATTTGGTTACATGAGTCAAGTCCCCTTTTAACCTAAGCTAGCTCAGGTTGGGTTCTATTACTTGTAACCAAAAGAAGCCTCTCAACTTTAATCCAAGCATGATTTATATCTTACTAGCTATGGTTTGTGTTCTGCAGGCCATAAATCTGCAAGTCCTGAGATGAAGAGCTGACTTCCAGCTGGCAGATAATAGACTCTAGCATGAGTGTCAAGGACACTGTCTGTCCTCAGCTGAGATTCCCTTGGCACTCATGATTGCCTTACATGCTCTTGACTTTCTCTGCAAGTCTCTGCAGCTCTCTGCATGAAGGCTTACTCTGGGTACAGGAATATGCTTCGCCCATGTACGCCCAAGGCAGGCCAGGTGTGGATGCTCACAAGCAGCCTTCAACCAATGATGGAAGGGAGTTGGTAGACAAATATCCAAAATTCCTCACACTGGGGTGGGACAACTCCAAAGTGGATTCTGAACAGTCTCCTAGAGGATTGGGCTCTAGTTGCCCACAGTGGTAACCCGCTCATTGATGTGAGTACTTGGGGGAACCTCTTCCCCATATTAAGTCACCAAACCAAAAAATGTTAGGATTGGAAGGAGCTTCTGAGATTGATCCAGAAGCAGCCACGTTGTGTTTAAGAACCTGGCCACTGGCTTTGCATCCCAGACTTAACTTCTCTTAGCCTCTGTGGGCCTTGATACCATGCTGCCACATTGTTTTTTGTCCGCAGTATGGGCATATTGACAGTTCCTACCTCATATGGTTGTGAGGATTAGTTAAGATGTTTTGAAATTCAAAAATGGAGCTTAAGGGGTAGAGAGATCCCCCTGAGATCTGTGGCTCATCTGCCTAATGCACATGAGCCCAAACCCATCATTTTATACAACTTCCTCTCTGGGTGACAAGGACAGTTGCAGCAGTTCTTTAGCTTCAAACTAAACTAGAACAGGATTTCAGAGTAGCTTGAAGGGTCTAGCTAGGGGTCCCAGGCCCCTGGCAAGAACCATAAAAGCTGCCTGGGCAGGTGGAGTTCTACCCCTGGCCTCACTGGACTCACCCCTGTCTTCTAGTTCCTTTGCAGCCTCTCCCCTCCTCCATCAAATGCTGTGTGCTTTACCATGGTGTCCAGCTAACAAGCAAGAAATGAGTAATCAGCTGGCTGACAAGCATCTAAAAGGGAAACCTGCCAAAAAGGATTAGATTTTCCAAGCTCTGCACAAACCTGTTACTCTCAGCCACTGTGGTCTCCCACATTTACAGCTCAGCATAAACTAAACACAAACTGCATCTCTGCTTCTTCCCTCTTAAAGCACGGAGATCATACCAAATCTTTACAGTCTTTCCAGCCTTAGCTTTCTAAACAAATGGAAAGTCTCTCCACGAGGAATATGATCTAATAAGCACAGAAGCTGAACCCACCCCAGGCTGACTGTGTCCTACCAAAAGCGCTGGAGGTAAAGTTTGTGACAAAAGTCTGCCCGGGGCTGAGAGGCCAGTTCCGCTCAGGTTGATCCAGGCATGCAGAATTCCTCCTGGCAGGCTCAGGTATTCACATAAATCTAAAAGCACAGGCAGCATAGAACAAGATTGGTCACAAGGGCCCAAGCTGCCACCATTGTCTCCCAAAGGGCCCTCTACTCAAATGCCACCTCTGGCTAAGAACATAGGCTTGGTGGCTTGAAAGAGCTGAGTGCAAATACTAGCTTGGATACTAGTGAGTGACATTGGTATGTGACCTCAGGCAAATCACTCAAACGTGCCAATTGTTTCCTCATCTGTAAAATGAATATAACCACGCTGATCCCACAGGGGGGTTGTATGGTTTATTGGACTCACGAGGACTGAGTATTGAACATGGCACCTGGCTCATGGTGAGAACCCATCAGGCACTATAATTATACCTGGGAACCCAGCCATGCCTGTGGGCCTTCTTTGTCAGCTCTGGGCATCCCTGGCTAGACACACACTCCTAAGAATGAGCCATCTCTTGTCTTTTCTTCAGTATGGAAGACTGTTTAATTTTCCTCCTGTGGACTTAGCCATAATACTGCTAAAGATGACCCATGCGATCCATGTTAGTAATCTCCAGCATCCTCCACAGTTCACAGCACTAAGGGTTTTCTTGGGGCTGAGGTCCCCTGGACCAGGTGGGTTGGAGTTGTCACTCTGATCCTAGATGTGTGATAAGTCACGTACTCTGCACCAACCTCAACTTCCTCCCCGCAAGGTGAAAAGGACGGATTAAATGATCTATAAACTCCCAACATTTTATGATTCTAATTGGTTATCATTGCTATCAGGACAGAGCCACCAATTGAATAGAACCTTTCCTTTACACAAACTAATGAGGCAATTGCTAATAAATGTGAAGCTTTTAATTTAGAAAAATCATTCAAAGTGTCAAAAACAGAAGACTAGAAATTATCTCCCTGTAGAGCCCTCTACTTACTCCTCTTCTTTAAGTTAGTTCAAACTTCTTAAATGCCCCAAAGATTGAATGTGGTCTCCAGCCAATTTCTATGGCATTTAAGATGGCTCTAGAACAACAAGAAATTAAGATGTTCAGTTTTGGGGGAAAACTCATTGTTTATGGTGACTCTAAGGATGTTTCTTTATAGTGTCTGCTCAGGAAATCCACCCACATAAGGATTACACTCTAATACAGTCATTTTGACTGGCACTCTCATAATTCCAGCAAAAGGAATTATTCCATCCAGATATTGGCCTGAACGCTATTCACTCGGAAGTGAAGGTATAGAAAGCAGAGAACAAATATAGGGATGTACATTCATTCATTCAACAGATATTGAACTCTTTCAAATGCAAAAGGCACATGGGAGATGGCATGGTGCATACAGAGATCAGTTAGAGTCCCTGCTAAAACTCAACTTGATTTCTGTTTTGAGCCCTGGAATTCAAGGTTGCAGTAAGCCGTGATAGTACCACTACACTCCAGCCTGGGTGACAGGGTAAGACCCTGACTAAGTCAATAAATAAATAAGTCAGTCAATAAATAAATAAATAATTCACGTAGACTTGGTACTTGTATTTGCCACATTAGGGAGCCTGTCTAAGAATGCTGAGAATTCTCATGGAACCTAGCCTACTCCCAGATTAGTTAACTAATGTTTGAATTTAAACCAATTTCTTTGAGGCACTGGCTGTGAGCTCAGTGAGCATTGATGTGTGAGAACGAGGTGGACTCTCAGAAGTCGCTGCTAGTTTCAGAAATACCAGTCTTTGAAAGAGTACCTCGGGATGCCTCCACTCTCCTGGGAAGTCAACAGAAGGAAGGAAGGAAGGGCAAATGAAGCTTTCTTAGAGTTTTCTGCAGAGATTAAATTCTCTGAGTTCTAGGAAGCTGCTTCAGGAAAGACAGGGATCTATCTCTTGAGGACCTCTGCCAAGGATTCTGAATTTCTCAAAAAACTGGACCTCTTCCTGCAGAAAGTAGAGCGATTCCAGCTAAACCAACTACCCCCCAGCAGCTAAGAGGTCCCTTGCTACCCTGCAGAACCCACACTCGGTCCCTTAATCTGACGCAAACTCAGTGACCGACAGCGCCTGCAGGGACTGTCTATATATATCCAGGTAAAGAAGAACTCTACCCAGCCCCCCGGGGAGTATTTCAAGGTAGCTTTTCTGAGTAGAAAAGGGGAGATGTTCTCCAAAGAGGAAAGTGCAGATGTATTCTGCTCTTCCTTGACTTGTGAGAGGATAAACACTTTATGGGATATTTTACCCCAAAAGAAAACTCAGAGCTAATAATGTGGAGGCTGAGGCATATTTAGTAGCAGGAGGGGGAGTTTGGGAAACCATAAGAGGACTGGACTGTGGCCAGGCTGACTCCGCAGGAGCCTGAGCTCTTTCAGCCCTTTTTGTCCCCTATGAGGCCAGATAGCCCCCAAGGCCCAAGTTCAAATAGTAACTGCCAGTTGGAGAGAAGTAATGCAGCCAAAGAGCAGTTTTGGTAACTGCCGCATTATTTAAGGAGGCAGCTTTTCTAACAGGCTCTATAACCCCTGACTACATGAGTGGTAACGGGTTCAAATCCCAGCTCCACCACTCAGCAAGGAAAGTTACTTAGCCTCAGTTTTATCATCTGAGAAATGGACACAGTATAGTACCTGTAGTACCTACCTCCATAGGGGTGTTGTAAGGTTAAATGAGATTATCCACAAAAAATGCTTGACAGGTAATGGTGGGCAGCTCTTTGACTGTTAACTATTCCTGTTGGCTTTAAGCAAAGCGAGATTTTCTTTCCTTGAAGAATACTGTTCAAAGACATGTAAAGACCAAGAGGAAAAGAAAATAGCTAGATGTTAGGGGATACAGGTGTTTTATTTAAAAAATATTACTCCACTACACTAGTTTGCTTGCAAGGAACAGAACCCCACTAAAGGGCCTTCACTAGGACTAAAGGCCATGCATGGTGACCAGGAGGAGGGCAAGAGCCCTTTTTGGTGTGTGAGCTGGACTTTGAAGAGTGGGCCAGCAGAGATGGTGTCAGAGGGACCCAGGGGGCAGGGGCTGGTACTTCCAGCTTTTTCTTTCCTCCTCACAAGGCAGCTTCTGTCCCAGGGATAACAGGAGAAGGATCGAGTTCTGAGAAGGAGAAGGGTGGTGTCTCAGGATGGCAGGAGTTTGTTTAACTTCTCAAGTTTGTCCAGTTCATCACGTACACACGTGGGTTCTTCCCCGCTGGCAACACCCGCGCTGTGTGTCTGGTGCTCCACCCCGTCTTGAGCTTATGAGTGTCCTAGGGATTGTGAGAGGCGATTTCCATGTGATGAAATAAACTGGGGACCAAGGTAGGACCTTGGTTCACAACCATCAGTGATTCCTCAGCAAGAGCAAAGTCCTCTCTTGACACCAGCAGAAGTAGCACACTCGGCCCCAGAGCACAGGCACGGTGGGTTCTCTGATGGAGACCGGGCAGTCCGTGGACTGAGGCGTACCAGCCAGGTGGCATCTCTGTCCTTGGCCAGGCCACCCACCTGACAGCAAGGCCTTTCCACCTTTGCCAGATTCCTGAGTCAGCTCTTGGGGGGTTTCATAACCTCCCTGCTCCTATTCTGTCCTCTCCCCCATCCTTAGTCGCTTTCTCCCTGGCCCGGGATGCTCTCTTTTGACTTGGTGAGAATCGACTCTCTCCCTTCTGCTTTTGGCCATGCTTTAGTTCATTGCCTCACAGAGGGATGCAGGGGGGAGAAAGTACACAGAGCCCCTGCGCTGTTGTGGCTTTTGTGTGCCAAAAACCTAAACCCTTGTGGGTCTGAGATTCATAGGCACAAAGGTAACTACCTGTTTGGATGGTAAGTGAAAGGGTGCTCACAAAGAGAAAAGCTACAAATTAATATCTCCAACGATGATTCCAGCCACTTCTGGTTATTGGGCAAGACTGTGGGTAAGGCCAACTGCTCTATCCTTCCACCACTTCTAGAATCCAGCATTCAGATCAAAGATGTGGCATTTAGGAGCATCCTGAACTTTGAATTCAGCTTATCCAGGGCTGGTTCATGAGACCTAAACTCACCAGAAGGCTGGGTAAAGTCAGAGAGGGTGAGGAGGAGAACCAGGGAAGTGCAGGGTGTCTGAAGTAAAAGAGAAGAGTTCCGAGGGGTGACTATGGTCCCAGAGATAAGCCTGGGGAAGAGCCCATGGGATGGTCTCTGGTGACACCTTGAGAACTGTTACTGCAGACGTTGAGGACAGAAGTCAGTTGGCAACGGCTTATCAAAGGAGTGGGGAAGTCCTAGAAGCTGACGGTATGATATACATTTAAGGAATTTAACTTCAAAAATCCTGCATGTTTCCCCTGGTTATCACTTCTTTCTTTGCTGATAACGATGAATAGCTTACCATTGAAGGAATGTAAAAAATTTTGATATTATGTGACTTGATGCAATTATGGGAGTCAAACCACCATCACATTTCAAAACGTTTTTTAAACAAAATGAGAAGACTGGGCTATCCGGCCTCTGAGGTCCCTGCCAGCTCTGACATTCCGTGATGTCTTCAACCTTTGGGCCATCACAAACGAACTTGTGCAGAGCCCTTTCAGTGACACGGAATACTCAGAGATGGCTCGCGTCAGTAGCCGCAGTGGGAATTCTTGTAACCTTCCTGCAACCGAGGAATCCTCTGCTTCTCACCGCCCATCTCCTACTTAGCTTTGCTCAGGCCACAGGCTGCGATGTGAAGCCACCCACAAGGGACGAGGAGGCCCATGTGGCCAGCTCTGAGTGGCAAAGTGCTCTCTGCAGACCCTCCCACAAGGTCTGTATGGCGTTAGACCCCACCCGGAAGCCATGTGCTGAGTCTCAGCGCTCTGGGGTCACTTATGGCCATTTAATATGTGGACTTGTCAGCAGCTGGAAAACCAGAGATCACCTCCACCACTCTCCCCCACTGAACAGCCCCAGGGCCTCAGACACAATATCAACAGGCACCAGGCCTCGTTACAGGGAAGACCAGGGAAGACGTGTTTCTGCTGAACTTGCATTTCTAACACAGAGCCGCCTCTGGTAACCCTAGTTAAAGAAATGTAAGAAGCCACAGGAAACCGTTTTTGGCTATCTTCGAACTAGAAAATTGACCGTAAATTGTTGCATTCTGCTTTCCAAAAAACCATTTACTCTGTTTTGCCTCCCCGCTTATGTAATTTTTACACATAAGACTCAGTCCTACCTTCACCTGACAATTGGGTGGGACTTGAAAAGAAATGTAAGCTAAAGAGATCCCCAGCCCTCCGGACGCAGAGCTCTCAGGGTGTCCAAGCCAGAGGCACAGAGCATCACTTGCTTCTCCACAGTCCTCCTCAGCCCACCTGCTTATGATCCTGTGTCGCTGGTGCCGTCTGCAGGAAGTGAAGCAGTTTCACATTTTTTTCAGATTTTAGACTGTTTGCATATTATAATGAGATATCTTGGGGATGGGACCCAAGTCTAAACACAAAATTCATTTATTTTTCATACATGCCTTATACACATAGCCTGAGAATAACTTTATAACACCTTTAATAATTTTGGGCATGAAACAAAGTTTTGACTGTGAACCCTCACATGAGGTCAGGTGTGGCATCACATCCGCCTTCAAAATGTTTCAGATTTTAGAGCATTTTGAATTTCGGATTTTCAGGTAAGGGATGCTCAACCCATATTTTTATGTAGTATTAACTCATGGTAAAGTACTGGTAGTAGCCAGGCACAGTGGCTTGCACCTGTAATCCCAGCACTTAGGAGGCCAAGGTGGGCAGATCACTTGAGGCCAGGAGTTCAAGACCAACCTGGGCAACACATCAAGACCTTGTCTCCACAAAAAGTCTAAAAATTAGCTAAGCATGGTGGCATATGCCTGTAGTCCTAGCTACCCAGGAGGCTGAGGCAGGAGGATTGCTTGAGCCCGAAAGTTTGAGGCTGCAGCGAGCTCTGGTGGCACCACTGCACTCGAGCCTGGGTGACAGAATGAGACCCTGTCTCTTTAAAAGAAAAAAAATAATACTGATGGTGATTGACCATGGAGGAGACAACAAATGAGAGCCCAAGAGAAACCAGAGAAGTCTAGGTAAATGGAAAATGAGGAAGTCAAGAACGTCCATTAGGGAGCTCAACAATGCTAGAGGCATCAAGAGAGGTTGAGTAAGGTAAAGACAAAAATCATCCAGTGGTTTTGTCCTCCTGGAATATAGAGCTAACCTTGATGACAGCAGCTTGACTAGCTCAGCAGGAAACAGAAATTATACTGCCCTGATTGAAGGGATGCAAAGAGAAAGGAAGAGACATTATGTGCTTCAAAGGGTTCAGATTAGAACAGTAGGAGTGAAGTTAGATTATGGGGTGAGGGGACCATATATCAGGAAGGGGACTTTTAGGATTAGAGCATGCTTGTAGGCTGGGAAAAATAGAGAGAGAGATACTGAAGATTATAGGAGAGAGAGAGGGGATGGCTTGAAGGGACAGAGGGAATGGGGTCTACATGCAAGTGGAGGTTTGCCCTGAACAGGAGAGGAGGGTAGGATGAATTTAGAAATGTGGCAAATTTATAGGTCAGAGTGCAGGAAATTTACCTTGGAATCCCCAATTTTCTATATGAAATGGGATGCAAAGATATCTGCAAAGCATAGGTGGGCATAATATAAGCCTGGAAGGTTTGGGATTATCCCTGGTCTAATCTTCCTTCCCTTCCCCTCTATTATGTGAAATTGTTTGTCAGTAGATTGACCATTATTCCTGGCGTGTCCAAGATAGTCTTAGTTTATGCCTATCATTCTTTTGTAATTATTCATAGCACCAGTTCACTCTCAACAGTGTACCAGCAGGAACAATAAATTCTATGGTGGCACATGTGTGTGCATGTATGGGCACATGTGTGTGCATGTGTGTGCACGTGTGTTTATGAGCATTTCGGTAAACACCCATCTTTGTAGTCAGGTCAGGTGACAAAATCCTCCATGAAGCCAGTGGAAGAAAGCCCAAGAGATTTGAGACCTGGATAGCAGTTGTTAAAGTCCTGGGCTTACCAGATTCTTAAATCTCATTCACAAGTGCCACATAATGTTCATGAAAGGACAGCAAATCCTGTATAACACTCCCAGTTACACTCTGCCTCACACCATGAATTTCACCACTTAAAAAGATAAATGGGCCAGGCGCTGTGGCTCATGCCTGTAATCCTAGCACTCTGGAAGGCCGAGGCCAGCTGATTGTTTGAGCTCAGGAGTTCGAGACCAGCCTGAGCAAGAGCGAGACTCCGACTCTACTAAAAATAGAAAGAAACTATCTGGACAGCTAAAAATATATATAGAAAAAATTAGCCGGGCATGATGGCACATGCCTGTAGTCCCAACTACTTGGGAGGCTGAGGCAGAAGGATTGCTTGAGCCCAGGAGTTTGAGGTTGCTGTGAGCTAGGCTGATGCCACGGCACTCTAGCCCGGGCAACAGAGTGAGACTCTGTCTCAAAAAAAAGATAAATGGTGCTGGGAAAATTGGATAGCCACATGTAGACAGCTGAAACAGGATCTGCACCTCTCACCTCTCATAAAAATCAATTCAGGATGAATAACAGACTCAAACTTAAGGCATGAAACCATAAGAATTCTAGAAGAAAACATTGGAAAAACTCTTATAGACATTGGCCTAGGCAAGTAATTTATGAACAAGACCCCAAAAGCAATCACAGAAACAACAAAAATAAATAAATGGCACCTGATCAAATTAAAAAGCTTCTGCACAGCCAAGGAAACTATTACTAGAGCGAATAGACAACCTACAGAATGGGAGAAAATATTTGCATGCTGTACATCTGATAAAGAGCTAATGACCAGAATCTACAAAGAACCCAATCAAATCAGCAAGAAAAAAAATCAAACAACCCCATTAAAAAGACAGACAAGAACAGTGGGCAAAAGACATGAACAGAAATATTTCAAAAGAAGATAGACTAATGGCCAAAAACATATAAAAAATGCTCAATGTCTCTAATCATCAGGGAAATACAAATCAAAACCATAATGAGATATCACTTAACTCCAGTGAGAATGGCTTTTATCAAAAAATCCCAAAACAACAAATGCTGGAATGAATGCGGAGAGATAGGAACACATATCCACTGTTGGAGGGACTGCAAACTAGTACGACTTCTATGGAAAGTAGCATGGAGATACCTCAAAGAACTAAAAGTAGACCTACCATTTGATCCAGCAATTCCAATACTGGGTATCTACCCAAAGGAAAAAAGGACATTTCATAAAAAAAAGACACCTGCACCTGAATGTTTATAGCAGTACAATTCACAATTGCAAAGATGTGGAAAGAACTCAAGTGCCCACCGATAGATACACAAGTGGATTAATGAAATGTGGTATATGTATACCATGGAGTACTACTCAGCCATAAAAAAATGTAGTGAACTAATACCTCTTGTATTAACCTGGATGGAGCTGCAGCCCATTCTTATAAGTGAAGTATCACAAGAATGAAAAAACAAATACTGCATGTACTCAGTATTTGCAGTATTTGTAAATTAGAACTAATAGAACAACACCTATGTGCATATATGGAAATAAAACTCATCAGAAATCAAGCAGGTGGAGGGGTGAGGGGATGGGTAAATCCACACCTAATGGGTACAATACACACTATCTGTGCGATGGGCACACTTATAACTTTGACTCAAACTGTACAAAAGCAATTTATGTAACCAAAATATTTGTACCCCCATAATACTCTGAAATAAAGTAAGATAAAATATAAATAAATAAATAAAATAATTCTGACATCCCTTCTGCTAATTAACAAGCCCTCTTAGATTTTATTTCAATAAGTGCTAAGAAATTAGCTTTTGAGGTTTAAATTTCTGTTTAGGATTCTGCATAGTTAATTAATAACCCCATGAATTTCAAAGATTATTAATCACCCCTAGGATGATGATTACAGTTTGTACAAATTGTGTTATTTTTGTTTTTGTTGTTTTATTGTACATATTAAAGGGTAAAACATGATGTTTTGATATACTTATCTTACTATGCAATACATGGTGAGCTACACTCAAATGAGTTAATATACCCATCATCCTGTATATGTAAGTACTTTTCATTTTTTCTTTTTCTTTTTGGGGGGGAGTGATAACAGTACCTAAAATTTACTCTTATACAAATTATTTTAAAGTAAATTAATCCACAGACAATATAACAATATAATATTGACTCTCTGCTTTTAAAATAGGAATAAGTCCTAATGCTCCTCACTTGTGGGTAGCTCTCGTCTTCTTTCCAATATAAAGCAATTGGCAATATCTCTCTCTCTCTCTCATACTATCATACACACACACACACACACACACACACACACACACACTTCTCTGCTTGAATTGGAAAGGACTGAGAAAATTAGGCAACAGCTGTGTATTTCCAAGAAGGCTCCTATTTCTCTGGATCAGCAAAACGTGTGATTTGGTTCATTTGCTCACTGTGGAGCATTTCTCAGAAACCATTGAGAACACGAATATAGGCAGCATGACTGGAAGGCTCAGAAAGTGCTCTGTGGTCTTCGTATGCGTTTGAGGTTTCAGATTCTACAGATGGCACATGTGAAACTGACACCTCCACTGCGCTGCGTCCCCGACTGTAATTGAGGGGCAAATGCTTCCTGGTAATGTAATAAAACCCAAGGGCCCATAAGACAGGCTCAGAATACTCTTCCCCCTCCAATCTGTACGTCCCCTCCCACCAAACTGCTGTGTGGGAAAGTCACCTCTCCCTCCTCGTCACCCCCATGCATCTTATACTCTCCCTTCATTATGCTCTGCTGGGTGTCCTGATGATTCCAGTGCCTGCATCTTTACTAATTATAAAATTATGTTTAAATAATCTATATAGCCCCATGGCACCTTACATAGTGTAGAGGATTCACAAATACTTGTTTCCATTTTGCCTATAGCTCATTCATTCCTTCATTTATTCAGTGACTTTGGGGCTCAGGGTGGAATATTCAAAGGGGAAGAATTCAAGGTGGGTTAGTTTTTTAGCATTGAGCTCTGCTCATTGGTGGTTTTGTTTCAAGTATCTGAGCATGGCATGGAGGTTAGAGGTTAAAGACAAGGATAGCTTTATGGGAAGTTAATTCAAGCTATAAGCTATTGTAGCTTTTCCCAAACAGGTCTCTTGGATAGATAAGAAAAACTAATAATAGTAATAATTTTTTAATAACAACTATCAAGAGTATTTACTTTTTGCCAGGCATTGTTGTAAGTCCTTTACTCATTTAATCCACACAATAACTTTATGAGCTAAATACTATTAATATCCCCATTTTACAGATTCCATAGTGCCTGGAATTCTGCTGTTAGAGATTCATTTACAACACCCTCTTTCAGGCCATTCTCTCATTTTAAATGTTCATAGCCCTCAGCACAATGATGCACCTCAGTAGTCCAGATGACAAACACACTTTAGTGTAAAACAGTTTACAAAATGCTTCACCTCCTGGTAGTTTGCACTCTTGGAGGATTTGGAGGAGGAGGCTCTGAAAAGAAGGAAACAAGTAGGGTGCAGAGAGAGAAGGTGGAATGTACAGCTATGTCATATCAGATGGACTTAATCAAAACCACCAAGTCTGGGGACCTTATATCTGTGGTTTAATTAGGAAATGACTTGGTCAGAGCCACTTTTGTGTCTTTTTGATGCAGTTGTCCATTGACCCTGGGCTAAACAAGAATCTTTGGAGAAAGGACATTTGAGCCTTAGAACAGTAGACTGATGCCTAGACCCAACATTCAGTGCACAAGTGGTTGTCAATCAGGTATGATTTTGTCCTGCCATGGGGCATTTAGCAATGTCTAGAGATATGTTTCATTGTCGTCTCTTGGGGCTTGGGTCTTATTGCCATCTGTAGCTAGGCCAGGTATGCTACTAAACATCCTACAGTGCACAGGACATCCCCCTCACCACAAAGATTATCTACCCCAAAATGCCAATAGTGCTGAAGTTGAGAACCCTGCAATACATCCAAAGCAGCATCTGTACTGGTAGAATGTGAGTCTGAGATTGAGACTATGATCGCTATGACTGCACAAGGGTGCCCTCCAGTGGCCAGTACGAATCATGAGCCTAAATCCCAATGAGTCTGTCTCCAGCTCTCCATCCTTTTCCTCCCGCTGTCTATTCAGCTTTCCGTGGAAGAGCTAGCAGGGATGTTCTGTCCTCTACGGGGGCTGTCCCCTCCCTCTACACACACACATTTATTAAAGCATGGAGCATAAGGCTTCACCTGTCATGATGAAACCCCTCCAATTTTCCAGTCTACTAACTTTATAGAACCAACATCATGTGGCAAGAGAACAAAAGAAAGCAGGGAAGGTACATAGTTCCCTTCCCCGAAGAGGGAGAATGAGAATCAAGGAACTCTTTCTCTTTCATGCCAACTAAACACACTTGAACTTGTGTTTTCTCTTTCTTGGTTCTTTCAGCTTCTTTTCATCTACCAAGTCAACGTGGCCTCCCATATAGCCATAGCCTGTGGAGTGGTATCTTCATTGCTGTCCTGGGAATGTTAGTGAGCTTAGCAACTATAACAAAATCCTTCTGGTGTCTACTAAACCGATGTGCCTCCTCACTTATGCATAAACCTGCATGCACCCCATTGGAATTGATGTTCCATTATTAAAGCAATGAAGAGACATTTCATTAATGCTTTTCTTTCTTATTCCTGTAGTTTTTAAGCTCTTAAATTATTGCTTTGGCCTTTCTGTGGGATCTGTATAAAATGCCAAAATTAGTGGAAAACTCCAAGTGTGAGACTCATTCCAGGTTCCTCCCCTGACTGACATTGTGTGAAGCAATTTTTTTGCCCAGACCCCAGATTGTGTCTGCAGGTACCAAGCTAAGAGCTGATACTTTGGGTCAAGTGACTAATAAAACACCCATGCAATCCATATTGGACTATCCACCACAGCTCTTGGCTGTCCCATCTCCCACATCAGCTGCTTCACCCCTACTGCACCGGGGAACGTGAGGAGATGTGGTGAATGGTTTGCCAGCTTGTGGGAATGTTGGAATCCCATGTACTTAGAATACTTCAAAGATCTTATGTTCAAAGTCAGCCTTGACAAACAATGACCAAAGTGCTTCATTCATCTCACCAGTAACTTGATCAGTGACACTCAGAGGAAACCAAAGAATTCAGCATAATTTCTACCTTGGGAAGTATAAATCGTTACATCTTCCTGAAACTGCACGTGTAGGAGGAAGAAGGTTACAGAATGCCTAGTTTCAAAGTGTTTTTTACCTGTTTTCTCAAGTCCCTCCCTTTGCTCAGCAGGAATCACTAATTCAAAGCATGAACCTGTCCTTCCCATGAGAATATTCTGAGAAATCATCCATCAAGCATGTAGCATCAGTGCACGCATATAAGTTTCTTTCTCATAGTGGCAGGTGGCAAGAAACATCTCAAGTACTCCAGGCATCAAAAGCTAATAAAGAAGAATTTTCATAGTCATTTTTAAAAATAAAAAACGTAACTTACAGCTTAGATCATTAAAAAAAAATAATAATTTCTCCAGCTTCTAAAAAACACAGCTCTGAAAGGACTGCCGTGAGATTTAGGAGCTTGAAATGGGATGTGCCACTGGAGGGCGCCATTGGGTTTTAAGAAAATAACTTTCTGCTACTTGAACGTGTCATCTTTGGACCCAGCAAGCTCTGTGAGATAAAACTGAATTTAGATCTCACTTATAGGAAAAGGAAGGGAAACAATAGTCTCTTTAAACTCAAGTGGGATTAACCAAGATTCAGTTGACAAGCTCTAAATTCCCCCAACAAAGCTGCGTTTACCCAGTCAAATGAAATAAAGAGGGATATTATGTTAAAAGATGTGTATTTTTGTAGAAGTGACAGTTGCTTAAGATCAACATTTCAATGTGAAATGAGAAAAATAGTAGGAACAAATTGCATAATAGGAATCTTCTGACTTAAAACTGGAAACCTAAGCTATTTGGGTTCCATGGGGAAATTTTTGCTCTACTTGGGTGTTTGAAACTCCCAGAGAAAAGAAAAGCTGATATGTGACTCAGCTTCTTCATCAGCCTTTGTTTGTCCTACTTTCAGCAAAGGGTAGTAGAAAAATGACAAGGAGCGTTGAAATTCTCAAGTGTTGTAGAAGGGGGTTCATAGAGGCTCTAAAACAAATTCTTATAAAATTTGGTTGTTTTGTTTAGTTCCAGTAAGCCTACAAAGAAATGGTCCCTGATATACATATTGATATTATATACACATATAATATATACACTTTATACACAGTACCTAGAACATGGTGGGAGTTTGGTAAATAATGTTAAGCAAATGTAACATATTTGTGCCAAAAAAAAAAAGTGATGGTACCTTAAGTTAATATCCAATATGCATTAGCATCCTCTGTAAAAAAAAAAAAAAAAATAGAGTATTTAATGGAGCTAAACCTTCATCAGTGTTAGTGCAGAATTTGCCAAATGAGACAGTCTATAGGAAAATAGACTGTAACAGAGAGTTAAAGATAACAGAACAGAGCATCATTGATCCAAATTGGAATTTCTCTTTTCCCACCTATCTCAGTCTTCAGTGTGAGTTTCATGGTTCCCATAGACCCTCCTTTTATTTTCCAAATGATCTTTCATTTCTTAGATTTTCTCTTCCAGGTATATGGTTCTCATTGTTTCTCAAATGAATCTAGTCTCTCTCCCATTCAACTGTAAGACCCTGGAAAGCAGGAGATAAATATTATATCTTTGTTATCTCCTGTTGCACAGCCCAGGGTGCATTATCAGGCACATAATAAATACTTTCAAATTTGCTGATTTTATCTAAAAAGAAATACGAAGAGCAAAAGAAATTTTTTCTTCCATTTGCTTGTCTTTAAAGGAGGAGAAGATGATTTCTATTAGTGAAAAGGCTTAAGAATGGCAAAGACTTAAAAAGGGACGTGGGTTAAAGTTTACTAGCACACACATGCATCACATTCCTTATACTGAGGCATTATTTATGGTAAATTACCATGCAGGCAATTGAACAATCCAAGACCTCTGTTTTAGGAAAATGAATCTAGTGACATGTGAAAGGTAGATCAGAATGGGGAGAGAGTGACATCCAATATTAGTTACTGTTTATTAAATGCCAACTCTGTGCAAGCCACTCTATGTTCATTGTTTTCGAACTTGGGAAAACTTGCTCAGAGGGAATTAAGCAATGCACTCAAAGGCCTGGCGGGAATGCATGATAGAGCTGAGTCCAGCCCAGGCAGATGCGAATCCAGAGATGGTGGTCCTTCCACTGTAGCAGGTCCTGTCTCTCTGGGATGATGGCTGTGGTCTGCTAAGCTGCACAGCCAGGAAGCACTCAGCAAGAACTGGGATATAACAGCAATGTGATATGGCTTCGGCTCTCTTCTGCCAGCTCAGCGTTCGTGGGTGGCATGGGCACCAGGCCTGTCCCCAGGTCCTCCACCTGGAATATTGTCCTTCTCTGGGTCCTCATGGTTGACTCCCTTCACTGCTTTAGGGCTTTGCTCAAACTTGAGGGCTTCTCCAACCTCTCTTTAAAATGACAGTGACCCCACCCCTCACTGGTTCTCCTTCCCCTGCTTTGTTTTTCTCTCCAGCCCTCAATCCCATCTGACATTCTATGTATTTTGTTTAATTGTGTATAGTCCACCTCCTGCCACTAGAAGTTCCATGGGGAGAGGAGTGTGTGTGTGTGTGTGTGTGTGTGTGTGTGTGTTTCAGCAAGCATTAAGAAGAACACCTGGCACAGAGTGGGCAGTTAGTAAATATTTGTGAATGAATGTTGAATCATTGAACCTAGGCAGACTAATAACTATAGCTATGGCACTGCCAAGGGCAATAACCTAAAGAGAGGAGAAGGGGACAGTAAACCAAGCTTGGGCACAGAAAGGCTGAGCAGGTGGTTCACCCAGGGTCACACAGCTGAGCTGGGAGATGAACTCATCCCCTGACTCCTAGGCCAATCTATGGCGAGGACATCAACAGCCTCATCTCCCAGAGACTGGGAGCCCCAGTGAGGGCTGATCAAGGTAGGAGAAGGCAACATTAACTGTTAATGAACATATGTCAGATCCTAGATGCCCCTGAAAAAAAGCAGAGGATTATTTTTCAGTCTGTAGCAATGGGCACTGCTAAGGATATAGTGATTTTGCTTGTGGAGGCTGAATCAGAGGTTATTATTTTATTGTCATTGTAGCCCTGTTGTACCTCTTAGAGAAACAAAGCTTACTTTAAAATAAAGCAGGAATCAAACTAATCTCCACATCTGAATTGTCACCAGAATATTAGTTAATGTCTTGGAACACGTTAACAACTTACTAAATTGCACCCTGGCAGCATCAAAAGCTCAATATAGTTTCTCCAAGAGCTTCCGCTGCCACCAGAGATGTCTAACAGACCACGAGTTAGCATTGCTTGATGAGGCAGTGACTATCCTATTTCACCTGGCTTTTCCCTAAGACTCTTCTGGGTATTTGCCTGGAAATTTGACTGTACATTCAAGGTGGCCATGTGTCTCGAATCATGAAATGTGGCCCATTGTCCTCTGTCCAAACCCACAAGATTATTTCACAAGACATCAGCCCACCATTGAGTCCCTGGAAAACTGGTTCATTGAAAGAGAGATGTGTGGTTAATTTCCTGTGGCACTCCAAACACAGCTGTCAGGCTCGGTGTTCAGCCAACCAGCGAGATGCCACTGCAAATATCTGCTGATTGGCTCTGCAGTCAGGCTGTAAATTGGAAAGCCAAAGAGTAGAGTCAGATCGGTGGAAAATAATTGCCCATTCATCAGTGAATCTAGACATGAGAAGACCTCCCAAGGGCATCATTAGAAAAATGGCTAAATCCTTGCATTCCTCAACAGCCCTTTCACGCACCGACCTTCATATGTGAAATGACCTTCATGATCATCACCATCTTCACCACCATCATCAGCATCCACAGAAGCAGAAAGTATTCATTAAGTTCCCACTGTCTGTAGTGCTGTTCTGACCATCAACCAAGTACATTATCTGGTGGCTCCAGCCTTTAGATGTTCACATCCCAAGTTAGAATCATTGGCTAAGGCTGATGCTGCTTTTCACAGAGATCAGCTTCTATCTGGCTGATGTGTTTTGTTGCAGTTGTTGTTTTAACCTTTTCAATGTCATGATTCATGCTTGTATCAGACACAGGCTACTTTGGATTCTCTGACCAGAAAGAGTAATAAGATAAGTATTTGAATATTATTTTCATGATAATAAAATCAGTTTTTTCTTTACAACAACTTTTTGAAGGGGCAGGTTTTACTGCTTTCATTTCATTTTAACTCACTGTGCTGACCCAACCCCTGCCCTGTAAGATAAGGTAGACGCTATAAGTGATAAATCAATGTGATAAATCTACAGTAAAAGTCTGGGTGAACTGCTTGAGAAATCAAGAGGCAAATGAGATTAATGAGAGCCTCACAGAGACAGAGACGCTGCCACCACCAATAAGCCTTTCACAGGTCTGTGAAGGAAATCCATGGATAAGAAAGCCTCTGTGATAAGCTCTTCCATGTGTCACCATCCCACTGCTGACCAGTAAAATACTTGTTCCCCCTTCAGACTTAACAGCACCAGAGATTGGCTCAGATAATACAAAGAATTTAAGATTGTCTCAGACACATCATTAGCATCAAAGTGTTTCCCAAGGAAAAACACAAATCAGAGTCAGCTCTCACTGACTTCTGGGCTTTCCCAAATGCCAAACACGTCTCAGATCGTTTCCTTCTTTTTTCTCCTGTTTCACATCCCTAAAATGGACTAAAAGCAATTTTTTTTCACCTGTGATTCAATGCTGATTCATTTCTTTGCTATTTCATGGTATTTCCTTTGCTATTCTCTTTGGCTGAAGCTTATCTACTTTATTCTACAATTTCCTGAAGCTTAGACTTTCCCTACCAGGTGACTTATTCAGTACAAAATGCACAGCTATCTCATAAAGGGCTCATTTTATTAATTGCTATAAAAGTATAGGATCAAGTTTGAAATACTGGCTGTATAAATAAAACTTCAGACACTATGAAAACGTGACTTGGTCTAGCTGACAGTTGTGTCCAGGTTCCATTGCCTTCCCTCCTTCATTCCTTTACCCTTATACAGGTAAACAGGCACCATTAGAATTTCGTGTCAGATGATGGCGTAAGTAATCATTACATTGGGACACTTTTGAAAGTGAAAGAAAGCACTAAAAGTAAGTAACAAGCATTAACTGAACTGTAAAGGGAGTAAACTGAGACTGTGCAGGGCAAATCAAGGTGTGGGTCACTCAGTTACTGTGTATCCCGAGGCATCCTTGTGCTGGCCATCATCCCGGCCCCGTGAGCCAGGGCTGCGTCAGGACTGCTGAACCAGGTCAGTCATCCTGTGAGACTGTACGGAATATATTTCAGTCTTTACGCACAGGGCTTTCCAAGCAAAGAAAACTAAAACCTGGGTTAGAGGACAAGCCTTAGACGTTAAAGAGTGTTAGACCTGAAGCCATCTGCTCTCATTCATAGGATAATAAAACTTATCTCTCCAGGAGCCAAATATTTACATTCCAGGGTAGGGACTTTCCCCTTTTTCTTCCTGAGAGAATTTATTTATATTCAAAAGATTGTAAATGACTGGGGAGCATAGATTTTTCTCCCTCTCTCAGGAGGGAGAGGAGGACAGCTGTCCTGCCCCTATATAAACTGACAAAGTAATAATTTGGGGGTTCCTCTCCTGTTGTGTAAGAAAACCTCTTTTGTGAATGTGCAGTGATTTTGATTGAATCTGTAGATCAATTTGGGTAGTATTTTCATCTTAACTCCATCCATGAATACAAGATGTCTTTTCATTTATTTAGGTCTTTAATTTCTTTCATCAATGTTTTGTAATTTCCAGTATATGCAAGTCTTGCCCTTCCTTGGTTAAATTTATTTTTAAGTATTTTATTCTTTTTGATACTATTATAAATGGAAGTTTTCTTAATTTCATTTTGAGTTGTATGTTGTTGGTTATACAAAAATATACCAATTTTTGCACATTGATTTTAAATCCTAAAACCTTCTAGATTCCCAGGAATATATTGCAGCTTTTCAAAGCCCCTATAGACAATTCATTCTTCAGTATTTCTTTTAAGCTTTTGTTTAGTCCATTGTTTACCCTAATTGTTATCCATCACCTCAGGGAGCCGTGGGGTACCTATATTTGCCTGTAAATGTTTTTGACAAATGACCCTAGAAAAAGGTTTTTAGCACTGAGCAAGCTTGAGTCAAGTCCGATAAAGACTAGCCTTTTGAGTGGGATCTTCCAAGCAAACACCAGGTAATTCAAATAATAACTATTCTTTGGGAATAAAGCTTTGAAAGAACTCAAGCTTTGCTCTGCTCTCTCCAGTACCAAGCATGCAGGCTGTTATTTTTCAAGGCTGCCACTGAGCTGGGGAGCAAGGAATGAGAATAGGACATGTTAAAATGCTACAAAGCTCACAATTCTCACTGAGAGTCAGGCATTTTCCTCTATGAAATGCTCCCCAGGTTTCTACTTTTGATTAATTTTTAAAGTTCTGAAAAAGTTGATTCAGATATTTTTTGCCAGTTTTTTATTACCTTCATGGAGGCTCAAATTTTCAAAAGTCCTTACTCTGCCATTTTTCCTGATGCCCTACCATGATATGGTTCTTACTATTAAGTACTAATAATCTATCCCTGATCCAGAAACCTCATCTTTACTTTCAGGATAATATGAATAAATATAGATATTAAAATGGCAGTATACCCCTATATTGGCCTTATTGAGTTGGGGATATCACTTTTGGTGTTCAAGTCAAAGTGGGATTTACACTCATTCATTCCAATAAATGATGCCATTCACTACATTTGAATTTTATCAGAGTCATGAGTCCAAGCCAAACAATATAAACACACTCAATTGTTTTCAGAGATTAGAATAGGACCTTTGGATTTTTTTTTCTGTTATTTTTCCACACTCTGTAGAGCCACATCTTGCACTTCTATGGTAGATTAGTCACCATATTCCTGACAAATTACAATGACTCTGAATGGAACTCCAAAAGAAGTACAGTCCCTAGGAAAATTAGAAAAGAAAATATAATCACAAGAAAAGAATTAATAATGGAGAACAATTTCTTTGAAATCAAACAATTCTTCCCTTTCTCTATTTAATGACAACCTACCACTTCCCCAGTTCCCTTCTTCTCTTTCCCCAATCCCAAAATAGTTCTTAATGTGGAGCAAATGCATAAGTAGGATCTCAGTTGAGATTATTGGATTATCTGTTCATGAGGCTAAGATTATGGCTTTCACATCCTCCCAGGCATAAGAACACCAGCTCATTGTATACAACATCATCAACCCTCCAGCAAATGAATACTTTTTCATGAGCAAATCAGCTAATATTATTAAACTTTAACAGGTACTGTAGAAGGTACAATGTTAGGTATAAAAATTATCTAAGCATCATTCCATCACTCAAAGAACTGTCTGTATTTGTCAATAATAAAGTAGCTATCTTAGCCTGGGGGGTTGGAAATCAGAGTCTGAAGCAAAGGCATATGTGTTACTGTGATGTTAAGGAGGACAGTCCCAGGGAACAACAGCAAAAGGCAGAGGGAGCTATGCAGGGAAGGAGGAGGAGCAATCATACAACATGGTTTATCGAATTAGCTGCTGCAGGGACTGATGAGCAATCCCACAGAATCATCCTCTGAGAAGGCTTATAACATCTCAGAACAGTTGATCCAGGGGAAGAAATGTAGTTAGAAGGTTGTTAATTGATCCACTGAGTCTAGTGCCCCATTTCCCAAAGGTTCACTTTCCTCACTCCTGGGTGGCACATGCATCGTTACTAAGCCGTGCTCATCACACTGCAGCTTGAGGAAATCCAGGCATGAGAGGGATCAGGAAAATGCTTGTGCCTGAGGGAACATTTGAGTCCAACTCAGAGGCACAGGGGGGACTGCGGAGATGAGGTGGAGGTTGTGGGATAAGGGAGAGCAGACAGACGTTGTAACAGGGAATAGGGAAATTGGTGGTTTAGATGCAGACAAGTGTCTTAGCAGCGTTCTCCCAGAAGTGGAGCTTGAGATGAGGATTTGAGTACAACAGTTGGTTTGGGAGGTGATCCCAAGAAGCCCAGCAGAGGAGTGGGAGTGGGAAGGGAGAGAAGTCAATCTACATGAGTCACAGGAGCAGGTTACCAATGAGGTGCTCCATCCCTGTGGAGACCTCTGGGAGGTCACTTAGAGCACACCATGGAGGGCTCATTCACTTGGGGGTGAAGAAGCTGGAGTATTTACCTATTTACCTCCATTTTCATTGGTTGTAGGCTACTCCTAGCGGCGTCACCTCTCTGGTATTCTGGCCACCTTTAGTGTAAGCCAGTCATGCTCCTGGTTAGAGAACTCCTCAGCAAAGTCACAGATGATTTCAGGAGGAAGCCATTGGCATTTAAGAGAATGGTTCGTACCAAGGGTATATGAGCTGGGTGCTGATAGCATCTGCTTGAAAAATTGAGGCATATTTGCAGAACAGTGAGTTATACCATTGGGCAGGAATTGGGAGATTTATAGAGCTGGGCTGCAAGTGCCTTTAGGGGATTAGTAGGTGAGGTAAATAACTGATGTGAAGGGGACCAGCACAGGGGTTTTCATGACAGTCTAGCCTCTACTCATATCCAGCTGATTATGGGGTTGTGGACCCCATGTCACCAGATCTCTCAATGTTTCAAAAGAAGCTGGAAATCTAATTTGTGTGTGTGTGTGTGTGTGTGTGTGTGTGAAATGCTTCATGTTTAAATATGAGCAACTAATTAATAATTTAAGAAAAGGAGTCTGCTAACTGAACAAAGTCTACAGATTGGGAATAAACAGCCCACAGGCTGGGTGCAATACCTAATGTGATGTAACAGTGGGACAGATTGGAAAACATTCAGTAAGGTCGAGCTGGAGCCATATTATGAAAAAACTTGATTTGCAGAGATCTAGATACTAGAGACACAATTCATTATTTGAAAAATGATACATGAAGGAAAAAAATAAAGAAACCAACATAATTTTTCTTGATTATCCTATACAAACTGTATCTCAGAGAAACTGAGATACAAATACTGATGAAGAAAGATTTCTCTTTATAGAAGTCTTGGAGGCATGGAGATTTGTTAAATTGGTTTGTCCTAGAAAACCAACGAATTATTTGAGCCTGAAAGTGGAATGATATGAGCTCTGCTAGAAAAAAATTAATCAGGTGATGGAGTAGAGAATAGATAGAAAAGGGAGGAGCAAAGGATGAAAGGCAGGGAGTCTTAAGGGGCTACAGATATATTTTGGGTAAAAGATCAGGAATGCCTGGATAGAATTTGCATTAAAACAGACATTCAATGGAAAGGAAGGGCAAGGCACAGTGAAATGTGGATGTATCAGTACAAACAAAACACTACACTCATACTGGAAAAAAACATTCAAAGGGCCCAAGTCATCCTGAAAGTTTAAGAGCTGGATGAGAAGAGACAAGTGGGGTGTGAAGTGCTACTTCAAGTGGGGTGGTGCTGTGCCCCCTGCCCAGCCACGGTGTGGAAAGGTGGGCCTCACCCCATTGACACTACACCCATGCAGATGTACCAGAACAGCCCACAGAAGGCAGAGCTAAGGAACTGAGAAAGCTATGAGTAATAAGTCAAGGCACTGAGCCACTAAGTCAGAAAGACCAAAAGGGTCAGGGCAGGTTCCAGACCAGCTATGGAGCGTATCCTTCACCGTTTCCTTCTACCTTCCAGGGTTCTCAGACCCACAGCTTCCAACACTGACACCTGAACTCTCTCTCTCTCTCTTAAGGAACATCACCCCAACCTTTGCTCAGGTTTCTCTTCATCCTGTCCCCTCTCCCCAAATCAACTCATACCTGACCTCTGCCCTGTCCTTTCACGCTTTTGCTCTAGCTCACAGGATAAACCAACTGGTGCAGGCACTGCCGATGCCGCAACTCAAATCCTCTCCACCCACCTCGAGTTCACCTGCAGCTGCAGTGGACAGTCCTGCTCATTATGTCCATATTCAGTGCCCCATCCTCCTCCCTCTGCCTGAGGCTTTCTCTTGTGCCATAGGAACTCGCTCAGTCCATTCACACAGCATCCTGGATGGTCCAGGGATTAAACACCCCAGGAGTTGGCTGGGCACAATGGCTCACGCCTGTAATCCTAGCACTCTGGGAGGCCAAGGCAGGAGGACTGCTTGAGCTCATGAGTTCGAGACCAGCCTGAGCAAGAGCAACACCGCGTCTCTAGTAAAAATAGAAAAATTAGCCAGGCATGGTGGTACGCACTTGTAGTCCCAGCTACTCGGGAGGCTGAGGCAGTAGGATCACTTGAGCCTGGGAGTTTGAGGTTGCTATGGGCTAGGCTGATGCCATGGCACTGGCCCGGGCAAGAAAGTGAGACTTAGTCTCAAAAAATAAAATAAAATAAACACCCCAGGAGTAGTCCTCAACCAATGAGAGGTGAACGTCAGGAAATAAGCATCCAGTTTTCAAAGGAATAGTCCTGATGTGCATGTCTCACATTTCCTTAGAGGATCTTCAGCTGGAGGGAGGCCCCATTGCCGTTGCCAACAGTAGTAATTCTCTCTCTCTCTCTTTTTTTTTTTTTTGAGACAGAGTCTCACTCTGTTGCCCGGGCTAGAGTGCCGTGGTGTCAGCCTAGCTCACAGCAATCTCAAACTCCTGGGCTTAAGCAATCCTCCTGCCTCAGCCTCCCGAGTAGTTGGGACTACAGGCATGCACCACCATGCCCGGCTAATTTTTTTCTATATATATTTTAGTTGGCCAGATAATTTCTTTCTATTTTTAGTAGAGACGGGGTCTCACTCTTGCTCAGGCTGGTCTTGAACTCCTGACCTCGAGCGATCCACCCGCCTCGGCCTCCCAGAGTGCTAGGATTATAGGCGTGAGCCACCGCACCCGGCCGTAATTCTCTCTTTAACACAACTTTTATTGGCTTTTCTCCCTTCACTGTCTGACTTCCTCCTCCCTGGAATCACTTCTTAAATAAACTGCCAGCGTCAGAGTCCTTGTCTAAGGGTCTGCCTTTGGGAGAACCCAAAGCAGACACTACCTAGTCTATCTTTCTACAGTTCATTGTGTTATTCGGTTGTCCTCTTTGGATTACATCATATAAGGTTTGAGTGCTTACAGATACCCTTTCTAGAGGGAAAGAAAAGCCTTTTCATATAGAGGAGAGACAGTAGAGGTGGTAATTGTGATTTGGGGCACAATTGTGGACCAATAGAAGAGATACTTTGAGGCACACAGAGCCTATAAATAACCCCACAACACACCACCTAAACCCATACCTATTAGTTTTTGCCCTGTGTGAAGATGAGAACATGCCCTACAATACTCACATTTACAATTACAATGGAACAAATTGAAATTGAGGTTTCATGCCTGGACAAGCCACTTTGTTCATTAGAAAAAAATTTAAACTACTTTTTTCATGGGAATCAATTTGAACTGCAAATGATGAAGGTAGTAAAGGCTGAGGAAAGCCAAAATTGGTGCTACTAGATACAACCATTGATTAATAACCTGGTGTGAACCAAAATAGCTAAGTAGCATTCAAATTAAGTCTTTGAGCCTTATAATTGAATTTAAATGGAAAAAAATTTTAAAAGCCAAAACCGTAAGATGGTTTCCTTACAGTTTTCATTGCTATCCTATAAATCAATGTCAAATTTAATGTGCAGATAGTCCACTTTTATATTTAAAATACATTATACCCAAAGTAGGGGGAATGGTACAGAAATGGCCAGAGTACTGGCAAGTGTGTCATTTCTCTTTGCATAAATTTATTTTCCTACATTTTCCATCAGCTTTTTGCCTTCTGGATTTCTTATAAGCCATCAATCTTTTAATCCATGGTGTTGTATTTATTTATTGAGCAGCTCCCATATTAAACCATAATTCCAGGCTCACGGAACACAGATGAATTATGTAGAGTTCTGAGCCTCCAGGAGCTGTGGTCTGATAGGAGAGTGAGCTAACATAAAGGACTAGATTATCAAATCGAACCCACATGAATCAGAGATCTTACCCACCAAGGAGCATTATTAGTGATTCAAGGATACAAGCATTCAGGAAGCACAGACAAAGCAGAGGGAAGTCTGAGATCAGTGTTCACATTTGCAAAATCTCAAATGTATCAATGTAAAATTGATAATATTGGTACCCTTTTCCCAAGGTTGTTGAAATGATTAAATGAGATCATTGCTGTGTGAAATCCTCAGCCTAGTGCCTAGAGACAATGAGGGGGAGCTATTACTGTTAAATAAGTGGCAGATCCAGGGTTAGTTTGCCTGGCACTCAGTCTATGTCTCCTTCCTCTATGATATTCCTTAGAAACAGAGCCAGCAGGGATAGGCAAGCAGTAATTCCATCTTTGTCTCAATGACTGCACAGGCTCAAGGGATATATATGGGGTCTTTTCTGTGCATCACTGCCTGATCTCCAGACACCATTCCTGCTTATTATTGTCTGTAACTCAACACTTCTTTTACACAAGTGTCAGACTCCTGCCTCAAGGGATCCTGGCCCCGGGGAGTCATTCTCAGCTGCATCTGAGCGGAAACTGATACCAAAGAGTATGGAACAAATGAAGACAGAGGAGGCTTTGCTTCCCAGGTATCTACTCCCAGGAGATGTATTATATTCAGATAGAGTCAAAAATCAAACACAGTGTTAAAGATCAAGGAAATTAGACTACATGTTTTACTGCCCTGGCAAGAGTGAAATGATTGACTCATTTATGTTGATCAAAGTCATGCTCCCTGAGCTCAAACAGCCAAGAGATCATACAAAGGAGGTAGTCCTCTAACAATGGGCTCTCATCTAGAATCATCTGGCAGCTTTGTAAGATACCAATTCACTGCCTCCACTCCAGACCAAATCACAGGAGATGGACCCCTGGCCTCAGTACTTTTTAAGTGCATTCTAGGCACTTAAAATGTACAACCTAATATTCTAATGTGCAGCCTGATATTCTAACATTAGGACTATAAAACTGAGAAATAATTTTATAGTCCTAACACTGCCACTTAACATAAAAGAGCATTTTGGAACTATATTATCTGAAAGTCCCTTTTGCCATGTAAAGTAACATATTCACAGGTTCCCAGATTAGTATGTGGACATTTTGTGGGGGGGGGTCTCTTATTGTGCTTACCACAATGATAGGGGAAAAGTGAGATCACCTTTGGCTGCCTAAATGGGTAGATTTCAAAAACTGCCTAGACCCCAAGAATGAGGCTTCCAGAGTTTTATCCACCACCCAGAAAAAGGCAGAGAGATTTCAGGTAAAACTACTACCCCCTGTTTTCCTTTTCCAATCCCCCCTCCCAAACCGACTCTTGATAAAATATTAGGCTTCCCTGCAGGCTACCCAACAAAGGCCTTAATGCTTTTTACCGTAAGTAGATTGGGAGTGGGGGGGAATTAAAATTATGATTTTCCCACTTTTATCAAGAAAAACGTGATTTAGTATAAAAAAGAGAGGAAAAGGCCCTAAACATGCTGAATCAGTGCTACTCCTTTTCTTAGCTGGGACGTGCATGTACCCTAGGCACGTGCATGTACCCAGCACATTCACTAGGCTGACATTGTCCTCCAATTGGGAATCCTTTTAAAGAAGGAAGGAGAAACTTGTTATTCTCCCTCTTACTATCCATGGGAACCAAACCCTGCAAACAGACAGGTGTCATGATGCAGAAACCTTTTCAGAATTTCCCCAGGATGAATATCCCATTTTCTCTACCATTTCTAATCATCGTGTGGATGAGGGATTCTCTTCCTCCTACGGTCTCACCTTAAACTGCTTGCTATTGCAAAGGAGATACTTTGATAGATTACAAATTGTTTTCTGTAACTGACCTAGACATAACATCACCACTTCCTGATTATATTGATATGTGTTTCTATTATTTGCTTATTTGCGCCTCCAGAAACAATTCTTTTTTGTTGTTTTACTGTAAACAGCATTGCAAGGTCTCTGTATTAAATCATAATTATTTACCCATACAGTTCATGCACCTTTGTCCCTGGGGAATCTGGTGACGTGAATTTACAGGAACATCAGGGTATTTCTCACCAACAGTTTCCTGTTATTGATATGCTTTTGTTTAGTTGTGATCTTTTTTTTAACGCATTCAGTTTCTCAAGGGAAAAATAAACAGACATGTGACAATTATCACAGTCATGGGATCTCATCTGGGGACCTCACAAATGTGTTTTCATCAGGGACAGGGCCCTTGGGCAAGGCCAAATGCTGTGGGATTGTATAGGCAGACAATTGGTTATCATTCATTTGTTCTCAATTTTCCCACGTGCTTCAGATAGCTATCTCAGTGAATGTGATTATGTCATGTGGAAGAAATTCCACAGTCTCAAAAGAGCCTATCCTAAAATAGAAAAAAAAAATAGAGAGATTTATCGATAAGAAATAATTGATTTTTCTGAGCTCTGAAATATAGGAATCCAAGGTTTGATTTTTCATTTACCAAATAGTTACATTAATTAACACTCTCATGAGCCTAGGTGTTCTTGCCAACTAATGTAGAAAACTGTATTACTTAATTACTGAATTGAGACTTTACAAAACTTGGAAAGATATGAAATTGTACTCAAGTTTTTCAGTCTTTCTTTATCATTATTCAAGTATACATTCATCATAATTTTCAATGTCCACTTTTCATTGAAAAATGAGAATCCTTATCCTCAAAATCATTGGGGAAGACAGCTGTTTCTATAAATCCTCTCTTCTATATCAATACGCTGTGAAATGTGAGCTGAAGACCTACATCAGCAAATCACTTTCTAGAACTGTGTTGTCCTAGATGGTAGCCACTAGCCACGTGTGGCTATTTAAATTTAAATTAATTAAAATTAGATAACAGTAAAAATTCCATATCTTTGGCACACTAGCCACATTTCAAGTACTCAATAGCCACGTGCAGCTAGAGGCTATCACATGGGACAGCATAGATTATTGAACACTTCCATCATTCTACAAAGTTCTCTCGGGCAGCAATGCAGATGCAACATGCATTAAAATCTGGTAAATATTAAAAGAAAGTTAACATCTTTTGAGATGAACATTTACTGGTGGAAATTACAGCTGGACTTTTCTTATGTTTGAAAATTTTCATTTTTTTTTATTTCCTACAATGAAAGCAAGCCTCTTAAACCTAACACCTCCCCTCAGTTTGTGCTCCTTTCAGAAACAAGTTCGTAATGTATACAGATCTGCTGAACGTGAAAAATGAATCAAGAATATGAAAATCCTTGTGAGGCAATAGTGCACCCTGCAGGGATAGTGTTACCGTGGCCAGCTGACAATCTGCCTGATGCTTATTTGTTTTCCTTCCTCCCTCCTTTAAAACGTCAAACAAGTCCAGGCTTAGGCAGACATCACATTATAGCATGTAAATGTAGGAGAAATCATTTGTTTGAAAATGCCCTTTATAAGCTGTTTACCCTTGGCATTAAGCCCCTTCCTTCTATACAGTCTCTCAAATTTTATTACCTTCCTCCTCACCCCCAGACTTACCTCCAGCCTGGTGGCTCCTGAAATATACTAAAGAGAAGAACTGGGAAAAATTCTCCACTCAGATTTTGAGTTCTGGATCTGCCACTTACCTTGAACCACATGACCTTGGGCAGGCTACTTCTCCTTTCTGAGCAATAACATCTCACTGCTACAAAATGTGGGATGCTGCTAAGAATACCTACTTCCCAGGGCTGTGAAGGCCTAATGTGGTCATAGATGTGACAGCACATGTGAGTCATAGAGCACAACACAAATCCAAGTGACTGTCGTCGATAGTTGGCCATGAGGTGCTGAGGCCCACACCACCTGGGAGTCCCACGGAAGGACAAACAGAATCCCTGATGTTTTCAATGTATGGAAAGTCCAAGGAAAAGTGGACTTGCCAATAGTAGGATGCATTTTCCAGCTCATTTTAGAAGTGAGGAAGTCAACACTTAACATCAAAATATTCGTCCAAGACGGTACAAGTCTTGGCCATTCAGAGCCACTGAATGTTGTATGTTGAAGTTCCTTATTAGAAACTAATCTAATTATTTAAGTCATCTAATTGGGTATTGTTTTTAAAAGTCTGTTCAATAAGAAGTAATATAAATGTAAACATAACAGAGCAAACAAAATCACCGAGTAACAAAAAAATAACAGTGGAAACATTTATCCAAATGGAGTGTTTATCATTTATAGACATTTGGTTCTGTTTTTCCACTTAAGCTTCTCTAGAAGATTCTTTTCCCAGGAGAGAGAAAAATAGCTTTCTTCTATCCCTTTTGTACCTAGTCACCTCAGATTTGGTTCTAGGGAGAAGAATTTCCCTGTTGATGAAAGCATGATTTATTTCCAAGTTCATGAAATGAAACTCTTGCCAGGGCTGTACCGGCAGGGCCATTCAGGCAGCAAAATCCCTCACCAGGCTTCCAGCAAGCCCAGCGGCTCCCTTCCGCCGTCTGGAGATTTACACGGTCAGGGTGATGCTCAAGCTCTGAAACCACAGAGCCAAATTCTCTGTTGGACATCTGAACAGGGCATTGCTCTGAAGTTTCTCTTTTAATTAAAATTTCAATTTAAGTGTAAAATTTATCATTTGGAGGTAACTAACCTTCCTCAGTTTCTTCATCTGCAAATTGCCTATCCCAAAGGGGATATTGTGAAGACTGCATACATTATCCCATTTCAAGTGACAGCACAGTGCTTGGCACATGGTACAGGCACAATAAGTAGAAGTTGACCTTCTTCTCCCTCTTGTATTTGTGTCGTCAATTGAATGTAAGGAGCGTTGATTGAATGCGCGGGACCCAGCTAGCACTGGGAGGGGAGCAATGCTAAACAATGGTCTCTGCTCTTGAGCAGTTTACACTCTAGGAGGGGGATAAAACAAGCACACAAATAACTATCACTGAAGGCAGAATGTGACAAGTGCCTAAGAGCGTAACAAGCAAACTTCTGTGGAAGCACACAGGAAGGAGAAAGAGTTTCAGGCTGGGGAGATTTCGGATGGTTTCACGGAGGAGGTGGCATCAGCACTATCTTTTAAAGGGTCATAGGATATCCGTGGTGCAGATAGGGAAGAAGAGCATGAACCACTGGATGAAACAGAAGGAGCAAAAGCATGGCAGGAAAAGAGAAGGGTTTTAGGAAATGGGGGTTAGTCCTGGGAGTTGGAAGAGCTATGCCTGAGGGGAGCTGCAAGAGGTCAGCTGGAAGGGAACAGCATGGGCAAGATTATAAAGGCCTTGAATGCTGTGCAAAGAGTTTGGACCTTGGACCCAGGGCCAGGGCCTCTCAGCCTTTTCCTTGTTGTGACACACAAAGAAAATAACTGGGTTTGTACAGCACACTGGGGTAAATGGATGAGACTGCCTTTGGCTGGAGGCCATAGCCTGGAGCTGCCCCAAAAGCAAAAGGGGACAATATCTCAGCACACCTGGAACCTATTTGTGGCACACCTGGATCCCAAGGCACATGGGGCAGAGGAGAGGAATCTCTGCTCTAAGCAATGGGGATAAGGGAGGCTTTTGCACAGGAATGTTCCAGCACCAGAACTCACTACTGAATTGTCAACATTCCAAACCATCGGTGCATATGTCATGGCTGAAGTCCACAAAGTGGTGACTATCTACAGAAAAAAAGACACAACTGTGCACTGGACTCCTGTTTAGCCTTCTGTTTGCAAAGTTAATTGTTTAAATAAGCGTGCCCGACTTAATAATATCTTAATACGTAGAAGTGCCACTTATATCTAGCTTCCTGATGGGAAGTGCGAGTCTTATGAAACCAAACAGGTTCATATCTGAATGATCTAAATCAAATTTTCACTCTTCCAGAATAAGAAAGTTACAGAAGTAAACTTCGTAATTGTTTTTCTTAACTGTAAAACCTTTGCTTAAGTTTGGTGCTTTGGCAATAACATATCTTCTCAATTGTTCCGACACTTTTCTTTAGGGAGACTTCAAATAGGTACAAAAAACTAAAAATTATAAGAGAAAAGCCTTGTATCCAGCATGAAAGAAATAGCCAAGCTTTGCTTTTCTAACCATGTAGGTGTTGAGTAACTTTGTGCACAGCTAGACCATTCTAAAGTTTTCCAGAATCCCTATGAATATTCAGTCATTTCACCTCTCCTTGTGTGACGCTCCATTGGCGCCTTACAGGAAAGCCTGTCGTACATAAATCTAATAAGAGATAGAAAGCAGAGTTGGACCCCAAAATTAAAGGAGACAGTCATATTTTATTTTTGTGTATATGTCATCTTTGATGAAGATGATGAAAACTAAATTAAAATAGTCTAATATAGGAAAATAGAAAACATATGATAATTTCTCTCTCTCTCTTTCTCTCTCTTATTTTGGGAGAAGGAGCATAAATGCCTACTTAGATGATGTTGTCTTTTACTGTTTTATCTCTGAAGTCAAAGATATTTTTAAATGTGCTTGAACTACTAGGAAAAAATTAAATATGAGTTGTCAGATTATTTCAACAAAAATATTAGACATGCTTGATAAAAATACAAAGATATATGCATGTATGTGTGTATGTACATAAATAACATACATAATAATAGTGTGCTGGAGGCAGCTTGTACTGGCATAAGAAAGTCAAGGTATGTGTCTCTTTCTAGCCCCAATGCCAGTGATGTCAAGTTGGTAGCTTGATATCGTCCATGGTGGAATATTTACATAATGAAAATTAGCAGGCAATACCAATTAGGGATTTTACCCCCAGAGAACCAGTTATTAGACATTTACCACCACAGTGTATATGTATATGCATGACTACATGGGTATGTGCATATATATATTCATATACATATATACACACACACATATATATGTATATGTTTTGAAGGTTATTAAGTAGGGTGAGAATAGATGAAGGCTATGAGAAAAGAGACTTCATTATCAAGAAAACGTGAGCAGTGACAAGGAGAGTGGTGAAGCTCAATGTGTACTCCAGGAACACAGGATCGTGTGCTGTGGCAGGGTGAAAGTGTGTGAGGAAGAGGGTAGGAGGTAGGTATGGAGAGGTTTCTTGGTGACTGAATGTAAAAGACGTTTAAGCCTTGCTAGGAATTCTGGAAGTACTGATATGCATCTTGTAAAAAACGACAAATAGCCAGGCACAGTGACTCACGCCTGCAATCCTAGCACTTCGGGAGGTTGAGGAGGGAGAATTGCTTGAGGTCAGGAGTTTAAGACCAGCTTGAACAAGAGAGAGACACCTGTCTCCACAAAAATTAGAAAAATTAGCCGGGCATGGTGGCTCACGCCTGTGGTCCCAGCTACTTGGGAGGCTGAGGCAGGAGGATCTCTTGAGTCCAGGAGTTTGATGCCGCAGTGAGCTATGATCACGCCACTGCTCTCTAGCCCAAGGGACAAAGCAAGACCCTGTCTCCAAAAAAAAAAAAAAAGAAAGAAAGAAAAAGAAAAGAAAAAAAAAACAAGTGGAGCAGCTAAAGATGAGAGGCAGTAAAGCCAGTTAGGGAGCGATTTCTACCATCTGTATCAGAGATGAGAGAAACTGAACCAAAGCAGTAGCAGTGAGGGCAGTGGGGGTAGAGGGAGAAAGGCACAAAGATAAGAGTGATTTTAGACTTAGAATCAACAATATTTGATAACTAATTTGATGTGGCAAGTGAGGCAGAAAGAGAAGTAAGAAAAAAGTGGTGGAGAATGTAAGAGATGGGTCAGGATAGAAGATTAAAAAACCAGCATGGGCCGGGCGTGGTGGCTCACGCCTGTAATCCTAGCACTCTGGGAGACTGAGGCGGGTGGATCGCTCGAGGTCAGGAGTTCGAGACCAGCCTGAGCAAGAGCGAGACCCCGTCTCTACTAAAAATAGAAAGAAATTATATGGACAGCTAAAAATATATATGTAGAAAAAATTAGCCGGGCATGGTGGCGCATGCCTGTAGTCCCAGCTACTCAGGAGTCTGAGGCAGTAGGATCGCTTAAGCCCAGGAGTTGGAGGTTGCTGTGAGCTAGGCTGACGCCACGGCACTCACTCTAGCCCAGGCAACAGAGTGAGACTCTGTCTCGGAAAAAAAAAAAAATATATATATATATATATATAAACAGCATGGATGTAATTAATGACTGATATATGTTGGGATATTTAAACATCTACCATAGATCACACAATTGTGTGAATCTACTCTCAACACTATGTCAGTTAAAACCAACAACACCTAAGTCTATATGTGGAAAGGTCTCAAGTAGGAGTTGATTCCTCAATTGACAGTCTGGAGGGACAATCAGGTGTTCCTGTATTAGGGTTTTGTCAGATGAATGAAGCAAAAATCCAGAGGTCCAAACAAGTTTGGGGACTTGCCAAGAGTTGTTCTGTTTTAATTTAATATTTTAAGCTGGTGTACCGTGAAATCCCAGATGAATAAGGAAGGAAGTGGAGACGTGGAAAGGTTGATGGATTTGGGACTGGAAATCGCAATATGGCTTAAGAGTTTTGACGGTGTGAGTAATTGGGCAGATTGAAAGGAGGGCAGGCTATACTCAGAAAGCAAAGTATCTGAATTAGTGATTTGGAAAGTAGAGCAGTTGTGAGTGATTACGGTCCTAAGTAGACTGGATTTACTGGGTAGAGACAGGGGGAGAAGGCACAGTAGATGAGAAGGTCCTGGTGTTGGATGGCTTGTCCACAAGATTATAAAGTGTTCCAGGATGACTACTTGACAGGACACCTGTGAGCCAATAGTCCAAATCATCAGTGATGGAGGGGAAGAGAGCTGGAGGCTGGTAGGTGACCAGCAAGGAGGGAGAAATGGTGGCATCATGGTTGATTGGGGTGAATCTTAAATACCCAGGGTTTTTGCTTCATTTTCACAAGCAGAAGAGGAATACTGTCTGGCATCAGATTGTCAAGATTGGGAGGTCCCTAAAGCCCCCAAACTTCCTAACCTGTAGAAGTCTAAAGCCATCTCCAAGATGTCTGTGGTTTTGCAAGTGACCAATGTTTTTATGGTCTCCTCTGCTTTTTAGGATACTGCTTCTGGTTGTACTGGATTCATCCAGACATAAAATTAACTCCCTCTCTGAGTTCCATCTAGTAAAACCTCACTCACCTTAGGGATTTGAGAGCAAGGTAGGCATTGCTGAAGTTTTTGGGTTTGTTTGAAGGGGATGGAAAATGCATTTACAATGAAACAGCACAAACAACTGCAAATTAAATCATAGCCATCTCTGTCCTTGAAATGTCCCCCAGCTAACCCACCAGTGAGTGGTTTGAGCTTCACACATCTTACCTGGACCCAGCCTCCATCCTCTCTCTCCTCTGCTCTGCTCTCTCATGTCTCTCACCCTATCCAGTCTAAGAAATGGAATCTTATTTTAATTGTTTAGATAAACTTGCTAACATCTCCATTTCCAAAATGCTTAAATCCTTGTCTACAATTGACATGGGAATCTCTAGCCTAGGGCATTATGTAAGTGAGGACTGTTCACATGAAGAACAGAACACAGGAAGTAACAGGCTTTGTAGACAGCTGGAGAGGCAGCCCTGTATCACTGAGCAGATATCAAATGACCCTTTTTCTCCCCACTAGAGAAACAAATTCCTTTCCTTCTTCACGCAGAGGAATCCTCTCTTTCCTAAAGCCTTAGTATCAACACCTCCAGTCTCCGAGGATCCCATCTTTTTTCACTGATTGGTTCTTCTCTAAGGGAAACTCTGGTGTCAGATGTTACAATAGCATTATTTTGTTCTCCACCATTACTCCTCTTTACTACTTCCTGCCACTTTTTTATCCAGGTCAGGTTTGCATCGGAGCTAATGGGGGACTCCTCCAGTGCAGACAATCAGTGTGCTCAGGCATGCCATGGACTAGAAAGGTCCCAAAGCCTTTAGAAGCCTGTCAGTCATGCTGCCTCTTTAAGGGAAAGAGGCTCCCAATGGCATTTATCTGCCCAAGTTGCCATAACTTTTACCACTGCCACTGAGTAAAACTGAGCTAACTACTGTTGCCACAGCCAATTTGACCAGAGGTCAATGCCTGTGCTAAAGGAAAGGCAAGTGTGAATGGAGGTGATGTGCTCTACCCTACGCAATGAGGACCCTCCATAGTGCACGGTGGCACACTGTCCCAATCGTCTTAGTGCTGCTATAACAAAATATCTGAAACTGGCTCATTTATGAAGAACAGAAATTTATTTTCTCACAGTTCTGGGAGAAGTCCAAGATCAAAGCAGATTCAGGGTTTGGTGAGGACTGCTGTCTGCTTCCAAGATAGCACCTTGTTGCTGCACCTTCACATGACAGAAAGGGTGAACGTTGTGGCATCACACGGCAGAAGAGACAGAAGGGCAAAAAGACCTAGCTAGTTCCCTCAAGTCCTTTGTAAGGATATTCATCTCATTCATGAAGGCAGAGCCCACATGATTTAATCACCCCTGAAGGCCCCATCACTTAATACTATCATGCTGGGTTTTAGGTTCCAACATATGAATTTTGGGGAGACACACACATTCAAACCATAACACCAATCAAATCCTTTCTTTGGGCAGTCAAATGCTAGAATAAACCAACAGAAAGTGTGTGTTCAAAAATGGTTTTAATTTAATTTTGACAGTATCTATCCACATTGATTGCCCTCTTTTCCTACCCCCAAATTGAATCTTTTGTGTTTTGCCTAAACTTTTCTTTGTTTGTTTTCTTAAGAAGCATACATTATTCTAGGCTCTCGTAACTCAAATAGAGGACAGCAAGATGTAGATGTATGAGTTGGGTGGATAATCCAATAATTAAATCCGTCAGTGGTCCTCTGTTTCAACTCAGTTAACCTCTATGGAAAGTTCAAAGATATCTTCTCTGAAAATGCAACATCAAGATCTGTGTCCAACACCTTTTGTGCACCATCTTAAATACTTTCTACCCTCTCTTATTTCAGCCACTGCAAAGGCAACTGGGGCTTTGACAAACTTCATGAGATACAACTTTCAGTGCTTTCCCTCATAGCCATGCTGAGAACCTCTCACTTTATGCCCTGGGGCCTCTCCATCACCATGAAGTTGGATGTACAAGGGAGCAAGCACAACCTAGAAGCAGGGGAGTTTATTAAGTATGTATATTTGAAAAAGTAACTGAATTAGTCTTACCAAGTCTAATGTTATTCTATTCTCCTTCTGAACATGCTTTAACTACTCTTTCGACATTATCTTCTATTTTAATATTGTTGTCAAAATTTAGTTTTACCTTTTTAAGCACATGTACACACAAACATACAATTCATAATCATTTTCATGTCAATTTTCTATCAAATTTATCAACTTTTAAAACATTGATTTCTGTGTTCTCAATTGTGTATTTAATTCCATGCATTTTGGCTTTTTTTTTCCTTTTGTTGAGGTGATACAATAACAGTTCTTTCACTGAGGATCTATGGATAGTAAACTCCTTTCGTCTTGTATATCTGTAAACATTATTTGGCCCTCATTCTTGAGTGACAGTTTATCTGGATATAAAAAGTCTTGTTGCTGGGTGTGGTGGCTCATGCCTGTAATCCCAGCATTTTGAGAAGCCAATGCAGGAGGATAGCTTGATCCCAGGAGTTCAAGACCATCCCAGGTAACATAGCAAGAACGCATCTCTACAAAAAATAAAAAAAATTAGCCAGGTGTGGTGGCATGTGTCTGTAGTCCTAGCTACTCAGGAGACTCAGTCAGGAGGATCACCTGAGTTTAGGAATTCAAGGCTGCAGTGAGCTATTATTGCACTACTACACTGCAGCCTGGGCAACAGAATGAAACCCTGTCACACACACACACACAAAAGTTTTGTTGATAGTCCTTTTCCCTATACATTGAAGATATTATTCCAGTTTCTAGTGACATATATTGCTGCCAGTAAGAAATCTGCTGCCAGACCAAAAACTATTCCAGACCAATTGCTATTCCTTTGAATGTAATCTGAAATTATACTCAAATTCCAGAATTTGGAAATTTCCAGAGTGTAATCTGTGTTTTCACTCTGGAAACTTTCAATTTTTTTCTTTTTATCACTAATGTTCTGCAGTTTCATTATGATATTAAAAATATATCTAAGTGTAGATTTACTTGTTTTTATTTTTGCCATTGGAGTACATTTTCAATCTGAGAACTGCTGTCCTTTTTTTGATTCAGCCTTTATTCTTTTGCTGTTTCTCTACAATCCTCCTTGATCTTTTCTTCCAGAATGCCAATGAAGGAGAAGCCAAGTGTCTCCAATATGACTTTTCACTGCTCATTAGGTTTTTATTTGTCTCCATATGCTTCATTATGGCCAAATTTCTCGGAACCATCTACTAATTCATAATTCTATCTCTGTATCCAGTCCAGGGTTTACCTCACCTACTGAATATTTTATTTAACAATTATATTTTATATTCCCAGGATTTCTAACTGGTTCTCTTTCATAACCATTTATTTTTAACACATTTATTTCTGTTCTAATTGCATGCATGTATATATTTTTGTGTAAAAATCTGAGTAAATCTATTTAGGGCCCTCAGTTATATAAAAATTAATTTTACTTTTAGCAAATTCATGTTCCAATTGGTGGGTTTTTTTTGTTTGTTTTGTTTTGAATCTCAACACTTTTAATTTTTTATTTAAAGCTACTATATGAGAAAAACGGCAGGAAAGTCCTGAAAATAAAATAATAGCGAAAATATACTGAATAGATTTATAATGTAAAAAATACATATACAGGAGAGATATCTGTTGAATCAGTAAGTCTCAGAGACAGTCATACACTGTGATGTTATCTATGTGAGAAAGAGCTAGAAAAGTTGCTTGCCATGCGGAATCAGTCTCAGCATCAGGAGGATGTTCTTCAGGAGTATTCCTCATGAAGGGACAGACAGTCACACCACAAGCACTCAAGCCTGGCACCGCCACTTGCTGTCTGATAATTATGAGATTGGTGGTTTTATTGGATGTCTTTCTTAGCATGTATTTTAGAATTCTGGTGTGCAGACATATTTTGAGGTGAAATTTTTGAAATTTTGTTTTTGTGTTTTGTTTCCTCTCTCTCTTTTCCTTCTCTGTGTAAGCTTCCCTATTAGTGGTTTTGTAGCTGACTTCATCAGGTGCCACGGGCCCTGCACAGAACCTGCCAGGTCAGGGATCTTGCACAGGGATGTTTCTTGGAGGGACTATAGATCCAGCCAGCCACCCAAAGGGCATCTTGGTTCATAGGACTATGTCGGCAGGTTTTCTGTAGTTCCAAAACTTTCTTGAACCATAGCCTCTGGTAGAAGTTTCAGCCTCCCTTCACATATGCAAAAGCTTACCCTATCCTTTTATTTTAAATGAGCCTGATTCCTGTTCCCTGTCTTGCACAAATGCTTTTTGTCCCCATTATCCTTGCAGAAGCCAAACCTCTAGCTCCAACTGGGAGCTTAACAAGCCCATGGCTTTAGCCCTGCTCACCACATTCAAGTGTCTTCCATTTTATAAGGATTGTTCATGGGAATATTTATCTTGGTTTCTAATCTGGCAATGTCTTTTTTGTTTTCTGAAAATGTGTTTGTAACAGAAGAGATTAAACATGCACTTATTGAGCCATTTTGATAGGAGTCCTTTACTACTGTTATATTTAACAACATAAAGAAAAATGTGTTTACAAAAAGTAGCATATTATTTTTAAATCTTTGCCCAATTGAAAAATATGAAATGGGAATTCATTTTAAATTGTATAAGATAACTTTGTAATTTAAATTTTTAATGTTTTTTTCCTTCTTCTGTTAAAGTTTTTGTTATCTCTGGAGACATTTTTAAACTGTTGGTGGCCATGTGGTTATATAGTAATTTTGGTTCTTGGCTACTAAGTTATAAATATATTCTATTTTCAAAAACAAACCAAACACCCAAACACAAAATAAAAAGCTGTTCTTGCAACACACTGTTTATGGACTAAATACTAGGCTGAACACGGTAAGTATAAAGTTAATGACTGGTTTGGAGAGCTGCAAAAATATATGCCAAGATTCTCCATTTAAACTGTAGGATGGGAAATTCAAAATATGTCTATCTGTGGATCTTTGGGCCAGGCTTTTTATAATGCAACCATTCCTTTGGCAAAATTCCATTTGAAAAAATAAAAGATAAAAAGCACTGAAAACAATGGGAAAAGTCTTTATTTATCCTAATATTTGATCCCAAACATATTTTAAAATTTTTTCTTCATTTATTTCATATTTTTGCAAAGTGCCAAAAAAAAAAATCTAAATGGAATAGGAGAATTTGAAGCCAATGGCATCTTTTTGATGAAGAATTTTATTGTCCCCCAAGATTACCGCTTTCTTCGCCATGGCTAGTGACACATGCTCTGTTTCCCTAGTCTGGAATCTTGCTAAAGAAGACTCTGTACTTCTTTGTCCAGATCTAGTAAAATCTAATCCAGTGGCCTGTAGATGATTATTGCGAGTATCAGTAACAGGCACTTCTGCAGTTACAAAGCACCCCCAGTACGCATCTCCTCAGTACGCCTTGCCCTGGCACACCTCCTGTTTGGGTTTATTCCTCAGTGGGTCTGCTGGCCCAGGGCCCCATCTGCACAGATGCTATTAACCGACAGTGTAGAAAAACCAACCTGCAGATCTCTGCCTTCCCAGTGGATGGGTCACTTCCAGCAGCCATAAATTTCTCCAGAGAGGAGGTACCTGCCAGAAATTGCCACGCAATTTTAGGCATGCCACGTAACTCCCCACTGGAGAGTTTGGATAAAGATCTCTGCCCCAGCCTATCTTGCAGCCTTGTGCAAGGATCCAAAATGTGTTGTCTAGAAGAGCTTTGAGGACTGTAACATTCTCTATACATGTAAGGACATTATTTTGTTATTTGTGCTTATCTAGTTCTGGATATGACATCATCCCACCACATAATAAATAGCCTTCACCACTCAGATTTCATTCCTGAGCTATAGCTACTCTGGCAAGGCAAAGAGAACTCTTTTTCACCTGACATGCTATCTGTTACACTAGTATACACATACACAATTGAATTCATCATTATACGATTGTGCACAATTGAATTTTCCTCATGTCTACTGAAACAGAGCTGTTGTGTAATGAAACCCAGAGGCAGTTTGAAGAAGGTCCACACGGATTAAAAAAAGGGGATTCATGTTGTTTGGGAACAATGGCTCAACACCCAGACAGATCTCCTCAAGAGGGCAATCCTTGGAGTAGTTCCTGCTCCACAGACTTAGTTCTAGGCTTGGACATTTGATTTTGTTGTCACTTAGATGTGATCAGGTTTTAGGGAACTGGGATTATCCATTACCTAATTCAGAGCAAACCAATGATTCAGCTAAGATGGTTTTGACTGCAATTAATAGAAAATTCCAACTCAACTGGTTTAATCTATAATTACAGTATAATCTCTTTTTTTTTAAGATAGTATCTCACTCTGTTGCCCAGGCTAGAGTGCAGTGGTGTCATCACAGCTCACTGCAGCCTCCACATTCTGGGCTCAAGTGATCCTCCTGCCTCAGCCTCCCGAGTAGCTGGGAGTACACCACCACATCTGGCTAACTATTTTTTTATTTTTTGTAGGGACAGAGTCTTGCTATTACCCAATCTGTTCTCAAACTCCTGGACTCAAGTGGATCCTCCTGCCTTGGCTTCCTACAGTGTTGGGATTACAGGCATGAGCCATGGCACCTGGCCAATAACCTCTTAATCTATAATGACAATTAAAAGCCCAGAGGCAGAGCAGGCTCTTCTCTACCATTGTCTTTGGCCCTGCTCACCTCCATGTGTTGGCTTTGTGCTCATGCTAGGGACAAGATGGCTGCCCAGCCACCCAGGCGTGACTATATCCAATGGAGAAGGAGGGTTTCTCTCTCTTTATGACCCTTTGTAGGATTCTTCACCACCACACTTGTAGTAGATCACCCCTCATGTCTCGTTTGCTAGACTTGAGCAATTTACCCACCTGTAACTAATCCTCAGCAAGTAGAACATGGTTATCATTAGCGATGCAGTAGACTTAGGACTTATCTCTGAACTGAGGGTAGAGTAGTCTTCTTTGAGGGTAGTCACTTGAACAAAACTGGGATTTTACTAGCAAATTACAAGGGGAAAATGGCTGCTGGGTAGACAGCCTAGGGTGTCAATTAAATTGCCAATATTTTCATCCAGAAAAACAAGAAGACATAAAACAGCATCAGGCACTAATTTTGCTGGACAGTGGCAAATCCAGATTTCTAGCCCTAATCTCCAATAAATTGCAGACATATGTTTCTAAACATCTCCATCTGCATGGTCTTTAGGTTCTTACACATCCAAAACAGACAGAATTCATAGTATTTCATTCTCAGTTTCCAACCTATATCCTCACCAAACATTCCAGCATTCTCCTCCTCCATCCTCCCAGGTATCCAAAGATAAAAACCCATCCTCAACTTTTCCCCCTCTTTCAACCCATATCCAATTGCTCCCCAAATCCTGTTGATTCTATCTCCTAAATATCTTCTAAATCTTTTCTTTTAAATAACTAAACTCAGATCAGTGGTCTTCAAAACTAGTCACCCTGCTTCTTTTCTACCTCTTCCTCCTGTACACAGGCCATTGTCACCACCATTTCATTCTCCATTTCTACCTGCTGGCTACAGAAGAAAATCTACCCCCTTAACATAGCACCAAAGACTTTCCTCAATCTGTCTTGAGCCCACCTCTACAGCTTCATCTTGAATTCCTCCATCCCCAGTAGTCATATAGGATGACTTGAAATTCCCCACATGTGCCACAATCACAAATATCCACGCTTTTGCCTTAGCTGTTCCCTCTGCCTCACACGTCCTTGATCTACATCATTCCTAGTCAAACCCCTAAACATATCAGTTCACTTTCTGAGATGCTTCCCTGAGTCCCTGGTAGACCTGCACACATCTTACTTCAGAGCTTATCCCACTCTATTGTCCTCTGTGTATAACTGTCAGTCCTTCTCCTGAACTGTGAGCTCCCTTTTTTTCATCTTGGTAGGTCCAGTGTCTGGTCTCAAGATCTTGGCCTCAAATGATCCTCCCTCCTCAGCCTCCCAAAGTGCTGGGATTACAGGCAGAGCCACCATGCCCGGCCAAGATCCAGTGTTTGGTTCCCAGAAAGCAGTTAGTAAATTTACTGGGTGAATAAATCAGTGAAAGCCATCTTGTGAAAAGAGCAGGGTTGATCAGGAAGGGCAGGACTCATTCATTCCTTAATTCATTCATAACTAAACATTACTTCTCTTCTAACATGTATGAAATGCTAGACCCCTTACTCAAAGACACAAAATGACCTCCCTCGGCTTTAACGAGCTTACATTCTGTTCAGGGTGGTAAGACACACAAGTAACAATTCAAGGTAAATCTTCAAATCTATCTCACTGTCTTAAGTGCTCTTTACAAAGGAACTTTTCTATTTTTACTATTTGGCCACTTTGGATATTCCATCTAGAGTTTCTTTTGCTTGGCCTAAAATTAAATTTAACTAGTCCTGATGGAATCGTGGTGCCTTTCTGGTTCCTGTCCATTGTTTGCCAAGAGCCCATGGGTATAGTGGTGAGCTATCGCAATACCCAGGAGACATTACACAACACTGAAAAATGTTTTTTGATTGTGCCTAAATAGCAAGCGGCAGTGGGTTCCTCAGCCATTTTCCTGCCATCTCAGGAGCTGCCTTTAAATCTGAAGAGTGATTTCCTTTTTGCCTTTTTTCTCTTTCAGATTAAGAAAAACCCAAGGACCTGAGCTCTGATGAACTACCTATGGAATTTCCTTTTAGTTTATTTTTTTCCTCAAATTCAAGACACTATATTTCACTTCCTTCTTGATTTTTTTCCCAGAAATATTTTTATCTTTTTTATAGTTTATGCAAACTTAAGTAATGGGCCTGCTCCCTGGAGATAGGGAGCTTGGGTTGGCAAGAGACTTTCTAGTGGCTTCAGGCAAATTGCAAAATACCTGCTAAGCAGATGAATTACAAACGTGCTGCCTCTCAGCTGATGAATTACACAAAGGCGCCCCCTCCAGGCAGAGGAGTTGCCGAAAAGGTAGATGCAAATGATCACAAAAAGGCAGCTGTGGCCCCACTGGCCTACGACTTGGTGAGCAAAGGTGGGTGTATCCAAACCCCCACTAGCCGTTCAGGCCAGCGCTGGTCCCAGGCTGGGTTCCCTGGGAAGCTGACTCTGGGGTGGAGATTAGCGTGCAGATGGTTTATTAGGAAGTGCTCTTGGAGTGACACCTGGGGCAGGGAAGCGGGAAGAGAAAGAAAGGGGATCGGGTAGAGGGAGAATCTGAGCTGTGATACTGTCTCCATGGGGACCCCGGGGGACCCTGCTGGCAGTTCTGAAGCTGGAAAGACCCTTCAGAGCTGTCCCAAGTTGGGGGAAGAGGACTGGGCCTTTAGACCCCCCATGTTGGTTAGTCTGTGGATATAGGCGGCCCCCCAGAAAGGCTCTCTTTAGCAGTAGCAATGCTAGAAGGGACAACTGAGGGCATCTGCCTGCTGGCAGCACTCCCAGCAAGTGGGCAAGTCAGTCCTTCATTCCAGAAGAGGTCTCTGGGCAACGTGCTGGAGCCTCCACTGCAGACCTGTGCAAGGCGTTCGTCCTTTGCAGCTCTGGATGGCTCTCCAGCACTGCCCGAGGCTGCTTGCCGGCAGATGGCCTAGAGCCACCACGGTCTCTGCACATCTCTCAGTACCAGGCCAAGCACAGAGCAGCCTCAATACGAACTTGCTCAATGCTGAGTGAATTCCAAGACCCACAATAGAAGTACTACTCAGAGAAAGCATAGCTGGGTTTGGGAATCCTCACCTGCAAACTCAAAACAAGTAAATCACAATGCAGTGTCCTAGAAAGTTTAAGGAGAAATGAAACACAAATCTCAAGTCCGTTGGACAGGAAAATTCTGGGGAAAGGTAGGAAAGTGAAGAGAAATGCCCTGGGGCTGACCAGAGGAGCTGGAGGTGGGCAGGGGGTGGGGGGCTTCACTCAGCTGCTGGCTGAGCTGGGTGGGGCAGAGGACCAGATTGGTCCCAAGGAGGATGGCAGCCCAGGAACCAAAAAATGGGGTGCAAGTCGAGGCAGGCCATGGGTTGGGGTGAATACTGGGTTAATCTTGGAATCAAGAGAGTTCCTGGACTAAACAGGTGAGGAGAAAGAAAAACAGGTGAAAGTCTAGCTGGCCATTGAGAGGGACATATCCTGGGTTCAGTCCCCACACTTGACACAGAGAAGGACCTCGGAAACAGTGGCTGGGATGGGGGAGAGAGGAAGGTCCATGTGCTTGAACCACAGCCCTGTGGCCAGAATGAAGCTTTGTGTCTCAGAGACGGAGTCTCTAGGCTGTGACATTGGGTGTTTGGGGCCACAGAAAGAGCCCTGAGAAGCAGCCTGGGTGCCAAGGAGCATGAGAGTCTGGAGAAGCAGTATGTTGTGAATCATGGACCCTTCAAGTCACATTTAGTATAATTCACTATCCAAGCATATTCCCAGGCCTGGGAAAATATTTGTTCTTACCTCTCAGTTACGAAAACCTCCAATGCAGAGGTGAGAACTTCCAGGGATAAAACGAGGATATGTGGGCAGGTGGGTCAAGACGTGCTTTGACTGGAAGTGTTAACGTGTTATCTCAGTAGGCCAAGCACGTAGCTTGTGTTGACTGCTGCCCTCCAAAAAAAGGGCTTACTCCACGTAAGAAGAGAACTCCCTAGACTAATGCTCCCACTTACTCTACACCACTGGAGATCTGCCGTCTCCCTGATGTCATCCTAGATCCAGAGGATGGAAGGAAATGAGGCAAGCCCAAATGTCACTGCTTTTGTGTCTGTTCTTTAAATGGCACATCCCGGGTTTCAAGGATCCAGGAGGTTGCGATTCTTCCTTGCATAGTGCAAAGATGTGTGGATGGACAGGTGGATCTGCTCTGTCTCTCATCACCACTGTTAGCAACAGCTGGTCTCTATCTTTCATTGAACACTGGCTAGCACAGAAACGGGCCCTGGAATTGTGAAATTAGCCTTCCCCGGAAGAGGCAGGTTGATTTTCAGATCTTGCCAAAGGAGGGTTAGATATGGAGTCTTTTAGTAAAGTCTTTGGGTCTTATGAGATGCTTGGAGTTAAGGGTTTTTATTGAGAGTGTAAACCTGAAGGAGGAAAAGCCTGATCACATCTGCTAGCTCTTGACTAAGTGGAAGGGAGTGAGTTCTAGAAACTTCTTCAATCACCCTTCATTACTCTTAGCCTGTCATAGAACACATTTGTGAAATGTATGTTAAAGAGAAATCCACAAAAGGGAAACTTTCCCACATACAAATTTCCATGATGTTTAAGCCACCTTAAAACTCAATTCCATGACGTTTAAGCCACCTTAAAACAAAAATTTTAACAAATATGTGTTGAGTCTCAACGACATGCCAAGTACTGTGCTACTTCCTAGAGATAAGTGGTGAACAAAAACAGATGCAGTTTCTATCTTGAAGGAGCTATGGTCTCATAAGAAGACCTAGTTTGTGAGCAATTCATAAATAATTGCATCTCTCATCGATGCCTGCAAAGAAGGAGCATGGTGCTTGGAGAGCACATCAGAGCAGGATTTAGCAAAGTCTAAGAGGCCAGGTAACATTTTCTAAAAAAATGAACAGTTGGGCTGAGCACAGTGGTTCGAGCCTGTGATCCCAGCACTATGAGAGGCTGAGGCAGGAGGACCACTTCAGCACAGGAGTTCAAGGCTGCAGCGAACTATGATTGCGCCACTGCACTCCAGCCTGGGTGACAAAGTGAGACCCTCTCTTAAAAAGAAAAAATAGAACAGTTAAATTGAAATTTTAAGAATGCCTAAGAGTTAACTCAGCAAAGGATGGGGGCCGGGAGAACACAGGCAAGAGAACAAGACGCACTGACGCCAGCATGATTAGACAGAGCTGGATAAGCAAGTGTTGTGGAAGATGACTCGGATCTTCAACTCAAAACCTAAAAATGTATCAGTGCTGGAGTTTTAGGCACTGTGAAAGACAGTGGGAGAAATTTAAACCCAAGTGACGGTTCTGTTGTCTTCTAATTGTGTTATGTGGGAAGCCAACTATGCAGTATGCTCCTGAGTCCAACCCCAGTCTAACCTCAGTGACTCAGCCTTTCCCCCCTCAAATCAGGGTGATGAGATGCTCACTGTCGCTCAGAGGAACAAAGCATAACTCAAGACCTACAAGGTAGAATAATAGAATTTTAGAACTGAAGGGGTCCTTAGAGGTCATTAACCATGCCCTTCATTTTACAGATGAGGAAACTGAGGCCCAGAAAGATTGAGTTCCTCCTCACCCAATGCCATAACTCAAGTTAGTTGTGCAACACCAGTCAGATTCCTGTCTCTTGGTACCTAAGTATTTCTTTCTCCTAAGGTCAGGTGCCACAATGGACTTCCCAGAACTTGCCTATGTAGGTATGCCCCTGCCAGCTGTGTTTGGGCATGCTTTTGCACACTTGCCCCACCCATATGCATTATCAAAGACTTTTCCCCATGGCTATATCCCTTCATGCCCAAGATTAATTTGGTACCATGTGAATCCTGCCCCACCTCACACCTGGGTACAGCTGACTGTGTCAGGGTTCGGGCTCTGGAATTAACAGATGTTGTCTCTGCCGCACTGCATTCTGTCACCCTTTCCATCTTTCTTTGGAATCCAAACTCTTCTTTCCCAGGGAACATTCTTCCATCCCCACTCCCAACCCTGGCCTGGTCACTCAGGCTATCCCACTCAGGCTATCCCACCGGGACACTTCCTAGGACGTCTCTGCTGTAGTTACTGAGAACATCCTGCAGTCACTAGGTGAGATGGATGATGACCCCAGACCCACCTGCTTCTGACAGATGGGGAGTGAAACAAGATAAGTGAGGGCCCCGGATTCAGCCAAACCTGAAGCCGGCTGGACCCACTTTAGTTATGTGAGCTAATACAGTCCCTTTCTTATTTAAATAATTTTTATGCTGGGTGTCTGTCACCTTGCCACCAAAAAATAATTGAATACACAATGAAAGAGCTCCAATAGATGAATTTTTTTTTGAAAGATGGATTAGTTGGCATGTGACCAACCAGAAGTTTTCTCTAAAAAATTTGCACTAAGATACCTAGAGGCCATCATTGGTCAGCCAATGTGCTGGAAGTCTAGAAATAAAAAGTTTATGTAGGGTTGTGTAAGGAATTACTGCTGCAGCAAGGCAATGCCTGTGCAAGCTAACGCAATGGGGGAGGCAAAACAGAGCCAGATAGCCTGGGTTGGGGACCCAGCTCCACCACACACTGTGTGATCCTGGGCAAGCTACTCGAACTCCACCTGCCTCAGTGTACTCATCTGAAAAATGGGCATAAAAATAGTACCTGCCTCAGGGGTTGTTGTGAGGATTAAACAAATGAATACATGTGAGGCACTTAGAACAGACCTTGTGCAGATTAAAAACCCAATGTGTTAGCTATTATTATAGGTATTACATTATTATTAATATTATGGTTAAGCAGAAGAAGCCAATGGACAGAAAAAAGAGTGAACCAGGCATAAAGAGGGTAACAGAGTCACAAGGTCACTGGGACACTGAGGGAGAGAAAGGAGTTGTCACCTCCTCAATTCCCACAGAGCCAGCCACAGTTTATAAGCTTTCTATATCCTTAAAGTACCCACCCACCGACCTTTCTTTTTTTAGACTTCAGCCACTTTGAGTGGGTTTCTGTTCCTTGCAATCAAACAAGCCTAGACAAAAGCATGACATTTGCAGAGTACAAGGCAGGCCCAGCCAGATGGCACTGCCCTACCCAACGCCATTGACTGCACCCCAGCAGCTGGTCTGTGTGAGCTTTCTCCACTGAAATCCAGCTTGCTTCTGCAAGACAGCTCAGAAGCAAACACCTCTCTGGTGGCCGCACCAGCATCATCTTGGCCGTATGAACAGTGTGTTGTGCTAACCAGGAATTCTGGGGCAGTGGTGTGTGGGAGGACAAGAGGGAATCCTCTAAACTTCCACCTTCCAAGAGCAGGTAAGTCATTTCCTCTGTTGGGATCAGGCATCCAGGATTGCTATGCGAATCCAAAGTGTGTCTGACACTCTCTTTGCTGAGTTCTATTCATAGAAAACCTTGGCCTTCCTCCAGGCCCATGTCACATTGTTTGTGCGGAATGAGGATGTACTCCGCTTTTTCACAATAACAAGTCCATGTTTTCGAGTCATTAAGGGAAAAACTTTTCCCACAGCACGGTGAGCGAAGTCCCCTTCATCACACCCAAGGTGCATCATTCCAAAAGACACAAATAAAATGCCCCCGACAAAACAAAGCCACACAGATTTCAGCTTGCTTGTCGGTAAACAATATGTCTGAGATTTTACCCCAATGCCCGGCCCTCATCTTCACCGGGAAACACAGTCCTTCTCATACCTTTTCTCTCCTTGTTTCAAACGCATAAAAAACTAAATGAGGGCAGCTGAGTCCAAGCCCAGGGAAAAGAAAACAGACACTGGGACAGGTGAAAACTGTGGTCCAGTTTTCCCATCAAGCAGCCAAACTTCATTAAGGCAGATCTAAAAATTCACATTTATCCTGAATTGCTGAATTTCAGAATTACAACCTTGACATACCAGGACAGTCTCTGTGATTGACACCAGCACGCAAAGATGGAAATACAGATGCTTCTCGACTTACTGGGGTTGTGCCCCAATAAACATATCGAAAGTTGAAAATATCATTAAGTTCAAAACGCAGTTAATATACCTAATCCACCGAACATCATAGCTAAGCCTAGACTACCTCATATGTGCTCACAGCACTTACATTAGCCTGCAGTTGGACAAAATCATCTAACACAAAGCCTGTTTTATAATAAAGTGTTGAATACCTCATGTAA
>CM052439.1:145240925-145274334 GCA_028533085.1 Varecia variegata | reverse complement strand
TAGCAGGTTTCTCCCAGCCCTGCCGCGCACACCCGGCAGCAGCCACAGTCGTCCAGCACTGTCCTCTTACAGCGCAGGCTGCTTTTGCACTCGGCACGGTCACAGTGCTCAGGGCAATCCACCGCATACTTGGTGCTCCGGGCCGCCGCCAGGTGCGCGGGGACAAGGAGCGTGGTCAGTAGCAAGAGGCTCTTCATGATTCCCGGCCGGCCCAGGCTCGGCTCCCACGTCGTGGTCTCTGCTGGTGGGAAGCAGCCGTCCAAACTGGTAGCTGAGCCTCTGCCTACACGTTTATGAGTTTTATACACTGGGTCGCCTGCATGCTTCCCCGTCATCAATTTCCTCAACCCAGCAGCAGCGCTGTCCTCCTGCCAGGCTCTCTTGTTTTAGTTTATGAAATCCAGGATGAAGGCTGGATTAACATGCTGCTGCCATCCAGGAATTGAAAAGCCCAAGCTGATGTCATCTGTTATGTTTAGATGGTTGTTTTGCATGAGGACTGAAAAACTCACTCACATCCGTCTCAAGGGCTCAAGGACGTCTGCGAAGGAGGAATAAAGCAGGTCGCACGGCCTCCTTCAGGACAGGAATTGTTCTGACACTGCTGTGCCACTTGGGGTGTAGCTTGTCTCAGAGCCTCTGGAGTCAGGAGGAAAATGATATCGACATGAATCATCAGGACCCAAGAAGCTTCTTCAAAAAAAATAATAAACATTTGGTATTTCCCCTCAATAAATAGCCATGAGATCATTTGGAAGAAGAAAGGGTTATATTGTGCCTTTTCAATACTTAGAAGAAAGAAAATATTTTGATAGGGATTTTTTAAGACCCTCTCTTCCTTCCTCCCACCCCCTCCTCAAATGTTATTTCCAGAGGAATTCATGTCACATATATCTAAGTCTATCGTGATATAGCTGTGTTTCCAGTAAGATGTGCAATTGCCTCTGAGAATTTCTTTTAAATTGATACAAAAACCCACAAAAGAGGTAAGATCTGTATGGCACTGTTTCTGGGTGACTCAATTCCAGAAAAATGTATCAGTTGGACTTCTGACCCAAAACTCCCTGGGGAGAGGCTCATCCATCACTGAGTCTGCTTGTCCAATGATCAAGTCCGTTCAGAGCCCTTCCCCTCACCTCCTGGCATCTATCAGAGCCCTCGCTCAGCACCTCCAAACAAGGCAGCCAGCCCAAGGAAACAAACGAGCCAGTGGGGAAATCAGAACACGGCCCCAGAGAGGCAAGGCACAGGGACGGGAAACATTACCCATCAGGAAACAGGGTCTCCGTGCTGTGGAGGGTCACAGGACCTAGGTCCCATGGGGAGAGCAGAGTAGCCATCTTAAAATACTAACTGGGCCAGGGCCTCCTTAGGTGAGGTTTTTTGGGACAGAGAGAGCAAGGTGAAAGCGCAGAGGAGTGAGTTCTTACCCTCCTGACACAGGAAAGGGACTCCCAATGCCGGGAGCTAAAGTCCAAGTGGGTCCTTGGCTTCCAGCAAGAAAGAATTCAGGAGCTAGCCGACAGTATAAAGTGAAAGTGAGATTTGTTCAGAAGCTATAGAAAGTCTACTCCTTAGAGCAGAGACAAATTCTCCCCACAGAAGAGAACCAGCCCCCCGGGTCCTGTTGCCTTTCTGTTTAATCAATGGCTTAATTACAGGCTAAACAAGGGGAGGAATATTCATGGCAGGGGCAGTGTTTTCCTGGAATCAGGGTTACACCCTCTATTTCTCCACCATCTTGGTTCTAACAGGTTGGAACTTGCCCTGCCTCCATCCTATATTGATCAGGCTAATTTGAAACTTTGTTTTGAGACTTCCTGACTCAGGTAATGCTGCAACAATGTCCAAAGCAACGCTGGAAGCAGTACCTAAAGCAGTACCTGCCAGTTGCCTGCCCTAATTCCCCCCTCAGAGAAAATAGTCCCCCTTTATCATAAGGGGTTATAGAAGGACAAAGGTCTGTCTTCTGTAGCTTCTTCTTGCTGATCTTATGGGCATAGGCCCTGCCTAGCATTGGAGGAGTAAAAAATCTCTGGAAACCTGGTCTAAGGGGCCCAGTGGCAGGATGTTTCCATGTCCTGGATTGGCTGGTGAGATGGGTTGGAAGCCTTGTGCTAGCATCAACTTGAATTGCAATTACTATAACCTGGAAGACACAAATTTTACCAGAGGGTTAAACAAACATGCTCCAAAGATTGAAAGAAGAAGGATAGTTTATAAGGGCCCTAAGAAGGGAAGGAACCAAATAATACTGGGCAAACATCCCTTAATAGAATCCCAGATGGTCTGGGCAGTAGGGTTATTGATGTTATCTAGCCATGTAGCCTATTGAAGGAAAACATTTGCTCTTTGCTCTACCTCCCCTGAAACATTAATGTAGATGCAACAAGATGTGTTTGCAACAGCACTTACCACTCCCTGTTCAGCCAAAATGCAACACGGTTATTCTCCTATAGCCAAGATGGACAGAAAAGGTCTTTTCCAGGGGGAAGAGGGAGTATAATTTAAACATGGTGAACATTTAAGGCAAAAGGCAAGTTTGGTTAATAATTATACAAGTGACTTGATTCCAGCCACCAGGAAGCAAGCAAAATAACAACAACTAGTGGATTATTAGGAAAATACTAACAAGGATTAAGAAAAGAAGAACAAGCACATTCATATTAGTCATTTGAATGAGGGTGTTACTTAGCTTTTTTGTTGTCTTCGGGAGGCAGCCTTTTGAACAGGTACCTGAGGTCCTCTATGGGCTCGCAGGAGGAAGCTAGCTCTGTGCCAACCTGTGGGGGCTCATGAGAAACAGGTTTAATCCTACACAAATGTTCCCAACTAGGTAGTTCCGATAATGACAGGAAAAGGAAGTTTATAGCTAGCTAAACATTTAAAGTAGCTAGTAACAGATTTATATTAATTTAGATAGGAGCAAAATTATTAAATGAGTCTTAATGTCTCTGAATACAGGCCTGGTCCTTTATTTCATGAAAGTAGTTTATTTTGATTGTAGTCTTTTCCTGAGTCTAAAAACAGGACTTTGGTTAACCTGAGTTTAGTGTTAGATACCCATGAGTCAAGGCCCCGTAACTTAATAGCACAAGGGTTAGTTAACAGCAGTTGACAGTTAACTGATTTGAGGACACCTGTCAAAGATGTCAAAGGCCCAAAACACCCAATTGAAACAGAGTCACATATGCACAAACCTCAACTTTTTAAAGTTTAGTTTTCTTCCCAGCAATCAAAAATCTAACAAGGACAACATAGGAACGATCCAGCAAAATAAAATCTGTGTCTCAGGCCAGTTATCAAAAGGTAAAGAAAAGTCCCTGCAGTGTGATTGCTTTTCCTCTCCTATGGGAAACCCATCCAGACGACTCTGAAGTCAAACTTGGTGAAAAGGGTACCCGTCTTAGTTAGACACAAGGGCTTCTGTAAACCTGCCAAAGAACTAAGTATCTTGTTTCGCAGATTTCCACCTCTCCTATTCCTCTAAGAAAGTCAACAAGGCAGTACTAGCCAAACCTTGCAAAGCAAGGTTGGCGCAGCTGAGAAGGCACAAAGGCTGGAGGAAAAAGATCTGTGCAGAGGAACGGGGGCTACATCCTTCAGTATAAGGAACACAGCGAAATAAATGTCGCAAACACACAAAGTAGCCTCAGACAGAAAAATAGGTTTTTATGATCTCAAGCAGCCTACACAAGTTATAAATCCAGCTCACTTAAGTATCAAAGATAAGGCTGGAGGACCCAAGTAGCCAACTTTAATCTGTGGCAAAAAAAAAAAAAAGGTGAAGGCAAAGCTGTGGACGTTGAGTGCAGGTCCACCCTGGTTGGCTTGCTTTGTGCTGGGGGCTGGCACGTCTCTAACCTTGCTCTGCCAGTGCATCTGCTGTCAAATCAAAGAGTGAGAAAGGGCAAGAATTGCGTAAGCTTTTCACAACTCCAAAAACGTAAGTTCAAGCTATGGTGGGTCAAACCATACCATCTCTGGATCCAAAGGATCTTCTGCAATGGGGGTAGAAAAACAATAAAACCAAAGAGCTATTCAACCCAGTACACCCTGTACACTTAAAATGCCATTGTGATTCTTTTTTTAAGTTGGTATCATATCAACCAGGAAAATAAGGCTTGGTAATGTGCATTGATATTTTGTGCTTTATTTTGCACATTATGATTGCTTGTAACCAAGGATTTTTTTTTCTGGATAGGCAAAGGTGGTCCAGTGGGAAAGGCTCTGGGCAGGTTCCAAGCCCTCAGGAGGTGGTTCATGGTCAAGCCAAATTGTACCATGCTTACTGTGCCTTCCTAACAAACCATCTCTACCAGGTAAGTTTGATTTAAATTGAATTACAAAGGCAGACTTGAAGGCCAAAATTTCCAAGGAGCAAGTAGAGACATTTACAGGCAGATTTCAGGTGCATGAAACCTGGTTTTTAGATTAGTTTTGGTTTTGCTTTTTTAGTACCATCTGAAAGTCTTCCTGCTTTGACATCAGCTGATGGCAATTTCACATGGCCTGCTGTAAAATCTAGCCCATAGAAGGCACTTAGTACTTAATAAATACATAAATGTAACCACCTGTTTCCCAGAATCGTTTTCAGAGACTAGTAAGTTAAAATGAGTATTAATGTGTTCCATTTCTTTCTCTTTCCACCAGAAGAAGAAAAGTGAGGCCAGGTTCTTGGGCAAGCTGGGTTGATTTGCAGAATATGAGCGTTTCTTTGTGGGAATAAGTAGAGGTTTCCAGAACCAGCAGAAGCCACTGAAGACTGGATGAAGCCTGAGCAGACTGTAGTCCCATCAAGTCAGCTCCTGCACAGCTACCCAACATTGTCCTCTTGACCTTCCAGCCATGGATTTGCCAATACCAGGTGCACCCTGGGAAGTTCATGGAGCCCCTCATGGCCAGTGGAACCTGTTGAAGTACATCTGCCTGACAGGCTGAGATTCATGGCAGTCCCAGGTCAGCTGTCAAAGCCCAGAGCCTCCTGCCCTTGGCTTGCCACTAGAAACAGCTCTGCCACTATCAAGCTATGTGATCTTAGGCAAGTCACATGGCACACACCTTAGATCTCTCCTTTCTCTTTTCTTCCTTAGTAATAAGTTAAGAGGATTAAACAGGGCAACAGAAGTGAAAGCATCATGACTATTAGTAACAAGTGTCTAATTTCTGAAGATTTGCTTCATTCTTTAAAAGTGATCTTATGTCTTAGAGACAATATTTTCCCAAAAGAAATAGCTCTCCAATTCTCTAAGTTTTGATTTTTAATAGACAATTTTAAAAGTACAGTGGGATTCAATGTACTAACATATGATTTACAGGAAATTTTCAAGTAATACATCTGCTTACGAGAGTAAAGTGAAGTGCACCTGTTTTCATTGGACCTCTTATTGGAAGGCGGTGCTCTGATTTGTCTCAGGGAGTAGGTCAACAGCACAGGCAGCTGGGGTGCCATGGCAAACAGCCCTGCAGGAGCCGTGAGTAGGAGGGTGTGTGAGTAAGTGTGAGAAGATGAGGACAGGACACCCACAGTGTCTGCTACAAACCTCAACACAGAATCTCTGGACACCCCTCAGAGAACTTGGCCACCATATTCAGATCTTTGATTCCAGTAGAGTCTCTGAGGAAGCAGCCACAGAATCAGGTTGTTTTTTAACCCTGGTTAAACCTAGAAAGCTCAACTTTCGGTTCATACTGCTAGAAATTTTTTAGAGTCTGGCAGTCTAAACTTGAGAACATGTGAGAAGCTCTCACTTACCCAGATGCTGCCTTCTCTTCTTTGCCCCCAATTCTGGCAGGTTCTAACGTGAGGAGTCAAGGCAAATTTTTCTAAACGCTAGCTCTTTCTCAAATGAGGGTTCTAAATCTATGACTCTATCTACAGGAGATTCCAGTCACACAGTGTCCTTCTGCCTCCAAATATGAACCCACACCCAGAAGCACCATGGGCTGCCCTGACACAAGAAACCATGTGAGTAGCAAAAGTATCTCTCAACTTAGAACAAGAAGACCTGAGTCCCAGTTCCACAGTCAGGCACGGGGTGAGGCACAAACCAGCCTTCCTAATTAACATGAAGTCATTTCTTTCAGTAAAATATAAAGAAGAGAAATGCCTTCCCTTTCTCAAAGGAATGTTGAGAAGATCAAAGGAGAATATGGATGTAAAACATCATGTCACCTAAATTACCATGCAGGTGTGAAATATTATTACTTACAAATTATACCATGAAAAGAAAATAAGGCAGTGGCAAGCTATCTCAGACCTCACCCATTTGTCTATTCCCCTCACATTCTGCAAGACGGTCCAGTTTTTCAATCACATAATTCACAGAGAAACCACAATGGCCAAATTTCAACATTCTTCCTTAGGACAATTTCACCACCTCTCTTAGTAGCCTGCCTCACCCTATCCCAGTGTGGGATGACTAAACAGCTCACTAACTTCTCTTGTAGGCTAAAAGAACGTTTAAAAACTTTTATCAGGCCAGTGCTGTGGTTCTTCCCTTTAATCCCAGCACTTTGGGAGGCAAAGGTAGGAGAATCACTTGAGACCAGGAATTTGAGACCAGCCTGGGCAACATAGCAAGACCCATCTCTACAAAAAATAAAATTAGCCAGGCGTGGTGGTCCATGCCTATAGTCCCAGCTACTTGGAAGTCTGAGGCAGGAGGATCACTTGAGCCCAGGAGTTCGAGGCTGCAGTGAGCTAGGATAGCACCGCTGCACTCCAGCCTGGGCAACAGAATCAGACTCTGTCTCAACAACAACAACAAAAAAATCAATTTCCTAAATGACTAAAGAATTAGCTTAGGCATTGGAAGTCATTTAGATATTTGAACTGTCTGACACAAGAGAACATAGATTTTAAAGGTCACATTAGAAGTTATTGCTAAGATATTTGGAATATTCACTAGGAATTTTGGAAAGACTGGGATTTCTGATTAACACCAGAATCATAGGAAATGATTCTGCTACTTTGCTTCTCTAATAACATAGCACTTCCTTTGCCTGACCTTAAACTGACCCCTTTTATAGTGTAATAAAATATTAATCAGGACCACCCTCACCAGACTCATCAGTTTGTCTAGTGACAAAGGGCCTTGGACTTTTATATGACTCGTGTGCTGAATAAATGATTGAATATAAGAAAAAAAAGTTAAAGTTAACCACTAGACTAAAAGAAATAAGCATAACTTGCAAGCCCTTTAGGACTTTTTAAGAAATTGGCAGTTGCAGATTCACTCTCTAATCTGATGTCAAAATATCTTGGATCCCTTCTTCCTTGGATGTTTCCAATGAAAGGCCACATTGTGACCTTCTTTAAAAAAACTGAGCCTTTGCTTTCTTTTGGCCGCCATGAACTTCGTGAATTCTCCGAGCCCATGACCTGAGAACTTAGTGCACACCTTAACTGAGGGTGCCTCTGACACTTTCAGTGCCTCAAAACAATTCCCCAGACCCCCTGCATCAGACATCCTGGGAGCTTGTCAAAATGCCACAACCAGGGGTTCCAATGTGATGGTTCAGCAGTGAGCTGGGAATTAACACTTTTAACAAATAAGCCAGATGATGATTCTGACAAACTCAACAAGTTGAGAAACCTCTAAACTAATGGTTTTTCCCAGTCACATCTGTTCATATTAGCAAAATTGGTACTTAATCATTACTCTGAAGATAGTTCTGACAGAAAAAAGCCTGTCTTTGAGGGCTTGGCCTAAGAGTTTTAATTATAGTATGCATATGAAATTTTTTAGCATATTTCACTGATTCTAAGATCCACATCTTCACGTGTTAACATCAGTGAAGTTGGGATATAGTCATCGTGATGTAGGTGTCATTGACCACGTGTGCCCATTAAAACTTGCAGGACGGGCGCCAGTCACTTAGAAAAGAATCTCAAATAAAATAGTGGATCTCTCTTTTAAGAAATGCTACATACTCTGTGAAAAAGACATGGTTGTGATTCAGAAGGACCAGATGAGAACGTGGAGTCATTATTGAATTTATATTTTTCCTTTTTATGAATATACAGAAGTTCTAAAAGATAAAAATCTATGTCCAAATAAGCCTAAAAGAGTGCTTTCAATAAGTGTAAGCAAAAATTCTAGTGCTACAAAAGCATTATAGCAGAGTTTAATTGGAAGAATATTTTTCTTCCTTAATGAAACACACAAAACAATGGCACATACTATAGGGATGCGCTCTTAGATTCAAGGAAATATGGTAGTTGTCTAAATAAACAGATCTGCCTTTATTTTTGTTGACCCACCATCAACAGTTTACTCAGCAGTAGAATGTATTCTATTTTATCAATCTTTAATCTCCTACTAGGACTTTACATGATAAAATCCAAGACCTTATGCTTGCAAGCTGCCTGACAAACATCATCCTAACTTGATCTGACTGGAGTTATTTTGGGGTAAGACATAAGTGCTGTAAAAACCCAAATTTAATATTCCATTCTCAGTTCCAAATTGCACACGTACACCCCAGCTTACATTTCTAACAGTGTATTGGGAGCCTGCGTATACACCATGCTGAGCCTGTCTTCCTTTATAAATATATTTAGGAAGTACTCGCTGAATAAAAACACCAAACAATGTCCCCGAGAATGAAAGGAATCCAGCATACTTTTGGCTTTTTGTATTCAAAGTGTTCTCAAGATAGTAAATCAAAATTTCCACCTTCGTGTGGCCTAGTCTAGAAAACCGGTCTATGGAAGATCAACAGTTATTACAAATGGATAATGTGATGACTCAGGCTGTTTTTTAAGTATGAATGCTTTCATTGCACTAATTTAAAATAATAAAACTTTAAATGAGGCCATGAAGGATCACCTTTTAAGCATCCCATATCCAGACATGAACCTATACCTGAAATGAGAAAATGGGGTTATCTGATGCTACCAGGGAACATCTGAAGGACACTTTGAAGGGGCCTGAGCAGAAACCACAGAGAAATGCTGTTGGAAAGGGGGATAATATACGTGGCATGCTTGCCGTGACAACCTCTTGCTAATTGCTAAACACACACAGACACACAGACACACACACCCACACAACCAAAACCCATAAAATCAACAGCAGCAACAATAGAAAAATTTTGAGGGATTCACTCCGTCAAACAATCCTTCAAAACTATTCACTTGCAATTGGAAAGCCACACAAACCTGCCGCAGGAGGACACATTTCCCTGTGTACCCTGTGAGGGACAGAGTACATGTCAGAGCACCTCACATTTAATTAGAAGTGTTCAAGATTTCAAAACACGAAGCCACATTTTCTTCCACGTACAGTCACCCTGCTAGGGCAATTATAATAAGGAAGTACTCAAAAACCTTCAGTGCCTGAAAAGAGGAGACGGGAAGGAGAAACAGGCCAAAGCAATAAATGTGGCCCCAAAGACTTCTCAAGCCCTAACTACACCAAGCTCTGAGCTTAGAGCTAGAAAAACTGATTTAAGCAGCATAAACTGCCAAAGAAATCAGAGTTAAGAAATGTTTGATAACTTGGAATTTTATAATTTATTTTTTAACTAAGTATTTCTTAAGAGCCTTTTGGAGTTTTTAAAATCTTGTTCTACGGTAGTTATACAATATTAATATTTACAGTTTAATGACTTACTAAAGATTTTCATAGAAAACAAAAGAGACCAGATCTTAGGCAAATGTGTCCATGCCCGGTCAGTTTGGACTGCTATAATCAAGTGTGTAGACTGGGTGGCTCGTAAACAATGGAAATTTGTACCTCACGGTTCTGGAGGCTGGAAGTCTGAGATCAGGGCACCAGTGTGGTCAGGCCCCGGTGAGAACCCTCTTCCAGGTTGCAGACTGCCAATTTCTCCTCATACCCTCAACATGGCAGAAAAACAGCAAGAAGCTCCCTGTGTCTCTTTATGAGGGCACTAATCCCATTCATGAGGACTCCAACTTCATGACCTAATCACCACCCAAAGGCCCCACCTCCTAATACCATCATTTTGGGAGTTAGGATTTCAACATACAGATTTGAGTCGGGGGGGACAAAAACATTCCATCTGTCGCAATCCACAATCGACAGCAAATGTGGCCAGGACCTAGGCCTGCTCCTCTCCATCCACCTGCTGAACGTTTCTCCACCCATCAGAATACTTCACCCTCTGAGGCTGGAACGCCAGGGGCTCTGTGATGCCCTCACCAACTTCCTCCAGGCCAGAATTAATCCTTTACCCAATTTTGCATTTCCCCTTGCATAGTCCTCTACATGCAGGGGCCTTCTAGTTCTCAGTGAGCAAGATCCATTTTATAATCACTGCTGTGGTTTTCACAAGGCCCGGCTTAGGCCCCACACATCCAAGAGGCTCAAGCAATGGCATAATCTCTAGAAAGAAATAAGCAAACTCCAGAGACCAGCCTCACAGACCCCAGTCCTCCCAGCAAAAGCAAATACGATAGCCCTCCCCGCCGCCCCCTCCTGCACCAAGTCCACCACTCCCTGTGACCCCCGGCCCCCTGTCAGGAATTTAAGGGAGGTGGAAGCAGCAGATTTATTTCACTGTATGGAGCATACTTTGGTTGGACCACCTGAGTTTGAATCGTGAGTACGTAACTTACTAACAGCACAAACTGAGCATGATGCTTACATCTCTGAGCCTTGATCTCCCCGGATGCAAAAAGGGACACCTGAGAACGTCTGCTTCAGTGCCTGGCACGCAGTGAGCACTCAAAATATGCTGATGACAACATGGCCTTTGGCTCAGCCTCCAAGAGACGCCCCTGCTGCACCGGCTCCCCAGACCCGCTGGTTCCTGGTCTCCTTGGAGCGCCCTGGTGGATGTACACAATGGAAAAAGAAGAGTCTAGAAGGTCCCCAGGAAGTTATAGAAGCTCAGACCATATCTCCACCCACTAAATCCTTTGATTCAATTTCCCTGGTGGGGGAGGGGAGGAATGAAGCTGATTCGTACAATAAGAAGTCCATTTAACCCCAAACTGTTAAAGTGGTTTATTTTTATAGACATGGCTTTACACCTGTGGGACGAGCCCTCAGCATTGGTCCAGGGTTCCGGGTGCTTGGGGGTCTGCAGAATCCAGTCAAGAGGTTGAAGATCAAGACGGCCAGGAGTGGGCTTTATTCATAACAGTCCAACAGTTTCCAAGGGAGTGAAATAACAAAACTTGTGTGAGATGAGTCACACTGACTCGCAGGATCAGAGAAGTCACAGAGGATCAAAGAACAGAAGAGCCTTCCAGCTCACTGCCTCGGTGAAACCCAAAGACGCATTTCACAGAGCTCTCTATAATCTCTTCCAACTAATTTTCAGGGATTGAGTCTAGAGAAAGATTCAACAGGAGACTTGGATCCCTGACAAAGTGGGCTTCGGTGGAATAGAAAAGCCACATTTTTCCACAATACCTTCTCCCAAACAAAATGAATGAAAGTCAGAGGCTTATTTATGATGAAGAGATGAAAGACATAACTGAGCAACTTGCAAAGCAGTCGGGAATAAATACGGACATAATTGAGCAACTTGCAATGCACCATGAATAAATATTACTAATTCAAGAGTACTTATGCAGCTGTGTTTTTCATGGACACATCTATTTTGCTTTTCCTGTTTAATTCTTCATCCCATTATGATGTCTGCCCACCGAGCCACAGGTGAGGTGTCATGCTAATGTCAAACATGCTGGGTCACAACATCTAATATTCATTCCACCAGTCATCTCACTTTGCAAAGCAACAGGTGAGTAACGTACAATCGTCTTGGGTCCATGAGCTGGCCTGCAGTTGATTAAAGGAGATGTTAGCTAGAGGTCTGGGGAATGGGAAAAGTGTCCATGTCTGCTGTGAGAGCCTTGCTGTCACCACACTACTCTGAGCTTCCGCCTCGGCATCTTGTGAACACAGATAAATGGCAAAGTAGTCCACACACAGCAGATCTGGCAAAGCAGAGTTTGCTGGGGAGACAGAATCGGTTTCCCTGTGACTCACCTGGAGCAGCGCACAGAAGTCAAACAGAGCTAGACTTTTAGCTACACAGCTTTCCGGCTCCTTCCCTGCTGTGATCAGAGACTAGACACGAGAGTATCATGACCTGTCAGTACCTAACTCCAGCCCTTTGCCACCCACTCAGCATTCATGCTTGGGAGCGACTGGCTTTCGTGGCGCAATGCAAGCTGAGGACTGGGTCTCACAGCTCCATGTTGTCCCAAGCTAGCTGCAAAATTCCCCATGTCAGCGTCTGTGGTTGAAGAAGCACCAGCCCCTCTCCTGGCACGATCCTAGGGCTGACCGGATGGACTCTCATAAGCACTGGGGCATCCAGTCTCCCATGGAGAGGCCACCTCTTTTCTGGGGAGGCCATCCCACTCACCTTTAACAAGTGAACTGTTACCTCTACCAGGTGTGAGCTGCTTAATATAGTCACATACTTGCCACCTACACTGCCCACCAGGGCCGTGTCTATGGCCAGAGAGAGAAGGAATTTGGAGTTTCCCCTCTGAGCACAAAGGTCAGATTTCCAAGGTACCATGTGGTTTTTCTCCATTTGCTCCACCCACCTCAAATCCAATCTCTGCCCTTTCCTGTTCTGCTCCCTGCCCTCTACGAACCACATCACCCTGGCTCCCTTACCCTCCAGCTCCTGGTTGGGTTCGGCCTTTGGAAGGCAGCAGCAGAGGATCAGAGGAGGAGAGTGGGGCCATGGCATGTCTTCCCCACTCCTTCCTGGCTCTGGCCCGTGTTTCTGGCAGGGGCTGCATTCCGCCCTCAATGGACTGTCCAGAGCTGCTGCAGTGTCCTGCTTTGCACATCCCCGGGTATCTCGAGTCCCTTAACCCTGCCCACATCTCTGTGAATAGTCCCCTATTAAATTTCTGCATTTGAGCCACCTGAGTGATATTCAATTTCCTGACAGGGTCTGATTGAAACAGCTATCTTTCATCATTAATATCTTGTGATTCTGACATTTGTGGTCCACACAGACACCTGTATATATGCTTCGTTGAAACCACATCCTGTGAGAAGTGCAGTATGGGCCCTAGAATCTCAACTTCCTTACTCAGGTGGGTTTTGTTCTGCCCAGAGAGTGACCCTACATGAGCTATTTCTTTTACTCAGAACTTTAGACTATAAAAGGATCTGTTAATAATAATTAAATCCAATTATATCAAGTTTACTAAACAGTTACCCTGAAAAACACATACATAAATATATGCATATGAGTATACATACATACACTAAGGTAATATTATTGGTGAGGGTTCCGGTATAAACTTTGTGATCACTAATGAATTGGAGAAAACAGAATAATCCCTGTTGTAGACTTGTCTGAATTGTCTCCTGTCTCTTACTTGTACTGTCCACATTCTGAGGATCCTTCTGTGTATGCTCCAGGTATCTTGTTTTGGGTCCAGGACTTGATTCTGTCTATACAATAGATTTCAGCTGGGATGGAGCCTTCATTGCTAAATGTCTGTGGAATATCGGCTTCGCTCTGACTCAGAGAAATGCTAGCTGTCTGCTTCTTTTAGTCCTTTTTTCCCAACAGAAGAGTAATCTTTATTGAATATGTTGAAAACAATTCAACATGGCAATGGTTGCCAATGATTATTATTATCACTTTAGAATTTGAGAATCAAGAGATTTCCCCCAGAAAATTGTTTTCAAAGTAAAATATAGGTAAACCAAATGCTGGTTCTTGACCCAGAGATTTCCCCAAAATTTTCTCACTCTTTTCTCCAAGAGTATTGGTCATTTGGATGCACATAATCTTCCTCTTCATCAGTCTCTTCTGTCTCTAGATCTCTCTGACACATTCACCAAACAGTATTCTGGGTACGAAAGCCTTAACAATAAATAATGAAGAGTGTTCTAGATGTCTGGGATGGAAAGCTGGCTGTTCTGCTAGGAGAGTTTTCCTTCTTCCCTGAATTATGAATTATTAAAATCTCCTCATTTTGTAGAACACTTTGAGCACTTTGATTTGGGTCCCATGGCAACCTGCTGACTTGGATCCTATGGAGTGAGTCACAAGGACACATTTCTAAGACTTTTGCCTCCATAAGACTTGTTCTTAAAGGAACACAAGGGAAGTGTCCCTCAGGGACAGGCCTCCTCCCCTAACATCACGCTATCCCACGGCCTGACTGCCTACATTCTTACCGTATATTACCCTGGAAACGCCAGGCGTGCGTGTGGGTGCAGTCTGTGTACAGGAAGCCCCATTCTGTTCCTGGGCCCCTCGCTCTTTGTGTTCTTTGCTTCTTCAGAGAGGTATTTAAAACTCATTTTAATAAGAAGAGTACTTACTGACTGAAACTTTAAAATATTTCTCTAGTCCCCTCCCACACATTGTACATACACACTGGGCAGAAATATCTGCCTTAGCACTTCTAGTGTGACAGTTTTAAACATCCCCAGGCTCAAGGGCTTCTGGCTTAGATATGACCCAACAATATGCAAATACAAAGCATCATTACCGGAGTCAGACTCTTACCCAGCAGAGCAGGTGATGCCTCTGTGGCAAGACTTGATGGGGAACGAGGAATATTCTCTGCCCAAACTATCTCCGTCTCTGTCACCATACTGGATATCTCATCATTAGACATGCTTCCTCTGAATCTTCAGAGACTTTTTTTTAGTATTTAAGAAATACTAAATAAAATTAGAATACACTGAAAAGTAGCACCTTAAAATATTCTCGAGCAATGAATGAGATGTTGGTAGGTATCTTCTGACAATAAATCCTTGCAGAAGAGGACTACTAAGAGAAATGGAAACATTGAGAACGGAGCTGAGGGGGTTCCCATGCGCAATTTCACCTGCTTCAGAATCTGGTCTTGATCAGTTCTGATCATTCTGTGTTTTTTGGCAAATTTCAGAAAGCATAAAGGGAACTAAAAGACATACATTCAAAATTCATTTAGTTTATTAAGAGAAAAATGAGCTGAAGTAGATTTTGAAACATGTGCTTTCCTGTTGACACATGTTCAAAGAATGTCTGGAGGAAATACTAAATTAAAATACAGACTGATTCAACTATTGGCATCGAATCACTTACAATGAAATATGGTTGCTATCTTGAACATGAGGAAAAAGAAAAGAAGCTTCCCATTATAATTTTGATGAAAACAATGAAAATCTTAATTTAGAATCTATTTTATGTTATTTTAATTTTATCATTGTGAATTCCCTTGGAGACCTTTACTCAAAATGACTCTATTATATCCCTAGTTCCTCATATAACTGGAGGGAAAGACTCTAATATTTAAAATATAGAATTAACAACTATAAATATTCACCTATCAATATTTCTATTGTAATATAATTTTTAATCTTCCTCATAGAAACACAGGAAAGATAGTAGATAGATAACATGTTAAAAAATCTTGACTAAACACATTTGGCACAACCCTCTTTCCATCCTTTACTTACTTAGCAAGTGTATAGACAGTATATTAAAGCATGGCGTATGCCATTCCCACCTTGCTAACAGAACCCTGTCTCTATTCCTCATTGAAGATAACCCAAACCCCAGCCTGGCAGATGTGTCTAAGTCAGTCCTATGGAAAATCGCATTCCCTTGCCAGTGGCTGGTTTCAGAAGGCATGAGATCTTGTTCATTCCAGTGAGACGTGAGAGGGGAGAGGTGCCAGCGTGCTTCTTGGAAAGGTGTGCAATCCTAAAAGGCACCTGCAGGAACAGCTGGTCCCTTCTTCCCTTTAACTTGTTGTGGCCAGATGTGACACCTAGGACACAAGGTTAGTGAGTATGAGGACTGAGGATGCACACCTGAGTCTTGATAGCAACATTGAGCCACTGAATTAATCAACTCTGGTGCCACCTTACCTCTGAGCTTCTTGTTACATGATACAATGAATTTCCTCATTGTTTAAGTCCTTCTGTGTTAGGTTTTCTGTTACTTGCAGCTGGTACAAAGTGCACAAAGTCCTCAAGAAGCTACCAATCTCGCAGACAAATAGACTGAATAAATAGGGAGAATATGGTAAATACTGATAATAATATTGGGCAAGATTTTGACTCTGTCACTTCTAAGGGTTCCTCCTGCTTTTAGAAAAAGGAGAAAGCAATTCCATCTGGAATGATCAGGAAACACTGTGTGAAGAAGGTGGCATTTCCCGCAGGACTTGAGTAATAGAGTAAGTACTTGACTGGCATAGAGGCACTGAATAGAAAATATTCTTACTTGATAGTAAGGAAGTGAGAGGAGAACAGTAGGAGAAAAAGTTGTTGGAGCAATATTATGAAGAGTGGTCAAGGTGGAAAGAAATCCACGCTGAGGTTAATGGCTGATTTTCTGGGAGTGGAAAAAAATGTTCATGGTGTTTCTTACTATGAGTTCTGTGGAATCCAGGCCCCTTGATATGCTCTAGAAAAAGAAATGTTCTGTGGTCCAGAAAATTTGAGAAACTTAGCATACTGTATCCCCACATAACCTGTTGTACCGCTTGGTATATCTTAGCATTCAAAGGCCCTGAGAAGTCCTAAAGACCAGAACTAGACTGAACTTCTTTGTTTAGCTACCTTTGTGTTGCCCAAACTTTTGAACCATAGAACTCTTTTTTTTCCCTGGGAACAGCTTTTATTATTACACCTATGGCTAGTGCTCCATGGCACAATCTTTGGGAAAGACTGGGTGAAAGAGAAGCCTCTAGAAGAGGCTTAAAAAGAGAATTTGGAGAACAGGAAGAGGATGTGGTAGTAAAGAGAGAAATAAGAAGTGGTCAGAGGGGTGAAGAGTATCAGGACAGAGAGTATGAAAAGAGTTAGGGGCAGAGAATACTTCAAGGGAAAGTTGGTGATCAGCGAAATGGTGCAAAGAAGTCAAAGGGAATGAGGATTGAGAAAACCCATAGGAGTCACTAATAATGGATTTCACTTGTGCAGTGAGAAATAAAACAATTTGTCAGCATGACAAGAGAGAGGCAGAACTTGATTATGAAAGAAAGAACTTTGATTATAAAAGAAAGAAAAGGGATGATAAATTGAGGAGCAAGCATGTTCAAGTGAGTATCTTTCATGAATAGATAGGTCTGCACATGCATACAGAAGTAATTAAGCAGGGGAGAGAGGTAGGGAGGAGAATAGGAAGAAAGGAAGGTTTAGTCCCCAGAATAGAAGGTTCCCCTCTACGAAAGTATTCCCTCTCGACCAGGAGGAAAAGATCAGCCGTTAGATAGGAGAGTTCTAAGAGGTGAGAAAAAAAGGAAAACAAATGTCCTCAAATTAGTTTGTTGCTGAAGTAGGTGAAGTGATAGAGTCTAGTAGGGTGAGAAATAGGAGCCCAGGAAAGATGAAGCATGTCTGGAGGAGTTATTGTGGCTAGTGATTGAGACAACCAACAAGAGAGGAGTGAAAGAACTTCTAGAGCACAGTGAACACCTTACTCTCGAGCTGCTGGGCAAGCCCACCAAGGTCCTATGATTTTCTGCAGCAACTCTTTCAGCTAGAATCTGAGAAAGAAATGGTGGGGTTAGGCAGTTCCATGGCAGAAAGTTAAGAGGGCAGGGAAACCTGGAGTTAATATGGGGTCTTGTTCACATGACTTTCTTGTTCAGATGGAAAAGAGATCAGATGTGTCCAGAAGAGAGCTCCTAGACTGGGCTACATTGCAAGAGGGCCTAGAGAGAAGAGAAAGTATATACTTTGGACTTTGAAGAGAAGAAGAGGGGAATTAAAAATATTATAGTAGGTAGGAGAGTTTACAAAGTTCGAGACCTAGAAGAAATAGCGTGATAATTATGTTGTTGCTAAAACCCATCAACTGTCTCATCAAACAACACTGAGAATTCAGTAGATTATGCTTTTGCTGACATGTCTCTTCTCAGCCTTGTGGGCTTTTCATCAGTACTTGCTATAGTAGTTGTGTCCTTAACATATCAAACCTTGTACTTACTAAGGCTTGCAAAAAAACTGTGCTTTATATTTTATCTTATACTCACTAAGATTATTTTTAATATTATTTATACGGTAACCCTCAGTGAAGTAACTTCACTAAAATATTATTTGTATTTATATTGGTTTGCTCACATCAAGCCCACTTATTATTGCTTTTCCCTTTTTTGATTGATTTTTAAGGGCTCTTCATATATTAAAGATATTATCTTTGGCAGGAAATGTTTTCAATACAAATGACAAACATTTTGTCTTATGTCTTTGGATATTGTCTATGGTGTTTTTTGCCTTACAAAAGTCTTAAAGTTTTATATACTCTAATTTATTGATGGTTTCTTTAAGCCTTCCCCTCTTAAACATTATTTATAATTTACTATCTCATTTAGTATTTATAATGATTTTATTTCTTCATGAAAAATCTTTGACCCACCTGGAATGTATTTATGATAGAGTAGGTTAAGGATTCAGGGGTTGGTGGTCCAGGTGGGTGGGAAGGGAAGGTCATGTGTGTACATGTGTGTCGTGTATGTGTGCATACATGCATGAAAGTATGTGTTATTTGGTCAATCATTAGCCTTTGGAAAGAGTATTTCTATCATACTTACATTTCTATCTGAATTCATTCTCAATGAAAAATTAGGGAATACTGAATCAATTAATCAATAGTATTTATTGAGGTCCAGTTTGGTCATCGCAATTACTGAGTTTCTCTCACTAATGAACTTGACCATCCCCTTCAAAATTCCTACTACTTTGCCTGTTGTGACTTTATTTTATAAAACCATTCTGATTAAACAGTTCAATTGCTTTCAATATAAGATTATTCTTTTTAACAGATCTGTTTCTATTATAAAAAGATGATATATTTGGCATGGGCCATATCACAGTACTATATCTGAGATGTTCAAATATAAGCATAAGTGCTCCGTGATAAGGCCTCCCATCTTCAATTGATCATTTCCTTCTTCAACAATATTTGTTTCCTTCCCTTCCCTTCCTGCCTCCACCTTTTTTCTGATCTTTATTACCTGGTCTTTCCCTGGTATTTTTCTCTTGACTTTGCCTAACATATTGACCCCACTTTTCTCCCTAAAACACTATTAGGCTCCTACAATCCTCACCTTCCTCTGTGCAAAGCCGGGGTCCCCACAAGCCTGAGACTCGGGAAAGCGGTGAGGGCTGCAAACCTTCCTTTGGCAGTCATTGTGGTTGAAAGGATTTTCACTGTAAATCTCTCAGGACAAACACTGCAGACAGTGCGAATGATCTGCGCTGGGTCCAGCGACATCACAGGGACCACCCCATGTGGGACTTTCGTCCTCCCTCCCATAACATTTGAACTCAGTGAAAATGAACATCAGAGGCCTCCCTGAAGAAGAGAAGAAAAAGAAAAGATGTCACAAAAGAGCAGCATGAAGCCTGGAGCAAAAGCTGAGATAGGGACAGTGTGTGACCAGGCAGCCAGCCCCAGGAGTGCTGGGATATCCCCACTTGCCAGACTCTCGAGCTGTTTTCCTGCGGTGTCTCCTTGTGCCAAGATCCTGCACTCAAGGCAATTCTCATCCATTGCAGTCATTTCATAACTGACTTGGGAGTAGAGGAGGAGGTGAAAGTGGTATTGTATTACTGAGCTCAAAAATGGAGAATTAGAAAACATATCTTCTAATTTAATAAAGGAAGATAATCAATATGCAAAATATGATTAAAAATTGAGGTGAGGGAAGATAAAACAAATTTCCCTCCAAATCCTACCTTCATCACCGCCATCCTTCCACCAAGGGGGGACCATAGAGCCGTGCTCTGAAGCATTCAGATTTAAGTAGGAGAAGGCAGCGTTCCTTGTGCCCCAACCCAGCTGACCCAGTGTTTCTAAATTGCCCCAGCTCTAAGTCAAGGAGTGCTTTGCTTTCCTTTGCAATTTTCCCTAAGTGCATCCATTGCAAGGACCTCATGGAACGGATGGCTGTAATCTGAGGTGGGATTTACATGTTATTGGGACGTTTGGACATAATATCATCATACAGCATCCCTATAGCATTCCCCACCCCAATTTTCAAAGCTGTCATATTTTTACCATAATTGTTAGCAGATTCATTTATCAAATTAGCTAAGCCATTACTAGACAGAAATCAAAGCCCAGAGGATGGTGTGCTACAAGGAAGGGACCCAGAGAAATTTTGTCAAATCCGGATCTCAAGTTCTGGGGGCTGGGGAGGGTTGGACCTTGGAAACCTTGGTGTTGAGAAAAATTTTCAAAGGAAGCTAAAGGTATGAATGGGAAGGGCTTGAACAGATCTGCTTTGCAGCTGTGTCTACAGAGCAGTGCTTCTCAAACTACCTGTGCGGAAGGCCAGGTATGTGGGGGGATTTAGTTTGTTAATTTGTTTGCTTTTAGTTTCAGTCCATTGTGAACTGACATGTTTATATGACACAAATAAATAGAAAAACTAATTAAATAAAAAACAAAGGCATACAAAAATACATGCCCAGTTTTTTATTAGATTGCACAAACTACATTTCATTAATACAATAAATAAATATAGAGCCATGTTAAATAGCTGTTACAGTTTCTAAATTCTGACTCCCAATTTCTGTCCCCATCTTGCTCCGGATCAGTAGTAAACGGGTCACAGAGTGGCACAGGTCTGCGAGCCACGAATCTGTGGAAGCAGGTGTCTGGGCCGTTGAAGAAAGGCAGTCCACGGGTACAGCCACACACCTGGCCTTTGGAGCATCGGGAAGCTGCTCTGTGAGGGTCTCCTGAAACACAAGACGATCAGAAACAACATCTCTAAGAGCAGCTAACGAGGGCGGCTAAACACAACCCAGCAAAGGAGAACGGCAAGGCCCCAACGTGTAAAGCCAGTGCCGGGCTGAACACGGCCTTGCACTTGCTCCGCGCGGCACAGCTGCTGCAGAGCCATCCAAAGCAAACACGGCCCTCCCGGCAGCAGACTCAACAGAACAAAAACCAACATCCAGAAATAAATTAGAGCGCCGAGCTCATCGTGTTACACAGCCCACTGTTCTCAAATCCAGAATCCTGAATATAATAACAAATGATACTATTAACTAGCGCATCGGTCTAAAGCCAAAACGAAATAACTCATTATTACGAACCAACGTGATTCTCAGAAGTTTCCAGGTCAGTTACAAGAAAGAGTTATGAGACTGTCTTCCCACTGAACTAAATCTCACCCATGTCTAATTGCAGTGTGTGCAGCTAAATCCTTTTTCCCTTCAGCACAGCCAGCTTTTCTCTTAGAGCATCTGAGCCCCAGGGACTTCTCAAAGCAAGGCAGGCATGTGGTCAGGTTGAAAGGAACATGGAGCCTGGAGCCAGCACGTAAGGGCTTAAGGGCCACCTGCTAGCTCGGTAATCTCAAGCAAGTCCCTGAGCTTCAATGTCTTTATCCATAAAATAAGACCAATGACAAGCACCTCCCTGGAAATGCAGCTGAAAACGTTTAGCAGTTTGTACAAAGTTATGTGGATGTCAGTCCTTACTACACAGAAATACGCAGCTGAGAGGTGTTTGTAACCATGCCCCTCATGAAACTCTGTCTTTCACACGGTTGATTTCTTCCTCCAAGGTCAGAACACTTCTACACGTCACACGCTGTCTTCCTGATGTTCCCAACACTACTGGGATACAGTAGGGAACTCACATCATCCTGTCTGCCTTCTGACTTCAAAAAGGGGTACCTGAGGGACATTAAGGCAAAAATTCACAAGAACATTTGGGTGGAGCAACAAGTTTGGTTTATTAATTTTGTGGCTTTTCGTAACCAGCTCCTTCTTATCTCCCGTTCTACTCTCTCTGGCAGGAAGTCACTGCTCTGCCTTGGTTTTGTTCATTCAGTTTAATACGCAGAAAGCATATTATATGCAGTGTCCTGTAAAATGAATGCAGGCTATTAATACTTATCAAATCCTGGGTTCTCACAGCGTATTTAGTAACATGCGAGTTACTTCAGGTCAGGCAAGTGATTTGGTCCAGGTTGTAAGCTGTGTAGCCTTAGGCAAATCACATAGCCTCTCTGAGCTTATTTCTTCAGTTGTAACATGACTATAGTAGTTGTCCTGCCTTCCTCAAAGACATAAATGTGAAAACGTAAATGATCATCTAAAGAGAATTAGAGAAATAACTGAAGGCATTTTACTTATGTATTATTAAATTATGATGTATAATTATAATATTATTGATTATATTCCTACTTTCTTGTCCTAGAAAACAGCAGTTTGGTAGGAGTCTCTTGCAATCTGCCAAGCATAATAACTTTGGATTTTAATTCTCCTTTCCAAAAAAAAAAGAAGATAAAATGCATATATCTTAAAAAAGAGAAAGTAAGTTCTGTTGATTTAATGCAAATTTTGGTCGGTGTTTTTAGAAAACAATTGGAGTTCTGGTGCCTGATTTATCTATTTGTACTCATTTTATAATGTTTGTGCTATTGGTTAGTACCCCGCACAAATAGAATCTTGTAGAATTTTAAGTCTAATACCCCTTGTAGTGAAGGAGAAAATACTTTAGAAGGCCTGGCGATGTATTGTCATCTGTTCCTGGGGAAAAGATGAAATGCAGTCCTTGATTTTTAAAAGACATTATTATTAAGGTCCTGGATAAACACATGGTCAATTTCATTTAAAAATGAGTAAAAGAGAGACTCTGAATCAAAAATATGTTTCCAATGTTCCCCTTTAATAACATTATGAAATCTCCCAAAAATGTAACTAAAATTTAACCAAATTTGGTTGAATTTAGAAGAAATGGCATGATCAGTTTGCTGCAAAGTTTGCTGCAAAACATATGAGTTCAGGCTTCAGCTAAGCCACATTGTGAAGTAACCATGATCTGTGTGAGGTTCCATGTCTCTCTTCATCATAAATCTATGTCCAGATGAAAAATAGGAATGAAATATGAGAGGCACCATATTATGCCAGGAAACATAGTAAGTATTACTTTAGAGCAATGAACATCTTTGAACTCTGCAACTTCATTAAGTTCTTAAGGTGTGGGTATTTTTCATTCTTTCACCATTTATAACATGAGTACTCTTATACAGATATTGGAGACAGATACCTCCAGAAATGAGTTTTTTTATCGCACATCTCTCCCCGAAAGGTGCTAAAAGCACAAACCTGAAACTCCCCAACTGATATACACTTTTAAACTCGGGTGTGAAAAGTCTTATCTCTAGAGCTCATGGTGAGAACGCCAAAACTTTGCAAGAACAAAACTCAGACTTCAGAATCTTCTTCCTTCATCAATAGGATCCAAGTATTTCATCTGGGCTTCTTAAATCTAAGTCATTAAAATGACTAAGTTTTCTTCTTTTTCTCTGTTTTTCCTAATAACTGGGGCTTATATGACTCCAGAGTGTAAGTATCTTTTATATCTACTACATTTAAGCACTAAATTAATTTCTAGTGATTCTGTTGTTACATTATAAATGAAAATGATTTTCACAATGATTTCTATCCTTCTGAACTGTAATGTGTTATATAATTTTTCATCAGTAAAATTATAGTAACTATTAGGTAGGGTTGTTTTTCTTTTTTCTTTAGCTTTGAAAATAATGTAGTGACTGTCATCAGAAGAATTACATGAAACAATCTGCCTAGATCTTTTATGTGAAATCCTTTGGTATGCTTTTGTAGGTTTCAATATGGAAATTATTGGAGGGAGAGAAGTGTCACCTCATTCCAGGCCATTTATGGCTTCCATCCAGTATGGCGGGAAGCACGTCTGTGGAGGGGTTCTGATCGCTCCACAGTGGGTGCTCACAGCAGCCCACTGCCACTTTCGGTGAGTCCTCCACACTTTTCCACATACGTGTTTTTCCTGCAAGGTAGCTAGAAGAGAAGCTTGCCTCTGCTAGGTGAGAACTCTATCTACTGTTAGCTTCTGTGATCACTGACCATCTGGTGGGGTTTATTTACCCTTTTGCACGTCCATGTTTTCTGTCCTGGGTTTTCCTTTTTCAGGGAGAGCTGAGCTTCTTTTTCCAGGCAAGCCATTAGGCAAACTCAAGTCCTCAGTACGATGCCAGAGAACGCAGCAACAGCAGTACCTGAAGCAGCAGTTCTCCTGACCCTATTAGGCCACAGTGCTCGTGAGGAAATTGGACAACCAGAGCTTGCTCTGTGCTTTTTAACTTCCCCATTTTACAAATGGGCCATAATCATAATCGTTCCTGCTTCATGGGGTTTGAGAATTAAATGGTATCTACCTAAGTATTTTAGCATGCTCGGCACACTTAGGAAGCACAAATAGGTTGCAGCTATTATTAGGAGCATGATGTGGGACAGAAGCCTGCCTGGGCGGCCCCTTCTGTCAGCTCCTCAGCCCTCACCACGGCCATCGGAGGCCCACAGTTCGGGAACCACAGCTTTCCCAGGTTGGAAAAGAAGTTGTAGATGATTTGTAAAAAGAGAAAGAGAGTGTGAGAGTTATTTTTCTGGGCTACTTGGAACAAAAGCTTTTCAGAAGATGAGGTACAGCCTCCAAGTCCATTTTAACCTAGGCTTCTCTCATTTCAGCTAATAAAGCACAAAAACCATCTTGAGATGCTACAACCACCCCCTAAGAAAAAGCAGCAGGAAACTAATTTGGTATTTGTTATTTTGTTTGTTTGCTTGGGTTTTTTTGTTTGTGTAATTTTTCCATTATGTTTCTTGCTTAAATAAGCTGAGAGGGAGCATTCTCTTTTTCCTACAAACGTTACAGCATTTCACTTAAGAATCTATCTTTGCCGGAATGGTTTGCTCTTAAGGCATCAGCTATCCCTAAACAGAACAACTGAACTGACTTGCTTCTCCATGCTTTGGGGGTTTTGTCTGATTGCTCCATTTTAATGGAACTGTTTGATCACAAATTAGATGTTTTGAAGCCTCCAAACAGGGAGAACTTCTATTGCTAAATAGCAAGCTGCTGATTTCCAGTGGTTACTTTATTTAAATGCAGTTCTTGCCCTCATAGAAATCACCCTGGCGTCCCCATCACTTTTGTCCTCCTCTCCAGAGCACTTACCCCCTTGGGACCAGTGAGGCAGAGGGTAACTCATAAATGTTCATTCAATGCAAAATATGCACATGTTCAAATATGTTTTTTGGTACACATTCAAATGGACTATAACCTCCCCAGAGCTTGACTTATAAATGTTCAACAAATGCTGGATAAATTAGAGGATTTTTTTCTTTCTTTTTCATTTTCTGTTTGTTTGTTTGTTTTTTGCTAAGCCTAAAACATGGCATATGAAGTAGTCCTTCACAAACCATAAAGTACTATAGGAAAGCAAATAATATTATTAAGTTGAATTTTAAATTTTGTCAAGTAGATTTAACTCAGGAGAAGTAGATTCCCAGATTGGGGAAAAGAGATTACATAAAAAGACTGGAGATAGATCTCGGAGTTTTGAAAAGAAAAAAAAAAAAAAACTATTGCTAAATATTATTTTAAATGGCTAGAGTATAAAGAATTCCAAAATATGTGGATCAGATTTCCTCTACAGGACACTTGGGTACAAAAAGTAGGCAGATCAGTGCTTGGAAAAATATTAAGCTTTATGAAATTCAAAATATTTATGAAATAGTTCAATGGTGGCTTCCCACAAATGTACTCCCAAGTATCCTGTTGGAATGAATAGTTTACCCCAGGCCTCTTGCTCAGCAAAATGGTGAAGTGGGCCAGATCTGGGGGTGCTCCCTTCTCACCACCCATCCACACGGCTTCCCCCATAGTGTCTTAGCCCCTTTATTAGTTGCCATGTAAAATATAAAAGGAAACTGCTAAAAAAAAATTTCCTGTATAATCTTTTCAGCATTTTTAACTTACCAGAAGCAAAACTCTCACCAGCTGTCGTCCACTGCCCTCCCATCCCCCTCGCCTGCCTGGCAAGTTATAAGATGGAACCTGCCATGGCCCTTCCACATGGCCTCACCCCATCTCACTCAAGGCTCCTGGAGTGAAATGGTGAAACATTTGGGCTCTGGATTCAAACCAACTGAGCTTTAATCCTGCCTGGGTTTGCATCCTGGAGCCTCCACTTAGTATCTGTGGAATGTTCTCCAGTTTGTTAATTTACCTGAACCTCAATTTCCTCATCTATAAAATGGAGACCATCATAGTACCTACCTCACAGCACTGTTGAGAGGTTTGAATAAGGGAAAATATGTAAAATGCTTAGCACAGAACCCAAGAACTTAATAGATGCTATCAGTATTGTTATATGACGGTCTCTGCCTTCCATGGTGATAACCAAGGAACTAATCTGATGATCCAGTTGTGTTGATGCAGTAGGATGGGGCAAACCTCCCTATCTGACAGCCACGCCACATCCTTTTCTATTAGGCAAGAGAAACCTCCAAGATATAGGGACCCTGCCTTTGCTGCCAGACGTCAGGGAGTGGGTCTAAGCAGAAACATTGCTCAGCGTCTAGCCAAGAACATAAGGGCCTGGAGCTTGGCACTGGGCTTAAAGAGGAGCTGGGGAAAGAGCACTGGACTTGGAGTCACAAAAGCTAAATTTGGGTGCTGCTTTCCTTACTTATGAGGTGAGTCACCTTGGACCAGCCAGAGAATACCCTTTTACTAATGAGGAATGTATAGCACATCGGCTTTAACAACTGAGAAAGATTATTGGTAGGCTTAACCGAGGCAATGTTTACAGATGTCTTCAACAGACAGTGAAGAGACTTACTGTCAGCAATCCTGTGGTTCTGCTCCGTATGTAATTCTGTTCTAGGCAAGTCCAGGGTGGGACTCATGAAGCCACATTTCAAACAGACGCTTCCAGGTAATTCTGAAGCAGGTCTGAAGACCACACTTAGAGAAACACGGTGTTGTGCAGATGAAAGACACTGGTATTGTGACTTCTCCTCTGTATGAATTCAGACAAGGTTTAGCTTAGGAGGTGAGATCTAAAACTCAAGTAATTCCAGGTGTCCTGTGGGCAGAAAAATCGCTCTTGGTAGTACAGATTATAGTTGAAAGTTATCTAGAAATTGAAAGTTCAGAAAGCATAATGGTCTGCTTGGGTTGTTTTGGTATTCACATGTCCCAGTGGAGATGAAAATAACCAAAACATTTCAAAGACAATAACTAGTCAAGGAAATTAGTTACAAGATGAAAGAAAATCAGAAATTTTCTCAACATTCCTCCCTTGGTCAGAATCCACCTTCCATACCTTGCCTTTGTACCGAATTTGGAGCCTTCTTCATGTGAATTATTTATGCACATATCCACTTTTTGTTAGAGCATTAATCCTGGGGATTTTGTATCATCCTTCCCCTCTAACGCTTTGGGTTTAGTGAGTATGTTGAATTTGAATTTGAATCAATCCTAGGAAATCCAATCCACATCCTCTGAGAAATTTCAACCCCATCCTGATTTTGCAATAGGCAAATATTTCAACAAATAGAGCAGGAATTCCCAAAATAAACCAAAATAAACTCTTTTGGTAGAAACCAAAAGTGGTCATTCCAGACAGTCACAGCTCTGCCATATGCCAACCCACTCCTCTGCAGGCATGTGCTCATTCTCTAAATCTGAAATAATCATGTCTTCCTGATTTCTGTATGTTTCTGTGCTTTTTAATTTTTATTCGTCTTTACTTATCTGTATGCATGAGTACATATGTTTTTACTGTAATCTACCTTGCTCCCTTTTTTAAGTAGCAAAGAAATAGTTATATGTATACAAATAAATACAGTTATTTTTATAGCCTTTCTTTTTCCACAAAAAAGATTTGAGTTGGCTTCCTCACCTCAAATGCAATGAAGACACATTGCAATGGAATATTACCTCATCCCATAGGATACAAATGGCTCCAAGGTGTTGCCAAGATCTCAAAAGAATCATTTCTACTTTCAACACTGGCCATAAATATAATTTTATCCAATGTACAGTAAATCAGATCAATCGTGGCATTATTGAAACACTAGAACTATGTATTATATATATGCTCGAATTGTGTATGACCACGGATTAAAAAACAAAATGAAACAAAACAAAAAAAACATGTGTTTCTTCACCTGACTCACCAGTTTGTGCTATATAAATATCCACAATGAAATGGCTGCTAATCTTAAAGTATCTTTATTTCCAATTAGGAATGTTTTTTCACTTTGAGGACAGTTTTCCTTCCTGGTCCAAATCATCTTTCTAAAAGAGGAGCGGGGATGTGTGAGCATATCTGACAGGCACGTAATGGGCCTTGCTTCCCCTGTGGCCCTGAGACGAGGTCTGGACATACAGATGAGCACGCATAGAGTGGAATCTTCACCTTAAATGTGAAAACACTTAACACTGAGAAGATCAAAAAGTTCTGGAGATGGGTGATGGTGGAGGATGAACAACAATATAAATGTGCTTCATGCCCACCAAACTGTACATTTAAAAATGGTTAAAATTATAAATTTTATAACAAAATTTGGTATGAGATATATTTTACTGCAATTAAAAAAAACCCTTAATGGGTAGTTGGTATAAATCTTAAACTACAAACTCAAGAAATATAATTTCCTTTATTTTTACATAAATGAACATAATTTTGTTGTAAACTTGATCCAAGTCAATTAAGATTTCACTCCTTTTTTTTCCCACATTTGGATACAAGTTTTGATATTCTTTTGCAATGCCAGGGAATTGTGCTAGGGCAGGATTAAGGGCAAGACATTTGGCCCTTGATATCAATTCAAGCTGGGGTCCACTGAGACCTCCATCACTCCGTCTAATCTTAAGCAGGTTCCTTTGGAGATAGTCCTTGTTTCTGTATATATATGACCCTCTCCACCATCTCCACTCCCCACTGGGAGATTTGGAAGTGATTCTGTTACTTTCATTCTCTTTGCTTTTTCAGGTTTGACAAAAGCCGGTCTCCCACAGTGGTTTTAGGAGCACACTCTCTCTCAAAGAAGGAGGCCTCCAAACAAACATTTGAGATTAACAAATTCATACCATTCTCAAGATTTATATTAGATCCTAAGTCGAACGATATCATGCTGGTTAAGGTATGTAGCATTGCCTTCCTTCAATTTTGCCAACATTCTTATCAGCATGGCTCAATTAGTTAAATCATCTACACAAAAGCATTTTGTTAGCACCCTCCCATGTTTGAAGTGCTGTAACATATTCTATAAGGGCCCATGTTACTCCATACACTGCCTTGAAAGAAACAAGAATTTATCACAAATTCATCAGGGCTATGTTTATACAAGGAAAAACAGCCCTGATGCTCACATATGTAGGCGAGGAACATCTCACAGGCCCAAGGATCCACACTGAAAGCTTTTTTCTCAAATGCTTTTCTCATTAGCAAGTGAAAAACACAACAGTCATGTGTACAACAGAGCCAACCAAGTGATTTCAGGGACTCAGAAGTGAGTTACAACTTAGTCTAGACCATACATAGACTAGTCCGAACTTAGTCTAGACCATACTCAAGGGTCCTATCCAACAGAAAGCAGCCCAGCCCTGAAAGTCATGACCTATTGATGTTATTCCACAGAAAACCATCCAACACAGGGCAAAGGCCAGTTTGTTCGAGACTGGGCAAAATTCCTGCTCTGTATAAGCTCCCTCCCCAAGTATCAGTGAACTCCACAGGGAATGGAGATTGTGTTCAAAAAAGCAACAACCACAAATGCAGCTGCAGACTACCACCAAAGTAGATTCCAGAAAAGGGACACCCTCCTAAGACAGAAGGACCACACATACAATGCACAGGCTAACAGCATAATACTACCAGGAAAGGATGATAATTTATTCTTTTTTCAATCTGTCAGCTTCATAAAGCTGCAAAACTCGGCAAGTGTGTTCAGCTGCTCCAACCAAGATCCAAAAACTATCTTAGAGCTGGAACCAAATGCCAGGTTACTGGCTGGGGAGCCACCAACCCAGATACTTTAAGCCCCTCTGATACTCTGCAAGAAGTCACTGTTACTGTCATAAGTCGAAAAGTTTGCAACAGCCAAAATTACTACAACCACAACCCTGTCATAACCAAAGACATGGTATGTGCAGGAGATGCCAGAGGCCAGAAGGATTCCTGCAAGGTAAGAGTCTCTCGTTCACACAGGCATCTCAGAGGACTACACTGCGGCCACGGCTCCATTTGCTCACTACACTGAGGAGGAAGGGCATGGAGAATAAAAATTTTCTCCCCATTCCTGCACAGCATTCTCTATTCTTTTTCATCTACCCATGTGAATGGGTCATAAAACCTTCCACAGTGCTTAATTAGCACTCATTTAATGGCTGTTAATCAGGACAACAGACTGTTTTTGACAACTTTTACAGGCTTCCTGTGAAAGGTGTTATCATCCTTAGAAAGTCTACCCTGAAGTTACCAGTGGTGATTAGAACATAACTTAGCCAAAGAACCACCTTTCAAATTAATTAATAAAGAGGTCTCATAAAACTCAAATCAAAAATTTCAAATATACAGTATGTATTTCTTAAATAATGTTGACTATCTTAGTCTGTTTGGGTTGCTATAACAAAATAAACTGGGTGGCTTACAAATAACAGAAATTTATTTCTCACAGTTCTGGAGGCTTGGAAGTTCAAGATCAAGGCACCAGCAGATTTGGTGTCTGGTGAGGGCCCACTTTCTGGTTCACAGACAGCCTCTTTTCACCCTAACCCCACATGGTGGATGGGATGAGGGGATGAGGGGTCTCTCAGGCCTCTTTAATAAGGGCATTAATCCCATTCATGAGGACTCTACCTCCATGACCTAATTACTTCTCCAATCTCCTAAAACCATCATCTTGGGAGTAAGAATTGCAACATATGAATTTGGGAGGGACACAAACATTCATACTATACCACCAATTAATAAAAAGGAATAACAGTCATTATATTTGTCAAAATCTTTTCTTTACTGAGATAGTAAGGAAAAAAATTGGGTGTGCATGTTTATAGGTGACTAATATGTAGCACAGATGGATTACTAATATTTTAAAAATTAGAATACAATATTCATATCATACTACATTAAGCACTATTGGAGGGAAAGGTATGATGACTTCAAATGTCCTGTGTATCTGCAGTGCCCCAAGACTCTCACCCTCCTGAACATCTGTTATCATGGCTGACCAGAGTACAAGGCACTGCAGTTTGCAGTGTGACCAGCGGCAGAGGCAAAGGCTGGTCTTCAGATTTAAAAGACAGCTCTTTATCTGAAAGGCCATGCCATCCCCTCTATAACTCTTTCACTTCTTTTGACAGTTACATGTTTTGTTGTTAGAGGGGGAGTCTTCAAAAAGTATTTCATTCAACAATATTTACTAAGTGTGGTGTATTTGAGAGCTGTCCAGAAAGTATCCAGCCATGTAATATGAAAAATGTATTAACAATGGCTGGATACTTTCCAGATGGCCCTCATGTACATAGCATTCTGTTTAACCACATGAGGGTGCAAAATAAAAAAGGAAAAGAATTACAGAGAAGATAGAGTCCCTGCTATCAAGACATTTACTACAATACATTGCTCTTTTCTACTGGTCTCAAAAGCAACTTGATTTCAGGTCTGTGAGCACCAAAATGAAATCCACAACTTAAAAAAAAATTTCTTTTATTTCAGTGGATCATTTAAAACTTTATGTCTACCCACTCTTATTGACTAAAGTTCGATGGTCATGAATTACAAAAGGACTCTAGACATAGAGACAGCACAGAGACACAGGCATGGACATAGAGACAAAGGCAGAATCATAGTCAAAGTTGTAGACAGAGACATTAAACAGAGGGAAAAATAGACAGACAGACACATCGTCCCAGACAGCGACAGAAACATAGAGGCAGTGTTGGGCATTCTTCAGGTCACAAAGAAACCAAAGACCCAGATAATAATCCTTTGAGCAACAAACAGTTGGTGGTAGAAAAATCTCAACAGCTTCTCATCAAGTATCTGCCCATTTTCTTCTTTCCAGGGTGACTCAGGGGGCCCCTTGATCTGTAAAGGTGTCTTCCACGCCATAGTCTCTGGAGGTCCTCCATGTGCTATTGCCAGGAAGCCTGGAATCTACACCCTGTTAACCAAGAAGTACCAGACTTGGATCAAAAGCAAGCTTGCCCCATCTCATGCAAATTTAGATTATGAATGATTTTCCTGGATCTACCAGTTACTTGCTTCTTTTTTTCCTAATATGCTCATAGGTCAACTTTATCTTCAGATGTAGCTCAATGCAGGTAAAGCAGAGCACGGCCGGGCTCCATTTCTGCTCCCTCGAGACTCATTCTGCTAAGGAGTCAAGTTCTCTGTCACGTGTATCACTGATGTATTTTTACCACGCTGATTTCATTCTAAATAAAATTTAGAAGACTATCTGTTTGTTTTTTATGGACATGAAGTAATATCTGCCCCCATTCCACCCACACTACTAAAGGGCAAGAAGGTCACGGAACAAGACAGTAATAGTACCACCTTCAACCAGGTCTATGTTGTGACTTCTGCTGGATCATCCTAAGTTGTCAGGGATTTTTTTCAATTGTTGTAAGAACATTGAACATGAGATGTGCCCTTTTAATTTTTAAGTGTACAATATGTTATCATGTACAGCAGACCTCTAGAACTTTTTCATCTTGTATAACTGAAACTTTATACCAGTTGAATAGCAACTCCCCATTTTCCCCACCCCCAGCCCCTGGCAACCACCATTCTACTCTAAGCATCTGTGAGTTTGGGTATCCTAAGTTGTATTTTTAAAATAATGAACAGTAAATATAAACACCCCAACTCAAGGAAGAATCTTCAAGACTTATACAAATATTTGGACAGTATTTATTATTCATGTCACATTTTGTTCCAGAAAGGATTTAGAGCAATGTACAAAAAAATACCTGCAATAAAACAAAATACAGAATTAAAAATAAATTGGTGAAGGTATTGAGGCAAAGGGGAAATGAGAGTAAGGAAGAGAAGATGAAGTCAGGAGTGTTCACATGGCACTCATAGTGCCGTAAGTTTCTTTCTGTACATTTGCTAGAAGGATTCACATTTGGCTCTATGCTTTGGCTGATACCAAAAAAAAAAAAAAATCAACACAATCTGTTATATGAATTATGGTATCCAGAAAATAAAAATAAGCTGTTTTCCCAGAAGTAGGACCACTGGTGCTGGAACGGAGACTAGAGAGAATTTCCTTCCATGGTCCTCCTGAGAAGGACACTGCGCCATGTTTCCCATATCCCCGCCAGCTGCACCAGGATCCAACTGCACCAGGATCGCCTGAGATTATTTGTAATGCAGACTGCCTTGACCTCTTGCCCAGAAATTCAGATAGAATAGGCCCAAGGTGGGCCTGAAAATCTTCAGTGTCTAAAAGCAATCTTTTAAATAATAAAGGAGCACATCTGAAAGCCACTCATAATGAGCATCCTTAATAACATCTTACAAGACAGACAACAATGAGTGTTAAGGGATTGTTTTGTATAAATCTTTCGGTGTGAACTGATGACTTAAGACCAAAGTGCAGTTTCATAAGATCACTGGAGGATCTCAGCTATC
>CM052439.1:145213479-145240825 GCA_028533085.1 Varecia variegata | reverse complement strand
ACAGGCATGCACCACCATGCCCGGCTAATTTTTTCTATATATGTTTTTAGCTGTCCATATAATTTCTTTCTATTTTTTAGTAGAGATGGGGTCTCGCTCTTGCTCAGGCTGGTCTCGAACTCCTGAGCTCAAACGATCCGCCCACCTCGGCCTCCCAGAGTGCTAGGATTACAGGCGTGAGCCACCGCGCCCGGCCTCAGCTATCTTGAACTGTAGTCATCCAGCGATTAGTAACAATTTCTAATTTGGATGGAGAAGCGTGGTGGGGAATAGGGAGGCTTCTTCTCCTCTGATCGTCAGAAGCCGAAAGATTAACCTCAGCTTCTATGTTTAGTTTGGATTTCTGGAGATAAATAGTGCTTGTTTCCAGGTGATATCATCAAGTTCTCTTACACACATATAGAAATAGATGCTTTTGTTTGTATGTTTATTTGTTTATTTTTTGTCATGGTTCTTATAAACCATTAACCAGCGCTATTTTGCACTATGAATACTTAGAGAAATGAAAGCACTGGATTAAAAAAGGAAAGTAGGCTGGGCACGGTGGCTCACACCTGTAATCCTAGTGCTTTGGGAAGCCTATGTGGGAGGATCGCTTGAGGCCAGGAGTTCGAGACCAGCCTGAGCAAGAGTGAGACCCTGTCTCTATAAAAACAGTAGTAAAATTAGCTAGGTGTGGTGATGCGTGCCTATAGTCCCAGCTACTTGGGAGGCTGAGGCAGGAGGATCTCTTGAGCTCAAGAGTTTGAGGTTTCAGTGAGCTATGCTGACACCACTACAGTCTAGCCCAGGCAAAAGAGGGAGACCCTGTCTCAAAAAAAAAAAGAAAAGAAAGAAAAGAAAAGAAAACTAACTAAAATTATTGATAATAAAGTAGTAAAAGGTAGTAAAAGAAGGTTCTTTAAATATTCTCTTGTGTCATTTTGATTCATTAAAAACGTACTGATTATGTACCAGACTATATTTTATAAGATAAGAAAGGGGAAAATTGTAGATTCTCTGCACTCACCACTTAAAAACTAATTCTGTATCTATTTTTTCTAAATTTCAAATCCATGAAACACATCTTTATAAGGCTCTTTAACCAAAAGGACTATTGAGATTGCCCTTGATTCCAGTTGATGAGTTAGCCTGAAAAGTTGTCACTAAAACCTAAGGTTGTGTTTTTATTTTAGAGTCCATGCTGTTAACACCCAATAGTCAGACCAGCTCGGATTGCCAGAGAGGAAGCTTCTTTCAACAGCTACGGCAGAGCTGGCAGCCTTAAAATTGGAAGATAAGCAGTTTATTTTGACGAGCTGCTGATGATGGAGCCCACAGTTGAAATGCATCCCTCACCCTATCAGGGAAGTAGTATTTCGTTAAATATACCAACATCTCTCAAACATAGGATAACAGAATATAGTATTTTAATTTGGGAAGTTCTGTTCTTCAGAGCTTATTTGATTCTATCTGTGGCCTCAAAATAAAGTTGAGAGTCAAATAGAAGCAAATACCCAGGTTTTAAAACTGCTCAAAGATCTTAGGGGAAAATGATTTGCTGTTGTCATCCTGAAACATCCCATTTTCTCCCTTATTTGTGGCTGTGGACAGAGAACATTTGCTTTCCCTATGTGTGTAAAAGAAGGCTTCATGCTTTATTTTGTGTTCACCCAGTTTTAATAGAAAGTGACAGCACTAAGAACAATTAAGTTTAAATTTAAGGAATGAAATAAATCAATATTGATTCAGACAGGCAATTAAACCAGTCTTAGGACCAGGTAGCAGAATTAGTCCTACCTTCTGACCTTTTGCACATAACAAATCCCAATTCACTCTAAAGTGATATGCAGAATGGTGGTTGAGCTTAATCATTCTAGAAAGCTACTGGTTAAAGGAGGACACTCTTGGTCAATCAAGGAAGCACTTCCTCTTTGACTAAACTTTCATTTTAGGAAAGAACACTGCTGTGGACTGAACTGTGTCTGCTTCAAATTCATTTGTTGTATCCCTACCCGTCAGTGTGACGATATCTGGAGGTGGGGCCTATAAGGAAGGTAGTTAAAGTTAAATAAGGTCATAAAAGGCAGGGCCCTGATCCAATAATATCAGTGTCCTTATAAGGAGAGACACCAGAGAGTTCCATCCCTCTCTCTGCCATGTGAGGACACAGTGAGAAGGCAACCATCTACAAGCCAGAAAGTGGGCCCGCTCCAGAAAACAATTTGGCCAGCACCTTTATTTTGGACTTCCCAGCCCCCAGAATTGTGAGAAATAAACCTCTATTGTTTAGGCCACCCAGTCTGCAGTATTTTATTATAGCAGCGCAGGCTGGCTAAGACAGACACACTTGTGGTGAGGGAGAAGGAACAGCGTGCTCGACCTGCCCGAGGGCAATGCACCTAGATGTCTCGAAAAGCCTACGATTTCACAAGATGACTCAGACAGACCTGAAAAGTCATTCCTGTGCTGTCTTAGTAGTAATCTGAGTACCAAGTGCATCCCAGCTGAACAGTTGGATTCCTTGTGTCTTGAATGACTCAGCACTGCTTTCACACGTTGACTTCCTGTTGACAAACACTGATTTCTTCACTCTTTCTGCTGATTCATATCAATCAACTGAAACTTGCATCACTTCTTGTGCTCTACCATGAAAGGATCATGTGCTTTTTTTGCTTGTAACCATAAATGTCTAACAACCACGGATCTAGGAAAAGGGAGTCAACACAGGCCATGGACCAGCAAGTACTGCAGGGAAGGGAGGCGGGCTAGCCCCAGACCTGCGTTCTTGTCCCATGGCAAGCCCGCCTTTATTTTAGCCTGATTCCATTAAACGCTCAACTGATTCATCTGGTCTTTTTCTGATTCCATGTTCCTCAAGCAACCTTCTGTGAAAATTTTGCTCCATGTACCAGTTATTTCTCATTGCAAATTAATAAACATTTTGCTTTTCTACATCTATGATATTTTACCTCTACATTGGGATCATTCAATTTATTTTTTGAGAGACAAATCCACTTTTGATGTAACGAAAAAAACTCAAGTTTCAATCCCTGGAGTAGTGAAGGTCAAACCCTGAACATCATTATGTTGGTAAATTCACCAACATAATGAATATTAACCCCATGAGGGTTTTTAAGAGCCTGATCTTCCCCTAGAGGACTCCTGACATCCCTGCTTTGGCCACAGGCATGAAACGTGCTTGTATTTGGAGCATCTATACATACATATGCTTATCTGTGCTCTGATTAGTTAACAACTCTAAGAAATATTATGGGTTTTTAGCTGTGTTTTATCTGGTTTGCTCAGTAGCTGAGACTACTGGTTTACTACTCAACAGCCATCTCCTCTTTTTCCTTGGTAACAAAACTCTGATTTTATTTGGGGCCACAAATGTACACAGCCAAAAGATGGCATTTTCTTGCCTCTCTCACTGCAAGTAGTGGTCAGTGAGAAGCAAGTGAAAGTCAAAGGCTGGGAGTTTCTAGGGAGTTCCTTTAAGAGAGCTGATTCAGCAGGAAGGAGTGCCCTTTTCCTCTTCCTCCTTCCTACTGCCTGGATTGAGATGTGATGGCTAGAGCTCCAGCAACAATGCTGAACCACGAGGCAAACTCAAATAGAAGCCAAGTGCTACTGACAGTGAACCAGAAAGAAGGAGCTGATGACAAACGAGCATCCATGCCAATCCTGCACTGTTTACTTGAGGACTTCTTTTACATAAAGTAAAAATAAAAATAAAATATTTAATCTACTTTTATTTGGAGCTTACTGTTATACACATCCCCACCTAATCCTAATAGTAAAATTGGAAACCTAAAATTTCTGCCCCTGATGCATGCTCCAAACAATGAACAATCATGTAATTTTATGCCATTATGCCCAGACCCTCCCAAATCCTAAATGGGTTTAGCTTTCCAATTTGCCTTATTCATGCAAGAATTGAGAAAAAGTAACATTTAAATGTTATAGTTAATAAACCATTTCCCCCTCATGGCTCCATTTATGGCTTAACATGGAGAAAATGCCCTGGCCTACCTGAGAAGATATTTTTATCTTAACTACATACTGCTGAATGGCAAACATTTTTGTTCCTATTATAAAAATAATATATGGCACTCAGTAGCCTGTAACAGTATTTTCTCCTTTTGTGTGTATTTTGTAAGTGGATCTTGTAGAACTGTTTTTTGAAAAGTTTCATGAAAATAATATTTTCTGGCATTTGAGGTTATTATTTGTTTTATTATTTCACAATCATTTGAAATAATATAGTAATTTTTCCATTCAAACTACAAAAGCAACTCCATTGGAAGACAGTTGGATACAGTAATATCATGAATATTAGCAGTGTTGTAGAAAATTAAAGCAGTCCCACATGTGGTCAGAACAGTCAACAGCACAAAGGGTGAACATGTTAACAACCAATCCCAATAGACTGCAGAATCCCCACTGTTTAGCATCCAAACATACAGATTCATTCATTCTTTCATTCACTCACTCACTCAAGAAACACTTATCAACACTTTTATTTGCCAGGCACTGAGCTGGTCTGGCCACTGGAAGGACCAAGAAGAAAAGACATAATTCCTGCCCTGTAGGAACTCATAGTCTAGACATGTCCTTGTTTACATGCAAATAAACACAGACATGCAGATAAACAATGTACTATGCTCCAAAATTGGTTACAATGGAGACATGCACAAAAATTATTATAATGGAGACATATACATGGGACAGAAAGCTCATTCAAGCAAGAGTCATTTAGAATTCCTAGAGGACAAACAATTTGCTCTACAAGCTGGGTCTATGCAGAAGAGGCTTGATTCAACAATTTCCAAAAGGAAAGATCTGGAAATCCAGATTTGTGCTACCCACCTCTGACCAGATAAAAGAATACAAGAGCTACAGCAATTGCTATAGTAAAACTGTATCGGTAAAGGTGAGCATATTTACTCCTTTTAAGAGCTCAGCTCTCTCTCCCACCTCCATAGAAGGGGTCTTCCCTAAAGACACCCAAGGCTAAGCAATGTGAGCAGCAGAAATGTCTCACAAGGAACTGTTTCCCTCAACGATAGATGATTCAGCTTTTTCCATGAATCAAGAATGGTTATTCATTTTACCTTTTAGAAGATTTGGGGACGGAGGGACCAGAAGAAGAATTCGTGACCCCTACAACTTGACATGGGGACTCTAGGATATACCCACTCCAAACTCTGCCTTACCTGCAGCCTCTGTTCTCGCAACTCAACATCAACATTAACCCAGAAGTGGGCCGATGTATTGGTTTCCCGGGGCCGACATCCAGCCTTGCCAAACAGGGGGCCGGTGCTGTGGAGCCTCCCACCTCATGGCGTGATCTAACCACAGGCATCTACACAGGTTTGGCTTTGTTGGACTCAGCTGTATTTGAACAAGGCTTCTGTTCTCTTTCCAAGTGCTCTCACTTTCAAATCTGTGTAGCTAGAAGTATTACACCTCAAGTTAACTGTCTGAGTCTGGATTAGGAAAAGCATATTTTGAAAAAGATTTTAGATATAAATGGTATAATTACAGAAATGTTAGTAGAATTTATGCTGTAGAATTCACTAGACTGTTAGCTCCACAGGAGTGGGGACCTGTATCTGCTTTGGTCGCCACTGTATAGCCACAGTTTAGCACAGGACCTCACATGCAGTGACTACTTAATACATATTTGTAAATGGATAGATGGGTGAGTAGATAGATGGATGGATGGATGGAAGAACTTATTATATTGATGAATGATTGAATAAATGAATAATGAATTAATAAATCTCTACTTCTGGAACCATTTAAGAATATATATAATAAACTTGAAATCACCTTCAAAACTACTTCATAAAAGCAATGGATAGGGGGATCATGTTGAGCATAAAGTAGGTGACCTAGAAAGTCCCGTGATTCTTTGATAATGCTTGGAGCTCCATGGTGAAAAAAAAGCACTATACAAACATTGAGGATTATTATTTATTTGAAGGTTTTGCTGAGCCATCCTTTATATAAGACTTGGTAAGTATTGCCATTGCTTTCTAAGGAGGAAAAAAAGTTATAAAAATAATTAGTATGACTGGTCCAAAAGAGATTACTTTCAGAGTTACTTGTTTTGGCCTTACCCTCATTGTCTAAATACTACAGTAGCTTACTTAGCTTGTAGCAATATTGAACTTTAAGCTGTAAACTATCTCATTAATTTTCATAAAATTGTTGCTCTGTTCAATTCACTTATATGTAAAGGACTTAAAAATGTTAACATTTTTTCAATTCTATATAAAACTATACTTTCAAAGGAATTTAATGAATCTGAAGTGGTATAATACCATGAGGACCAGTAAGTCTGAGGATGGCTGTAACCTCAAATCTTGTTGATGGTGGTATTCATACAAGAGATGTCAGACAAGTCCCCTCTAGCCCCAACTTGAGTTCCCTGATTTTGTTTAGAAATTGCTTGCCGAAGGGGATTGAATGCTTGAGCTGTGCAGAGAAATGGTGTTTTGACAATTTTTCCCTTTCCCAAGTGTCACACTATATGACACTGGTAATAATTAGTTCTGAATACCCAATTCCTTGCTTGCCCCAGGAAGAATGCCATAGAAATATTTGAGGCCAAGAGGGTGTCTGCCCCACACTGCAGTAGTATTCTAAATAGTCCTCTAAACAGAAAAGTAATATCAGAAAACAAATCCCTAAGTTTGGGGGTTTGGAACTGTGGTTGGAGATGTGGGAAGAGAGAGAGACAGAAAGAACAAGATTCAGGGGAGACCCCAACCAAACACTTGAAGGCTGCTATCTTGGTTTGGGCTCCCCCAAAAGCAGATCCTGAGGCACAGGTTTGAGTGCAAGTAGTCTAGTTACAAGGCAACACCAGGACACTGATAGAAGAATAGGGAAGTGAGAAGGCAGAGAATAAAAAGCCAATAATGGGTACATTTCCATGCCATTTACCTCTGTGGGCAACTGGAGCTCAATCCCACTGGGAACACTGGGAACTCTGGGACAGTGTGAACACATCTCAGAGCTATTCCAACCAAGGGACTGAGAAGCTGGGTATTTACCCACCAATACCCCAACACTATTGTGTGAGACCAACTCCAGGGTCATTAGCTTTCCAGCACTTCCAGCTTGCCTCGCTCATGGCAGAATGTACTCCTACAGCTGGGGGGGAAAGCCCCCTCAGACAAAGTTGTAGGATTTTTAATAGGCAGCTTTTGCCATGTAGAGGTGAATGTCAAGGGGATATATGGGCACCAATGGTGTCCGCTACAACTGCTTTGAAGTTACTGACCAGCCCTTGACTATGTTTCCTTCCTACCAAAAGGGCTTGGCAACATGACTAGCTCTTTCAGATGATAAGTGAATTGGCAATGAGGTGCAATGACTTACGGGATTACATTTGCTGCTCCTAGATAACACATTTGATTGTAACATAGTCGATCTGGGGTTGAGACTTTCAGGCACCTAATCAGCTCTGTAAAGAAGGAGATTTTTAATATCCTGAAATCATCCCCTACAAGTAGATTCAGCAAGTACAGCCTATTTGAAATTTCCAAGATACTTAGTGGCCTCATATGTAAGTTCAGTTGGTCATGCCCAGTGACTGCCACTTGCATCCAGTTTTGCCTCTGAAGTTACAGACCACATTTACTGCACCGTGCCACATATTGGTGTAAGAATTTTATTATGTTAACCCATTAAATCTTCACAATGAGACCATGTTGCAGGTGCTGTTATTATCCTCATTTTATAGATGAGGTGCAGAGAGATTGATCACGTATCTGAGGTCACACAGCTGGGAAGCAGTGGGGCATGGATTCAAACTCAGATCATCTGACCCTAGAGCCTGCTTGTCCTACAGTCTCCTTTCTGGTGTCTGGCAAGCACACACTCACACACCTTTCTTCACTATCAAGCATGAATCACAATTTCCCCAGGAAGATTCTTTCAGCTAATTATGCCAACCCACAGCCCGCCCACCAACACACGTCTCAACAGCCCCTCTCCTCGTGTGCTGAAAGAACAGAAAACTCCACAGTTCAGTAGCACTTTGTTCCAGAGAATTCACAGCATAGATTATAGAGAGTTCACACTGAAACCAAAGAACCAAATCCAGGTGCCACCACCCCAGATGCAACGTGGAGGAGAAAGCACTGAACTCTGGAAATCAGTGAAATATGGGTTTTCATCCTCACTCTGCCATTAGCTGTGCATCCTTGACCAAGTCACTTTATTCCTCCAGGCTCCCATTTCTTCATCTACCACATAAGTGATTTCCACTAGACAAGGTATAAGGTTCCTAATAGCCCTCAACACCCACGATCCTGTACTCAAAAGTGTTTCTCAATTATCATGCTGCTAGATGGAGGCAATATTTTCTGTTCCTCGTTTCTGAGCAATTGACATAGCCCTGCCCTCTGGGGAGGTCCCTCCTTTTCATCCACCACATCATTTCCAAGACACAGCTACAGACGGCTCCTGCGTATCCGTATCAGAGACCAAATGGAAGACGCAGAACCCTAAAGAGCAAGTCAGCAACCACACGAGGCTTCTCACCCCAGGCTCGGTTTCACAGGTTTGGCAGCCCCCCATTTTTCTTACATTAGGGGAGCATATGGAAAAAGTATCTCAGCAAAGTCATTTTTCTTTTTGTAATAATATTTGTTGGTATCTAAGGAAACGAGAACCAGATGACAGGTCCTAAACATAGTCAGACCAAGCCTAAGTGAGATCGAAGTGTAAACCTTATATTAAATAGCCTGCCTCTTTTAGGAATTTCTCTTTTTGGAATTAACATTTTATTATGAAAATTTTTAAACATATGCAAAAGTAGAGAGACAACCCTAATAAGTCCCCAGGAACCCATCACCTAACTTCAATAATTTTCAATTCATGGCCAATCTTGTTTCATCTCTACCCTATTCAGTACCCCCAACTCTGGATTATTTTGAACCAAATCTCCACCATCCTATTATGTCACCTATAAATACTTCATTATGTAGCTCTAAAAGACAAGGACTCTTTTTGAAAGCATAACCATGATACCACTGTTTATAGATTTTTTAAATCTTCTTAATTAGCATCATTTTAAAAAATTAACATTAATTCTTTTATAGCAAACAATATTCAATGTCCATTTTCCTCAATTGTCTCACTTTTTAATCAAGTAATTTATTCAATTCAGTATCCAAATATAGCCCACATATTGAAATTGATTAATATGCCCTTTAAATCTCTTCTAATATATAGGTTTTTCTGCCATCACTTTTTTGTCCTTGTAATTTAGTTGTTGAAGAAACTGGACCATTTTTCCTGCAGAATTTCCCAGAGCAGATTTTGATTATTGTATCTCCATGGTATCAATTAAAATGTTACTTCCTCCATTCCATCTTCTAAAAATTGGTAGTGAGTTCTAGAGGCGTGATCAGATTAAGGTTCAATTTTGGGGCAGGCGTGGTTTGTATTTCTGTTAGAAGCACGTAATAACTATCCGTCTTTCTTGGTGCAACATTAGCAACTATTGATCACTGCCTAGCTCCATTAACTGATTCATCAGAGCTCTCCTTGTTGTTGGAGTAGTCATTGTTTCTAAGCCTCTTCAGTGGGCACAGCTAGAAAAGAGTTTTGGTTTTTTATTTATTTGTTTTTGTTTGAAGGAGTTGTTTGTATTTTTAAAAAAACACATAAGTTCATAGTGATCATTCCTTTTTGAAATAGGTCCACAGGTTATTTACTTAATTTTATTCTTGCATTTATATCTCCTTTCTCTCATGTTGAAATCACAGGAGTTTTTCTGTTTGTTGGTTTGTTTGTTTGGGCTCAAGCGATCCTCCTGCCTCAGCCTCCCAAGTAGCTGGGACTACAGGTGTGCACTAACATGCCGGGCTAATTTTTCTATTTTTAGTAGAGATGGGGTCTCGCTCTTGCTCAGAGTGGTCTCGAACTCCTGACCTCAAGCAATCCTCCCGCCTCAGCCTCCCAGAGTGCTAGGATTACAAGGGTGACTGTGCCAGGCCGAAATCCTACTTCTTAAGGACAAAAGCATAATTATTCATTTGTTTTTTCACAAAATACACACATAATGATCTCATAATGACAATACCAACTACCAGCAAAAACCATGAATACTGAAAAAGAGTTTAAGGATGTTTTATTGTTTGGGGGAGGTTGGTTGGTTTGTTTGTTTTGCAAGGATTGATTTTTATTTAGGGTATATCCCACTAAGGATTTACAGACAAATTCCTGTGTCACTTCAGTTTCAAATCAAATCCACAAACAAGAAATATTCAGAGAAGTATAGCTTCGATCATAGTCTTGTTCCTTCCATTTCTACTAGGTAACTATATTTTTATTATCTTAAAACATTTTTAATTTATCTTTCTTTTTAAAAATTTTAACATTTGCTTTCATTTATCCTTCTATTTCTCTCTTATATGCTAGCATACAAGGACTGTCCAGAAAGTATCCAGCCATTGTTAATATAACGAGAATGTTTTCATGGCTGGATACTTTTTGGACAGTCCTCGTACTTTACCATCTTACTTTTTTCTTTTTTCTTTTTGTTAACACTATATTCTAAAGATAATTCCACACCAGTACAGTTAACCCTTGAACAACACAGGTTTAAACTGTGTGGGCCCACTTATATGTGGACTTTTTTCCAAGCAAACATGGATCAAATATACAGCATTTGCAGGATGTGAACCCCAACTTTTTGTATATGCAGGTTCTGCAGGGCTGACTATAGGGGGTGGGGTTTGGGGGCCCTGGAACCAATCCCCTGAGGATACTAGGGGATGACTATATACTGAGATGTTCGTATTTTATGGATGTATCAATAATTTATTCAACCAGTCTGCTACTGATAGACATCGGGTTATTTCCAGTCATTTTCAATCCCAAATAATGCTGCAATAGATAGGGCGACTTTTCTGCTTTTTGGTTGTTTTTTTTTGTTGTTTGTTTTTTTGGTTTATTTCACACAGAGAGAGCATAGAGAGTTGAGGAAAAATTCTTCCTGCCTCAATTCTCAATGCTTTGTGTCTTTCTCTCCTTTGTGTCCCTAAAGCCTGGTACAGAGTCAGAGAAAACAGCAGATGCTCAATCACGTTTGCTGAGTAACAAACTCAATCATTCATGTGTAACATCTACAAGTAGACCAGTTAGTTACATGAATGAAGATTGGAAAATGTTGGGGAGACTAGTGTAAATCCTATAAGTTAGTGAATATTTTGTATACTCAGAGACTCATTTATCTATAGAGAAAGTAGCCTAATGTACTGTGAATCCCAAACCTTCTTCTTGCTTAGTGCATTATGAAAATGCATTTTTTTAAAGGATACTCTCAATGAAACACAGAATCTTGGGTTCCCTTTTTTGGACAATTTTTTGACCAAGGGGTTAGCGGTGGTAACCAGCATGGAAGAGAGAATAGAATCTGCCTCCTAAGTATGTGTTTCTCCATATGAATGTGGTAGACACCACCAAAGCTTTAATGACAACGTGGTTGTCTCACTGAACTCTGTACCACTGTAATTGTCTCATTGTGCTATAATACATTCGTTTCTGTGAAGTCTGTCTTGCCTGCTGGGATGTAAGTTCTTCATGGGCAGAGACCATGTCTGTGTCTGTCCTGCTCTTTGCTCTATCCTCAACACCCCACACTGCCCTGGTACATGGTAGACACTCAATAAACATTTACTGAACAAATGGATGAATCCAGGCTTTTAACAGGAAACACCTCTTTCCAATGCAAACCAAAAAGTTACTGTGGAGCAAATCTGCTTTCAACCTTCGGTTTTAGCTGCCTTTCTCTGACACTGCTCCACCACCTCATTACTGCCAGGTGGAAGCTGAAGTCCAGGTTTCTCGCTAAGCCTCCATCGACACCCGTGGGGAGAAGGTTCTTCATTCCTGCTGGGCAGAGGGGCAGTTCTGGCTCCCACTCGGCCTCCACGGGTACCTCCAGACTGGGAGGGTTAGGAGTGCCTCATCGCTGCTCCACTGACACCAAGCGGGGGCAGGCAGCTCACTACCACGCAGTGGGAATGAAGATCCCAGCCCCCAGCAGGGGCTTGGGAAGACTCATTACAGACTGGATGGAAGTCAAGGATCCCCACTTTGGTTTTGATGGCATTGAGGGGAGTGGGGTGCACAGTTTTTTTGTGGTGTTTGCCTGGAATAGAGTGGTTCATATCTAAAAGTTTTCTGTTTTGCTGGGCTACTCCTTTCCTAGCCCTTTGATTAAAGAGAGCAGGCTCTTGTTGGTTTTTGTTTTTTGTTTTTTGTTTTTCAGTCTGCACACATTCCTGTTTCCAGGTTGCCAGCTTCTGCTGCAGTAAGTCTGGGCTATAAGGGGCAGAAAGAAAACCTGAAGGACTCACCACTGAGTTCCTCAGGTCCGAAGATCCTATCCACTCTGCCTTCTTCTCTCCTACTTTCGGAGTCTTTTTTATGTTTGTTTTTTATGTACTATCCCATGAAAGAATAGGGAAAAGTATATCTACTCCAGAAGGAATAGGGAAAAGTATATCTTCCCCAACTTCCAAGAAGTAGAGCCTGGCATTGCACTTGTTTAATCCCTCTTGTCTAGCATCGTATGTCAGGCGATGTTTTATCACTATGACATGGGGTGTATCCTCATCCACTTATGTGTGAACTCAATGAGAATTTATTCAGTTCCTACCACATGCCCAACACGGAATCAGTCCCTGAAGGTACCAGGACGAACAAGATCACACTTTCACAGTCCAGTGGAAGAGATGAAACAAAGTGAAACACACCATGACAGAGATCTGTACAAAGAGCTCTAGGAGACCGAGGAGAAAGCATTGTCACTGGGATGCGGTGGAGATGAGGGTGGGGTGGATTTAAGGAAGCCTCCAGAGAGGAAAAGATATTTGAACTAGGTTAAAAAATAAGCAGGAGTATCCCAGGTGGATAAGAGGGGAAGTCATTATAACAAAATGAACGGCATGAAAAGAGGCACAGAGGCATGAAAGAGGAGGGAACAGTCAGTATCCACGTGAGTGGAGCACGTGGTGGGAGAACAAAGTGATGAGAGATGAGAGTGTAAAGCTGGTATAAGACGGATCGTGTAAGATCTCTGTCCCAAAAGGCCAGAGTCACAGTTTTCCCTAGATAAAACTCACACAGACGATACAGCATCAATGGCAAAATACTGCACACTTCCCCCTGGGTTGCCTCAGAAATGAATCTTCTCTCACACTTGGTTGTTAAGAATTACTCTCTTTATTGAGGTATCTAAAATAGTCAAATTCATAGAATCAAAGAGTGGAATGGTGGTTGCCAGGGGCCAGGGGGAGGACTAAATGGATATTTACTAATCAACAAGCATAAAAGTTTCGGTCAAGCAAAATGAATAAGCTCTAAAGATCTGCTGTACAACACATACCTATAGTCAACGACAATGTATCATGCACTAAACAATTTGTTAAAAGGGTAGATCTCATATTAACTGTTCTTACCACAGTAAAATTTTAAAAAATAATAATTACCCTTTTTATCCAGCCAAAGCACATTTCAGTCAACAGCTTGTCAATTCCGGTTTCCCCGGGCACTGCCGCAATCATATCCCCAAAAAGAAAGGACTACTAGATTCCTCTCTCAGTCAATCAGTGGTCCATTTGGACCTGTCAGCAATTTAAAGCTCCAGAAACAGTTTGCTATGAAGTTTATTTATGTTACTGCTGCTCTGAAAATGAAGATGATAGAATAAAAGACTGAGAAAGTAAGAAAATAAAGGTATTAAGGCTGGAAGGAAGGCCTTAAACTAAGACTCCAAATTTAATCTTATCACAAGTGGGAGGCCCACATATAAGGGACGTGGGCCTGAAGTTGATGGGCTTTGACTGAATAGCACGTTCATGTGACAGGCCACAGAAGCAGCAGCTGTAACCAAGGGGAGGATTTGTCCCTCTGGTGCCAACCAGCACAGTGGTGGCGAAGTCCCTCAGACTGGCTGTCCCCCTACCGTGGGCAGTTTGATGACCTCTTGGCCCTAAACAGGACCACAAACTCCACTCGTATTATTAATTGATCTGCTTTACTGCCCATGTTTTGGGGGAGCAGGGGAATAACAACAGGACCTACAGAATGTTTTCCCAGATCTACAGGCTATAGCTCTAACTTATGACGATAGCCATGTAATATCTGTTGAGTATCTAAGCTCACAATTTAGAAGTCTAAGAGAAGGAAAGTCTATTGTATTTATCCATATGTTGACTTATTTTGACTTACTATGTTCATTCTTTCTTCCTGATGTTCCAAGATTCCTTCTTTTATCATTTCCTTTCTGTTTAGAGAACTTTCGTTAGTCATTCTTATAGGGTAGGTCTGCTGACAGCAAACACTCTTAGTTTTCCTTCATCTGAAAATGAAAATGTCTTGATTTTCTCTTCATTTCTGAAACAGATTTGTACTGAATAAAAGAGTCTGGGCTAATAGTTTTTCCTTTCAGCACTTGAAATATGTTGCATGCTTCCTTCTGGCCTCCATGGTTTCTGATGAGAAATCATCTGTAATTTGAATTATTTCTCCCCTAAAGGTAAGGTATTATTTCTCTCTCACTGCTTTCAAGATATTCCTTTGTCTTTGATTTTAGAAGTTTGACTATAATGTATCTTAGTGTGGATTTCTCTGGGTTTATCCTGTTTGAGAATTTCTCAGCTTCTTGAATATATAGATTTGTGTCTTTTGCCAAATTTAGGAACTTTTCAGCCATTATTTCTTTGAGTAGTTTTTCAGGCCCACCCTCTTTCTACTCTCCTTCCAAGACTCTGGTGACATAAATATCAGATCTTGTTATAGTTTCACAGGTTCCTAAGGCTCTGTTCATTTTTTCTTTTCACCTATTTTCTGTTTTTCAGCTTATGGAATTTCTGTTATTTTATATTCCAGTTCATCGATTCTTCCTCTGTCTCCTCCATTCTTCTGGTAAGCCCATCCATTAACATATTTATTTTGTTTATTGTGTCTTCCAGTTGAAATTTTCCACTTGGTTCTTCTTTATATCTTCTATTTCTTTGCTGAGACTTTCTATTTATTTATTCATTGGTTTCAAGCATTTTTGTAATTGCTTAAAAGCATTTTATGATGGCTATTTTAAAATTTTTGTCAGATAATTCTAACATCTCTATTATCTCAGCATTGGCATTTTTGTCTTTTTTCATTCAGTTTGAGATCTTTCTAGTTATTGGTATAATGAGTGATTTGGATTGAAACCTGGATATTTTGAGTATAGATGGATTTCTCAAGATTTTGTTTGGTTCCAACTTGTCTCAAGATTTCATTTGTAGTAGAGACATGAGTACAACATACATTTCATGATACTTTTAATTCTACTATAAGGAAAACAATAGTACAAGCACAATAATAAATGGTAATTAGAGCTTGATCTTCTTATTAAGAAACAACAGGGAGTGGTGGGGACTTTGGCAAACTGGAGGGTAAATTGCTCCATCTAAAGGTAGCAGCTGCTACTTAGCTTCTAATGATTGTTGATGAATGGGATTGAAGGCCTAATGTTGTCAGATATTCTTATTTTTTAGGAAAAGGTAAACATCCAGATTTTTATATGTAATGTCTCTATTTTAAAATGATGAAAATGAATTTAAATTATTTAAAACAATATATTAGTCCACACCATGAAGACTAAACTAAACATAACAGTGATCAGAATGTAGTCTATGTGTAGCCAGTTGCCAACCTCTACTTTAGAAAAGTATATTTTTCTAAGCAAGGATTTAGTGCCTGAAATTCATTTCTTTGTTTTAGAAAGAGATATATGTTCTCATGTGAGTCGCTCACAGGAAACCAAGAGTCAAGATGTGAATCCTCATCATAGCTGGAACTGGAACTGGACCAGTCTGGAGGAAACTCAGTCCTGTTGCCTTACTTGTGGTGTTAGTTAAGAATAAATTATCCAGCCTTGGAAAAATGAACTGATAAAGGACTCTTATAAGCTAATAGGAGTGCTCTTTGGGGTATAAAGGTAAGACCACCCACAATGTGTAGGGGGCGGGGTTTTCCCTGAAAGGAGTGGACATTCCCACTGTCAACCGTCCTGGGAATGGAGAAGCCCATAAAAAGAAAAGGGAAGTTGGAGGATGAGCCCTAGACTGAAGATGGGAAAATGTTGCAGGCTGACCTGAGCCAAAAAATCCATTCTACATACATCAGCTTCCAACTGGTAAAAAGCTTCAACCTCTAGTTTTGAGGTGTGTGGGAGCCACATGTCTTCTTCCCCACAACTTTCTACCAAACAGAATTCTGCTACTATGACAAATCTTTTCATCAAGCAGAAACAAAAATAATCAGTGTTTTCTAGAGGCTCAGGAAATCCCTAGCTGTCCCTTAGATACTCAAACAAGCACATTGCATGAAAGCTTCCCTCTTAGGCAAATACAACAATTTTTTTCTGACAGCAGTATTAGGACAAACTCATGCCATTAAGTGGTACAACATAGGACCACACATTTGCTACCCTACAGCTCTATCCCAAAGGTGATAGGCTCCCCTGACTCTTATATCTTATTCAGGCAAGGGTTGAGATATCTGTACAATCTTTCTAAACAATCATATACAGTCATGCAACACATAATGATGTTTTGACCTACAACAAACGGCATATATAAGGGTGGTCCCATAAGATTATGCTGTAGTACCATAGTTTTACTATACTTTTCTATGTTAGATATGTTTATATACACAAACACTTATCTTGTGTTACAATTGCCTACCGTATTCAGTACGTAACATGCTGTACAGGTTTGTAGCCTCAGAGGAAAAGGCTATACCATATAGCCTAGGTATACAGTAGGCTATAGCATCTTGGTTTGTGTAAGTACACTCTATGATGTTTACACAACAATGAAATCACCTAAGGATGGATTTTTCAGAATGTATTCCCATGGTTAAGTGATGTGTAGCTATATCTCAACATGACTCATTTCATCAGTGAAAACGTATTTCCATCATCCTTTACGTTACCTAACCAGCACTTTGGTGCAGATTTAGATAATGATGTTTGAAGCACTCATCGCAGCCACCTCTGAGTATGAGAACTCCAGAGTCCTTCAAAAGTTAACTTCACCTTGAGTGTGGATGTCCTCCATCCAGAGTACAGATTAATGTTAACACACATGCATATGCACATGCATACATACATATTCACATGCATATAAATACACAGTTGCACACACATGCATACATGCACACGCATGTGTGCATGCACTCCCACACACAAACACACACACATGCACACACCTGTGCATCACAGGCCTTCTGGAGTCTGCTTTTGAATCTGGATGTACCCCTTTGTCCATGTTTGACTTTAGACCAGTTACCCTCTCTGCATCTCAATTTCATCCTCTGTAAAACTGGGATAATTGTACCCACCCTACAGTATTGTTATAAGGATTAAATTGAGCTAATATGTGCAATGCTAGGAACAGAACTTGGTATATAGTAAGCTCTATAAAAGTGTAAACTGTGGTTACCATTATTGACGTTATTATGGTTCATGATCTTTTTTTTTTTTTTTTTTTTTTTGATACAGGGTCTCACCCTGTCTCCTGGGCTAGAGTGCCGTGGTGTCATCATAGCTCACTGCAAACCTGAAACTCCTGAGTCAACTGATCCTTCTGCCTCAGCCTCTGGAGTAGCTGGGACTACAGGCATGCGCCACCATGTCTGGATAATTTTTTTTCTATGTATTTTTAGTTGTCCAGCTAATTTCTTTCTATTTTTTTTAGTAGAGATGAGGTCTCGCTCTTGCTCAGGCTGGGTCTCGAACTTCTGGCCGCAAGCAATCCTCTCACCTCGGCATCCCAGAGTGCTAGGATTACAGGTGTGAGCCACCATACCTGGCCTTTCCATGATTAATTTTAAAGTAAATGAAAGACACTATAACAATAGAGAACTCCTTCCTCTCTGTCGAGGTTGAGTGAGCAGCAAGGGTTGCAGAGAAGCTGATTCTGGAGAGTAGAAATAAGCTTGTGGGGAGGGCGGGGGACCCTGGCTCTTCTCCAGGACCGCAGGCTGGGGCCTGAGGGGGACAAAGGCACGCACATCCAGTAGCCGGTTGGTAGGCACTCTTCGTGCCATAATGCCCTTCGCTTACCCCTGAGTCATCAGTAAAATCGTGTTAAAAAAGATTCAGCCCAGCCGAGCAGCTCTATAGGGAATTTAGGAAAAGGATACGCTCGCAGTTTGGCCAGAGAAATGAAAGGGGCAGCAGTAGCTTGAGGAGTTGGGGTTGGCAGGGGTGGGTAGGATGGGGCACCCAGAACTATGGGCACAGTGGCCTGCAGCTGAGCAGAGAGAGGCCGTCCACATCCGAGTGGCTGCAAAGGCACAGATGAAATGGGAACTGATGAGGCTACACCTGCCAGACCCCTCCCCACAGGAAAACTGCGCTACTGGATAAGGGGAAGATCCCAGCCCCGGGGCTTAGCACACAAGCGTCCAGGCCCCTCCCACGTGAGCGTGAACAGCCCTCCGGGTTTGGAGAGCTTGTTCTGGCCCTCCTACCAGCAGCTCCCCCTCGTGGCCAGAAAAGCTATGTAGCCTGAACCATCTGGGAGGGACACGCGTTGTATCCCCAGGATCACAGGGACATGACATTTTCAAATGCTCTATATAGCAGGATGATCGAAACCTTGAAATGCTCAAGGAAACTCATTTCTATTACATATACTCATAATTTCACAAGGAAAACACATATAGAATACTTCCGCTGAAAAAGAAACCTGTTTACATAAATGTATAATCAGTTCTGAAGCTTATTCACATAAATATAATTTTAATATAGGTGTAGTCTTTTAATGTAATATTATTTTATAAACCTGTTACCATGTGACAAAAACGTCCACATAGTCATCGTTGTAATGACTGTCTTAGGTTGGGTCCCTCCAAAAAGCAGACGCAGAGACATGGATGCGAGTGCAAATAGTTTCTTCAGGAGGTGAGCCCAAGAAGAACTTGTAGAAAATTGGGAAAGCGAGATAGAGAAGGGAGGGAAGCCAGTGAAGGGTGTATTACTGAGCAGGTTATCACTGTGGGCCCCCACTGCTCAATCTCCACTGGGGACCTCTGGGAGACCGTGCAGAACACACCTTAGAGGTAGCCCAACCAAGGAGTGAAGCAGCGGGGTGTTTTTCCACTAACTCTCAGCCAATGGTTGAGGAATCCTTCCAGAGGGTATTAATCCCCATCACTTGAAGGCTGCCCTGTTCACGGGCTAACAGGGCTTCAACAGCCAGAGAAAACTCACAGGCAACGATTTGCAGGTGCTTACAGTTGGAAGCTGCTGGTCAGCGAACACAGGAATGGCAAGTCCTGACGTCATGTGGTCAGGACACAAAAGCATCAGGTATGATAACTGTATAATATTTCATCACATTACTGCACTATTGTTTTTCCATTTGCTTTGAGAACAGACTTTAATTGTCCAAGTTTTAGAAAAAAGTCAGTTGGTATAAGACCTCTGTAGAATTTAGAGTAGGAACTTAGAGATATATTAAATTGTTTTATAATCAACATTGTGGAAAGCTGAAGACATGACTATTGTTCAAAAGGGGTTTATTCACTTCACCCATTAGGATGGCTATAATAAAAAGAGAGAAAGAAAGTAACCAATATAAAGAAAGATGTGGAGAAAATGGAACCCTTGTGCACTGCCAGGGGGGGAATGTAAAATGATGCAGCCTCTATGGAAAACAGTATGGTAGTTCAGCAAAAAATTTTAAATGGAATTACCATATGATCTGACAATTTCCCTTCTGGATATATATATATATATATACTCAAAAGAATTGAAAGCAGGGACTCAGATATTTGTACACCCATGTTAATAGCAGCATTATTTGTAATAACCAAAAGATGGAAATGACCCAAGTGTCCATTGAGGTATAAATGGATAAACAAAATGTGGTATATACATACAATGGAATATTACTGAGCCTTAAATAGGACACATTCTACCATATAGATGAACCTTGAGGACATTATGCTAAGTGAAACAGGCCAGTCACAAAAGGACAGATACTGTATGATTCCACTTATATGAGGTACCGAGAGCAGTCAAATTCATAGAGACAGAAAGAAGAAGGTTGGTTGCCCAGGGGTGGTAGGGGTGAGAATGGAAATTTATTGTTTAATGGGTATTGAAGTTTCAGTTTTAGAAGGTAAAAAAGGTTCTGGAGATAGATGGTAGTAACAGTTGCACAACGACGTGAATGTACTTAATACCATTGAATTGTTCACTTAAAAATGATTAAAATAGTAAATTTCATGTTGTATATATTTTACCCCAATAAAATATCCTGTAAAAAATTTAAAAATTAAAAACAAAGGAATGAACTACTGTTACATGCAACAACATGGATGAATTTTGAAAATAAAAAAGAGATGTGCATCAATTTCCTCAACATCTGCCATGCTGTGCATACTTAGCTTCTGGAAATAGCATCTAGAGCCTGTGAAAATATTTTAGCAATAGCCATTCTGGGGCTCTCTGACGTTCTTCCCTTCCTTACTCTAAACTTATACACACCCAAGGGCTTCCTCATGCCAGAGTAAAGGCAGCCTTAGATCCAAACATACAACAGTTTGACCTCAGCTCTTTCTGCAAGATGCTGTTAACTTAGAGTCGTGTGTATAGTGTTCGTGAGGAGAAGCCAGGAACCTTCAATGTCCAGAACGGGTTGGCAGCACAGGTTGGCCAGGGTGTCTGTGATAAGAGTTGGTTCACCTGGCCTCTTCAGGGTGATTGTCAGAATCTGTTTGGGAAGCCTTCAGAGAAGGCAGTTTTCAAGTTGGTCTATTGGCAGACTTCTCTTCTTGGCCAGACTCAAAAGACTCCATGACAGGGATACCCAACTCCCTTCTCATTAGTGCTAACTGGAGCAAGATTTGAGCCAGATGCTCTCTTCCACGTGGTGTTGAATTCTTGAAGGTGTAGGGGGTGAGCCAGGGGAAACCCTACTAATTGAATTTAATCACCTTGTGTTCCTGCTAAATTGCATTGTTTGCTGTGCCCTGTGAACTAAAATAAAATCCTAAGCACCCCCCTGACTGAACAGGACCCCCCTCTCAGCCAAGGGGACCCTAGAGAAACCTTAAAACTGAGTTCCCAGCAATGATGGGATGGGAGGTTGGATGCCCTTATTTTACCCCCTTTCTTGCTAACAGCCATCAGGCTTTTCTCCTAAGTGCCAAACAGAAACCAATCTCATGATCCAGACCAGGATTCTTTCCTGATAAGAGATCACCAACCATGGGGTGGGGGGTTTGTTTGTTTTGAGACAGAGTCTAACTCTGTCACCCAGGCTATAGAGTACAGTGGCATCATCATAGCTCACTGCAACCTCAAACTCCTGCCTCAGCCTCCCTAGTAGCTGGGACTACGGGCATTCACCACCACACTCGGCTAATTTTTTCTCTCTTTAGTAGAGATGGTGTCTCGGTCTTGCTCAGGCTGGTCACGAACTCCGGACCTCAAGCAATCCTCCCACCTTGGCCTCCCAGAGGGTTAGTATTACAGGTATGAGCCACCATGCGAGCCCATGAAGCGGTTTTAACCAGTCTACGGAGCATGCGCAGAGAGGATTTTCGTGTCCTTGCTTCACCTTTTTGACATAAGAGGGCGGCCATTTCTGAACATGGACCCCATAAAAGGACATAAAGCTTGATTATGCAGGCACGGTTCTCCTTTCATAGATATTCATGACTTCTCCTGTAGCCTGTTAAATGCGTATATTTGACCATCCTACTTAGCTAAATTCCTAGTCCGTCGTCCCTGCCTCAAAGCACGTGTTACTGGCTTCTGACCGGGACTCGGCTTTCCAGCCTGTTGGAATGGCCACCCCCAGACTGCAACCCTTTATGAGAAATAAAGCTCTCCTTTCCAAATTATGAACCTCATTATTTCTTCAGTTAACAGCCCCACACGTCCCCACCTCCCTGCATCTGAGCACGTGTCTCCCTCCATCAGGAGGGCCTCTGCCCTCTCTCCAGCCTCTGCACGTTCAAGTCCACAATCATTCAATCTGCACATCAGAGGCTCTCCTCCGTGCCCCTTACCTAATCCCCATGGCTACAAGTAGCTTCTTCCTCCTCCAGGTTTCCATAGTGCTTTAGCAATACCCAACTGTAGCATTTACCGCTTTCTACCTTGTCCTTTAGATATTGACATTTCTATGTCATCTCCTTGATTAGCCTCTAACTTCCTTTAACACAAGGTCTCTGTCCGATTTACCTTAGTACCCCACCCCCCACAGAATGTTAGTTCAGCGTCTTTGTCATAACGGGAACTTACTAAATATCTCAAAAATGAACGAATAAATGAAATCCTACAAGAAAAGCCCAGCAAGCCTGGAAAAAGCTGTGCCACCAACCATTAGTTACTCAAACACCCCCACTTCTTGTCATGCCCTGCTCCCTGTCTCTGAAGGAAACAGATGCTGTGCTGGGAGGACATGTCATCACCACCAAACCGGCTCTACCCCACGAGGGAAACGCCAGGAGTGCGATCAGCCCCTGGCTCTGCACACTCCCGTCCCTGTGCCTTGCAGTCCCTTCCCACATGGGAGCCCAGACTCCATCAGTTAGGAAGCCTGACGATAGACCACAAATTTTCCAGCTGCTCCCTGGAGTCCAAGAAGGTGACAGAGCCATGAGGAGACTGGGGTGGTGTGGCTATGGGACCCACACACACATCCACACACGCACACTGTGCTCAGAGCAGCTCTGGTTTTCCTCTCATTTATATTTTAGTTTTCCCACAGAAGATTTCATGAGGGAAAAAAACTTTCCCCTCTAAAAACAGACATTTGAAAACCACTAAACTAGCCACATGTACGTGACCATGGTCTCCTGGAGGGCAAGGGATTGGAATTGCACCCCATCCCCTAACACCTGGGACAATGCCGTGAACTGAACCGAGAAGTGTCTTGGCAGCGCCAGGCAAGACAGTCCAATCACCTGGGGCCTCATCCCAGTTCTAACATGAACCAGCGTACATCTAGAACATGATCTCTAGGTACCCTTCCAGCTATGACATTCTAGAACTCTCCAAACAACCCTGCCTCAGCCTCACTCCTCCCACCACCGGGCCATTGAAATTACAACATCTCCCCACCCTCGCTGCCCTCACCACCACACCACACATCCACACGCCTGACATTGGAATTCAAAGGACTAAAGTTAGCCGTCATCCTCAAAATAAACAGTAGGTGTCTCCATTACCTAAGACGTCTACTGTTGCAGTCACATCTGAAGCTGCAGCCAGTAAAGCACATGGTTGGCCTAGCCAGTGTGCTGTCACTCAGATGTAACTAGACCCCAGACTTCAATCACTCTATGGGAAACTCCTCTAAATGCCAGACTACTGGGCAGTTTTTCCAAGTGGCAGAAAGTCAGGCAGCTCACAGACCCCCAAGGCAGCTGCCTGGCCAGTCACCTCAAGTAGTTTTCCGCCATCCCCTGAGTCCAAGGGTCTCCCCTCTGCACTCCCCTCTGCACTTCCTCAAAGATTCCACATTTCACCCAAGACAAAGTCACTACGAAAATGTAGATCAGACAAGATATCCATGTAACAAAAACACTTGTACCCCCTTAATTAATATTTTAAAACAAAAAATTAGAAAAGAAAAGAAAATGTAGCTCAATATACTTTTGCCCAAAACTGCATTCTGCAAGTTACTTTTGCAAGGCATTCCCCAGAGTTACTTCATGTCTAAACATCCTCCTACCTGAGAGGCAGAAACTGAACATGCAAAGGAAAATAAATGGATTAGAGTGGGGCAGTCCACAGGGCACCACAAGAGTCACAGCTAGAATGTGACTCTCCATCCACTGTAAAAACAGGCTGACAAGTTGACCAGCTCCCTCATTTTATAGGGATGGTTTCAGATATTGCTGTTGCACAGACATTATTGCACATACATCACTGTTGCACAGACCTCACTATTACGCATACTTTGCACAGGCATCACTGTTGCACAGATGTCATTATTATACAGAAACTCTTGCACAGGCATCACTATTGCATAGATACTCTTGCATGGACCTCATCGCTGCACAGACATCACTGTTGCACAGTGGTTAAGAGCACGCGCTCTGGAGTCAGCCTGGATTTGCATTCCAGGTCACAATTCATTAACTGTCTCAAATTACACAACTTCCCTAATAACCAGTTTCCCCAGATATAAAATGGACAATTGGAAAACTATAAGAGGTAATCACAGTGGCAGGCTTTCATGTATATATTAGTTATTATTAAAGAAGAGAAGTTCTTTCCTACAGCCAGGCTGTAGGATAAATGCTGTTCCATCTTTACTCTTAAAAAAATGCTGCCACTCTGGAGATTTTCCTACACTAACATCTTCTCACAAATTACCTCTTTATTATCTTCTCAGTTTAAAGTTTTTATTTTAACTAAAGACATCTTAATCAAGCCTTCACTTTCACAGATGGTCAGCTTACAGCACTCATGCACACACACACTCTTTCACCTGCACTGCACCCGACATCCTACTGCCAAGGGCACCCTGGGACTCCACTATACCCCTCTATAGGTGTCAATTAAGAAAATAAATAGTCCTCATTATCCATTTGCCCTTAAATACCTTCCTTGAGAAGTAATTAAATCTAATCTAATAAAGTAGTCTGGTGGACAAAGAAAACCTATAACCCAAATTGCCAAATGCTCACAGGAGCCCCCCAATAATTAGCTCTATTCTCTTTTCTCAGAACAGACGATGTGGTTTCCAGCCTCTGAATATTTATTGTAGTAAGACGTGGGGTGTCTAACTCAAAAGGCTAGAGAGACACCGCTCCCTGCCCAACAGCTGTGCTTTCAAGTGGTTCAGGGCATAACCACAGACACTGCCTACAAATTACTTTCTGTAAACACCATAAAAAGTCAAATATACCTATATAGTTATTCAAATTCATTCAGCCCCTCAAAATCAGCTATTCCACAGACTATCAATAAAATAACCCCAAAAATTCCAAATAAAAAGAGAATAAACATTTAAAATACATTAAACTGGACTTTAAAGATTTTTTTACATTGTAACTCATAGTAATTAGTCAAATTTTTTTACAGCAGAATATCTGGTAAACCGGTCAAGTTCCAATAATCTTTCTCCATGTGAATTGCAAGAATATATTACAAGGTCTCTCTCCTGACAGTGGTACAATTAATATAGACAGCAGGTAAGCCATCAGGACTCTATTTTTCAACATTCAAAAGTATACAGAATAATACAGGAACTTCTACATATCCATTACCCAGCCCCCATCACCAGTTAATTGTCAAGAACTTTTGAAAGGTAGATTTATAAATGTCTTACACCAGGGGTCCCCAACCTATGGTGAGTTGTATAATTATTTAATTATATATTATAATGTAATAATAATAGAAATAAAGTGCACAGTAAATGTAATGCATTTGAATCATCCCAAAACCATCCCCTAACCCCAGTCCATGGAAAAATTGTCTTCCATGAAAACAGTCCCTGGTGCCAAGAAGGTTGCCGACCACGGTTTTACACCATAATCTAAAGTATGTGTTTCTACAAAAAACAGACACCTGGTTCTGGTTGTTTAGGGGCAGAATAAAGACAATTAAGTCTCAGAGAAATGAAAAGCGAGCACTACCCCCTCTGGCTGAGTGGGGACTGGCATATGTGTTGCCTTGGGCTAAACCCCTGGTCTCCAGGTGCTGAGAGAAGCTGGGAGGAAGCCATAGCCCCCTGTAATCCCTGGGAAACAAGACTCAGGCAGCCATAGCCCCCAGGCTCTGACTCAATTGGAAAAGACCTTTTCTCTTCTGACTCCATCCATTCCCCACTCCAGTCATAATAAAGAGGAAATCAGAGCTTCACACTCTGGGATACATCTGGAAAAGGTTGTGACTTGGGGGTGATTCCAGGTTGAGTTAGGGTACAGGAGGTGCACTGACATTTGTTGAGTGCCAACTATGTGCCAGGCAACACTTCACATCATCACTTCTGTACCCTGAAAAATCCTTCATAATCACCTGAGAAACTTGGGAGGAAATGCCTGGGATCATCTCAGGCCAAGTATTTCACAGTCAGAACTACTTTATTGTAATCCTCTCAACAGCTCCATAAACTAGGTACTACTGTGCTCAGATATGACAAAGATGTGAAATGATGGGGCCAGAATTTAGAGCCAGGGCTATCTTGTTTCCAAAGTCCTGGTCTTTTCATTGACCATAGCTCTAGAAACTAATGACTCTGGTCTCTATTTAGACCATAACATCCATTAGGGAAGTAACTCCCATATATAGCCCATAGTAGATACTTCACAGGTATTTTAAATTGAATGAATGAATATACTATGTTCTAGAAACTGAATTAGAGAGCTAAGTTTGTCCAAGTAGCTCAGATTAGTGAAACAAAGAATCAGGCTAACAGAGAAAACTGCAAAGCCTTTTATTAATATTTCTTCACTAGGGATAAAAGATTCACTCTATTAATCATCTCTTCAAATATTTTCTCAGTCCCCTTGCCTCTGTTTTCTTATTGGGATTTCAATTAAATGACTATTAGTTTGATTTTGTCCCACAGCTCTTGGATGGTCTGCTCTGAGTTTGTTTTTGTTTGGTTGGTTGGTTGGTTGGTTTGGTTTTCATTCTTTTTTCTCTTCATGCTTCAGTTTGGTCAATTTCTACTGACCTGTCTTCAAGTACCCTATTTCCTCAGCTGAGTCAAGTCTACTAATGAGCATATCAAAGTTACTAGTCTTCCACCATGTATTTCATCTCCAATATTTCCATGTGGTCTCTTACAGTTTCCATCTCTCTGCCAATACCATTCTTATGTTTGCATATGCTGTCCAGCTTCTCCACTAGAGACTTTAACATATTAATCATAACTACTTAAATTCTCTTTCTGAGAATTCTAACATCTGAGTCATAGCTGAATCTGATTCTGTTGATTGTTGGTCTCTTGACTGTGCACTGTTCTTCTTTGTCTCTTTGTTTGTCTTATAATCTGCATACCAACAGTCACTGAGGTAAATAGTTTCATGTCTGGATATATGAGTAACTCTTCTTTTTCTAGGCCTCTACTGTGAGGAATTGGTCAATCTAGTCAAGAGTTAATCTCAGCTTGCATTTATTGTTGCTGCAGTTATCCTCAGTCCACCACAGGCTTTCAATTTCTCTAGCATGACCTTGTACTTACGGTTGGGGTTGGGTTACCAGAGAATTTTTCTCAATTCCCTGTTCCACTTCAGCCTTAGGCTTTCCCTATGTGCCTGCACATCAAAGAGATTCTCTCTCCATGTTGTTGTGCCCTCCATTACT
>CM052439.1:145182145-145212979 GCA_028533085.1 Varecia variegata | reverse complement strand
GAAATTACTATCATTTGACTGTTTAACTTTAAAAAATAGCTATTTCCTATGGTTCAAAATAATGGTTTTCCTAGTCATTATTTGAAAGGCAGAATAATGTTTACCACATGGATATGCTATTTACTTAATCAGTACATTTTATTAATAACCAGTTCCTGTTATTTCCCTATTCCCTTAGCATAAATTACATGAACAAAATAAGAGGCTTAAAAACTAGCTTCTCACAAACAAGATTCAAACAGATTTATATTATAATGTGTAGAGTAAGAATTTGTCAAATAAGAACTTCAGCACAATTTACAAAGAAAATAAGGCTAGCCACTGGGGCACTTAATTAATAGAATTGCTTGGTACCAAGCCTGCCCAAAAAGGCAAGAGATGTTTTGCCCACCTCTCCTGGAACAGCTTTCATTACATTCCTAAATTAGATTCAGGGCTAGCCCTAGTTTGTTTGTTTATTTGCTTGGGGTGTGTGTGTGTGTGTGTGTGTGTGTAGAATCAGCTTTAAAATCAAACTATAAAACCAAAGTTCATTTCTTCTTTCCAATCTTTAAAAACTTGACTCTGGTCAACTTTTCTCATCTTCGAAGGGATGTCCCTCCAGCAGGGCTCACTAATTCCCAGAAGCCCAGAAAAGGAAACCTGCTACTTCTCTAGTTCTTAGGTTCTCTTCCATTAGGTGCCAACAACCTAGGCCACTAGGGGAGGGGCTTTATTCCACAAATCCAAAGCAGCTGGAGAAAGTGGCAGCTCCTGTTCCGGAAGCAGAACGGCAGAGCCCAGCCTCCTTTGCCCAGCAGCCCCTGTTACCACCGCCCTGAGGGGAGCCCCGACTCTAGGTTGCCAGCAGACCTCTCCAGGCCTTTGCAACTCACTGCTCTGCTCTCTGCTAAAACGTCTGGGACTCCCTTCCTGTTGCTTCTTCCTCCAAAAGGTGTGAAGTTGAAGCACCTGTCATAACACACATCCTGGGAGTTTTAGATAAAAGGCACTAAACCACCAGAAGAAAAAAGCTCCGTAAGTTCCTCCTGTCTTACTGTGCTTGTTTATTTATAAACATTTGAAAACACTGATCAGACTTGAGTAAATTAAGTCCATAGTTTGCTTTCATCCATTCTCTTACATAAGTTATATGTTGTCTTTTCAGGGAGGGGCAAACCTCAAATTACTCTGGGGGCCCACTCAACATCCCATAAAGAGAAACTTGACCAAATATTTTCCATTAAAAAGGTGATTTCCTGTCCAGGCTATGATCCACAGTCACTCGAAGGGGATCTTCAACTCCTTCAGGGAAATATGTGGGGTTTTTCAATGACTATTTGGAAGCGGTAAAAGGTCAGTGTAACCTGAAACTCATTTCTGTACCCCCGGCCTCCCAAGGTTGGATAAAGCCTGGAGTCTGGGGACAGGAAGCACGGCCGGGCCAGCACTGCTAGTACAGACGTTCCTTCCCCTCCCGGAATTCAGCTCAATTCAACAATTGTTCACAGAAGTCCTACTTGTCTAAAGTGCACTGGGAACTCCCCTGTAGTCAAATTCATGTTATTTGAGGCTGGCTTAGCAAGGGAGACTGTCCACTATGAGAAACCATGGGGTGGCTCAGTAAGAGGCTGTTAGATGGGGCTTATTGTAGGATTTGAGCTTGTGCCAGGCAATCTGGGGGAGGACTCCAGGAAGTAGGAGTTTGCTCTGAATTGGGTGTTGTCAGCAAGTGGGGTAGTGCTATGAGATTAGGCATCTTAGCTTCAAGTTCTGGAAGTCCCTCTCACCTACTCAAAGACATCAGCTCCAGCAATTCTGCAGCTCCCCCCCACCCATCACAACCTCAATTTTTTCCATCCCCATAAGCATACACACATGCTTTTATTCTTCCCATCTTAAAAAGAAAAAAGACTCCTTCTCCAGGCATTTCCCCATTTCTCTGCTTTTCTTAACATCAAAACTCGTCAAATAACATGTCTCCACTCCAATTTCTCTTTTCCTGTTCTCAAACTCCAATATGGCTTTGGCCCCACACACTGCAGAAATGCTCTTGTTAAGACCTTCCCTTTGTTGCCTTGTTACCTTGTGAAATCCAATGGTCAGCTCTCAATCCCCTTTGGCTTGCCTTCTCAGTAGTATTTGACAGCACTGAGCTCTCCTCCTCTCAGCAATATTTGCTGCGTGGGTTTCCGGGACACCACACTCCTGGCTCTGCTCCAACCTGACAGGGCCCTCCTTAGTCACCATGGCTATCACTCCTCTTCTCCTCCACCTCTCCAGCCAGGGTGGCCCATGGCTAGGTCCTGGGACCTCTTCTCCATCCGTACTCACTCACTTCCCCGTGGCATCTAGGCACTATGCCTCTATATAGAGCATGCCATCTATATGCTGATAATTCCCAATCCGTGTTTGTAGCTCAGACATTTCCCTAACTCCACCCTCCTCACTCTACAACTCCATCTGGATGTCTAGTAGACATTGCCAACACAACCTGCCCGAGCAGACCTCTCCATCTTCCTCCACACCTGCTTCAGCTCAAGACTTTATTTCATGGCAACCCCATCCTCCCAGCAGCTCAGACCAAAATTTCCAGATCTTCTTTGACTCTTCTCTCTTATACTGCACATCCAACTGCAAGGGAATTCTACCTGCCCTGCCTTCAAAATTTACCCAGAATCCAACCACCTCTCACTACCACGTGGGTCCAAGCTACCATCCTCTGTAGCCTGCATCACTATAATTTCCTCCTAATCTTCCTGCTGCCACCCTTGCTCGTGTTCAGTCTGTTCCCCGCACGGTAGCTAAAGTGACCCTGTTCAAATACACCAGATCATGTCTCTCCTCTGCTCATGGCCCTAAATGGCTCCTTATTTCACTTAATATAAAGATCAGAGTCCACACAGCATCCCATAGGCCCTCAGGGTGTTGTCCCCTACTATCTGTCTGACCTCATTCCCTTCTGGGCTTTCTTCACTCACTTCCTTCCATCCACACTGACCTTCCTGCTCTTCCTTGAACTCCCCAGGAATAGAACACACTTAGAGTTTTTGTGTTGGATTTTCCCTATTTCTGGAAAGCCCCTCAGATATCTTCATGGCTAACAGCCTCACCCTCCTTGAAATCTTTGCTGCAATGTCACCTCCTCATAATGCACATGCCCCCAATCCACACTCCCTGCCCCCTTACCCTGAACTCCTTTTATATATCATTTTCAAATATATTATATATCTCATTTATTACATCCATAATTATTATTTACCTCTGTCTCCTCCCACTAGAATGTAAGTTCCCTGAGGGCAGGGATTTTTGTCTGTTTTGTTCACTGATGTATCCCCAGTATCTAGGTATTTCATAAATATTTTTAATAAATGAATTAATAAACTGATAAACCCCCATAACTCTACCAGCCCTGACAGTCTGTGCCATAAGCAGGCAGTTTCCTCCCTTTGCACACATTTTAATTTTCAATTAATTATCACAATGAACACACCTCCTTAGCTACCACCCTGTCAAGAAATAGATGTCTACCAGAGTGGTGAATAAGTACCTTTGCTTCTTATCCTCAGCATCTAGCATTATGTCAGAGATCTAACAGGCACTCCATAAATATTTGTGTAATTAATTAATTAGTATGATTCCAATCATTTTCCTCAATAGCTGAGTCACTACTCTGCTACCTTGGAAAGAGTACAGCAAACTCAAACACAAATGCATGTAACAGCGTGCATTGCCCTTTTGGAAAATATAGATTCACTGAGTTATGTAGATTTTCCAAATGTTGACACATTCCATTAAATATTATTTTAAAAGTCATATTTGGTAATATGACTATCATATCATCAGGAAAGTCTTTTAATGTTGGGAAGATGTCAAGCTTGTGATAGCAGACACAAGTTTCCCCAAAATTCTAACTTTCACTTGAAACCCCTACTTTTATCATTGGCAACAAAAATTGTCAGTTGTTTTCTTTGAAGTGTTAAGCTCATTTCATTCATATTTGAGAAAATGTCTGCCAAATCCCCATGTCTGAATAATCATACTTTGTCAGCATTCTTTCAAATAAAAACAGCATTCCAAAAAGAGACAGATTAGTGTTTTTCCCCACGACAAGCCTTGTACTTCAGTTGCGGCCAAGTGATGTATGCATACTTTATGCATACTTCCTACATCATCACACAGAATATTAAAAAGACTACACGATAAAGATTATTAAAATTTAAAAATTTTACTGCTTCATCGAGGACATTCTTGAGTAAAATTGGCTTTTTTTTTTTTTTTTGAGAGTACCTGCCAATGAAGAATACAGTGACTACTGGTACAGTTTGGTGTCACTGCACTGATTCCTGATGAGGCTCCAATACCCTTCATTGCTTTTGTGCAATCAGTGTAAATGTCAACACAGGGTGGGTGTGGGGGGAGACAAAAACATCTTAGTATTATTGTGAAAATAGTTTTGACCTCACAAAGGCCTGAAAGGGTTTCAGGAACCTGTGGAGTTCACAAACCACATTTTGAAAACTGTTGGCTTACAACATTGCAATGGCTCATTCACACTGGAATAAATTAAATTTTTTTCCAAGAATGTAAATAGCTGCATATACAATTTTTAAGATTTATATTTCACAGTCAAAACAATCTTGGAAAAGATTGTTAGAACAGAACAAAGTTAATGGACTCAAACTTTCTGATTTTAAAACTTTCTAAAAAGCTATAGCAATAGGCCGGGCGCGGTGGCTCACACCTGTAATCCTAGCACTCTGGGAGGCCAAGGCAGGTGGATCACTCAAAGTCAGGAGTTTGAGACCAGCCTGAGCAAGAGCGAGACTCCGTCTCTACTAAAAATAGAAAGAAATTATCTGGCCAACTAAAACATATATATAGAAAAAATTAGCCGGGCATGGTGGCGCATGCCTGTAGTCCCAGCTACTCGGGAGGCTGAGGCAGTAGGATCGCTTAAGCCCAGGAGTTTGAGGTTGCTGTGAGCTAGGCTGACGCCACGGCACTCACTCTAGCCCAGGCAACAGAGCAAGACTCTGTCTCAAAAAAAAAAAAAAAAGCTATAGCAGTAGAGGCAGCGTGGTACTGGCATAAGGATAAACATTAGTAAATACAATCTATAAATATAACCTATAAATATTATAGAATTGGGAGTCCAGAAATATACTCTTAACATTTAAGGTCAAATGATTTTCAACAAAAGAGACAGAGCAATTCCATGGGTAAAGAATAATCTTTTCAAAAAATAATGGTGGGACAATATTCACATGCGAAAGAATGAATTTAGACCCCTACCTCAACCATACACAAAAATTATCTCAAGCCATACAAAAAAATTAACTCAAAAAATAGGCCTAAATATAAAAACAAAATAGAACTGTAATACTCTTAGAAGAAAACATATGAGTAAATCTTTATTATCTTGGGTTGTCAATGATTTCTTAAATATGACACAAAGGCACAAGGAATAAAAGAGATTGATAAGTTGGATTTCAATAGAATTAAAATTTTTTGGCCAGGCATGGTAGCTCATGCCTGTAATCCTAGCACTATGGGAGGCTGAGGTGGGATAATTGCTTGAGGTTAGGAGTTTGAGACCAGCCTGAGCAAGAGCAAGACCCCATCTCTACAAAAAGTAGAAAAATTAGCCAGGCGTGGTGGTGTGAATCAAAACCACAATGAGATGCTATTTCACACCCACTAGAATAGCAATTATTTTTAAAAAATAACAATACTGACAATGATGTAGAGAAATTAAAACTCTTATACATTGTTGGTAGAAATATAAAATGGTGCAGCCACTTTGGAAAACAGTTTAGAAGCTTCTCAAAATGTTAAACATAGAGTTATATGACCCAGTAATTTCACTCCTACGTATAGACCCAAGAGAAATGAAAACACATGTCCACACAAAGATTTATACATGAATATTCATAGAGGCATTATTCATAATAGCTAAAAAGTAGAAACAACTCAAATGCCCATAACTGATGAACGATTGAATAAAATGTGTTACATCCATATAATGGAATATTATTTGGCAATAAAAGGAATGAAATACTAAGACATGTTACAATATGGATGAAACTCAAAAGTATTAAACTTAATGAAAGAAGTCAGTCACAAAAGACCACATATTGTATGAAATGTATGTATTATATGAAATTCCATTTATATGAAATGTCCAGGATAGGCAAATCCATACAGAAAGTAGAGTAGAAGTTGTCTAATGGAGGTGACTGCTAAGGGGCATCTTTGAGGATGATGAAAATTTTCTAGAATTAGATTTTGGTGATGGCCACACAACTCACAACTCTGTGAATACATTAAAGTCCATTGAATTGTACATTTTAAATAGGTGACCTTTATGGTGTGTAAACTATATCTCATAAAACAGTTAAAAGTAAACGTAAATGGAAGAACAACCACATTCACGTAAAAAGAAACAAAACTATCAATGTTTCCTTTAAGAAATTTTTAGTAAGCATAGTCAATTAAAATTTGATTTATTTTTAAAGTCTGCACTAAAATGACTCACCAAAGCCAGAAGCAAGGTATCCTGCTGCTATTACTGAAAATGACTAACTCTTGGTGCACTAGTAATATCTGGGAAAAGGAAACACAGGGGTCTCAGCAGGGCTCCCTCCTAAGGTCACGTGATTTCTAAAGAAGTAACCACTAGGTCTGAAGTCATCAGGGTGTTAACAGCAAGGATGGTTGTTTCAACATCATACATCCTAACAGAACATATGACCATATGTATCGTAATAGAGACCACATCCTCAGCTCAGAAAAAGAGCTGCAAACATTCCTAATAGAAAGCACACTGCATACTGTTCTCCAGGCACTGAGGCTCATTCTTCTCAGAGTGAGACATTCCCCAACACTGGAACAAAATAGCATGTCTGTCTCCCATTTTTCTTCTCAGCTAAATACATCAAGAAGGAAGAAAGAATAAGAGGGAGGAGGAGGGAGAAACTCAGAGATCACTTCAGCATCTAAAGCTGTAAACTAGGCAGTCAGAGGGCTGGAAAGGGCCTGCAGCCCCTGCCCCACCAGCCCATGTCCCCACCCCCGCCACAGACTCCAGGCAGGAGCACAATAAACCTTTCTGCACAAAGTGGGGTAGGAAAATTGGGGCAGGAGCTTACAGGTAAATAAGTCTCCCTCCTGTCCTCCACTTGCACGTGGCCTATTAATTCTTATATAGCCCCAGGAGACAGCTACAAAGAATTGTGATTGGTGACCAATTTGTGGGACATTTTATAAAGCTCGAATTTAAGTCTCCAAACAGCTTCCAGTCATGGATACTGCAGATAGTATTGCTGATAAGGAAAGAGTCCTCGAAATCTCCACTGAGACATTTTCCCCTCTCCCCTGGTGTGCCCTGCGCTGATGGCAACAAGGTCCCCTCCCCTCCACCCACCCTGGAGGATGCCTACGCTCTCCCCCTTCGCAGCCCTAGCAAAGGAAATCATGCCTGCAGGCAATGAGCCATCTTTCACTGCTCTCATTTACTCATGTTTAGTTTCCTAATGCTAAAACTTTGAAATCTGAAAGAAAAAAAGACTGAAAGGAAACCACATCCTTTTGAGTCTCAGTATATAGGTAGGGGCAGTCAAGAACTGAAAATAGGTTTTCAGTTGATTGATGTGGGAACACCAGCCACAATGAGGAACCCCTGTGCATTTCTGGCATCTTCTCTCTCAGTTGTCATTTTTCTCCTGCTAATTCCTGAAGGTAAGACTTGATTCTTGTCATTTCCTCTATAACCATGAAGCAAAATGGAGCAGACTTTCAGTGACCATTTGGTAATATTACCTTCTGACACTGAAAGAAGTTTTTTTCCCCCCCAAGCCTTAAAATGTTTAGCATTCTTTCTTGGATTCTAAATATTTCCTTATTTTAGAAGGAAAAAGATCCTTTTTTCATTTTATAATTTCTTTACAAAACATAACAGAACCACCAATGCTTATTGCTGCCAATTTGTAGCTTGAAATTGCCAAAAAGTATGAGGAAAAAAGGAGCAAACAAATAAATAAAACACTCTTGAGTTAGTAAAACAATTAGTAACTTTCAGGAAAATAATAGTGGTGCCTTCATCAGTTCAGCCTTTCTTGCTGCAGAAAATGCATAGATAGTTTTAAAGACAGTTAAGACAAATCTGACCTAGACACCAAAAGTGAACCAGGAATGAATTAAATTTTTATAATTATCTCTCTGGGCTTGAGTCTCCTTGGGAACACCTTAGGACACCAGGCAAGCCCCTACATCCACTCTGGGAGTGTTATACTCTTTTGTATTAAGCTACTTCTTTGGTCTACTAAATGGCAACCAATATCTCTGCTTTTGTGTGAGTTCCATGTGCATGGGTTGAAATGCTGTAAAAGTCATGGCATTATCACTGGAAGGAGAATAGCCCGAGTAGCTCTGGATTTTCCTTGAAGAACCTACTAGGAAGTGAGGACTACTTTGGACCTGGGGCAATGTGGAGCCAGCCATGGTTTCTCCCCAGGGCCCATCAGCTTTTGGAGGTGGGAGTGGTGGGCAGGGGCTTGGGTCAGAGGTGCCAACCTTTTTGGCACCAAGGACCGTTTTCATGGAAGATAATTTTTCCACAGACAGGGGTGGGGAGGGATGGTTTCGGGATGATTCAAGCACATTACATTTATTGTGCACCTTATTTCTATTATTATTTTATTACTACGTTGTAATACATAATGAAATATTTATACAACTCACCATAGATTGGGGACCCCTGGCTTGGGTAATTACCTGTCTTGCTAGGAATTCCCAAAGAAGTTCTCTGGTTTATCTTGCCCTAAAAATGAGAAGAAATGTTAAAATAACAAGGCTGTAAGACATTTGGAACAAAGGGTAGGCATGTTGTAAACATGGCATCATATGACTACATTCAGGAATGTTAAATCTTCCATAGGAGTGAAAACAGAGCAGGTGGAAAAGCCAACCATATCTTTGCTTCAAAGGAAACAACAAAGGCAACTTGCTCTGCTCCACTTTGTTTCCTGCATTCAGAGAGAGCAATGTGGGTCCCTAAAGGGAACAGACAACAGCCAAGCAAGGCTGGACGCTCTGGGCCAGTGCTCTCAGCTTCCTACACATTCGAATAATCTGGGGGACTTTGAAAAAATACTGACATCGTAGCTCCAACCTCAGAAATTCTGATTTAATTCTTGGTAGGGACCAGGAATTTCTATTTTTTAGAAGCTTCCCACCTATTCCAAACCCTACCCCAGACCCTTCTCAGAGTGGTTCTTTCCAGGACATGTGGACTTATTTCTGAGGCGGGTATATGTGCTCACCAAACAGAACTCTGTCAAAGGGAGTGTTTTGTTGAGTTTATGAATTCTGAAGCCCAGAAAGCCTCAAAATGCACCTTTGTACTCTATCTATACATGACTCACCCTAGGAAAAATTGGGATGTGAGTGAAGTTGTTTTGGTTTCTATAAATTCCTTACCTTTTTATTTCTAGAGCCTAGAATCTCTCCCTCCTAACCCCATTCTGGAAAGCAGAGACCTTGTGGTCCCTCTCTTCCCTTTAGCCGCACCCTCGTCAATTAGGAAAGGCTCCTATATCTATTGTTCACACCTTTCCGTGAATTTGGCAATGAGTTAGCCTTAATGATGGAATAAGAGGCACTGTGCCCTAATCAAGAAAGCATGAACCTCAGCTGATGGTGTAGGGAAATATTTTAGAGGAATCCAAGAACATCTGGTGCAGAAAGTGGAGAGCCAAGAGTATATCCCAAAGACACAAGGTCCTCTCCACCGGCATGTGGTTTGCCTCTGTTTAGTCCTCCTTGTTCTCTAACAATGGGTCTCTACTCCCAGTCTATCATAAAGGAAATTTTACTAAGGCAGAAGTCTCTGCTCTTAACGTCTTCCCTCCTCCCTTCCCCTACCTCATTGGAAAAGACCCTGGATTAAACCGTTTGGTTTGGTCTGGAGACTGCCAGGGAGCCTGAGGTGTGATAGATGTCATTTTCTCAATTTATGAGTGAGGACAGTGCAGTTTAATAACCAAAAGTCTCACAATAACCAAAGGACTCATGGTAGGGTCAGAGCTAAAAGGTGCTGATATCCGTTTGTAAGCTGTGATTTTGCAAGGGCTTGGGGTGAAAAGGAACGGCCAATGGCATGGTTTCTGTGGGCAGAAGAGCAAGACCTTCTCAGAGTCCAACAGGAATAGGATTGACATTCAGATGTCTGAAGGTCTACATGGAGTAAAAGGAGGGGAAAATGCTGTCATCCAGGTTTCCTCTCCAAGCATGAACAGCATGACCAGTCTTACAAACATGGCTCTATAGACAGCTCTTTGGGATGGACACCAGTCTGATTTGCCTTTTTCTATTAAACAGATGCCTGTGTGAAAATTATTGGAGGACATCAAGTAATTCCTCATTCAAGACCCTACATGGTCCTCCTTAACATTAGCAAAGATAACGTCTGTGCTGGCTCTTTGATCGCAGAAGACTGGGTATTGACTGCAGCTCACTGTAAACTGTAAGTGCCTGGGTTTTTAAAAAAAAATGTTTGTGAAGATATTCTAATTTGGGAAAGCATTAATAAAAAGTGTAGATCCCACTAAAATCACAAGAGGTTCACATGTATTTTTACATCATTAAGTCTTTGGGCACTTGCTTTAGCCCAAAAGAAAGTTAAGCCCAGACTTGTCACAAAGACTCAGACCAATGAGGAAGCAGCATCCACGAGCCCTTTCTGTACGTGTCCGCTAGAGCCATCTGGTACAGGGGCTGTAAAACTTTGCTTCTGGTCATGACTGCGTGACCAAATAGAATTAGCCACAACATGGAAGGTTAAAACGTTCAGTGCCCCTCAGAGGCCTGGGTACAGCCGTCAAGTAGAGAAAGCTCGTTTCCAATGCCTGCCTTAGCCCTTAGTGACTTCCTCTCACACCTTCAGCCACCTCTTAACTCTGTCGACCTTAAAACTCTTCCCAGGCTTGATCTTTGCTCCACTCCCTAAATCAAGCCTCTAAACCTGGGCTGTCCAATATGATAGCCACTAGCTACACGTTCCTCTATAAATTTAAATTAAAGTTAAATAAAATTTCAAATTTAGTTCCTCAGCCACAGTAGGCACGTTTTTAAGTCCTCAGTAGCCACATGTGGCTAGTGGCTACCATAATGGACAGTGAATATTTCTAAAATGTTTCACCCTCAAAGTGTGATCCACAGGAAAGCACTGTTCTAATGTCTTTTTCTTTTATTTTTTAATTAATTAATTTATTTTTATGGATATATAACAGTTGTACATATTTGGGGGGGTCTATGTGATATTTTGTCTTAAGTGAGACTAAGCTCAGCTGGTATCATGGAAAAAAAGCAGCATGAATATCTGATTGGTGTAGGTTATACTAGGTTGTGAATGATGATACCCTTAATCTTTAGTACATGAGAGAGTATTTTGATTTTGTTAATCAAAATGAACTTTAGCATGGAGTAAGAGAAGGAAAGACTCTTGAACCCCTCCTGAGACCACTGTGCCCTCAACATACACATACTTAACACCATGCAAATTGGATCCTCCACTGAGCAATCTGTATCTGAAAGTTTTCCCATTTAAGATGAGTTTGTTGTTCTCTTACAAAGATCCCTTCAGTGCGCTACTTTAGAACTAGCCACGGCTTTTGGCTTCTGTCTCGAGACTACTGAGACCTTTGTTTTCTAGTGATTCTCCATCACAGCTAAACAAGGGGGAGTGGGGAGAAAAACTCAAGACTTGGCTTTGCTGCCATATTATCCTCTCCTTTGTTTTTCAATGAACCTAGTTTAGCTCTTTATAAATAAGCTGATGGTGATGAGAATGAGAATGAGAATGCATTCATAAGCATCTTACTTTTATTCTTGAAAGCACACGTTTTCTTTCTGAGCTACAAAGAAGTACCTCTATCTCCATATTTACAAATGGAACAATGAAACTGATCAGCACATAATATGCTCAGCTCCTAATTAAAACAATGAACCCAGTAAATAGTGTTGTGTCTGTTCTCAGGAACAAAATGTCCCAGGTCGTTCTTGGGGCTCACTCAAAAACCAATAAGGAGCCAGAAAAACAGATAATGTTCGTTAAGAAAGAGTTTCCCTACCCATGTTTTGACCCGGACACACATGAGGGTGATCTTAAACTTTTACAGGTATGTACCTTTAATTGTCTTTTTAAAAAATCACAGAACCTCCTACAGTCTGACCACCTACATAAAAACCTTCCCTCAGTGCCCCCACAAACTCACATAAGGAGACACTGAAGGTTGGGCTAGAATTTAAGTTAAAATGTTAATATTTATCTCATCCTATTAATTCTTTTTTTTGAGACAGAGTCTCGCTTTGTTGCCCAAGCTAGAGTGAGTGCCGTGGCGTCAGCCTAGCTCACAGCAACCTCAAACTCCTGGGCTTAAGCAATTCTTCTTCCTCAGCCTCCCGAGTAGCTGGGACTACAGGCATGCGCCACCATGCCCGGCTAATTTTTTTTTATATGTATATTTTTAGTTGGCCAGATAATTTCTTTCTATTTTTAGTAGAGATGGGGTCTCGCTCTTGCTCAGGCTGGTCTCAAACTCCTGACCCTGAGCGATCCACCCGCCTCGGCCTCCCAGAGTGCTAGGATTACAGGCGTGAGCCACCGCGCCCGGCCCATCCTATTAATTCTTTATGCTTGTCTTCCAACAGCTGCACAAAAAAGCAATAATTAACAAAAATGTGGCTATCATTCGTCTACCTAAAACGGGGGCTGATGTGAAACCAGGAACCATATGTCGAGTTGCAGGGTGGGGGAGGATTCACAACAGGTCCCCTCCATCTGATACTCTGCAAGAAGTCAACGTCACCATCATAGAAAGAAAAATCTGCAATGATAAAAAGCATTATAATTTTAATCCTGTGATTGGACAGAATATGCTTTGTGCTGGAAGCCGAAAAGGTGGAAAAGACTCATGCAATGTAAGTAAAATAAGACCCCACACGTTAGCTGTCGGAGTAAGTCATGCAGGTACAGAAAATGTAGCGCCATGCTTTGTCTTGTCATGGCACTGGCTTCTACAGGATCCTAGTGCTTTTTGAAAGAAGGTTGACAAAACCCCAGTCAAGTAAATTAATGTGCTCGGCTCAAGTGAGTCATTAATCAAAAATAAGAAGTTCACTGCTAGTGTATGAGTTGACCTACTATATCTTACCGATTTTATATCAAAAACCACTGAGAAGCAATGGTTTTTTTTTTTTTATCATTTTTCATACTAACATATAGAGATTCAAACTTGAAGATACACAAACTCAGAAGAGCTGAAGTCAGGAGTCCTTAAGAGCCTTCAGTACCCTTTCCCCTCTCAACACACCTCCTCCCCTGGCTGAGGACCTCAGGCCAGATCCCATAGCTTCCTAGAATTTAGCTTAATCCCCAGTAAACAACTTCCAAATATGACTCACACTAGAGAATGTGCAAGCCTCCATCCCAGAGTCCCCCGAGAAGGGTGGGACAGAGCTCTGCTTAAAGGCAAAAGTAAAAGAAACACTTCACAGATTTTTAAGCTCTTGAGTCCTACCTTGTCATTTCTCATTTTTCCTAAAGACCCTATAGAGTATTATTACCTGAAGAGGAGTGTGCAGTGTGCATGGTCTGGGAGTTATTAGAGATTGAGAGATCCAAAGTTCTCTGTTCTTCCCTGAAACTATGTCTTGCCTTCAGGACCAAAACTAGCCAAAGCCCAGGAAAAGATGACATTTGTCTTTAGCACCTTCTTCTTTCTCTTCTTTGCCCTCCTTCACCTATTCCCTCCCCTACCCACCACTCTGGGCACCCAGGAAGGAAGCCAGAACCTTCATGCTTTTGGAAGCCACGTGCAGCATGCTGAAGCCATGGCAGCGTCCCAAGATGCTAGTCCCCTCCCACCAGCCACCCCCACCACTGAAGCTTAGCAATCCTTCCCTGTCCTCTCAATAGCCCTGGAATTGGCTATTGATGAATTAAGCCTAAAGGACTAATTCTGCAAATGCCAGGCACTGTAACAGGCAGGAGAAATATACCTGTCCAGGGAGGACCCCAGGTTCTCAGATGGTTCCTTATTTTGATGCAGGGGGTGTCCCAGTGAAGGGAGGAAAGCCCCCTAAATTCGACAAGTAGGTTCTTGGCTTCGCACGGGAAAGAATTCGAGAGTGAGCCAAGTAGCAACATAAAGTTTATTGAGAGAAAGACAGACAATAATAGACCCTACTCCACAGACAGGGTAGGGGTCCTTTCCCAAGCAGAGGAGGACCCCTTATGGGACAATGGTAACATTTTTAAATGTTCAAAAACTTGTGATCAGGCCATAAAGGTTAATCATAAACTGCTGTCATAGAAGGGTAAGCATAAACAGTTGGTAAGGCATCGGCTTAGTAATTCATCCATCCTTGGGTGGTCCCGGGCCAGTGACCTGCCGGTGACTTCCTTGCTCAGGGTGGCTACGGTCTGGTATCGGCCAAAATGACTGCACTTAGGCTCTCTCCGCCCTCTTTTTCTGCCTTATCCCTACATTAATTTCATACATTCATCAGGTTAACTTTTGCCTGAAAGGGATTGCTTTGGTTTTGTTTCTTTGGAAAGACAATTGTCTGCTGGAGGAACCAGAAAACATTGTTTTTAGCATTTGCCTCAATATACCATCCGCATTTGACTATTTTACCCCTTGTGTTACTAAGCACTTTGAGAAAATGACAAATAAAGAAGAAGCTTTCCTTTCTGAAAGCAGAGAATCAGTCTCAAAATTAGTGGACAACATAAACAAGTTTCACTGGTTCATAAACCAAGTGAGCCAATTCAAAAATATTAAAATATTTCCAAACATTTTGATCTTTTAAGCACTAATTTTTAATTAAATCAAGTTTTTAATTTGCAGCGTGTCCTCCATTTAGCTCATGGTGATGCTTGACACTGACCCCACCACCACCCTCTGTTTTTCCCCCAGGGAGATTCTGGGAGCCCTTTGGTATGTGGGGATGTTCCCCGAGGCATCACTGCCTTTGGCCGTCCAGAGAAATGCGGAGTCCCTCAGGCGCCTGGCGTCTATACTCTTCTCTCAAAGAAACACCTCAACTGGATAATCAAGACTATGAAAGGGGCAGTTTAGATAACTGCATTTTGTTTCATTTGCTGTCATTTCTTAATCTTTTCACAAATAAAATCATTTTGTATGACTGTATCTGTTTTCCTTCCTGTAACTTTTGTGGGCAGATAGATCTCCACTGGCAAACTGAAACAGAGTCATATGGTAACCTTGTGGATAATGCAAAGGGGAGGGGAGGGGGACCAATGTCACCAGTGTCATCTGTGTGTCAAGTGACATGAGAATCCTTCCTGAATTATTCACTTCACTACAGTGGGGCCCAGCGCGACTGACTCTAAGGTAGGGTCTAATAATAAGTACAGTAAAGGGCTCAGCAATTCTGCAGGAGACAGAAACAGCCAGTCTGGAGCATTTGTATTAAAAGGAACCGTCTGTCCTTTCAAGGCCATTGTTCCACATCAACACTTGTTATTCATGCAAGAACTTGAGTCTATGGGACAAATAGAAACAAAAAATACTTTACTTTGTTTTCCAAAGGCAGGTAAAGAATAGAAATTAAAATTCTAGGGGATACAAATAAAGTGCTTGGCCAGCCACGAAAATTATACAAAAGCAAGTCAGCCTTCTTTCTCAGTACTTTGCATTTAAGCTTGGACTACCGAGGTGATTTCTCAGTTCTCCTTGTCCTCGAGCCTGAGGAGGTCCAATCAACATGGTAATCATGGTGGCTGCCATCCCATAGTAGGGAGGGAGTGTTGAATTGTGTCCAGAATATTTTCTTTGGAAAAAGCCCTCCAAATGGTTTTTCAGCATATTGAATTTGATAGTTATCAGCCCAGCAGTCACTTCAAGATATGATTATATGAACAGATTCCTTCCATTTCTATCAGTCCCTTTAGGAATAAAAATTTTTTACATATATTTTATATATACATATATCCACATACACACACATATACATACATAATATACATCAGAACCAAGAACATACAACACTAAGAGACAGCCTCTGAAGATGAAGGAAGGAGCATAGCTTAAAAACTGACTAAAATACTAGTACATTGGCTTTCAACCATGGCTGCTTATTACATAACTAGCCCCATGAACAAACTTCAGTTACCCCTATATGTTTTTTTATGATCCTCTCCCTTAACTAACTACTTGACCTTTTGAGTTGCTTCCCAGAAATGGTGGGTTTTCTGCAAGACAAAGGAGCTGACATTCTTTTTTTTCTTTGAGACAGAGTCTCCCTCTGTGCCGTGGTAGAGTGCAGTAGTGTCATCATAGCTCACAGCAACCTCAAATTCCTGGGCTCAAGGGATCCTCTTACCCCAGTCTCCCTCCTGAGTAGCTAGGACTACAGGCACATGCCACGATGCCTGGCTAATTTTTCTATTAATATTTTCAGTAAAGATGGGGTCTTGCTCTTGCTCAGGCTGGTCTCGAACTCCTGAGCTCAAGCAATCCTGCCGCCTCAGCCTCCCCGAGTGCTAGGATTACAGGTGTGAGCCACCTCCCCTGGCCAGGAGCTAACATTCTGAAGGCCCCTAGGCAGACTTCCTGAGCCAAGATTCACCTCCCCCACAACCTGCCCCCAGTGCACCCAGCCCCTTGTTAGTTACACCTCCACCGGCCCCACCCCAAGGCACTGTGGCCACACTTTTAAAAGCACATGATCTCCTTTAGTCAGGCAGCTGGATTTCAGACAGCTTCTCACATTCTCCCAACAGACCTGTCATACTAAAAATTCCTTTCTTCCTGGCATTCCTTGTTGTCTCAATAATTGAATCTTTTGTGTGTCGAGCAACTGGACCTAGGCCAAAAGCCCCTTGTGATTTCAACAATAATTAGACTCAGCAAGCTCTTTAAAATTACCAATGCCCAGACCCCACCTCTAGAGATTCTGATTTAAATGGTATTTAGTGGGACCCAGGATGTAGTACTCTTTATATGAGCTCCCCAGTGATTCTAATGTACTGTCAGGGATAAGAACTCGTATACTGCAAAGTGAGGTCTAACATCTAAAAAAGGGTCCGAAGAGAGTCACTAGGATGATATTTTAGATATTTGCTATAATCTCTAATTCCTAGTTAGGATTTTAACTACAGTGAAAGGATGCAATATTCCCTATTAGCAGTATTTATTACAGATTTTGAACTCCATTTAAAGGGTAGTTGTATGGAACCCTCATTCACTGCTCATGCAAGTTTAAATTAGCACAACTTCTTAGGAAAATTGGTGTTGTCCACTAAAACTCAACATCCACATATTCTATGACCTGGCAATTCCACTCCTGGGTGTACACTAAACAGAAGTGAGTGCTTTTGTCCACCAAAGATGTGTTCAAGAATGTGCATAGCATCTTTATTGTTGTAAGTCAAAACTGGAAATAAATATCAATCCACAATAAAACAGATAAACAATTGTTATACATTCATACAATAAAATATTACATAGCAATGAAAAAAACAAACTATAGTTACATGCAATACAATGTTGAGTAAAAGAAGTGAGACAAAAAGGGAATATGTATGGTATGATTCCATTTACCTAAAGTTGGCATAAGGAAAAACTAATCCATGGTTACAGAGGGCAGAATAACGGGGGAGTGTTGACTGGGAGTTGACAAGGGACCCTCTTAGAGTACTAGAGATGTTCATGTCTTGATCTGGATGGTGGTTACACAGTTATCTATTTAAAAATCATCAATCTATAAACTTAAGGTTTATGTACTTTACTTCATGTGATAAAAATTTTTAAATAAATTAATAATAAATTAAATTACAAAATTAAAATATCAGTTGTACCGAAGGCTTCTGTTTTGGGTATTACCTGGAAGTTTATTTTTTTTCTTTATGAAAACCATATCCCAAATTTCCCACCAAAACTAATAGAAGGTAAAAGATATATTAATATTTTTCTTAAATGAGAGCCCCTTTTTCACATACCAGTATTGAGAGATGTGGCCTTTGATCATGACATAGGGTCATGAGTGTTAAGACAGAAGTCCCCAGAACAGAATGGTGGGGGACTCTGGAAATGATCATCTTGCTCATCTTCTTCTAAACATTTTCTTACAGTTTATAGCTGGCTAGTTAAGAAGAGCAAATTAAAACCATTAGCTTAAACAAGAATGTCCATTGCAGAAAAGTATCACATTTACAGCTTTCAGTGGCCTAAAATTTTCTAAAATAAAAATTACTAGCACTACACCAAGCAGATTTTCTAAATTTAAAAAATAGGGAAAAGAAAAAAAATGTATTGACAAATTAACACTAATTTACAGAAGAGTTCTAATTCCCCTTGTGTATGCTATTCCACTTTTGAATTATCAAAGCTTCTGTTTTGTTCTACGGATTTTAGTGGCATAAGGGAGTGGGTAAATATTGGTAAAAAATGTTTTATGACAAAGCAAAAAGAAAAATCAACCAGTATTTATTATCTGGCATGTACAAAACATTCTAAGGAGCACGAAAAAGTATAATGCATGCTCCCTCAACTCCCATAACATGTTAAAACTACAATAACCAAAGATTCACATGGTAATAAAAGATTTTTTAAAACAACTACAATAGTATATTAATACCAAATAGGTGATACAGACTAATGCCAGGAATTCAAAGCCAGGTAACATCATTTCAAAACACTTCCTGGAGAGGTTAGGACTTGTACAGGTGTGTAAAGAAAAGGGAGAGAGGAGCAAGAATTCCAGATTAGAAGAAAAGCTCCAGGAAAGGTATCAAGGCAAGAAATCACCAGACTTAGCCAAAGGTTAATGTAGGAGATGAATGGGGATTAACATTACCAAGACAGAGCAGTGAACTGACCAAGCCTGACGGAATCTTAGCAGTGATCAAATCCAAATTCCTATTCTGGTAGATGTTGAGACACATCCAAGGTTACACAACCTGTTTGTGGCAGAACCAAGGCAAGAACAGGTCCCCAAACTCCACGTCCTGGGCTCAGGACTCCAGAGATGGAGGCCAAAGGGTTTAGGTAACAGGGTGTCACTGAGTTTACCAGCAGGGCACTGAGGGGATCGGCACAATGCTTTTAGAGGCTTAACCCAGCGGTGCTGTAGAGACCAAAGATTAAAGACAGGAGGACCAGTTAGGAGGCAGTTACAACAGATGGGCCATCAGGTACTCAGGACATGACTAGGAGAAACAAAAGAGAAGAGAGCCTGGGGTGAACTGAGGCAGCGTGGAGTAGAGTAATCAGGAGGCTCCCTGAGTGACAGTCGGAATTTAACAAATGTTTTTTGAGTGAATGAGCTGTGGTTTCAAGGTATTGAGATTGAGCTAAAGCCAGGAAAGGATCTCAAAAAGGAAATATCCAGAGGCAGTCAGAAATACGAGGCTGGAGTTTGGGAGAAAAGTCAGGTGGGGGAAAAGTAGAAACCTTTGCTATAGATACTATGTGAATAAAGTCATGAAGATGAGTCTTGAAAGAGAAGAGGAGGAGGAGGAGGAGGAGGAGAGCAGAGAGATCAGAAGTCAAAGACAGTCTCTGGGAAACGCAATGGGAGGAAGTGGAGGGAACAAAGTAACCTAGCAAGAAGATGAGAAGGTGCATTCACATCAGGAAGGGCACTTCATCGTGCTCAATGCTCATGACAACCCCATGGAGAAGACACGCCAACGTCATTATCTTCACTTAGAAACGAGGAAACAAACTCAGCGGGGCTGGGTGACTACTAGCACTTCCACACAGAGGCTGTCCCATCAGCTGCAGCAGAAAACACCCGGGTCTGGTCCGGACTCAAAGCCAGGTGCAGCACTCTGCCTCTGTGGCCTGGGGAAAGAGGGAAAGACAGTTCATATTCCTTTCGCAGGACAAGGGCTGCTGCTGTCCCAGGATACAGGGCTTCCCGCAGCCAGCAGGTTCAGAGCTGGCTCCTCCTGAGCCACGCTGGCAAACAGCAGTCAACGCTGGCTGGTACACTCTCCGATAGCTCAGGTGTCTCTTCAGTGTTTCCCCTTCAGGGTTCTTCTCCACCCCCAACCCTACCAGCATCCTGTGGCTGCCACAACAAATGACCACAAACTGGGTGGCTTAAAATAGGAGAAATGGATTCTCTCCAGGTCTGGAGCTGGAAAGTCTGAAATCAAGGGGTCTGGAGGGCTGCGCTCCCTCGGGAGACTCTAGGGGGAATTCTGTGCCTGGCCCCCTCTGGTTCCTGGCAGCTGTTGGCAATACTGGATTTGTGGCCACATCACTCCAGTCTCTGCCTCTGTGGTCACATCACCTCCTCTTGCATGTGTCTGTTCTCTGTGTGTCTCTTATAAGGACACTTGTCATTGGATTTAGGCTGGATAATCCAGGATGATCTCATCTCAAGATCCTTAACTTAATTACATCTGCAAATGTAACTTTTTCAAATAAGGTCCCATTCCTAGGTTCCAGGGATTTGACATGGATATGTTTTGGGAGACCACTTCTCAGTCTACTACACCACTCACGCCCCACACTGTTCTCAGCTCTGTCTTCTCTAATCCACCCACAGCCAGGAATGCCAGAGCTGTGCTCCTGCCATGCAGCCCACCCTCCCCCAAAAGCCATCCCCTTAGGACCCAGGTTTCAGGGGACTAACCAAATAAACTGATGCAGCCTAATGAAAAATGACCTAAAAAGCTCTCCCACAAAGCATGGGTGAGTCTCGCTTAGAAAATTCTAGAGACAATACCCTTCCTGTTGTCTTACACTAGTTCTACATGAGGTTAATAGGTATTAAAAATGAAAAGAGTATCTCATGTTCACATTAATTTGGGAGCTTTGGGTTAAGAAAATTGAACATATTTCCTTATTTCAGCACTTCTTCATTTTAGGACTACTACATGCATTGTAAACGTTTTGGAGATGAGGCCACAATAGGCACCACTGCTCAGACTGATTTGACCACAGTGTCCTTTTGACTTGAGAATCTCAAGGGACTAGTGTTCCTTGGAAAATGCTTTGCAAAACCTGGCCTATTCCAACAGTGATTTTAATGCTGAAAACTTTAGGGTAAAACAGATGAAGCTGACTCCCTGAAAGGAGGCTGGGACTAGGAGAATATGGGCAGGAAGGAGGTCAGATAAGATTTTGAATGGGTAGATATTCGGGGGCACAACTAAAATCAAACAAGATGCGTGCTCAGCTCCTCAAAGGACCCATACTGCTCACAACTCGACTGAGAGCTGGAATTTCAGAAATGATCTCATACTCTGATACAAGGTTCTCAGCAGAAAGGAGTGTAAAAACACTATTCCACTCCTGAAGGAGCCATATCTCAGACACTTGGAGGATTTCTCCATCTATACACATCACTCCCAATGCTCTCCTATGTGCACACACACCAGTAAAAGGTGTCCCCAAGGACATGGGATTGGCCCTTAAACATAAAGAAGTTTAGATTCATAGATTAAATGCAGCCCCTATATAATAATGATTTTATAGGTGAAGACAAAGATTTAAAGATATTAAATGTCTTGCCCAAGGTCATCTAGCGAATTAATGACAGAACCAGAACTAGGATCCAATTCAATGCTCTAACCATTTGGACCATACTCCAAACTCAGAACAATAATCTCTTTTTTACTGAATGCCACTGTCCATTTTTTAAAAAAAATTAGAACCATATAAATGAAAAGCAACTGGATTTAGTTGTTTTAAAAGGATAAATATGGGAGCCAAGTTCAGTGGCACACACTGTAGACACAGCCACTCAGGAGGACTGTTTGAGCCCAGGAGTTCAGAGCTTCAGTGGACTATGATTGAGTCTGTGAATAGCCACTGCACTCCAAAAAAAAAAAAAAAAAAAGATAAATGTAGAACATTACACTAATGCTTTTAAATTAAACCTAAGAAAGAACAGTCTACTTAATAAATATAATAGGTGATAAATATGCCTTCATTCTTTTGTGTTAAGATGAAGAGGAAAAGAAAAAGGAAAAATGACAGGGAAAAAAATTCCAAGTCTTTTCTAAAGCATGCTTTGAAAACTATCTTGAATTAAAAATTGGATAGCTACTTCTGTAACTTCTTAGGAAAATGGCATTTGAATAGGAAGCAAAGGCAATCTTGAAGTTCTTCTTTCACACTGATGATCTTAACTTACTAATAATGGGAAATGCCATCTTTATCTCAGAAAAAGGTTCTTTTTTAGGGTTTACATTCCCAAGTTCCAAGAATAGTGTCACTGAAAGCACTGAAAGTTTTGTTTTCTTTATGCAGCTGTAGTCCCAAATGAGACGACATACTAATACAGGTGCTATGAATTGATGAAACCAAGTCAAAGGCCAGATCTCACCTGTAAGCTAGGAAGTTATGTACTCCTGTTGGAAAGCTGAGAAATTATTAATATAATTCGTTAATAAGTGGGAACAATTATAAGTTACCTTTCTTCTGTAGTCAGGTGGGTGAGGCCTCTTTAACTGAAATTTTCCCCCAGAGAATCATGACTATGGTTAACAGGGTGAGGCTTAGTAAAGGTATGACCAGAATCTAGAATAGCTTTTTTCCAAACTCTGACCACAATCCACAGTCAAAACTACATTTGATGTAGCAAACCCATATGTATGCACATATAGGTACTATACAACTATGGTAAAAGTTTCACAAAATAATATTTACTTTTCCATTTTTTTCATTCTATATGATTCTATTTCATTTTTTTAATACTGACCTTGACTCACCAAATTCATAATCCACTGGGTCACAACCCCCCATTTAGAAGACCTGATCCAGATCTCAGTCACCAGGGTGGATGTCCAGAGGGCTGTCCTTCACCCACAGTGGACATGTGGACTCACAGTGAAAACACGTCGGAATTAAATACTGAGCAGTCCCATGCCACACAGCCATGCTCCCCAAAGTGTGCTCATGGAACACATACCTCAAGATGCTCCCCTACAAAAGATTCCCCAAATGTGTTTGGGAAACGCTGAATGCTATAACCTTCTCTTACAGATGTACAATGTACATAATATGAATACATCCAAGCCTTTGAAAAGTCCTAAAGAAATAAAATCTGTTCTTGTTTAACCCTGAATTTCCAAACTTATCTGACCACATGACATGTTTTTTTATAACAACCATCCTGGTAGACACTTTCGGGAAATACTGTATGTAGGAGAAACTACTGGGTTAGAGATGGAAATCAGCATCTAAGAGCTCAAAAGTAACCTCATCTTCTCCAACCATAATGTTTTAAGAGGAGAAATGGTTAATTGTTCTCTTTGAAATTCTGTCTAATATTAACAAAAAAAATTCACAAGAAGTTAAAATTAAAACAGTTTGTTAAGGCCAGAGAAACAAAGCAATGTACCTGTTGAGTGCATTCTTCATTCTCAATTCTAAGCATCAGCAGAATGACTCAAGTATTTGTCACATGTCCCCACCTAGCTGAAGGCCCTGCCTAGATGCTGGAATTGTAGTTTTGTGAGGAACCAGGATTTAAGGCTTAATTTAAAATATTTCTCTAACCTGAAAAGGTCCAGGGAATTGCATGTCTTATGATTAAAAACATGGAAAGTATCAACTTATGCTCCTCCTACACTTGTACTTGGCCACCAAAGTGGCTCTGTCAAGACCTGCCTATGTTCTGACTTACCACACCACACGATGTCACAGCTGGCCAGAGGTCCAGCCATGCTGACCAGCACAGGAAGGAAGTCTATTTGAGAAGGGTGGTTTTTTTTTGTTGCCAAATAACATTCTCAGAATCTCCAAAGAGAGCTGTGGTATTATCACTGTCTAAAATTGTATATATTTGTTTTCAGTGTGTCTCCTGCCATAGAAGCGTAGGCTCCATGAGGGCAAGGACATTGTCTCTCTCATTCACCTGTGTGTCTCCAGCACCCCAAAAAGTGCCTGGCATAAATAATAGTGCATGCTTCATAAGTAGATAATGAATAAATAAATCACAGGTGTTGACCAGGAGGCCAGGTGAGTGGAGAGGGAAAGAAGACAGGATATAGAATCAGAGTCTACAAGAGACTGGATGCCAGGGCTCTGTTCCTTCATCAACCACCACTTCTGTCTTCCTGTTTCCCAGGCTGGGTAGGAGATACCCACTCACCCTGAGCCACCTTTAACATTCCAGATGGCACCTAAGAGGATCCAAGACCCTGGAGACAGAGCCTGGGTCCAGTCCTGTTCCCCATCATGGGGTCTTTCTCTCAAGAAGCGTCCAGTACAAGTCTGTAGAACTAAGCAGAGGAAGAGCAGCAGTCTGCCTTGCGAGGGTGGGGTTCACAGGGGAAGTATCACCTCCGCCAGTGGCTTCCCCACATGCAACACGGTCTCACCCTTTCAGATCCCCTTGTCCCCCACACATGCTGGCTCTGCTGGCTTTCCTTCACAGTAAGATGGTCTGTGATGCTTACTCCAGAGTTCAACAACACAGCTCAAAAACTGCTCCAGATCCCCACTGCATCGTTCATACACATATGCGAGGAGGAGGAGATTTGACAGTTTTGAGTGATGAACAATCTTAGTCAAATTCAGAAACATTCATCTATTAATATACACTCTGTGAGGCGTAGCGGGCATAGGACCTTTTCCTCTGATGAAATACATACTTCAAAGAACCAGAAGGAGAAAATCTTTCATTCGGGGCTTTTCCCTCCACTGGCTCACTTTTCTATAGGGACATGGCATTTTACTCACCGTTTACTCACCAAAAAACCCACCTGACCTGGACAGAGTGGGACAGGTCCACAGAGTCACATCATTCTTAGGAGTACCTTGGCCAGTTGCAATCTCCTTTGTCTTAGGTAGCCAGACTAAGGAACAAATCTGTAAAAATGACCAAAAAATAGAGAATTATGGCCATTTCCAATTCATTATGAATGTACTTTAACTGATTGTAGGCAGTAGGCTCTGTCCACAACCCATCCTCCAGTACAGTGGGCTTGGGGTGTTACAGGAATTACGTTAGTTCTAGGAAAGTTTATCCCAAGGCAACAAAGGACCAAGTGTACAAACAGGCTTAGGTGCAATGAACTGAAGAATTCAAGTGAACTGTGGTCATTGGCCAGGAATAGTCAGACTAGTCTCAAATTTCACAGTCAAAGCAGCAGTGAGAAAGAAGGGAAATGTGAAAAAAAAGGAAACACAAATTAACTTTGGACTCACAGATGAAGAGGTTATATAAAAAAGAAACTCTTGGGAACTGATATTCCTTATGGATTCAGTAGGCAAAGAGAGGTGTGTTTGGGTCCTATGTTCTATCATAAATTATTTTTACAAGATTCTAGAAAACTGGAATAAAAGTGAACTCCAGGGGAGACCTTTACCTGTGAGTTTGTGCTTGGGGTCTGGATGCTCCTCCCAGCATTTAAATCCAAGATGCGTAAGCATCCATCCTTCATTCCTCCTCCAATAGCAAGGACTACAGACTGCCAGGGACACCAATCCACGGCCTTTAAAGTTCCAAATAATAGCACAGGCAGGTCAGTCTCGGAGAATGTGCAGTTGTCAATGTGATGCACTCGGGTAGGCAGAAGTCCCAGAGCTTTGCACACAGGGCAGCTCTCCTGGACCTCCTATCCAAAGGTAGGAGCAACTGCCCTCCAGAGATTACTTCTCAGGGACTACAAGTCACTTCTGGAAGAGAAGGCACCTAAAAGGACTCTTCCTCAAATTATGATAACAATTATGGATATTTTTAACGTGAAAAGATTATGTAATAAGATGGGTGGAACACATCATATGGGGCAAAAATCTGCTGCTGGAGTAGCTCACATGTGCCTGTAGAAACTGGTTCTGGAATGCAGCCTTTCTGTTTGTCTCCCTGTGTCCTTAGGTTCCAGGTAGTGGTCAGAGAAAAGGGAGCTATATATGACTGCTCGCAGCTCAAAAATCTCATGCATTTCAAATCCTAATACGTTTCAGAAAATAAAATTGCCTTTTATTTATTTAGAAATTATTATAGTTAGCTCTGAAAAATAGGATTTAGTATCACACATTTATAGTAAGCACTGAAATGACTAGTAACAATCACTTTAAAGGACATTTAACAAATGCTTCAGTTAACGTTTATCTGTATATCTTTAACCATCCTGGTAACTACCCTCATTTTTGTATATTATCTTCTGCATGTAAAAATATTTTATTCAGTAGCAAACATAGTGCTTTTACTATTTAATTTTCCTGTTATTTTCACCTATTATAGTTTTCCATGTTTTAATATACTCTTTATAATTGTCATTTTTAACAATACTTTAATATTCCATCATGTTTTGTATGCTGATTAATTTTTTTTATCCTAATGTTGGACTCATATTGGTCTTTTATTTTATTTTGGTTTGGTTTGTGTTGGGTTCATTTCTTTGGAGAGTAGATTTTTTTTTTATTTTTTGTGTTTTATTTGTTATTTGCTCTTGTAAAGAACACTGTAATGAATACATTCTATATGTTTTTTGTTTCTGACAAATTTTTTAAAGTAAATTCCAAGGTTCAATAGAGTTGACACAAAGTTTTCCAAACAGTTATAACATTTTACAACACCAGAATCAAATGAGTATACTAATTTCATCCTGGCTCAAGGTTACTTGAAGTTAAAAATGTTATTTTGCATCTAATGACATTATAATAATTATAAAACAGATAAGGGTGATTTATTTTTCATTTATTTTCTTATCAGCATGAATGAATTTTTTCCTATGTATTTGTCTCTGTAGCACATCCCCCATGTAAATTGTTTAATTTTTTTGCCACTAAAATACCTATAACTTAACACTTTCCTTAAAAGTTCGAGTACATCTTTTAAAAACACACATCTGAACATATAGTAGATGCTCACCAGTCTTCATTTAACCAACTTGCTATATTTACTAAAGTTCTCCATTCCTCCTGTAAAACATATTTACTCCTACTGATAACGTGCTGGGAGTCTATTCTCTAGAAGGCTCCAAACTTCTGCTTCCACTAACTAAGCTGTAAGTTTGTAGAGCTCACTGTGTTTTACCAAACCTGTTTATGACAGATGAACTTGGTATCATAATTGTGTGATTTAATGAAATCACACGTAAATATTTGATTAAATCAGCTACTTTATTTGGGCTTAAAGATGACTGTTATTTCTATGAAAACTTAGTTGGAATATGTTGGAAGCTCTTTAGAAATACAGGCTAGTTCCTGAAAAGAGAATGTTGAATCAGAAGTGGCTGAATTAACTATCAAAAACTAGGAAATTTTTATGAAAATTTACAAGGACTATGTACTCTGATTGCTTCATAAGTGGCTTTAGGTTCTCACTCTAAAGATTCTGTAGTAGATTGTATTTTCCTAAGATAGCTGCAACACTATCTGCCATCCAACACGCCTTCTAAACCTTGCCCATTCCCTCCATCAATAGGCAGAATCTAATTCCCACCTTGGAATCAAGGAGGATTTGTGACTAGCTTGTAACCAATAGAATACAGCAAAAGTGACTTTTGAAATTAAGTTCTAAAAGGTGATTCCACTTTCACTTTGCTCTCTGAAGCACTGAACCTATTGCCCTGAGGCACAAACTCCAACCAGCTTAAGGCGACCATGTCATGAGGAAGACCAAACAATGGTTGAGAAGCTCTGGAATTACAGGAAGACGGGAGCGTCACTGCCTGGCCAACAACTGGTCCAGCCCTCAGCACTTTTAGCTTCCGTCATTGTCTGACTACAACCTCATGAGAGACCTTGAGCCAGAACTGCTCAGATGAGCCTTTCCCAAAGTCCTGACCTAGGGAAACCACAAAAGATAATAAAATGGTGGTTGTTTCAAGCCACTAAGTTTTGGAGTCATTTGTTGCACAGCAATAGACAACCAGAACACGTAATATAAATAGAAACTTTGAACAATAAAATATGGTTATAGTTCCTACAAGAAAGATAATGAAGAACTTTAATCAGCCAACCTACATTCAAAGTAAAGGCCTTGGACCTACATGGTGAATGAATGTATAGTCAGTCTAATGAATATGGTGAATATAATATTTTTGGTCAAAATAAAATACTATATATGTATCACACTTTACAGTTACCTACTTTGTCTTTTTTAAATAATCATTCAGTTACACCTCTGACTGGGCAAGAGAAAAGGACTATTTCACAAAACACAAAACTTTGCATACAATTTCAGGAAGCTTAGAAATTCCTCTGAGTCCATGGACCCCAGTTTTATCACATGATGGATTTCAATATTTTTTATTTTACTAATAATCATTTTCTTAAATAACCTACTTCCAAATAGCTTTTGCTGTAAATAAGCTGTTTTGACAAAACTAGAAGTTACACCATGAGAGGAATCACACAGATGTCAACCTCTAAAGTCCTATCCTGCTACACCAGTTGGTTAATTGGTGCTGAATGTAGAGATGTAACCAGTGACTGCTCCTGTGACTCCCCAGGTACTACCTGCCAGCCTTGGCTTGCTCCAGTTTCCAGAGACTCTTCATGAAGAAGACTTTCATTTAGTAATTCAATCCATTGTATTTTTAACAACAAGGCATCTGAGAAGGCAACTTGGCTGAGCACAGTGGCTCATTCCTATAATCCCAGCACCTCAGGAGGCCAAGGTGGGATAATCTCTTGAGTCTAAGAGTTCAAGATCAGCCTGGGCAACACAGTGAGACCCCATCTCTATATAAAATTTTAAAACCAGCCATGCATGGTGGTACATGCCTATATTCCCAGCTACTCAGGAGGCTGAGGCAGGAGGATTGCTTAAGCCCAGGAGTTCAAGGTTGCAGTGACTATGATTGTGCCACTACACTCTACTCTAGGCAATAGTGCAAGACCCCACCTCAAAAAAATAAAAAGATGGTAACTTACTTTGCTTGGCTTTAGTTTTTCATCTGTTTGTTTTGTTTTGCTTTGTTATGTTTTTGTATTTTGTTTGCAGAGAGAATATTTTCCATACTTTTTTCCTAGTTTTTTTTCCAAGTCATGAATAATGGGAATTTGGACCTAACATCATTCTCAATGTCCTGTAGACATTAAAAGCCACAAGCCAGACACTATGTAGTAGCAGCAATCATTATATATTCCACCCTATATTATGAAACTCTGTGATAAACTTGCTTATAGTTATAAGGTAGAACCATTTGTTTTTTTCTATGAATGGTAAATACTCTGAGACTACACTGAGGTCAAGACATACATCTGTGACACCAAGGCCTCCAAGAAGGAAAGTATGGATTTTCATACTAGGAATAAGAATTTAAAATTCAGAGAAATAAATAATTAAGTGGAGCACAGTGGATCACTGGACTACCTCTACAGCACCCTTCCTTTCTTGGGTGTGAGCTTGTGACCCAGGCCCCTCAGTGTGTCATCTCTCTGGCTGAAACTACCAACTGAGAGATGTGAACGTGACCAAAGGCAGACCAGAATCCTCCCTGGCACTTTTCTACGTGAGTTATAAGGAAAGATGACTTCTTATCCAGCCCCTATCTCAGAGAATCTAAATCTAAAGCTGCCAAGAGCCATTCTGTCTACAAAATGAAATCCGAAGGAAGAATGAAACTAAACAGAGACAAGCAGAGCCAAGAGCTAAGGAGTTGGGCTCGGAGGACGTTATTAAAGGCCCCACATCCAGCCAATATTTGAAACCAGCTGTATGTACCCAGGACTCCTCAGTTACATGAAAACCTAAGTTTATTTTCTTGCTTAAACTCAAGCTTGACTTTGGTTTCAGTCATCTACAACCAAAAAATCTCATGGGTGGGGAGTATGAACAGGGTTGTCTTTCAGGATGGTGATGACAAAATCCAAAACAAATTCTGGAGGAAGAAAAATCTCAAAATGTTGGCTTAATGGTTTTCTTTTTACTTGTGAAAGATATTCAGTGGCCTCTGAGTAAAGGAAAGCTAGAAAGCTGTTGGATTTCTTACCTTGACTGCTGTAGATTGGGGTATGACTATCAGTGGTTGGCCCTGTGCACCGGCTCCCGGATCGTGGGCCCACACTGTCAGCAGTCCGTCACTACAGCCACTGGAGAGCAGCCTGCCACCTGGTGACCACTTCAGAGAACACACAGCTTGCTTGTGGCAAAGAGTTCCAACATGATGCTGGGCAACCCGAACATCATGATGATAGACACGCCCCAACCTGGACCCGCTGCAGGGGAGGTAAAAAGGCAGGTTTACAGGACAGAAAAATTAAGCCCTATTGCCACATAAGCATTCAAAAATATGGAGGGAAGCAGAGTTCAAAGTAAAACTACTCAAAGACCCCTTCGGACTGATTCAAAACACAAGTGGAAATTCCTTAGGTTAGTAAGTATGGGGGAGTATTCTGCCCAGGTGATTCTTTTCACAAGTGAATAGATTTTTCAGCAGAGTTTCAAATCTGGAATTGAAAAAGTATCCTTTGATAGATGTTTCTAATGGCTTTAATAGGATGCCATGGAAAAGATAAATGTAGATGACTGTCAGATTTTCCCAGGTAGTAGTTTATATCCTAGACTTCTCTACAACTCAGAATATTTCAGATTATCTCAGTGAAATGCTTTTAGTATATGTTTATAGTAAAATGTTAGACTTAGGAATTTATTATTTCCTTTTTCTAACAGGTAGATTCCTATGAATCTATAGATGCACTCTTAGTTTAGCTAATGTTACTAATATGTAAAAGAAGTTTAAAACTAACTGTATGTCACAGCAAACTGCAATATGATTCAAAATCAGTGGATAATCTCTCTACTGATTGTCAGTGACTTGGATCCAAACAATCATAAAGATCATATCTTCTTTTTAAAATAACGAAGTCTTTCTAAACTAATCTAATTTTCTCTAAGGAGTACATAAAT
>CM052439.1:145163382-145182045 GCA_028533085.1 Varecia variegata | reverse complement strand
CCCCCCCGCCATCTCTACTAAAAATAGAAAGAAATTAGCTGGACAACTAAAAATATATAGAGAAAAAATTAGCCAGGCATGGTGGCACATGCCTGTAGTCCCAGCTACTCGGGAGGCTGAGGCAGAAGGATCGCTTGAGCCCAGGAGTTTGAGGTTGCTGTAAGCTAGGCTGACGCCACGGCACTCACTCTAGCCCGGGCAACAGAGTGAGACTCTGTCTCAAAAAAAAAACCAAAAAAAACATAAAATCATCAACTCTCAAATTTACATTTGAACTACTTAAAGAAATTGTGAAAGGCCTTGGAATTGGTCTAATTTGAATCTACCTTAAGAACTACAGTACAAAGATAAATGGCTATTATTAAAAAGCAATATATATTTAGATCAATTACCTAAGGTCATAGGAACAAGTCATTTAGCTTTTCTGGTTAAAAAGAAGCAGTTAAACTAAATTGGTAGTTCTCAAAGTGAAGCATCATCAGCATCACCTGGGAAATTAGAAAGGCAAATTATCAGCCCCTCCCCACCAAAACCTAATGAATCAGAAATTCCTGCAGTGAGGCCAGAAATCTGTATTTTTTTGAGCTCTCCAGGTGATTCTGACACATGTTCAAGTTTGAGAACCATTGAACAACATAATCTATGAGGTTCCTTCTAGCTCTAACCTCTAGGGGTATGTAAATTGGAAACATGCCCCAGAAAGCTTAACATATTCCACAGTATTAACACTAATAGCAATAAATACTTGACTTCAGCAAAATATCCCTTTAGCATGTGTTACTTGGTACAGAGAAACCTTTCCCTTGAAGAGAAATTCACATTTTATCTGAGCAATTTAGTGAATCCTGTGCTGAAGGCACACGGCCACCATGTACGTGTGGCCAACAGAACACTTACGTCACCAGCCGATCTGAACACTGAGCGGGCAGGATCATAACTGATACTAAGTCTAATGTCCTGTTTTGTTTTATTTTGTTTGGTTTGGGTTTTAAATATTATAGTACTGTTCATTTGGGCCCCATAATCAATTGGTGATACAAACATCATTGTCTCCAAGAAGATGCTTCTTACCTGCTGAGGATACAGTGATTCCAGCTCAGAGCCCCAACTACTGACAAATGACCAAGCATATTTCTCAGCCGCTTTTTAGTTACCACATCCCATAACTGGAAAAATGAACAAACAGAGTTATGTAGCATTGGCGTTTTCACAGCCCACTGTCTTCTCAAAGGCCTGTTAAGTACTGTTGATACTGCCAGTTTTTACAGTAAGTGAAAACTCAGCACCTTTAACCAGCAGTTCTCAGTGTATTAGGATCACCTGGGGAGTTTGTAATACACAGACGCTAGCACACATACTGATGAGTATTTGGTGGCGTAGAGCCTGGGGATAGGGCATTTGTTTTAAAGCTCCCCAGGTGAATTCAATGTGCAGCCAAAGGTTGAGAATCATTACCACACTTCTGGTTCCTTCCAAATTGTGGGAATTCCAAACCTGGAAGTCTACCTATAGTTAACCAATAAATATATTAATAAAATGTGGGTGTCTGGACACTTCCTAAAGAAATTCCACTTACTGCTAAGAGACTCCTTTCCTTCAGGTACAGATGATATCTGACCCATATAAGAAATGACTTTGGTGTAAGAAGAAATCATGACATAACCTTACAGCATCCAATATCATTGCTGAGAGGAGAAAGCAGTGAGAGCCTTCTGTGTCCCTCCAAAATCATCTAGCACATGGGCAATATTATTTACACTACTGCTAAGAATAATAATTATAAGGTATGATACATTAGATAGAGTGATGGAAACTTGGTAAATCCCAATCTCAGAGAGCCTATCAGAAAAAAAAAACTCACTCATTTTATATAACTCTACTCCTAATCATGGTGTCAGATGAGAAAGAAGAACTGGAAAGGTATCTTCTTCTCTTTTACGTCCCCAAATTGGAGATTCTACAAGCTCAACTTCAATTTGAGAGAAAAGATTTTTTAAAAAAGGAAATAAAGGAAAGATTGTGGGGGAAACTAAGAAAGGCATCCTTAAGTCCTCATTAAGCACCATTCAGAAAAAAAACAGAATGGTATCTCTTCTCACTCCCCATAGCTTCAAGTGCCACAACTAATCTATTAATAGTTTCTCTGCTTTTTTATTAACCTGTTATTAAATGTCGATTCTAGTTTATCTATTAATTACATAGCGAACACGAAGAAAAAAAAATTGTCCAGTACTTGCACTTCTCCCTCGCTGGTGCCAACTGCCAGGCAAGTTCCCTGTTTCATCCAGGACACAGAAGATATATAATTACAAGTGAGACTCAAGTCTATGATTTCAGTCCTCTTGTGGTTCTCCCCATTCCAGATGGATACAGCAGATCCAAGGGCTATAGCAACAAGATTCTGAAAGCTCCAGTCTAGGATATTCAGATCTGTAAGAAAAACACTTCAAGTTAGGGTGATTAGACTGCCAAATAAAAACGTTTTCAAATAAGCAACTTTATAGGTAGAAGAGAAAGATTAATACCTTCTCTATGGTCAGTTAGACAACAGAAACATGGATCCAAGCAGATCATTGGAAGTTCAAAAATGAAAAGTGGAATAGAATCTAGTGTCAAGACTTACATCTAATAAGCAATAATACTTATCATTCATGCTCAAATATACTTATTTAGAGGCATTTGAATAACTTGGCAGGTTAATCTACCATCATTAGTATACATGGACTTCATCTAACAAATCACTGAAAACTAGAAGCATATAATTCTTATGGAGACATCCTTGGACCCATATCTACGATATACCACCATCATATCTAACCAAAACACCACCCAGCTAGAACATATCTAGAGAGGTAGTGGCTCACTTATGAATGATACCTAGAAGTTCGCAGCAGTATTCTCTAGCTTCTACTAATAAGATAATAAGAACACTTTGACAGCTAAACAAACCCATGTTTGTATGATCACTTATTAAAATATACCCTCCTTTTTATTTTATTTTTAGAGATCAGGTCTTACTCTGTCACCCAGGCTGGAGTGCAGTGGTGTGACCATAGCTCGCTATAACCTGGAACTACTAGGCTTAAGCAATCCTCCTGCCTCAGCCCCCCAAGTAACTGGGACTACAGGCATGCAACACCATGACTAATTAATTTTTTTTAGAGATGGGGTCTCACTATGTTGCCCAGGCTGGTCTCACACTCCGGGCCTCAAGTGATCTTCCCATCTTGTCCTCCCAAAGTTCGAGGACTACAATCATGAGCTGCCATGCCTGGCCCCCTATCTTATCAGACAGAAACTCCTATTCTGACTTACACATCTCAGTACAAAACTATGAAGCACACCAGTTCCACAGCAGTGGTTTAAACCCCTACAGTGCATCCCTCCTACCGATAACAACTATAAACTTGTACAAAATATAAAAAACAAACACCTGAAGACCCTAAAGAGTAAGCAAAAGCAGGTAAATTCAGCAAGAGAGTCAAAACTTGGAGAAGCAACCTGCCCAGGAGTGAGTTTCCCACTTTTTTCTCACATGCCCCAAGGGCAAGCCCCAGTCATGGAGTAGCACCAGCTGCTAAGACTCTGACAGACAGGCCACCATCTTCCTGGTCAGAGGAACCAGGGAAAGGAGGCTGAGGTGGCCAAAGTGTGTGGAGAAAGTTCTGGAGAGGAGACAGTCAGGGAAAGGAATCCTCTGATTATTAGTATATGAACCCACACACATCTCAGACTTACTCCTAAATCATTTAAGTGCAGAGGAGACTCAAATTAACTTATCAAAGGCTTTAAGAACTGAACTGAGATTTGAAACATCCACACAAGTTTCAGCCTAGACTCTGATCCACATATATGAGGGACAGACCAAAACCAGCATAATAGAAGCTTAAAAAACTGATCTAAGATTTGAAACAGCACCCGGAGATGGCAAGACAAAACTTACAATGTGAACCTAACTAGGACAAAAACATCAACATTCTCTGCAGAACCTAGTGAATACAACATAACATCTACAATGTCAAGGACACAATTCAAAATTACTGAACAGATGGAATAATCAATAGATGAAAACCCCAAGATGACCGAGGAATAGAAATTATGAAAGACCTTAAAGCAGCTATTATATTTTCTATGAGGTAAAGAAAAACATACTTGAAATGAAAAAAAGATATGACACTTCAACAGAGAAACTGAAAAAAGAAACTGTTTTCTAAATAAAGGAAATAGAAACCATAAGATGAAACTCTAAAATAGAAATAGAAGCCATAAAAACCATAAAATGGAAACTTTGAAACGGAAAAATACAATATCTGAAAAATTCTTTGGATAGGTTCAATAAAAGAATGAAAGTAAGAGAGAAAAAAGTGAGTGAACTGGAATATAAATCAACAGAAATTATCTAATCTGAAGAACATGAAGGAAAAACATTTTTTAAACATGAATGGAGCCTCAAAGACTTGTGGAATGATATCCAAGATCTAATGTATATATAATTGGAGTTACGTCTTAGAAGCAGGAGAACAAGGTTTCAAATGACCATGGAGTTCTCACCAGAAACTACGGAGGCCAGAGTCAATGGCACATCTTTAAAATGCTTAAAGAAAAATCTTCCCAAGAATTCTATATCCAGCAAAAATATTAAGAAACAGAAGCTGAAAAATCCAAGAGAAGTCTGCCAACAGACCTGATCTGCAAGAAAGGAAAAAGGCATCTCTTCAGGCTAAAGGGAAATAATATGAGAGGGAGACTTGGATCTTCAGGAATGAAAGAGAACATTGGAATTGGTAAATATTTGGGAAAATATAAAGGACCATTTTCCCCTCTTAAGCTATTTAAAATACTTTTTAAATTTTACTTCTAAAAGTAAAATTTATAATGATGGTTGGGTTTTCAATGTATGTAGATTGATGTAAAACACATGACAACTACAGTAACCTATAACACAGTTGGGGAGTTGGGGAGACCTATGTGATTGCAGGATCTTTACATATTGTTTGAAGTGTACAGTAGTAACTCTAAGTAGACTGAGAAAGTTTAGATTACATTGTAAACCCTAGAGCAATGACTAAAAACACAATACAAAGAGATGTAGCCAAAAAGCCAAGAGATCAATTAAAATAGAAGTAGAAAAGAAAAGACGTCCAAGGAATGAGCCTTGGGTACTACAACATTTAGAGGGCAGGGAGATGGAAGGGGAGCAGAAACCAGCAAAAAAGACCAAGAAAGAGTGAACATAAAACTAGGAGGCAAACCAAGAGAGTGAGATAGCAAGAAGGAGGGATTGATCAGCTGTCTCAAATATGGCTGAAAGGGTTAAGTAAATGAGATCTATTAATAACTGTTGGATTGAATAATGAGGAGTTCTTTGGTGACATTTGGAAGAGCAGTTTCAATGGAGGATGGTGGAGTGGAATTTAAAGCCTAAAGGTGAGTTTGAAACAATGTGGGGAGAGAAATAGGAAATTTTGAGTATAAACATCTTTTGACAAGTTTTGCTGTCAAGGGGAGGAGACACAAGGAGCTATGGTTTAAAGGAAAAATGGGAACAAGTGGTGTTTTTTTTAATATGGGTTTTGTGTTTTTTTAACATTCCTTGAAAATGTATCCTCCTTAGTTGGCCATAAGAATAAATTCTCTTGGAGAAGGAGCTATATGAGTAGGTAGATAGAGAACTGTTCCCTTTAGTGGTTTTGCTTTTTCCTGCTTATTCCTCTGATGTTCAACAGAGCACAGTCCCCTTCCCTCTGCTCCTGTCCCCCTCACCCAGAGAGCTCACAATGGCTCCTGGCTTGACCTATAATCATCTAACCTACATATCAGTCCGCCCTCTCTTTCAACTACCAACTTCATTTCTAATGATCTGCCAAACCTATTCTGTGTCTCACTGTCTCCTTTAATTTAATATTCCAAGAACAGTCTTCCCTCCCCAAACCACCTCCTCTGCCAACCTGTCTTCCCAGTGACACCACCCTTCTCTTGCTTCAAAAACTTGGAATAATCTTAAATTCATTTCTCATTCCAGGTATTTTTCTTTATGGAGGAAAAATGAGCCCTTACTCTTAGAAGGCTTGTTCCTGCTAAATGCATTCTGCATACTCTGACATGAATTTTCCTTTTATGTTTCTCTTAGTCAACAACTTCCAAGACAAATATAAATTTCTAAATTTGAATCTCTTCATAATCTGTATCCACCTATTTCTTCCCCAGTCTCCAATATATCCTCTTCATTGCCATTAATTATCATTAATTACAAACATCCTGCCTTACTCATGCTGTTAACAATACCAAAAATGATCTTTGTTCTCCTGTCCACCCTCCCAAGTCCTACCAATCTTTCAAGACCCAGCTTAAGTCTGAATATCTCCATGAAGTCTTTCTGGACAACCTTAGAGTTCACTGAGCAGCTTGTAGTCTTTACAGCTCCTTATACCCCATAATCCATTATTTATATTCTACATTGGCATGTTGGTGTTGGTTCCATGTGGGTTAGTCCTGTCTTCCAAACTAGATTACAAGCTAGGTGCATAATAAGCAGACCCAATGTGGTTGTTTGATTAGATTTACACATGTTTAAATTATATAAGAATAGGCCACTGTTAGTACAGTTCTTTCTAATATAGTAATACAAAATGTATGTTTCTCACACCCTACCAACATTAACAATACTCATTCCTGAACATGAAAGTTGCACATAAAAAAACGACTACATTAACCATATTTTCATGGCACACCATCTGGACATGAGGCACAAAGACCATTTGGTTCTTCGATAATCAAATTACAAGTTTATGCCAGAGCACAGGATGTATTTTGTCATTTCAAATTTTCAATTCACAATCTAAGTGATAACTTACAGTAGTCATTTCGAAGACCAGTAAGATGAATCTTCACCTCTGGTTGGATCATGGAAGACTTTACATCACTGAACCTTTTAAGATAGAAGGATTCATCTCTAACTCCATCTCTGCAGCCTACAAGAAAAAAACACTTCTACACATCTCTATGATCCTGAAAATATAATATTTATCCTTGTGGGTATCAAGAAATAACATTCATTGACAAAGATTAATTAGGTGGGGAAAAAAGTGATCATCATGATACAACTGTAGTACCAAGAGCAAGAGAAGAAAGGCAATGAAGAACACTCCAGTATTAATTTAAAAAATAATATTAAAAACTTATTCAATGGAACTTTCTAACAAAAAGCACATGAACGCCAGACCTAAATGTAGATGACAGATCTTATAAGGAGTACACAGAGACACTACATGATGCTTTGAATATTTATTCTGTCATTTGACATTTTTAAAACCAAAGCAAATTTTGCATATCCATAAGTCTGTCACACCCACACTTACCTGGTATACCTAAGCCCTACTCTGAGTCTTTGTAAATAAATATTTGTTGATTCATTGATTTTTAACTATTTCCCTCACTATTTCTGTACCAGAGCACATAGAGTTATTACTTTTGGCTAATTTTACCCATGACTATCTGAGGTCAGGATTATATGTTTTGCTAAGTTTTATTTCTCATCAAAAGACCCCACTAAGTTCAAACCCAAAAGACCACTGCACAGCTGCCAGGAAATAGTGGCTCTAATATTGAAGAAGAGAGGTCCCAGGATTACAACTACGCAACTGGCCAAGAGAGCAGCCTGTTCAGCAGGCCCTGGGAGGGAGGTCACCACGGAAAAGAAGGAACTGGAGTGAGCAAGTGTGTAGAAAATGTTACTGATATTTGTAGAACAAAACATTGGAACATTTAGAGGGAATATGAATGGTTTCATAGATACCTATTATAGTAAATGAAAAAATAAGCAATTTTTAATTCTCAGAAAAACAGTTCACTAGAAAAGACACATAATTATAGCACACTACTTAACTTGCTAGTTGGAATAACAGTTGCATAGTGATATGATGTAAACACGAATACTAATTTTACTCTCTTGAAGTGTGATAGAAAGCATGTCAAAAAACTGAAGACACTGAATGAGGCAGGAGGAGAACTAAGTTTTTATCCACTGTGCTAGAAATCATGAGAAAGTCTAAAATTATAAGAAATAGCAGTTTACTGATATTATTTAGAAAATAGACGCAAATACCAGGAGTAACAGCTGGAAGAGCTGAGGGTGGTTGCTTCTAGAAAATGGGACTTGGGAATGGGGTTGGTTGGGGCAGAGGATTTTAAGAACTATCCAAATTTTATAATTATGTTAATTTAGTCTTGTAAATATTAAAAATAACATATTTTAAGATAAGGAAGAAATGAAGGAGGCAGAGAGAGAGGAGGGTAGGAAAGAAGGACAGACAAAGTCTTTGCCCCATACCTTTCCAAACACACTGGGATTGTTCACAGAGCTGCATTTTTCCATTAAGCTGCTGAACCACCTTCTGGGTTGCAAATAGCTGGTTTCGGCATTTCTGAAAACAAATACACATAAAGAGAATACTTCCTTAGAAACATGTATGTACATCTCAGGCATGATGCATGATAGAGTTAGAACTGATAATTCACTGACGTTCAAAGACTCCACATTTTCCAATCAAACACCACAATAATTGCTAGTATTTATTGACTAAACACTGTGTAAGGAACAGTGCTGAGCATTTACATACATGGTTTCTAATCTCCTCAACAGTTCCATTAAGCGGGTATTGCTCAGCTAGAATACAATTCTTTTTTATTCCTCTAGCCTAAATACTCATGTAGCCAATAAACCATAGGCCAGTGGTATCACCAAAGGCTGCAAAAACTGAAATGTCAGCATATTTCTAGTACTCTCTAAAATTAAAAGACCTCCCCAAAATAATAAAGTTGAACATCAGTAGGACAACATTTTGCAAGAAAGATTTCTTTCAAGGAGTGATTCTCAACACTGAACCCAGAGATATTCTCTCAGTTTGTTACTGAGATCTTCTCTGGGCCTCAATTTTCCTCATCTGTAATATGTTTGGATTGGACAAATCATCTTAAAGGTCCTTTTCCATTAACACCTTTACCCATTAGAAATGGGGACATCAGCTACTCAGAAGGCTGAGGCAGGAGGAGCTCTTGAGCCCAGAAGTTTGAGGTTGCTGTGAGCTATGATGATGCCACTGTACTCTAGCCGGGGCAACAGAGTGAGATGCTGTCTCAAAAAAAAAAAAAAGAAAGAAAGAAAGAAAAACGAAATGGGGGGACATCACATCACAGAGATCTTAAGTAACTTGACTAAATTTCCATGACCACAAAAATCTGATTGATATTTCTTTGGGCCAATACATAAGGGGCACTTCTGGCTAGGCGTGGTGGCTCACATCTGTAATCCCAGCACTTTGGGAGGCCAAAGTGGGAGGATTGCTTGAGGCCAAGAGTTCAAGACCAGCCTGGGCAACATAGCAAGACCCTGTCTCTACAAAAATTTAAAACTTAGCTGGGCATTGTGGCATACCCTTGTAATCCAGCTACTCAGGAAGCTGAGGTGGGAGGATCACTTGACCCCAGGAGCTCCAGGTTACAGTGAGTTATGATGATGCCACTGCACTCTAGCCAGGGTGACAGAGTGAGACCCTGTCTCTAAAAAATTTTTTACAAAAAAAGCGCTTCTGACATTCTTACAAAGTGCTTATTGGAATTTTCTAAAAACATAGTGTTGAATAGTTAAACCACAGAAGATTCTTTTTTTCGTCTTTCACAACCATATATTTGTTTTCTTTTTTTCTATTTTTAGAGAGGAGGTCTCACTATGTTGCCCAGGCTGGTCTTGAACTTCTGGTCTGAAGCAATCCTCCCACTTTGCTGGGATTATAGGTGTGAACCAGCACACCCGTCTCTCACAATAATATATTTAATCTCACATGCATGACAATCACGGAATCACCATAGTTTAGACAGACGTCTCTCTGACAGGCATCATTTTGACATTTTGGTTTTCTTCCTCAATGTTATGACAGATAACAGGCATTGCCAGTCAATGAATCATGGGTTTTTAGGTATTCAGGTAGAACAATTAACCATATATCAGGGTTTCCCAATCTCGGCATTATTGGCATTTGGCAGCAGATAATTCATTGTTATGTGGGCTATTCTGTGCGTTTTCGGGTGTTTAGCAGTGTCACTGGCCTGTACCCACTACATGCCTTCCCCCTGGGTTGTCACAATCAAAAACATCTTTAGACATTGCCAAATGTCCCCTTGAAAGCACAGTCACCACCACCCTAACCCCCTTGAGAGTCACTAGTAGAATTCCTAGAATGACCTGCTGGCCAGGAGCTCAATGAACTCTTCACAAACTCATTTCTTCAGAATCTCGTAGTTAGCACAAAACTGACCACAGCACGGTCCAGCACACGCTTCAGCTCCATAAACCCAGGGTGGTCTTTCCTAGCCAAGATCAACTTATTACTTTAATTAGCAACTGAGCATAGAGCTCACTGACTATGAATTCGGACAGCCTCCATGCTACCCTCATTGCAGACACACCCTCCAGATGGTCAGGGAAAACCACATGAAGTCCACACAGGTTTACGGTAAAGACCTCTCTTTGTATCTTTACCACTCTTGAGTCATGACAACAAACACTCTGCATTGAACAGTAAATACAGTTTCCATTATCCTCTGCCCAGGTTCTTCGGTGATGCTGGGGTTGTGTTCTAGCTGCTATAACAATTGCTATGAGAGGTATCTTGTCAACACCATTGGGAGCCCACAGACAGAGCCACCAACCTTGCTGCCACCAGTCACCAGAAAGGATAAGGGGAAGGGCAGTAAGAACTCCAATCAGCACTAGAGGGTGGAAAGGACAGGGGTGTTAATAACCTGGCCGGGCATGAGACCACCAGCGCCCCTTAATTATTTCAGTAGAACCCCTTGGTCATTCCCCACTCCCCAAACCCATACCCAACAGTAAAGCACCCAATAAAAGATCTGCTCTAAAACATTTGTTTCCAATTGCATATGAGTTCAAATATTTAAAATTTATATTCACAATATTTTATTGTCCCTCTGCAAAATATACATGCCAAACACAGAAGAGGCACACACTAAATAAGTAATCTTGCCTAAATTGAGAATATATGACTTTTCTAGTTAAAAGCTTTTGAAGTGAAACACTCATTCCTTCAAGGGCTCTTCATTGGATTTGATGAACACATGCTATTGATATTTAATGTGCCCAAAAGATTTATGTTGGACTCTTAAGATCTCAAAATAGTAATGAGTAAGAACTACCTAAAAGAAGTAAATGTACTTAATCAAGAAACAAACGAACAAGAACAAAGGCTTAAGAGAAATATTTAAAAGGCCGTCTTATAGAGAAAGAATTTAACTTACCCTGACACCCCAAAGGAGAAACCACCTCACCAAATAGTTGGAAATGACGCCGCAAGAGATCCTTTGGCTGAGAGGAAGCATATCATAGCAAGTAGAATTTTATTATATTTTTAATCTTTTACCTTTTTCATGGTTATTCTCTTCTTACTTTTTTAATTGGTCCTAACTCAACAGTCTCTCATGTTTTGGGGAGTATTTTCTTTCTTATACAAAGTGATTCTATGCGTGCCCTTCACTCATTTTTTCTATCAGGAATCCATCACTTTTTACTGATATGTAAGAGCAGCGAAGCAGTTGTTTCTTTACGTTTGGGACTTAAGTTGTCTGAGCTTCTCAAGACATGGGGTCTTCAGTTTTTTCTCTCTACCTACCTGGCCTCTGGAGGCAACATTTTCCTTCCAGCCTCTATCCATTGCATGAGTTGCCTTGCAAAAATGGAGAACAGAGTTATTTGTTGCAGAACTTCCTTTGACGGGGGTCTTCGGTGGTTCTTTGAAGGATCCTACAAGAAAGACATTTAGCTTTGAATTTGGTTTTTAAAACAAGATACCCACTTTGATTGGAGATCTAGCCACAGCATCTTTTACAGTAGAACAGAATATGTAGGCCCAGGCTCTGGTCTCTCCAAAATCCATGCAGGAGAAGGAGGTCAGAGTCTTACGCATAGCACTGGGTTTTTAAGTTTCTTACTTAATGGGAAACTGCCTCAGTGGCCTCGAGAGTGGGGAGGAAATGCCAGGTTTAAAGACCTGACTTCAACTGGAGCACAGCAGTGGAAATGCTTTACCTCTCTATGGAAAGAACAGATTTACATATTTGAAAAATGGAGAGGAACAGCTCAATAGTTTAAAGTGATGGTGCAGAGAATATGTGGTTTGCCCAAGCTGTGATCATCCTGCCAGGAAATAACTACGGGGTGCTGGCTTTGCCAAGCATTGACATTGGCTACATGATCATGAGTAAATCACTTTGCCTCTCCTCTTTCCTATTTCAGAAAGATGTTGTAAGGGTAGTTTGGGAGGGCAGCAGTGAAATTCTTTCTAGATTAAAACAATAGAAGATTCAGTGTTATTTGCATCAATATTATTCATATCTATTCTCTTCTCGAGATTGAGAAAGCCCTTGACCAGACTTTGAACTGTACTGGAAACCTGTCAAGTCATCCTCTAAAACTAAATATCTGCCATATCACTTGTTCATCAGAGGAGCCAAGAGACCATTAAAAAATCTTGGCCTTTTGCCACGTGACAATCCCTTCTTCATTTGGACAACCACGGGCTTGATAAACTGTCACTAATGTTCCTAGAGTTTGGCACCTCAAGTTCTAGGATCTCATAAGAGGAAAATGTTATATTTCAGGAGGAGGATGGAAACATGAAATGTTCCTCAAGTTTTAGATCTTGCTCTTTGTCCCAAGAAATTATGCATGCTTGCTTTCTTGTGCTATTTGTACAAGAGTACAGAGCAGAAAAAGCCAGCTCTCAGAATCTCAAATGAGAAGGAAACAGCTGCAATTGGATGCTAGTACTGACGATCATCCCAGTTATTAAAAAAAGAGGCCAAGTCCACCACCTAAGGAAGCAGGGACAGAGAATGACTGCAAATGAACCTCTGTACATGTCCCTTTGGGGATGGGAAGATCTTCAGTATCTGCTTTTCTGAAACAAAAAGAAAGAAACCCCACCAGCAAAGCATTCAGAAACCAATGTATCTGATTAATGCCCAGTATTAACTGAAGTAGAAAATAAAATAGACATTCATATAAAATCCTTTGACTAATATCTGTCTGTTGGAATTTTGAATTTCTTACACAATGCCTTACAAAAAATAATAAATGTAGGGCCTAGAATGAAAAGGGAGCTCCTAATTTTAGCTAGAAATTCTTCTAAAACAATCAGCATCAAAACTGCACCTCAATTACAATAGGATTATGAAAGATTTCTTTGAGAAAATAGGGATAACAATGGTGTTTCTGAAAACCCTGTATTTCCTGCTGCCTCAGTCATGTACTTTCAGTATTGATATTTGTCGTTACTTGGGAATTTCATTGATTTGAAAAGATCTGGTCTCCTTCCGTTTCAGTCTGCAGAACTGCAATGCCTCATTGTGTCTAATGTCATTGAGAAGAGTTGGCACTGCTATTAATATGTCTTAATTAAATAAGCATGCTGACAGTCAAAGAATTAAGTTGCCTAGGATTTTAAAAGGGAAGAACAGGAATTAAATCGCCTGATGATAGGTAGCAAATTTGGCTTCTGAAGAATGGGAATAAAAATGGCTGTGCCCAAATGAGAATGACATATTTCAGAAAGAGCTTGTGTTTCAGGGTTCTGACCCATTGACCAGGAATCCTACTCATCACAACAGGTCTTTGGTGCCCTTTTTTCATCTCTCCATCCATCTATCCCTCCATCTCTCCCTCTCTCTTGTTCCCTTCCTTTTACTTTCTCTTCCTCTCATCCTCTACTGCTTTCATCTTTTCACATAACCATTTCACATCTGATTATTCCATTACTAATATATGTTTCTTCTGACTGCCATAAGCCAGGAGCCTTACCAGGGTCATTAAAATCCTGTACTTTGCAAAACAAAAGCATATATACATTTATGTGGATATACACGTGCATATATATATATATATATATACACACACACACACATATTCATACATTCAGCCTCCACAAAAGTAATCATCTACCAATGCAAGTCTCAAAAACATGTTTAAAATGCAACATATGTTAAATTAAACTATATTTGCCCTGGGGAAGCCTCTATACTTTGAGCCCCTACATCATGAACTGCAACCTAACTTAGTGTCTAAATTAACTGAAAGCCTAACTTAGGAATATACAAGGGCTGTCTGGAAAGTAGCCAGCCATGTAATATGAAAATTATGGCTGGATACTTTCCAGATAGCCCTCGTACTTTTGCAACAAACAGCGGTGTCTCAGCCAATCACAGCAGCCGAGCTTCAGTCAGTCACAGGTGGCCGCTAATCAGATCATGTCCAAATAAGGCCAACACTGAGCTGTACCCAAACTGTTTCTGTACCTCACTTCCGTTTTCTGTTCATAAATGCTGCCTGTCCGTCCCCACGTCGTGGCGCATGGAGCTCTCTGAACCAATTCTGGTTCTGAGGCTTCCCTGATGAATGCTCTTTGCTCAATTCAACTCTATTAAATTTAATTTGTCTAACATGGGTTTTTTTTTTTTATTCATTCTTTGTTTTTGTTTCATTCCCCCCAACCCCCATTTTGGAAATTTCTTATTTAAAGGGAGAAAAAGAGAAAAGCACCTAACACTAGATAGTTCTAGAAAGACAAAGATTCTCTCAGGAATGTATCTTTTATTAACATGTCAAAACTGGGCTGTGGCATTTCTGTCACTTTACCTAGAGTCAAGGTCTCTTTCTGAGGCGTTTTCTTCAGCACTGATCCAGAAGATTCTGGGAGGTCCACGAAGGAATGTTCTTCTCCAGAGGAATAGGCTGACAAATCTCTGGTTTGACTTTGCTGCCATCTTGTGGAAATTGGGCTACTGGCAACAGGCTCCTCAGCTGACAGCCTCTTCACAAAGTTGCTCTTAAAGTTGGAATATGTAGTATTAACTGGATCACATACCTGTTTAACAACAAGAAGAGCTGTAATTCATAGTGGCCTCAGTGATACAAAAATAAAAATTCCTTAAAAAAGAATTACAAATGACTCATTTAGTACAACACAAATAGAATATATATATGAGATTTTTAATTTTTGTAACCTGAGAGAATGTTATTTTTTATATATATATATATATATATATTTAAAAAACACCATTACATACTTAGAACCTCTGCTCAAGAATCTATAGGTATACAAAAGTAGTTTAGGAAGTAATTATATTTATGGTTATTACCACTACATATCAATGTAAAATATGACATATGAAATAACACTATAACGAGACATGGTGGCTCACACCTGTAATCCCAGCGACTTGGGAAGCGAGAGGATTGCTTGAGGCCAGAGGTTTGAGACAAACGTAGGCAACATAGCAAGACCCTCATCTCAAAAAAAAAAAGAAGAAGAAGAAAAGTTAGCCAGGCATGGTGGTGCATGCCTACAGTCCTAGCTGCTCAGGAGGCTGACACAGGATGATCACTTGAGCCCAGGAATTTGAGGCTGCAGTGAGCTATAACACCACTGCACTCCAGCCTGGGCAACAGAGTGAGACCTCATCTCTTAAATAACTAAATAAATACAAACAAAAGGAACACTATATACTGAACATACAAGATGTGTGCATAAAATCATAAAATTTCAAATTAGGAAATAAATAGTAATTTTCTAATCCAACCCCTTTATTTCATAGATGGAGAAACTGAGGCCTAGAGAAGTTCAATGACTTGCTCAGCATCTGTCCATCCCCTCTGAGTAACACCAGGAGTTTGATATTTATAGATCCTATAGTGGTGAACCACGCCATTTAGCTGTGTGACATTAAAGTGTAATTGACAAAATGGAAATGAATTATTTTTTAACAAAATGACAGACAAATGAGGTTAATATCCTTATATAAAGAGCTCTTACAGAAATTTAGACAAGTTTACCAGCCCAATAGAAAAACTGGCATAGGACATGAAAAGGCAATTCACTAAAAAGATATATAAATACCTAAAAAAAAAAAAAAATTTAACCTCACTAGCAATTGAATAAATGCAAATTTAAAACAACAATGAGATATTAGCAATGATTTTTTAATGACAATCCCCAGTGTTGAAGGTGCTAAAAACAAACACTGGCAAACACTGCTGGTAGAGTTTAAATTACTATTTAGAGAGGGCAATTTGACAATGTGTGTCAAAGGCCTTTTAATACGTGCATAACTACTACTGAGCCGGCAATGAATTTAAGGAAGAAATCAAAGATATGAGCAAAGATGGAGGAAACATCCAGTATCTACCGAGTTACCACGTAGGAGCCCATATGTTAAGGGTTTTGCTCATATTCATATTTAACTCTCAGAACCACCTATGAAGCAAGTCTGTTACTTATTCTTATTTTACCAGTGACTAAACTGAGATTTATGGCTTAAGTGAATTGCCTAAAACTACACAGTGAGTAAGTGGAGATGCTACACCCTAAACTCACCTGTTAGACTCTACAGTTCAGGCTCTCAGCTGACAACATGAGGGTATGCACTGCATTGTATATGTTTACAGGGGCCAAAAGATGGGGGGCGGGGAACATTTACCTCTGGAGAATTGATTAGGTAAACTACATGCGGGAATATTCCACAGCCATTAGAGAAGGACATACATTAGGGAAATGTAAATCAAACCCACAGTGAAGTACCACTTTACACCCACTAGGATGGCTATAGTTTTTAAAAAAGGCGGGGGGAGGGGTAACTAACAGCATTGGTGAGCATGTAGAAAAATTGGAACCTTTATACATTGCAAACGGGAATGTAAAAGGATCCAGCCACTCTGGAAGACAGCTTGGTGGTCCCTCAAAAAGTTAAACCTAGACTTTCCTTATGATCCAGCAATTCCACTCATAGGTAAATGCACTCAAACTCAAACACATGTACACACATGTCCACAGTAGCACTATTCACAATAGCCATAAGATGGAAACAACCCAAATGGCCAGCAACAGATGAAAGGATAAACAAATTGTGGTGTGTATACATAGGCGCAAAGGAATATATTACTCAGGTGAAAAGAAGAATGAAGTGCTGATACATATGTGCATAAACCTCGAAAACATTATGCTAAGTGAAAGAAGCCAAACATAAAAGGGCATACATTGCATAAATCCATATATACAAAATATCTAGAATAGGTAAATCCATAGAGACAGAACACAGATTGGTGGTTGCCAGAGGTTGGAAAAGGAGGGAATGGGGAGCAACTGCTTAATGGGTATGGAGTTTTCTTTTGGGGTGACAAAAATATTTTGGAACTAGATGGAGGTGGTAGTTGCACAACATTGTGAATGCACTAAATGCCACTGAATTGCTCATTTAAAATGGTTAATGTATGTTATGTGAATTTTACCACATCAAAAAAATCTTTAAAAATGGTAACATAGGATAATATTCAATAAAACACAAAGATGATTATAATATATTGCCAGGCAGAAAACAGAAGACTGTAAAAGAGTATTCCAATATGATCCCATTTCCTATATATAAATGCAAGATAGGAAGGAAAGGTGCTAGCATGTTGAGGCAGTAAATATCAGTTAATTTGGGTTCTTACTAAGTGAGGGTGAGGGTGCCAGCCCCTGCCTGCAGTCCCCCAGTGGGGCGAGGCCAGCTCGCTCTCTCTCTCCACTGCTGCTCTGTGCTTTCTCCACAAACTGACAGAAGAGGACATCTTTCCCAGGAAACAGAAGTCAAGAGCCTGAGGGCACAGCTGTTGTAAACACTGTTGTTTTGGTTGTTCTGCCCTTGTTCTTAGGTTTTGAATAGGAATGGGGAAGGCTGAAAAGAGGGAAAGCTAGAGCCCTGGAAATGTAAATCGGGGTCTCAAACTCAAAAGCCCAGACTAGGGAACAGCAGGTACCATGACAAGTGAAGCAGGCCTGAATGAGAAGCATGGCCAACTCGTCGTACTTTTATTTCCCCATTTTTTTATTTCTCCCCTCTAAGGAAAACCCCAACACCTGCTCAGCAGCTACCGAGTCTCAGCCCTGGAGACGGAGGGAGTTTCTCAAACTCGAATGCTCATGTTTCAACCCCAGCAAGAATGACAGTCCAAGAAGCTCATTGTTCCATTTCATAAAAGAAGTTAGAAATTTAGATTTTTCATATCAATATTTCCACTTTTTAAAATTTTCAACTGATTCCAGTGTTTTTAAAAAACAACGTAGGACTGAGCAGAGCATGTCTCTGGGCCACATTCAGGCACAGGCTGTGTTTGCTACCTCTGCAACCCCAGCCAAGTGGCCTTCCCCTCACAGGTACCAAGGAAGGGAGGAGCCGCCATACTGGAAGATAGATTTGCAAAAACCCAGCCGAGGAAGGTGGCACTTGCTCAAAGATTTCCTTGGAGTCCCAAAAGCTAAATAAACATTTTTTAAAAATAAATCTTAGTTTAAAGCAGGAAAATTAAAGAAAAATAATTTGATGATACGTCAGCTCTGTCACCTAAAATGATCAAGAAATTGCATGTTACAGATTCAAGTAGACCTTCCATTCGATCCAGCAATCCCATTATTGGGCATCTACCCAGAAGAAAATAAGTCATTCTATAATAAAGACACCTGCACCTCAATGTTTATAGCAGCACAATTCACAATTGCTAAGATGTGGAAACAACCCAAATGTCCATCAATTCATGAATGGTTTAGTAAAATGTGGTAT
>CM052439.1:145152217-145163282 GCA_028533085.1 Varecia variegata | reverse complement strand
GGGGATGGGTGTATACCTACATGATGAGTGCGATGTGCACTGTCTGGGGAATGGACACGCTTCAATGAAGCTCAGACTCGGGGGAATGGGAGGGACATGGGCGATATAGCTAACCAGAACTTTTATACCCCATAATAAGCTGAAATAAAAAAAAAAAAAAAAGAAATTGCATGTTGATAATCTTACATTGCCTTAGCAGGTCTGTGTTTCTCTGACTCGTCTACTGTCACTCTGTCCATTCCAAATGTTTCCCACTTGGGATGCTCTTCCCCGATACTCCTAGCCGACCTTCATGGCTGAGTTCAGCCACAAACTCCTTCAAGAATGTGTTTCTGACATTCCATTCCTCCCCCAAACTGGGTTAGGCAGCCTGTGGTCGGCTCAATAATGGTCCCCAAAGATATCCAGATCCTAATCCCTGGAATCTGTAAATGTTACCTTATATGGCAAATGGGCTATGAAGACGTGATTAAGTTAAAGATTAATTTAAATTGAGATAGGGAGACTATCATGAATTTTCAGGGTGGGCCCTGAATATAATTGTATGCATCATTATAAGAGGAAGGCAGAAGGAGATTTGACTGCACACAGAAGAGAAGGCAATGTGACCACAGAGGCAAAGATAGGAGTGATACAGCCACAAGCCAAGAAATGCTGGCAGTCACCAGAAACTGGAAGAGGCAATGAATGGATTTTCCCATAGAGCCTCTGGAAGAAGCAAGACCCTGCTGACACCTGTGCTTCTGCCCAGTGCAACTGATTTTGGACCTCTGGCCTCCATAACTGTAAGAGTGTGTTTTAAGCCACTAAGTCTGTGGCACTTTATTACAGCAGCCACAGGGAACTAAGACATGGCCCTCCTTGTGCTTCCACACTTAACAGCGTGTGCCTCCAACAGAGCACTACCACATTGTATTAATAATAACATTTATCAAACACTTAATATTTGCCAAGCACTGGGATATATGAATTAGATAGATTGTTTATTTAAGCTTCATCTCAACCTTATGAGGTAGGTACTATTATTTCCCCTATTCTATAGAGTTTAAAATTAAATTAAGCTTAGTGGGCTTAAGTAACTTGAACAAGGAGATAGAGCTAATAAGTAGTAGATCCAAGATTCAGGCCACTGCCTGCATACAATTGCACAGATCATTTATGAGTGGCATCTTCTGGAATATGCAGTGCACAACCTTCACAACCAACCAGAGCAACCCTGCCAAGGTTTGAACTCTGACAAATTGATCTAGTCCCTGTGCTTTAAGCACCTCTGTTCATATTCCACTTTACTATTTTAATTTCTCTCCTACTATATTATATACTCCTTAACACCAGGGACTTTGTCTTTTATCTAACTATCCTCAGGGAATAGCACAAAAATTGGCATCTAGGAATCCCATAATGAATAAATCTCTTCCCCTAGAGACAATTACTGGTAAAAAGGCACAAGGGGTTTAAGATGGAATCCAGAGGGCAAGTAAATAAGCTATTTTCTTTCTTTCTTCTCCATTAAGAACAACAATTCTCAAATTATTCAGAGTAAAACAAAAATTTCTGCAGAAACTGGAGAGTGAGAAAATGCAGCAGTAATCGTGATTTGGGCATTTTAAATAAGTTCAAGTCTCTAGGGCCATATAAATAAAACCCCAAGTACTGACAACTTTTCCAGAACTGATACTTGTTAGTGATCTATGAAGAAAAGGTAACAAATGAGAAAAATTCCTCCCTTCCTGATAGATAAATGTAGATTTTTCATGGTTTTCCAACAGGGAGGAACAAGTAACTGAAATAAGTTTTCTGCCAGTGCCCAGAAGGCACAAAGCTTACGGGATCCATGTCACCCTGAGTAAATCCCACCCATGACACACTGAAAGGGTTTGTCCTTGGCCTTCTGCTACTCAGCTTGTTAGCAGTGGCTTGAATAGAGATTTATTTATCAGAATTGTTGATTTCTCTAAGTTGAAATGATAGTTAAAATATTAAAAAACAGGAATAGAATTCAGCCAGGTGTGGTGGTGTCCCAGACTCAGGAGGCTGAGGTGGGAGGACCACTTGAGCCCAGGAATTCAAGTCCAGCCTGGACAATGTAGCAATAAAAAAAAAAAGAAGAAGAAAGAGAAAAAGAAAAAAAGGGAAAGAAGTAAGACTCAGAATAAAGTCTGGGACAAGGGCCAAAACCAGCAAAATTAAATTCAACAAGGATGCATGAAAACTCTTCCCATCTAGATGTTTATTTATTGCATGGGCATAAGATGGAAGAGAACTGGCACACATTTGAGAAGACTAGCAATGTTAGACAATTACCACCAGAATACGAGCCAACAGTATGATGAAATTACCTTTTTCTTTAAAAAGCAGTATAATTTTAGGTCCCATTAAGGGAAAATAGTGTTCAGAATAGGGGCAGACAAAACTCCGTTGTCTCTGCACCAGTCAGAACTCATCTGGGGAACCATGTCCAGTCCCAGAACTGTCCTTTAAGAAGGGAGACGGACAAGTCAGGATTCAAAACCTGAGCTCATTTGGAGGAAAGGGACCACAGTGACAGGGGCCAGGGTAAACACAGTAATAGAGCAAGGCCCCAACACATGTGAGGGTCCTGCTCACATGGAGTGAGGAAACCCAAGGTGTTTAGTCTAGAAGAAAGAAGGCCCAAAAGGGGCTGTCTTCAAATATTTAAAGGGATGCAATTTATGGAAAAAAGAAAATTTTCCTGTTATTGCTTTCTATGACAAAGCCAGGACCAATGAATGGGTGGAGGCAAATTTTTATTCAATTCAAAGAATTTTGAAAGAGCACAATTTCTCTTAACACTTTGAATATAAAGTACAATTCTCAGTCGCTCCCTGCACTAGGGACATATGGTTTATAGTGGTACAGATGAACATTATGTGTTTTAATGTGACATATTTTAATGTACATGTTTAAATGTTTTAAAACTTTCAGTGTTTTTTTTTCCTTTATTTAGTTACATTTGTACCTCTTTACTGATCTAAAAACTTTCAGTGTTGACAAAGTTTTTCCTTATAAAAAAATAATTTGGGAAAAATAAGTATATTGGAATACTCATTTGTTAGTATGAGTATTAAAATGTTCAGTAAAGAACAAATGATATGCAGATATGGCAAAAATCACGTAGGTGGTATGCAAATGACCACAGTTTGGGAAACACTGCAGTAGATTGTGCTATTTCATCTTCAATGTTTTTAAACTTTTGTTCCAGGATCTATCTCCTGCTGAGGAAATGCCTGTCGCATAGTTTTGAATGACTCAAGTATTTATTAATAGAGAGGAAGAGGAAGATAAGAAAAATAAGACAAAGAAGGGAAAAAGGATGAATGACTCGATACTCCAAGCACATCAGTTCAGTTTGTTTACCTTTAGAGTTCACATCATATTGACACTAAATCGGGAGGAATTCAGAGCACTAGGGCCAACAAATACATAGAAAGGATCTTAGGTTAAAAATAAGGTCAGGAAGTTAACAAAATGAAACAACTGAGAAAATAGAAACAAATATAACTAATGACAAATAATCTGACACACAAATATTCAATGGGCGGGAAAATCTGGACATGCCAGAAAAGACATGCTGGTGATGCCAAAGACTTGCTAGAACTTCGTGACAAAGGCAAAAGTAACAAAGATGGCCCCGTTAACTCCCAAGCCCCTTCCTTAGCCTCTGTCTGCTATTACAGTCACCCCACAACCGCCACCAGCCCAATACAACAGCATTCTGTCCACAAGACATTTCAAATTTAGGGTCTCCATACTTTTTCAAATCAGTCATGAAGACCAAAATGTTCATCCTCTCATTTTTGAACCTCTAATGTCCTTGCATCCTAGTGTGCAATACAAACCAAACGAAGACTGTCAAGATCATTTTCAGGTAGACGTTATCCTTTGTTCTCCATTGCTAACATCTGCCACTGGGGTCCCCAGAGCAACTTTAGCACCCACCCCTTTCCTTCTGTGGCTTTGGCCAATGCTGCCTTCGCTAAGACTTTCTTATCTGTCATCTTGACTTGTTGCCTGCAAACTTTCTGTGACCCCTTCCAGATAACTTCAATACACAGGAACAAGCTTTTTTGGTGTTGTTCTCCACTCCCTCTCCTCTTCGGACCCTTACAGTGATTTCATTTAAAACTAAATGTCTCCTGATAAATAAAACTCCCTTTCCAGAGTACTACAGCAATGTTGCCTACCATGTTTTCTTCTAAGTAAATATATTTATCTATTACAGAGAAATGGTTTAATGCAGTTGAAATAATTTTGGTTACGAATTTGAAAGTCCTAAACTCTATTCTTGGTTGTTCCATTCATTAGTTCGGTGATGTTGGCTGAGTTAACTTCTTCCTATTTCAAAGACTTATTGGGAAGGAAAAATAATATATATACTAAAGGAGATAAAAACATAAGTCATTTATTTAGCACTCAGTGATTTGCTGCCTTCTCATTCTTCCTTGTTTTGTGTGTGTTCTCATATCTCCAAAATCAATGTTATATTTGCATGAGGCTGGCTCCTTCACTTGCACTTGACTTGTATCTACTACAGTCCTGAGTTGGTGGATTCACTGAGTCAATTGCCTTATCCCATTCTTGACCCAAGGTCCCCCTCCCCAACCTTGACCTTCAACTCATCAATCTCTTCCTCTCCTTTGGGAAGCCTGCCTTTTTCTACTGAAAGATGCAAGTAGTTTTTCTAGCATACTATCCCCTATGCAGAGAAATCTGCAATTTTGATATATAGTCTGAGAATAGTCTTAATAGAGACAGAACATGGGAGTAATGATGAAAGGTCCCCAGAAGGCTGAGAAATGATGACATCAAAACATATACCAAGAAAGACTCTGCCAAATAAACAAACAAGAAGTAAGCAAGGAACAAAACCTGTGTGTTCATCCAACACTGTGCAGGGCGGGAGTTCCCCACACTGTTGTCTTGAAAGTTTGGTTAACGGGCCTGTATGGAAATTTATATATCATGCTTTCACTGTTTGAAGCTCTTATGCCTTAGGAACATTAAATTAACAAACTGGCTCTGATTTCATCCTTGACAAGAAACGTACACTTAAGCTTTCAAAGTCATGTTCATACAGTAACAGATTTTCTGGTCAAACCAATCTGAACATCAGGCCTGCATAATAGTTTCATGTCTGTTTGTAAAAACTAGCATGCTGGCTTATACAACAATCATGTGCAAGTTTGTACAGCATAATTTTGGCCTTTTCAAATCCATTCAGCTCTGGATCACATGATGGGAATTTCTGTACTTTTAAAACAATGGACTAGAAACTATCACAATAATTTTATCAAAATAGTAACACCCTACGTGGCTGCGCCTGAGGGTGATCAGTCAACATCCCTCCCAGAGATAACCACCTCCGTCTTCCCACCTCAAAGCACCGTTACAATAGGATGGGTTTACATGGTTCAAATTATAGCAGGTGTTCTATGAATCAACTTTTAAAATGCAAGTTTCTGAGCCATTTGCTTGGACAGCCTAAGGAGTTAGTTAAAATATCTCGTGCATTCAAAGAGACATGAAACACACTCACTACAGAAGACAAGGGGAAACAAAAAAAGAGATCGATGTCTAAAGGTTCTCAAACTCAAACATGCACATGAGTTATGAGGGGATCTTATAAAAATGCAGGTTCTGATCCAGGAAGTCTGGGTGGGGCCTGAGATGCTGTCTTTCTAACAAGTGCCCAGGTGATAGCAATGAGCGATGCTGCAGGTCCAAGCGTCCTCCTTGGAGAGCACAGCCAGAGAGTTTAAGTAACATAGTGTGCAATACTAGTGTGCAATATTAACACAGGGATTTGACTTTTTAAACAACTCAACCAGAGAACATCAAAGTAAAATTATCACAGTTAAGAAGTAACACATCTTGTGTACACTTTTGTTCTTTACTAGACATTATGTTGAAAAGGGAATATTTTCTGCATAATCATTTTTTCTATTATATTTATTTGTATTGGGCCGCAAGAGTGGGAGTAAAGTGGTTTCTGTCACAGGTTTTACATGCCTAAGCTGTGAGCTTTGCTTGACTACCCCAAACACACACCCCCCACAGAGCGGGCACCAGAAGAGCAGCGCAGCCTCCCCTCCCCCACCAGCACAACTTCTAAAGCTCCACAATCTGTAGCGATGAGAAGGGCACTTTCTGAGCTTCTCAGCTCATTGCCTGCACTCTGGAAACACACCATGACACCAAAGGTCAGGCCCAAGTTGAACAAAGCACCTTAATTCAGAACTTTCTTGTGCCTTAGGGCAGATTCTAAGGTAACTAAAGCAACCATGGATTTGAGGATATGCAGCCCTCAATTGCCTTCCCATACCGACCCCTAAAATTCATGACCTTAAGCAACAGCAGAGTTAGGCCTCCTGTAGCAGACAACAGCCAGCAGAAAAAATAAAGATAAAAAATGAAGCAATTAGATGATGTACCCAAGTAAAAGTAGGTTTGGAGTTTTTTGTTTGTTGTGGACTTTTGTTAAAATTACCATATTTAACTATTACATTCCTGCTTTATTATAGAGTTCAATGTTTTTCCGTCTACACATGGTAGCCCATTGGTGAATCATGAAATCATTTTCATGGGTCAGAACCAGGCTGTTTTAAAAATGCAATGAGATGCATCATAGTTCAAAGGAGAAGTACTGTTTCATGAAACTTCTCAGTTGTATGCGTATGTATGCATATGTATGCATGTGTGTGTACTCAGTTATGTTGTAAAGTGCATTTCTTACCTGAGGTCATGATCAAAAATTTGAAAAATCCTATAGTTTGCTTTATGATAGAGGAGGGATTTTCAACACCTTCATTGTTTTCAATCCATCTTTACTGTATTTACCTGGCATTTGATTGCCTTAGGTAGATGAAGTCAGAGTAAATAGCCTTTTGAGATATTTCACTGCTCTTTCCCCTATAAATTCCTTGAACTCATATAGCATGTTTAATCCACACATATAATACTAAATCCCTTCAGGTCATCATATTAATAGGTCACATTTAATCTACATTCTAAACTTCCTGGGTATTATACTCAACCCACTTCATCCAACCAAGGTGCTCAATCAGTATACGGGATCCTTACCATGGTAGACAGCACTTTATGGCTTTCAAGTCACAAGAGCACCATCTTCTGGTGAAATATTTTCTTTGTAGGGCATGCTAAAGAGCTACCAAAAATGTCCTGATTTTTCTAGTACAAATTGCAATTACATCACTAATACACTGAAATTCTGTAAAGCTCCTTGTTTCACTCAGGACTTTCACTCCATTCTCCTCCTAAGAAGGGTCTTTCTGTTTTTTAGCAGTGAAAGCAGCTAGTCTGTCCTTCCCGGTTTTCCGTTAAACTACGCTGGTTTCAAGTTTCAGCTCCTCCTTGAATTCCAGCCTGCTGAGACTTCTCTCTAGAATCATCCAAAATGGAGCCTCTTACAGCTTACCCATTAAAATGTGCCGGGCCCAAAGCAAAGGTATTTGCAGTTTTGCTGTCGATGGTTCTATGCACAGTAATGCTGTTTCTTCTACAACTAAAATTCCTAAAACCTAAAATCAACAGTTTTTATGCCTTTGAAGTAAAGGATGCAAAAGGAAGGACCGTGTCTCTGGAAAAGTTTAAAGGCAAAGTAAGTTGTATCTTTTGATTTGTATTTTCATTGTTTTTCCATATCTCAGCTTATTCTTTTAATGGAATCAATTTTTTACTGTTACATGGTCATAAGTTAGAATTCAGTCTTCAGAATAAAGGTATTAGTTCATCACTTTAGTTATCAAAGTTCTGATAGTTAATATACTTGTGATAAACTCTGATTATCTTGTTTCCTTTAAAATGTTTTAATGTCTGTGCTGAATTAATACTTTAAGTTGCTTAGAAAATGCTTATAGTGATAATGTGAATATGGTGGCATTTATTAGCAAATGTATTAATTCTATACTCTAACATTCAATTATCCTATTATCTTTTATTTCAAAACAAACTTTCAGGACATGAGTACCTAATGCTTTTTTAATGACAGTACTATTTCAGGGTCTGCTTGAAATAGTTAGAATGAACTATACATTCAGGTTATGGTTTTTAATAAAATTGAATATATCTGAAAATATAAAATAACCATCTATCAGAAGTTATAGTCCCCCAAAATGCTTTAAGACTTTAATTACTTGCAGGATTTTTTTTTTTTTTAATCTTTTGCTTCACTTTCCGGTTGGATTTTTTTCTTTTTCCGGGAGGTTTCACTAGTTGTAAACGTGGCTAGTGACTGCCAACTCACAGACAGAAATTACTTAGCACTGAAGGAACTGCACAAAGAGTTTGGACCATCGCACTTCAGCGTGTTGGCTTTTCCATGCAATCAGTTTGGAGAATCGGAGCCCCGCCCGAGCAAGGAAGTAGAATCTTTTGCAAGAAAAAACTACGGAGTAACATTCCCCATCTTCCACAAGATTAAGATTCTAGGATCTGACGCAGAACCTGCATTTAAATTTCTTGTTGGTAAATATCTACCTTGCCTCACCAGTATAACGTTTTCGATTGCTTTTTGTTTTTAAACAAATATACCAGAAAAATACTTTCCTATTTCATTTGAAATGTTGGATTGGGAAAGTTTATAAAAACTAACAAAGAGGGAGAATCTCATCCTTTGTAACTTTCTAGAAGTTATGCTTCCATGAAATCAATGTTTTAGCTTCTTAGATGGCAAAAGAATTCCACTCCAATGTATTTTATTCCTTATAACCATCTCCTTGAAATTACTTAAGCTGTAGCCACAGCTATTTTCACAAAATATCTCAATTCTCCTCTCATTTAACTAGCATTTGGGGAAATGTCCCTTCCCATGATTAAAGCTGCGCACTTCTCATGAATATTGCTGAGCATTTTTAAGCATATCTTTGTGGTTAATTTTATGTTGCCTTTCTTATCTGGGACAATATCTTCAAGGATGAATATCTCAGTTTACCAGATTTTTGCTAAAATTCAAAACAATATGACCAGATTTTTTCAGAGGGCAGTAGTGTTAGGCTACCTCTACAATTAAGCAAGCTACAGAAATCTATTGAAAGACTTGCCAAGGTCAGTTAGCATGAAGATAGTGTGGTACAGTGACAGTAGAGGCTTTGGCCTCAGACTACCTGGGTTCAAAAGCAAACTGTTGCTTTTGCTGTGTGGCTTCAGGCATATGACTTAACTTCTCTGTGCCTGTTTTCTCATTTGTAAAATGAGGCTATCATAGTACCTACCTCCTAAGATTGTTTGGAGGATTAAGTGTGTTAATAGTAAAAATAAAGTACTTAAACACTGCTTACTCTATGCCATTCTAAAGGGCAATGAGCTAATGTTCTCTCACCTAACTTATTTTGATAATATCTTCAGACCTATTTGCACTGTAGATAATTTGAGTTTTAATAAAACTATTACCTAAGGCAATCAAGCTTTCAAACCAACCAACCAAATAATGATGCTGTATAATATTTCACGTAAGTGTGAAATCAGAATCTTCTGAAAACATCATTTTCAATTTCTAGGGAAAGTTGATATAACACCTAACACCATGAATAGCAACCACAGTGAGGTCTTAATTCCTTTTGTTCTTGAGGTACACTGAGGAAAGAAAAGCCAGAGCACATGCCCTTGAACTAATCACTCCTCAGTTACAGCAGCCAGATACTTGGGCACAATAGCTCAGAGGTCATTCCCTTTTATCACTAAGAAAGCTTCTGAAACCCCACTTACCCTCTGTAATCAAAAAGGTAACTGTGATTTAAAGTTTCACTGAACTTAGATGGGAAGGATAACAGAGCCCACGGGTTACGAGCACAAGCTCTGGAGTAAGAAGGCCTGGGCATCAGTCCCGGCCCTACCCCTCACTAGCTATGTGACCTTGGGTCTAGGCCTCCATTTTTCTCATCTGCAAAATAGAGATAATAATAATATCCCTCTCATAGAGTTGCTGTAAAGATTAAATGAAAAGATCCATTTAAAGCACAGAGCATACATTACTAGACACATAATAAGCACTTAATAGATTTCAGTTATATTTTTCCTCATGTTAGTCAATAATATGAACATAAATCCTGAGTGATATAGAGAAAACATCCATATTTCTTGCATAAAGTTAGATTTATCAAAAGGACATCATAATTTCTCAAAATGAGATGATTTAGAATTCCTTACTGTTTTCAGCTATATAATATGCAACAATACTAAAAACATTGGCATATTTAATGTGAAAAGCAATACATATATTTCCATTACCAAGGACCTTTAAGACATCATTTTGTTTTTAAAAATGTTGAGAAACTGAAAGTTTTGAGCTGGTAACAGGTAAAATTTTTTTTAAATCAATAAATCTAAAATATTAATAAGCAGCATTGTTTCATTTCATGATTCTAGATAAGTAGATTCATAAGTGAAGTCATCAAATATATTGAAATCTGGCTACTCAAACCTTGAATTTTGCTTTGTTTGGGTGTTTTACTTTATTTTCTTTTGTTTTTGACATTATGACAAACTAGTATATCATACTAAAGTTATTACTTACACAGATACTAATAGAAATAAAAATCTTGACAAAGAATAAAATTATGCTCATGCAAATATGTTCTGGATATTTTAGATTCTTCAAAGAAGGAACCAAGGTGGAATTTTTGGAAGTATCTGGTCAACCCTGAGGGTCAAGTTGTGAAGTTCTGGAGGCCAGAGGAGCCCATTGAAGTCATCAGGCCTGACATAGCAGCTCTGGTTAGACAAATGATCATTAAAAAGAAGGAGGATCTATGAAAATGCCATTGAGCCATTCTAATGCAATAGTCAGAACACAGAAATGTCTCCATGAGGGTTTGGTCTCGTTTTAAAACTCTGACAATCAAATGTGGCAATGAAGGATGACTTTTTTCATGTTATCTTGCTGGTCTGTGGTAATGAATGTCCCTAGGATAAAGATGTTACCCAAAGAAAAATAAAGAGTAGCCAAAGAATCAAAAGGAAATATATAAAATACCATACTAAAAAATTCAGAATACACAGTGATCAATGTGCTTCAACAGCATATTGC
>CM052439.1:145084893-145151717 GCA_028533085.1 Varecia variegata | reverse complement strand
ACTCTGACAATCAAATGTGGCAATGAAGGATGACTTTTTTCATGTTATCTTGCTGGTCTGTGGTAATGAATGTCCCTAGGATAAAGATGTTACCCAAAGAAAAATAAAGAGTAGCCAAAGAATCAAAAGGAAATATATAAAATACCATACTAAAAAATTCAGAATACACAGTGATCAATGTGCTTCAACAGCATATTGCTCAACTTGACATTTTCTCGAGTTGTACTTGATGCAAACGCCAACACGCTAGACCACTGTTTGGATTCAAGAACACTGTTACTGTGTGTGACCGAAATTTTTGGAGTAACTGTATTACTGATGTAATACACACAAAATAAATGTTGAAAAATGTAAAATATATATACATAAATTCAAACCTTTATATATATTTGTTTTGTGTACAGGATTTTGTATGGTTTGTTTTGGGGTTTTATTTTTTAAGTACAGGTTCCTAGTGTGTTTTACTATATCTGGCCAAATAGTCATTTATAAAAGGTATTATCATAACATTTGAAAAAGCTTTCATCATTTTTAATATTTCTCTCCCCATTATTTTTTAGAAACAACTCAAATTGCATAATTAGAATATTAACAGTTCAGTCCATGTTAATTTTTGAGTGAAAATCCCAAGTGTAGGAAAAAGGACATGAGTATATGAGCATTTAGCTTCATTCTTTATAGTCTGATTTTGGTTGCTAATATATTCACACTGGATTAGCCATTTGGAAAGAATTCAGTGCTCCATCATTCTGATAGCTATCAACTCCAGTCAAAACTCTAATATAAAAAAGGGGTTGACTGTAATCACACAGTCCTAAACTGTGGATCAGCAATCACTGAACCTTTTGGTGGAGTCATAATATACTTTTTCTCTCCAAGTCATGACCTTTATATTTTGTCAGCCTTATAATTATTAACTAACAAAGCAAGCTGCCAAGTTGGTGAAGGTTAATTACTGCTCTATGAAATATATATTCATTGCATAAAAGATTTAAACAGGAAGACAGGCCAAAAATATATGTGAAAATACCGTCATGTAAAATTTGGCTAAGAAGGAAGAAGACTCAATTTAAATAGCCTGTGACTTGATTCCCAAATTCCGACCTGATGGATGAAAGTGAAGATTAGGGGTGTGAGCAGAAGTGCACAGGCCAGCACCACACGGGCAATAGAGACTCCCCATTGCCAGATGGACAATAATGGAAATGCACTGGGACCAGGACTGTTCCTGTGAACGTGATGCAGATGAACATCCTGCCCAAGTCACTGGTTCTTTCCAAAGCCACATAAAATGGGTTTCTTCCCTTATGTATTTCCAGCCCTGGTTGCCTTATTTAATCTGTAGTCTCCACTATAGTTGGTGCTTGACTCTCTCCCCTTGCCTTTTGGGCAGGCAGACCAAGCAGGTGGGGATTTGAAAGTTTGTCATACATATTGCCTTGGAAGAAATGAAATTCATGTGTCCACCCAGGGTTCCATAACAGGCTATTTGTGCCAAAAGAGGAAGTGAAGCCATTTGCCGATATGCTACTACCCGTAACTCAACTGTCTCATAGGAATGCCGCCAGACAAAACACACAATGAGGAAAAGTTAAATCTTTCTTGAATCGTGTCTCTACATCAAAAAGTCTGGGACATAGACTGCTGCAGGGTGCCTGAACTATGGAGTCTAACGGAAAAATACCAGGCATCACACAAAAGAGTATTCAGCTGTTGTCCACATGACAAAAGAAAGGGGCAAAATCAAATGCATTTTAACTGTGGTGATGAATCCACTGACTGGAGGTTTGCTTTGGTTTATTTCCTTTGGTGGGTGGTGGAGAGGAAGGAATACCTCATACCAACTCCATCATCAGAGAATGTCGGAGATTGGAATAAATATGAATTTGCCCAAAATGTACCATGAAAGTTGTATTTCATTTTTGAAAATGTTTAATAATTATAGTGTATCTATAGTATGTACATACATACACGTATATATAATTCTTAAGTATAGTATATATGGCATATACATAATGGTGGCTGATAAATGTTTAACAACAGACTCTGGAGGAGGAACCCTGAAGTGCAGCATGCACCAGTCTCCATGTAAATGCTCCCACATGGCCAATTTCAATCTTCTAATGGTTTAATAACTAGCTTGGAAAATTTCTGGAAAATTTAACAATTAGTTCTTACAAACCAATACAAGCTGGCTCCAGCACACCAAAATTCTTAAAAATTAGATTTTATCAGGGTAACATAAGACTCTAAAGGAAAAAAATCTATATCAAAAACATATCATGTATACTCTCTTTCATTATAAATACTCTATTTGACAGTTGTTATAAAAATGTGGAGGTACATGCAGTTTCTGAGTTATGAAAGGCTGCTAATAGTATTCTGCCTAGTCACACTAAAATCTAACGACGTTACTGGATTGTCTGCAGATAATATCAAGTAGGAAAACGGATGGAGAGAAGGAAGTCTAAGAAGAAATACAAAATACCATGTTAATTTGTGGTGTTTCTTTGAAAGAAAAATGACATGTTTCAGTGGAGCTGATACAGGGTCACTCTGTCCATATTTAGTCCTCAGCTTGATTTCATCTTTCCCATGGAGTAATAAAACTAATCCATCACACTCCTTCCCACTCTTCCCTTCCCCTCCTCCTGCTGAACTGTTAAGGCTGTACCTTGCGGAGTGTCGCAGTCTCTTTGTGTTTGGGGGGGTGCGGGGGGTTGGAATAAAGAGCAGCAAGGAGTGAGGAATTAGGCAGCCATTCAGAGGACAGTGATGGCAAGTGAGCCTCCCACTCCTCTCTCTCTCTTTTTTTTTTGAGGATCTCGCTCTATTGCCAGGGCTGGAGTGCAGTGGCATCATCATAGTTCACTGCAACCTCAGACTTCTGAATCATGAAATCCTCTTGCCTCAGCCTCCCAAGTAGCTGGGAGCACAGGTGCATATCACCATACCTGGCTAATTTTTCTATTTTTTGTAGAGACAGGGTCTCGCTACGTTGCCCAGGCTGGTCTTGAACTCCAGGCCTCAAGGGATCCTCCCTCCCACCTTGGCTTCCCAAAGTGCTAGGATTTCAGGCGTGAGCCACCATACCTGACCTTCTCCTTCTCTTTTTTCAATCCCTTCCCTTCTGCTTGTTCCATGACTTCCCAGTGTGTATCCCTTTCTTTCCCTCTCCCTTCTATGTAAACATACCCATTGACCTTTTTAACTTATTATTTCATTCTATTCTTTCCCTCTTTTCTCATCATCTCAATAGTATGGAACTAAAGAACAACTTTAAATATGTATCCTGTTTATTAAGTATAAATGTTGGCGTTTTATGTCTTGCTCTGTAATTTAAAAAAATTAAAACAGAAAGGCCAGGCCTTCTAAATTTAGTAGGTTTTATTTTTATCAACAGGTCAGTGACTCTACATAAAATAAGATGTTGAAATTTTTTTTTTTTTTTTTGAGACAGAGTCTCACTCTGTTGCCCAGGCTAGAGTGCCGTGGCATCAGCCTAGCTCACAGCAACCTCAAACTCCTGGGCTCAAGCAATCCTCCTGCCTCAGCCTCCCAAGTAGCTGGGACTACAGGCATGTGCCACCATGACCAGCTAATTTTTTCTATATATATTTTTAGCTGTCCATATAATTTCTTTCTATTTTTAGTAGAGACAGGGTCTCGCTCTTGCTCAGGCTGGTCTTGAACTCCTGAGCTCAAACAATCCGCCCACCTCGGCCTCCCAGAGTGCTAGGATTACAGGCGTGAGCCACGCCCCGGGCCTGAAATTTAACCTTAAAAAAATATATGAAAACAATATTTACATGCAAGAGATACTTAAACACAAAGATCCTGAAAATAAAATAATATTTGGGCAACAACAAAAATAGGATGAGATTGGAAAGTAGCAAAATGCATAAGAATCAAATTGTAGGTATCTATTTAACCTATGTTCTAGAAATATGTTTAAATAAGGTAAGCATAAAAATTATTTTACCAATAACTTATAATCCAGTACAGTATAGAGTGTGATATATTTCTCACATCTCATTTAGGGTGTAACTAACTGACCAGACCACCAAAGTCAGTTCCACTAACTGGCTACAGGTGTCCACATGAGCACACTGCACACCTGGGAGCCAGCACACATTTGCTGCTGCTGCACAGGTCAAAGTGGCCTCCAAAGGAATGAGAAAATATTCAAAATCACACTTTATGGTCAGTTCTTCCCACTTCACAAGTTAGAACTCATGCTCTCTTCCAAATATTTTATGAGCCTGTGATTTTACAGAAGATGAAGTGAAGAACTGAGACAAATCTTCCAAACAATTCAACCCATCCCCCACCAAAAAAAAATCTCCAATGTTCTTGATAGTTCAAATGAAAATGTTTTAGTTGATTGAATCATCTGAAAAATTACCTCGAGTCTCGCTTCAGCTGGTACACACATGGTCATGGTTATAGGGATATACTCTAATGCTGTATAAAGAAACTGATGGCCCAGAAAGAATACCAAAGATTTAGTTGAAAATTTGGAGAAACATTGTAGGCTCTCCATTCCAAATTATCATTATATTCTAAATCTTATACTAAGAATATATAATTTCACAAATACTTTACCACTGTCTACCTAAGACTCCAAAAATACTACCTGAAATTTTTCAGGTAATTAATTGTAGTACTTTCTTCACCATTAAAAAGCTACTCATTGTATCATAGTTGAGTAACTGAACAGCAATAATAACTTTTGGTAAACAGTGCCCTGCTTCACAGCAAACACACACACACACACACACACACACACACTAATTACAGATTTAGTTACACTCCGACGTTCATTGTATATGCAATAAGATAGCAGTTGCATGTTAGCTGATGCCATTCACATAATCAACCAGCTAACAATACACTGCCAACCCATCACACACAGGTAACCAATGAACTTCATTAACAAGAAGAATTTATCCAGAAGCAAGTGGCAGGGTAGTCGTGGCTGCTGACTTGACCCAAAGCAGCCAGCTAACAGTACACTGCCTACCTGATTCAGGTCATTGCCCATTTTCATGGCCCATGAAGTCACTGAGGCTAAATTTATAATATGAAACACAGTAGCAGAACTTTAATCTTACTTAACAGTCACATTAAAGAAAATTTATAGGCAAAAGTTGTTACTCTAAAACTATATGGAATAAAATCAATATTTTCTTGAATCTAGCCAAAAACTTGAAAGTCAAAAAAAAAAACTAAAAAAGAAAAGCTTTCAGAATACTTACACTTAGGTTTTCCAAATTAAAAGTTTGGATAATGAAGGTATGTTATTATTATACAAATGAATTTAAAAAATACTTAACTATAGCTTTTTAAATTACTTCTATTTACTGACCAAAAGATCAGTTGTCTGCATTAGGCAGTAAAATTTCTATAAGTCATGATAATACATAAGCTGAGCATGAGACAAAACTGCAACAATGTTTGGGGGGGAGTCAATATTAAAGTATTTAAGGAATTTAAGTACTTAAATGACATTAGTTTTCTCCCACTATAAGTATTAGTCATTGAGTTCTGAAAGTGAAGTTATGTGTTCACTTCAGAGTTTCACCACTTGAATATAGAAAAATTTATAGAATGTCTAGAAAAATGTATAAAAATGATGATGGATTTGAAACATATCTATGAGTAAAGGTTAAAGGATGGTGAACTATTTAGTCTAGAGAGAAACATGGTAAATGATATTCATGAGAGATTTAGAGTATATGAGGGCTGTTAGAAAAAATCATTTAAACTTGTTTATTTTTACACTTATTAGAAGAGAAACTAAAAAGACTTTTAGGTTTGTTCCTTCAAGGAGAAAAGGTACTACGTTTGATCAACTTTTAAATGGCTAACGTAAAAGCCGCGGGTTGTGCCACTTCTCCTCATTGTCCACAAGATGGCACCATCTCCATTTCTTTGGGGCACAGGCTTCCGAATGCCTCAGAGGAGAGTGCAACCGGCAGCTGTTCAACTGAAATTGTAACAGCCAGCTAGCAATGCACTGCCTACCCGACACATCCAGGCTTTACCTTTCGCTGTTGAGGCAAAAACTAGAAAGCACCAGATAACAAATGAGTACCATTATTTGTCCGTGATCTCCAGTTTCTTTTTTTTTTTTTTTGAGACAGAGTCTCGCTTTGTTGCCCGGACTAGAGTGCCGTGGCGTCAGCCTAGCTCACAGCAACCTCAAACTCCTGGGCTTAAGCGATCCTACTGCCTCAGCCCCCCGAGTAGCTGGGACTACAGGCATGCGCCACCATGCCCGGCTAATTTTTTCTATATATATTTTTAGTTGGGCAGATAATTTCTTTCTATTTTTAGTAGAGACAGGGTCTCGCCCTTGCTCAGGCTGGTCTCGAACTCCTGAGCTCAAACAATCCGCCCGCCTCGGCCTCCCAAGTGCTAGGATTACAGGTGTGATCCAGTTTCTTAAAGAAATTTTTTTTAGTATATAATCAGATCCTGTGGTGACAGAGATTGATTTTTTTTTAATCCTCATATTTTCAGACCAGCCCACACTTCCTACAAATACCTTCTTTAGCAAGAATGAATTTGTTCAAGATCAGCATTCAGATAGTGAACAAGAACAAGCACTGGACGCTCACCTTGGGGGAACCTTGACTTCTCTTCTGCTTCATGTCTTTGGCGAGTTCCCGCATGATACTCTCCTTTGAAAACACAGATAACATATTGAGAGAAACTATTTAGGAACATTATAATGTCAGGTGTGGAGCTTCTCTAGATCCTGTGCTTGTCAAACTACCTCCACTTTTAAGCAACTAGGCATCTCCAGAATATAACTAAACTACAGGACTCAAAATTAAGACCAATCTGTCTCTAGTTTAGGACTGTTAAAAATAATAATAATAATAATGCCACCAGGGTGTAGAATTTTGTACCACCTCTTGACCCTAAACAGGTATCGCAACCGGTGTCTTCGGCAAGAAGCCGCTTTACGGCGTCGGGCGAACAAAGCGAAGGGCACGACTCACCCACAGCACCTCCTCCTCGGTGCGGACCCTCCGCGGGGCGGTGCGCTCCAGTTTCCACTCCATCTCCCGCCTGGACTTCGGCCTCTCCTCGACCGCCTCTAGTTTTCCTCCCAGGTCTGAGCGAGTCTTGACGCCTAACCGTCAAACCCCTAGAGCCTCGTCCTCCAGGATCGTCGTATTTCACCACCTACCTCCCTCTGCCCCATCCCCCCACCGCTCCGGCACAGCGTTCCCCAGGGTCCCACTTAAAAAGCCGGCGGGGCGGCACCGAGAGCGGGAATCCCCCTCGCCGGCCAATGAGAAGCCGGCGCCGCAGTGACGTCGGAGCCCGGCAGGGCTTCCCCGCCCGCGCCTCCGGCTCGCGGCGCCCCCACCCGGCCGGCCGCGGCGCGCAGCCGAGCGCCAAGCTTTGCCGCCGGCAGTGGCGGGCCTGCGGCTGGGCCCGGCGCCGACGGCTGCCGTGGCGGCAGGAGGCGGAGGGGTTGGCGGGCGCAGAAGCGGGTTCTGGGAGTTTATGATCTGTCCATTTTCACAAACAAGAATGTTTACTTATAACGGCCCTGATCCCTTTTCCTTAGCTCCCGCTGCGCTTTCTCCACCCCCACCCCGCCTCGGAGGGATCGGAGGGAGCAGGAACTCCCTGGCGTCTGTCCGTTGGTAACGACCAGTCACCGTTTGTGTCAGCTACTGATTTTAGACGTGTTCCCCCATCAATTCTTCCCCCGTTTTAAACAGGCAAGAAAACGTGGCAAGATTTCTACGCTGATGGGAATATGCATTGACAAATTTATTCAATAAATTCTTCTCTGCTCTATACCCATTGGGAAGTGGTCAGGTCCTCTCACTTGAGCTTCCGAGCTACGTTCCTAAACTGGAGGTTGGTGAGAGAGGCGAAAGGTAGTGGAAGAGCCAGTGACAGGCTCAGAAGGAGTGACAAGCCAGCAAGACAACAGAGCAGACTGGGGACTCAGGGATAAAGGGGAGAGGATGATACTGAGGGTTGAGGGAGGGGTCTGGGGAGAATGACAAGGAGCCAGATGGGCTGTGCAGCCTTAGCTGCCCATCTGAGCAGCCAAGAAAGGCAAGCTGTGCCATATGGCACGAGGGTAAACTGTGTCTCGAAACCTCTAACAGTCTGGCAGCCTACTTTCCCTCCCGCCCTCTCTCCCTCCCTCTTCATCCCCACCCCCGCCCCCACAGCCACCCTTGACATTGGATTGCATTTTGCCCTAGTGCAATATGCGGGTTTCTGTATTTTTGAGGAAAGAGTTCATAGATACCAAATATTCAAAAGGATCAGTGATCAAAAAAAAAAAAAAGCTTTTTAAAACGGACTCTCCTGCTTTCCTTCATACTGAAAGCAAGAAAAATTGGCATTCACACTAAGACCTAACCTTAGACTAGTTTTCCACGTACAACGATAATGCTGCACAGGGTAACTTAATCTTCAAGTGAGATTTACCAAATGCTTGATAGTCAAATAATTCTCGGATCTCTAAGTTTCACTGACAAGAATTCTACTTTCTTTGCGTTGCATTCAAAGGAGTACTCGTTCCAACTTCCAGTAAATCCTTTCAGCAAATATTGAGACTAAATAAAGTGAACTATCTTTGGATGAATGTCAGATGCATTGTTAATTTAAATGATCAGTTTTGCAAATGCCAACTAAAGCTAGCAATACGTCAGAAATAATATGAAAAACATTTTATCTCTGTTCTACTTTTAAATGTAGTTTACATTGACTCATTTTGTATTAACACAGAATTAATAAAAAGTTCAATTAATAAGCTGGTAAATCCATGTAAATTGGGATTTTTAGAATCCAAATTATTACAAATACTAAGAATAGTGAATAATTCATTTAGAATGTAGTTATCTATAAGTAATACATTTATAAATTCCATTTTAGCCACTAATTCCACAGCCTATTTATACACAGCTTCCAAGTGCCTTTTTTTCCTAGTGTAAAGTAGAAAATTATTTGTCAAATAGCTTCCTTTAAAAAGTTATTGTACCTTTAAGTATTCAGATTAAAATTTAACATCAGAATGATGGAAATAGAAAATGGCAAATACCAGTTGGCAAATACCACAGTAATAACTGTCATAGTCAAGAATTATGAATGCTAAAATTATTGTGCATATGATGAGAATATTTGCCCCCTGAGATTAAACAAAAAAAGTAAAATCACAACTCTTCATTGGACAAACCCAGAAGAAACCACCTTCACCAAGTGATTATAAATATCATCACCATTATGAGACACATTGACATCATGTGCCTCCTGACATGCTGCACTGAGAAGGACACATCACTTCTGTGGTCTTCTCTCCAAAAATGCATAACCTGAATTTAATAATGAGAAAACACTAGACAAACCCAAATTAAAGGAAAATCCACAAAATAATTGGCCAGTATTCTTCAAAAGTGTCACAGTCATGAAAAAAGAAAGACTAAGAAATTGTCACAGATTAATAGAAACTGAGTAGACATGCCAACTGAATGTATTGTGAGGTTCCAGACTGAATCCTAGATCTGGAAAAAAATAGAAGACATCGGTTGGATAATTGTGGAAATTTGAAATCTGTTGATTAGTTAATAGAGTAGTAGTAATGCTAATTTCCTAGTTATTATTGTACTATGGTTATGTACAATGTTAACATTTGAGGAAGTTAGGTGAGGGACATAATGGGATTCTTTGTACTATTTTTGAAACTTTTTTCTATATCTGAAATTATTTCAAAATAAAAAAAATTAACATCATGTGGTCATTTTAATAAAAACCCTTTGGTACGATTGTTTAGGGAAAAATATAAACATTATCTTAATTTTTATCAAATACGGTTTAGGGACATGTCTAATTCAAATATTCATGTGCCTGTGAGTAATTTACTATCTTTGAAATGTTTCCCCTTTGAGAATGGGTTTTGCCGGGAGGATGTGTGGCGTAGGAAAGACTGTGAGGGAGCCTCTTCAGCAAAGGCCAATTCGAAGGATTTCAAGAAAGAAGGTGAGGGAGCCGAGGTGGAGCAGTGAGGAAGGGAGAAAAAGTGTGGAAATGATTTCCTTGACTTTCAAATTTGTTGCTGCTCTGAGAATCTGACCATGTCCCTACCAGTGGGAAGCAAGAGGATATTCAAGCTTCTAAAATGCAGACTTTTTTCAGTTACATAATTACATTTTTGTTCTAAGTAATAGTAATGTTAAATATCTCAGAAATATGCAATGTACAAAGTAAACTCCATTCGCTCTCCCAACCTCCTTCTTCCCCCGGAGCTTCGTCAGCCCTTTTTCCACGTATTTCCATACCCACAGGTGTCCACGTCGAAGTTTGGCCCTATGAATCTTCCCACATAAATGGGATCTCATTATACTTATCGTTTTGCAACTTGGTTATTCTACTTCGCTGTATTCAATTGCTTTGCCAGCAATGCAAACTGCAGCGCTCCCCAGCCCCAACTCCAACGGCGGGTTCGCGCGCCTCTGCGGCCCGCGGCTCCTCCCGCCGGGCTGTAGGCGGGTCCCGCGCCCGCCCGCTCCGGCTCCGGCTCTGGCTCTGGCTCCCCGCGCCCCGAGCCCCGCGCCCCGCGCCCGCTCGCGCGCCAGCTCCTGCGCGCCAGCCGGACCCGCCCTAGCGCGCGCCTACTGGACAAAAGGGACCGTTGGCGTTTTCTTCAACAGTCCCTGCGGCACGTGGCCCCGCCGCGTGGGGGTTGGGGGAGCGCCGCGCGGGCCGGCGGGGGTTAATCCAGCTCCAGGCTGTGTGGGACAGGGGTTAGGCTGCACGGAGGGGAGAGGTTGGGATGGCTACACTCTAGTGGAGTGAGGATGTCAGCCCTGAAGGGGGAAAAAAAAAAAAGGGAAAAATGATCCCGGGCAAAAAACTCTCTGAGAGTGTCTGCTCCTCAGAGTAATAGCGCTCAGAATTGCGCGTGGATGGATGAATGAATCCCTTATAATCCAGACTATCGGTGAGGCTCGAAAAACTTAACTTGCCGAAGTTATAGCAATGTAAAAGCCTTAATCAGAAGAGCAGTCAATAAAGTAGCCCATCACCTCTGGATACCTTACGTTTTCAATTCCAAGTAGCTCATGTATACGCATATTTTTCAATTACCGCCTGATTCCTAAGTACAGTACAGGGTCTGTCCTTTAAAAGTATTTCTCCATCCATACCCCAATTGATGAAGATGGAGGGTTAGGTTTGCCCAGCTTTATAGTGTGAAAATCTTAAAACCATTTCAACTGCAACCACTTCCCTTAACGCCATTTTTCCTTTCTCTTCCTCCTTAGGGTAGTGGCCAACTTAGGTAGTTCCCCACAATTTCAAAGCTATGTAAGGAAAATATCAAACTGAAATTAGTACAAAACTGTATAAAACAATGGATGGAATTAGGCATATGAAGCAGATCCTCAAAGAAAAGCTGGCTCGTGAATGCTCTAGACTTGAAAATCTATCTTTTCACGAGATAGTCCACCAGCACTTCAAATGCAAGTATAATCCAAAACAGAACTGAGAATCTTTCCCTATTCCCATTCTGCCCAAACCACCTATTCCTCCTCTGTGTGCTCTGTTGCCTATATCACTATCTTCCAGGTGGAACAGAGGCAATGTCAGCCTTCTTTAACTCTTCCTCTTTCCCATATACCCAAATCCAGCTATCGAAAACAGTCATTTCCCCCTCTGCTGTGTTGGTTACATCTGCCCTTTTCTTGAAAGATAATAATAAGCTGATAACTCAACCTCCAGCCCATTCCCCCACCAGTCCATTTATTTAACTGTATTTATTTGCACCCAGCAGTGCCATGCACTATGCAAAGAAGTGGAGAAGCAGTGATAAAGCTATATAAAAGGCACTAAGCATTATCTTGAGCTGATCACATTTCCTTGAAGGACCTTCCTTACATATTTAAGTTCCAAGCCCTCTAACTCACATAAAAGCCCTTGATGACTTAACTTCTGTCTCCCCCACCCCCCAAAATCTCTCACAATCCCCCAATGCCTTCCCACCTTCCACCACGTGGTCGATGCCCAGCACTGTCCACTGTCCTGCCTTGGCACCTTTGCTGAGGCTGCCTCATTTTTGGGTTGTCTTTTTCCCTATCTTCTCCTGGCAAAATAGTACCCTTCAAATTTCAGCTACCCTTTCCAAAAAGCCTTCTCAAATCATGCTAGCTAGAATTTCTTTCTCTTCCTTATGTTCCCATTGCATAGTTTGTATTTCTAGTCTACTTCCAGATTTTACATATGTGTGTGTGCATACATTCTCCACTATATTGTAAGCTTCAAGAATACAAAGTTCTTGTCTTTTTCATCTGTGTTCTCTTCAGTACCTTGCACATAGTAAGCTTTGCACTTGGTTGATGCTCAATAATTTTTTCACTGAACCGATCTGTAGATGAGATTAGAACCTTTCCCAAATCATGAAATTAGGATTATAGAATCACAAAATAAAGACCTTCATATGGCCATGCTTAGAATGTGATAAACTCAATTTTAAGAAATGTGGTAGTTAAAAAGTGTAGTGGAAAGCAAAGTTTCTTGGAGTAAGGTAGGTCCTAGGCTTGACACTTACTAATTGTGTAACTTGAATTCAATCCTTTAAGTCTCAGGTTCCTTAACTATAAAATGGGATAATTATTATTAACTCTACAGATTCATGATGATGAGAATCAAGAGAGAAAATGTATTAATAAAACCCCTAAAAGTATACATTTATTTCTTTGAGGATGAAGTGATGGTACTTAAATGGTGAATTAAAAAGGGTATTTGGATAATAAATATGTCTTTATAAAGCACTTGTTCAGAAGACAGTATCCTCAGGTCCAGAACTTATATACAGTAGGTACCTGGCACATAGTAGGTGGTCAACAAATATCATATGAGTGAATTCTACACATCAAACTCAGTTCTTTAAGTAGAACTATCTACTAAATCAAAAGGAATCCATATGGCTATCGTAGTTAGTTATGTCATTAGACAATACACATTTACATTTAAATGTGGTGCAATTCTGTGCTCACCAAGCAACTTTTTGATTTATGACTTAAGCTTAAGTTTGGGAAGACTTAACTCTGCAAGGAAAGTGCCCCTACTATGACAGCTACATACCTCCAATTGCAAATGAATTGGATTCTGGTTTATCCACCAGATTGAGCTTGGTTAATGTAGTCAGTACCCCATAATTGCTATAACTTGATAATGGTTCTGGAGTAGAATTGAACTGGACTGGTGAAAAGAACAGTGGAGTTCTGCTCCAGGCCAGATACTCTTGCACTGCCATTAACTTGCAGTATGATTTTGGTCAAGTTACTGCTCTCTGAAAGTCTGGTTACTTATAAAATGAAAAGCGTAAATAGTGGGAGTTCTAACATTCTTTCTGCCTCAGTATCAGTATAGTTCATGAATTACCAACCAGAGTGACCTCTGCATGGTGCTACTTGACTGGGAAGCTCTTTCTGGAATCACAGCCAGTCAGCCTCTTGACATGTCTGATGATGGCAACACTAAACCCCACAGGAACCATACCCACAAGCACATGAGAAGTTAGTCTTCTAGATCTTAACATGCAAGGAAGCAGAGTAACACCAATGGACAATTTGGAGTTTTAAGACCTAAAAGCAGAGCTTCTTTATATAAAGCCAGAAGGTGAAGAGCTGGAGGGTCAGTTCTGATAAACCCTTGCAAAAAGTTGACTAATTTAAAGATCCATACGTGTCCTTTGTTAACTAGTTTATGATTGTTTGCTCTTATACCTTCTTTTTCCAAGTTTTCCAGGGACTACTGATACTTTAGGTATAAACTTTTGGGTCTGGGGTTTGATTTTATCCTACTTACAATCTAGTAAGTTAGCCCATTACTGTTTCATGGATGGTAGCAGAAGACACAAGACTCCTGGGTCAGAGAAAAAGGACTTTATTACAACACAACAAGCTGGGTGAGCATGATATTTACATCAATTTGCCTTGCTCCCAAATCCCACAGGGGCAATGGGGAGGGCCCAAATGGAGGCCTGCACCTGCAATAGGTTGCATTAGAGGAGAGGAATGCTTAGCTTGAAGAATCTACTGTTTTAATAGTAAGCAAAAACGAGATTATTCTTTGTCCCACATTACCTCAATCCTTAAAATGGCTTGCTGAAAATCTATTCTGAGCCCAGATAAAGAGTCATTAAGACCTTGCATTCCTAGCATATTCAGCAAGACATGTAGGAATGGGAGACACCACAGAGCAGTGTCTTCCAAAACAAATGTTAGGGTTGCCACCCCTAGTGAATTTTACTTTTACTGAATTTTATTATCTCCTTTAAACTCAGAATGACATAAAGTGTGTGCCCTCTTGCCCTTTAGCTTCTTTGCAGCATAGGGTTGTGGAAAGAACACAGGCTTTGGAGTCAAAGGACCTGTTGGACTCCTAGATTTTCCATTTACTGCTGTATGAACTCAGGCAAGCCATTTAACACTCCCTTCCAGAGCCTCAGCTTCCTTATCTGCAAAATAGCAGCAATATCTACTTCAATGTTGCTGTGAAAACCAAATGAAAAAGAAATTGAGAAAAAACTTTGTAAAAGGTAAGAGCCAATCAGCAAAATCTGGAAACAACCCAAATCCACAAAAATGTCTTTCACCTGGTGAATGAATAAACAAACTATGGTAAATCCACACAATGGGCTCAGCAATACAAAGGAATGAACTATTGATACAAGCAACACCATGGGTGTATTGCAAATGCATTGTGCTAACTAAAAGAAGGCAGACTCAAGAGGCTACATACCACATGATTCTGGAATAGACAAAACTGTGAGGACAGAAAATAGATTAGTAATTGTCAGGGGAAGGGTTAACTACAAAGGAACATAGGGAAATTCTTTGAAATGATGGATCGTTCTATATCTTGATTACGGGGTGGTTACAGGATCTCAGCCAGCCTGACGCAACCTTTTGCCTGGGTCCTTACTAAACATCCAGAGCCCTGTCAACTTCAAGCACACCAGCATCCCCCTGGCATATGCCTCTTGTCCCAGAGGTTGAGGTCATCTTTCCTAAAATGGCTTCTTAGTGTGCCTTGTCAAACTTGTAAAGTGGGATGGAGGAAGCCCCTGACCCACACCATAAGAAGTCATGCATTATTTCAGCATTGTTTGTAAACTGGAAAAAAAAAATACTAGAAAAGTCAATGTTCTTAGTTAGAAATCATTGTTTAAATGGTAATATATTCACGGCATGGAATCTTATACAGCCACAAAAAGAATAAAAGTTATGTCTGGTGACTTGGAGGGATTTCCACAGCTGACACGAAATTTAAAAAGCAAAATGCAAAAAAAGAAAAAGCATATCATTTGAATTATTTTTTTATAAAATAATGATCAAGAAATTCAGTTGGCAGGCCAGGCGTGGTGGCTCACGCCTATCATCCTAGGACTCTGGGAGGCTGAGGTGGGAGGATTGCTTGAGGTCAGGAATTCAAGATCATCCTGAGCAACAGCAAGACCCTGTCTCTACTAAACAGAAAAATTAGCTGGGCATCGTGGTGCAAGCCTGTAGTCCCAGCTACTTGGGAGGCTGAGGCAGTAGGATCAATTGAACCTGAGAGTTTGAAGTTGCAGTGAGCTATGATGATGCCACTGTACTCTACCCGGTGCGATAGAGCAAGACTCTGTCTCAAAAAAAAGAAAAGAAAAGAAAGAAATTCAGTCAGATTTGGTGGCTCGTGCCTGTCATCGCAGCACTTTGGAAGGCTGAGGTGGGAGGATCACTTGAGGCCAGGTGTTTGAGACCAGTCTGGGCAACACAGCAAGACTGTCTCTACAAAAAATAAAAAATAAATTAGCTGGGCATAGTGATATGTGCCTGTAGTCCCAGCTACTCAGCAGGCTGAAGTGGGAGGATTGCCTGAGCCCAGGAGTTTGAGGTTGCAGTGAACTATGACACCACTGCACTCTAGCCAGGGTGACAGAGCAAGACTCTGTCTCAAAAATGAATTAATAAATAAATAAAAATGGCTGGTCATTATTTGTAATAGCTGAAAAGTAGAAACAGCCCAGATGCCCTTTGCCAACATGTGAATGGTTAAAGAAACTGTGGTATATCCATACCACAGAATACTACTCAATAATAAAAAGAACAAACTATCTTTATTTAATTTCCAGGGAATTATGCTGAATGAAAGAAGCTAATCCCAAAAGATTACGTACTATATGACTCTATTTAAATAACACTTTTGAAAAAACAAAATTTTAGAACTGGAAATTAGATTAGTGGTTTCCAGGGATTAGGTATGCAGTAAAGGATGGAGAGCCTGGATATGTTTATAAAAGGGCAACATAGGGGATCCTTGTGGTGATGGAACTGGTCTGTATGTTGACTTTGGTGGCATTTCTACATATAATCAATATAAAAATTATTGAGATATTTTATGATTATTTTTGTATCAGGTCTTCAGAATCCCGTGTGAATTCTACATTTATAGCACATCTCCATTTGTACTATCTGCATTTCAAGTGCTCAGTAGCCATGTGTGGCTTGTGACTACCCTATTATATACAGGACAATGCAGCTCTAGTAGCTCTGCTCCTTCTCCTTCCCCAGGGGTTTTAATCTGAGCCACACCAGCTTCCTCAACCAATTTTTCATACATTGGGCACTATTTCAAGTACTAGAAGTCAATAATTGTTTAATCCCATTTATATTTGATATAATGGCATATAATGGAAAATTTCCTTATGAAACTGGTTAAAAGAACAAACAATCAAGGGAGATTGTTAAATCTCTTAAAGATACGTAAAAATTTCATAATCTATATAGGAAGACCTAAGTATGGTGTTTCAAAAGAAAAATAAATTAGAAATCACATGTATTTCATTTCTAGTCAATTTTTTCTAATACCCCACTTCAAGATTTAAAGGCTAACAGGTTGGTCTTTTGCATTAAACACAGCCAGGCCCAAAGAGTCAGAGTAGACATTATCATGGCAATCAATTAAACAAACACTGTCATTATTACACCTGATCTTTAGGTACTTGACCTAGCTCCCTCCAAGAAGGATACATTTGCACTAAATTAAAATGAACACTTTTCTTTCCTGAAGGTGGCACTGTGAACGTGGAAAGTAATTAGCTCTGTTCACTAAGTATTCAGGAACTATGGGACTATCTTATCAGGTTAAAGAAATGCAACATAATATGCATCTAAGTTATTCTGATGCCTCTGATTATCTTAATTGCTATTTTCCTTTCATTTTGATTCTTCTCTCTTCCTTTTTGAAATCAAATTTATTGTCTATAGTAACTGTGCCCAGCGACTTCTTGGGTTTTCATATTAAGATACTGCTTTCTTTAAAAACAATGTAATAGCTAAAATTTATTGAATGCTGTGTTCAGCCACTGCACTAAGCACTTTAAATACTTTATAGCACTTTTGTACTTCAGTGGTGGGATAAAGAAAGGCGCTATTTGAAAAGAGTATTTAAGTCCCACAACTCCAACTTACTTGATTTTGCTAGGGAAATTAAGAGTTTATAAATTTGTTTCTCTGCTTTTTTTCTGGGACAACATATAAGAAGACACAATACGATGTTTGTCTGTATTAACTGGAGACTTGACTAAGTAAGAGCCTTTATTTTGTTCCCTGCTACCAAAAAAGACAAAGAAAGAAAGAAAAGCAGGAAAGGAAGAAAGGAAGGAAGACCTAATTAAGGACATTTTCTGGTTTTTGTTAATAAACAACCATCACCAACCCTTGCCAGAATCAGACTTAGTTTAACAAGGTATAAGCCAACTAAAATACTTTGTCATCAAATGTGGAAAGTCATGATTCAAACAACTTAAAAGTTTGCAGTTACCTTAACCTTACTGCTCAAAAGACTAACATTTTACAATATTCCTTAAAGTCTGAGACTGCATCATTTGAACATGTGAATTTGGTGTGTGCCACAGGTGCTACCATCTTAATTTTTCTATAGATATTCTACAACTTTATCTCATAGATATTGAGTCAAAAAATAAAAACCAGAAAACTTGAATTGCATCACTGCTATAGAAAACTTGCCCCTCAGCTGCACTGCAAAATTGTCAGCTCATCATACTTAAATGAAACACTTCCAACTGTGCTTATCCAGTAAGCAAACATACCTGTGTAAATACAGAAGCATTTGGTTAACATTTCATACGGTTCAAATCAGCATGTGTGTCTAATTTCAACACAATTATGTTTACATTTTAGTAATATTATATACAAGGACCTGATTTACTAGAGTAAGACAGTGAGGAAAAGCCCTTAAATTCTTCTTCATGGGAGTAGAAAAACAAACAGTAGCATGCCATTAAAATGTACAGAGTCACATGGCTGGTGATACCTTTAGAAGCTTATAAAAATTAGCGTAGTGACTGTAGATAGTACTAAACTATCCCTGCTGTCTCCTCCTTTGGAATGTCATCGTGATATATTCAGCTTGAGCTCAAAAAACATTTACTCTTTAAACAGCACACACTACATGGGAAATAGATATATTAGATACTTTCCTCTGGGAACTCTCAGGCTAGAATGGAAAAGGAGACATAAACAATGATGACTCTAATACTGACAGTGTGAGTGATATAATGAAAATACAAGGTACTATAGGATATTCTTTTTACGTAAAGAAACATAATTGTAACCATCTTTAAGCTTTCTCTTCTTAAGGTTAAATAATTTCAATTCCTGTTTCTCAATTCTTTGTTTACTGCCCTCCTTTGAATCCTCAGGTTTCAATGTTTGTCTTAGATTATAGAACTCAAAACTGCACCCCCATCATAGGCCCAAAAGGCTGAATTTGGGAAGAAATGGTGTTTACTTCCTTTAGTTTCCTAGTATTTTATTCACTTTTGAAATAATTGCAGGAAAAATTAATGATCCAGTGTATATTTATTAAATATCCAACCACAGGGCATCGGTTAAATAAGTTATTCCACATCTATACAGTAAAATGAAGTCATTAAAATATTTCAGACATAAAAATTATAAAAGAATCATAAACACTGTTAATTAGAAGAAAAAGGAGCATACAATGGGTTATGATTCCTATTATTTTAAGTATATACTTGTCTGACTTTCTATATATATGTGTATATTAAAAAAAGAGTCTGGAAGTCACCATCAAAGTGGGAGGGATACAGGTGGTTTATGTTATTCTTTTGGCTTGTAGTCATCAATTTTGTACCAAGAAAAAAATAAGATACTTCATTTTGTAACATAATTCTCAAAATTAAAGCAAATGTTTAAATCTTAGTTTATCAGCATAAGAGTCTTAATAAATCTAAAAAAAGTAGTATAGGGCTGGACATGGTGGCACTTTGGGAGGCCAAGGTGGGAAGATCATTTGAGCCCAGCAGCTTGAGGTTGCCGGAAGCTATGATGAAGCCACACAGCACTCCAGCCTGTGTGACAGAGTAAGACTCTGTCTCAAAAAAAAGAAAGTAGTATAAATTAGTATATGTAAGTATACTTAGTATAAAGTAGTATATGTAAGAGGATTCTTACATTTTTAGGACTTTTAAGCTAATCTTAGAATAAGCAAAATTTATAATACATGCTAAATCACAGGCTTATCATCACAAAAATCAGAACCTCTCCTAGGAGTACAGACCAGGCTGTCTCCTGAATGTTGTGATTGGAGATTTGCATTCCTTTGGATTCTACAGGCTCTTTTGGTTTTTAAGACTTCTCTTTTTACATGGAAATATCCTTCGCTGGATCCCATTTTGAAGTGTTATTTATGACATCTTAGCAGAATTAGGTAAAAGCAAGAATCAAAAGGTAATAGACCCTGGGTATCGTGGAGTGGAGAAGAGGCCAGACAGGGACAGGTATGAGGAGGGTTTCAAGGGCCAAAAACAAGCTGCCCAAAATTTTACTGAGGCAGAAGGAATGAAAGTTTCCCAAGTACTTCTCTTATCAAGTGAGAAAATGTATGTAAGAGTACTCTTAAAATGTCAGAGCACTCTACAAACAACAGCTAACATTATTAAGCTCTACCCGTGAACGCTGCACACAGGCTTGTTAGCACACTCAGTTATGTATGCATAAAGCCTATGCACAACCACCTCTGAGTGAAGTAGCCCCTGACAGTATCTCCACTTTCCAGATAGGAAAAGGAGGCACAGAGAGGTTAAATAACATGCCCAAGATCCCACAGCTAATAGAGGGTGGACCTGGGATTAAAACCCAGAGCACCAAAGCACCTCTAAACCACTCCGACATTTTTTATTTAATGTTGGTGTTGACTGGGTTTCTAGGTTTTCTTGTTGCTTTCTTCAAAGACACTAGGTGTGTTGTTTGTCTGTTTGTTTGTTTGTTTGTTTTTCCTGAAATGGGGTCTTGCTCTGTCACCATGCTGGGGTGCAGTGGTGCAATCATAGCTCACTGCAGCCTCAATCTCCTGGCTTCAGCCGCCAAAGTAGCTAGGATTAAGGTGTGAGCTGCAACACCCAGCTAGATGCTAGGTTTTTAAACAGTTTTATTGAGATGTGTTAATAGTTCACATAGCATAAAATTCACCCTTTTAAAGTGTAAAATTCAATGATTTTTGGTATATTCACAGAGTTGTGTGACGATCACTATAATTAATTTTAGAATATTTTGTTCATCCCAAAAAGAAACCCCTAGCCCTTTAGCAGTCACTCTCTATCCCTCCTCTCCCTATCCCTAGGCAACAACTAATCTATTTTCTGTCTCTATAGATTTGCCTATTCTGGAACATTTCTCATACATAAAATCATGCAATATGTGGTCTTTTGTCACTGGCTTTTTTGATTTAGCATAATGTTTCCAAGGTTCATCCATGTCACAGCATATATAGCATTAATACTTCATTCCTTTTTATTTCTGAGTAATATTCTATTGTATGGACATACTACATTTTATTTATCCATCAATTGATGATCATTTGAGTTGTTTCCACTTTTTAGCTATTATGAATAATGTTGCTATGAACATTTGTGCAAAAGCTTTTGTGTGGACCTATGTTTTCACTTCTCTTGGGTAGCTACCACACAGTGGAATTTCTGGGTCATATGGTAACTCTTTTTAACCTGTTAAGGTACTGTCAAACTGTTGCTGTATCATTTGATCTTCCCACCAGCAATGTCTGAGGATTCTAATTTCTCCATGTCTTCCCAACACTTGTAATTATCTTTTTATTATAGCCATTCCAGTGGGTATGAAGTGGTATCTCGCTATGGTTTTGATTTGCATTTTCCTGATAGCTAATGATGTTGAGCACCTGCTATGGTCTAAATGTGTCCCCAGAATTCATGTGTTGGAAACTTTATCTCCAATCAAGAGTGTTGCAAGTGTTTAGGTTACCAGGGCTCTACCCTCATGAATGGGTTAATGCCACTATGCATAGGGCGTTCGGGAGTGGGCCCTCTCTCTCTTCTTCTCTTCTGTCAAGTGAGGACACAGTGTTCCTCCTCTCCAGAAGACACAGCAATGAGATGCCATCTTAAAACCAGGGATGAAACCTGCTGCCACCATCACCTTGAGCTTCCCCAGCATCCAGAACTGTGAGAGAATGAATTTCTGTTCTATATAAATTATCCAGTCTGTGGTATTCTGTTATAACAGCATAAAATGGGCTAAAACAGCATCTTTTCAAAAGACACCATGTTTTGATCATTTCCAAAACATGGAAAATCAAGACTTGAACCAATAGTAATATGGCAAAGACCCTAACCTAGGAAAGATCAAGTTCCTGACAGTAGGATCCTGATCTCATTCATCTTGGAGACATTTTCAGGGCAGAGCATCATTTTTACATAGTAAAGGTGTTCCATAAATGTTTGCTGAATTATTAATACACTCCTGATGTTCTTTTGTAAGTCATTTGCACTTTCCTACAGAGTTAATTTTAAATGGTATTTAACTTCCCAAATTAATTGGCAAGAGTCTTTTTAACCTATAATGTAGCAGAGCCATGGTATTAATAATACAAGTCTGCGTCCTGGGTCCTGTTAACACAGCAGTGCAGTAGAGGAGAGAGCAGGAGAAGCAGAGCTCTTCCAAACCTCTCCTACCTTGGGCAGAGGGCCAACACTAGGGGGAAACACTCACTATTTCACCGACGCATGACATACGTAAAGCACACTGATCTTAAGTGTATAGCTTGATGTTTTTTTTTTTTTTTCATATGAATACACCTGTGTAAGCATCACCCACCCAGATAAAGACATCGAACATTTCCACCCCCATGGGGTTTCCTCATTCTCTTTCCACAGCCGGTACCTCTCACCACAGGTAACACTACTTTGACTTCAACACCCCAGGGAAAACTTATTTAGAATTTATCTTTGCCACCCTCCCACCTCTGTTCTGGCCCCCTTTCTCTGGTTACTTGAAGGATGGGATTGTCACATTTCACAGCTCTTCTGTGTCCTGGAAAGAACTAGTCAATTTTAAATGGACTAGTGTAGACTATCAGAGAATATAGAAATGGGCCAGGAATGATATAAAAAAGAAATTTTTAAAAGAAGGAGATAGATCAAGAGCAGGTCATGTATTAAGCAGCTCTGACCCAGAGCTTTCTCATCACCCTCATGGGAAATGACCGGCTGTTAATTGCAAGCACACATTGAGGCTATCACCCTTTGTCATCTGCTGTACACATGAATGTACTTGTTTGTAAATTATACATTATTTATTTTACAGGGTGTGAATTCTCTTTTTTCCAATAAATCAGCTTGTGTTATAACACAAGGTAAACGAATTGCATTGGGTATTTTCAAGGAGAAACATTCAAAATGGGTTGGCCCAAAAAATATTCATAAATACTCTCCTGGGCAAGATCTTATGTTCAGCCGAAATCCTCCCACTGTAACCACCTCCAAAAATGAACAAAAACAAACCTAAGAGACTGTTAGACCTCTTAACAAGACACTAATTACCTGATTAACTAAAAATCATCTGTCAATATTATATAATACAGTAGATGCCATAAGCTGGTTTGATAAAAATGTGTCACCAGTAAATATAATACATTTAGTGTAGAATAAGGACATTGTCACTTATGTAACAAAAACTAGTTTACATTTTTACATTTTGACAGTGTGGTACTGATGTGCTCTTAGTTTTAATCTGTCATTGTAATTTGATCTAGTAGTTCCATTTACTTGATAGCTTTTCAATCTAGCTATAAAAATTTTCCCTCAAGTATAAATCTATTAAATCTTTTTGTGTCTTCACATAGCTAGCTTTAGGGTGCTTTAAATTCTTTGTTCAAAAGATAAAATACTTCTTGGGTAAATAATTTTCTACACTAAACTCAGATACAAATGTCATTCTACTGTTATAGTTATGGCTTTTAGATGTTCATATTTCTTTATCCCACAATTATATAAAGATTTTTTAATAATATAGCTATTTACATTATTCATTGAACAACTTTGGATTTATTTAAAAGTTCCCATAAAAGTAGGTTTAACACATAGGTCCATTTCCTTGGTGCACTGTTCACGACAAGCTCCCCTGCACCAACGCTCTTCTTTCCATTCCCCCACTTAGAAGAGTAGACACTCCATTCCTGGTATACACGCATTATGGTTAAGCCACTTACTGTGGAGTATTTACTTTTAAGAATAGGTATCAGCAAAACTTTCCAAATTTAAATACAAACATGTCTTGCTTTCAATCCAGAAACAAAAGAACTTAAAGCTAAAGTCTCTTTAAGTGGTAACACCTGTAAGTTCTCTGTTTGTTGTCAGATTTGTAGTTTACATTTGCTTTGTGCAATACGGGTGTTCATCTTGCTTTCCAAGTAACATTCTAATTTTACTTTTTAGTTTTTGCTCTCTGGTGGTTTCCTACGGATTACATAAAAACCTAGCTGTAATTTCTCCCCTCCGGTCTACTGAAGTATGTATAAAGTTCATTATTCAAAGACAAATGGGAGGGATATTTTTTCTTAAAAGTCTTAAAATTTACAAAGAGATAATTAAATGTAACAAGGCCCAGTGAAGTGGAGGCAAAGCTGGGAATCAATTGTAGAGGCAGCTCATCCATTGATTTGCTGTAAGAATTTAGTAATGGCACTCAACCACTCTGTTCCTTCATCTGTAAAATGATGTTAATGGTGCTAGGCTACAGGCTTAACTACTGCAAAACTAAATAATAATAAAGTGGCACATAGAGTTTTATTTTAGGTAAAAGCCACATATTAGTCAAAATGAAAGCAAACATAACATCATTCTGCTTAGTTAAGTTGTGGCATAGACTTGGAATTTATTGAGGCTTTTAATCACATATGGCCTATTTTTATAAATGTTTCATGTTATCTCCGAAAAACAGTGGATTTTCTTTGTTTGATATGCATATATATGTACTTAGATGTGCATCTGTGTAATTTGAGCTTATTAATTCTTCACATCTATGTTGATTATTTGCTTGAGCTTTCAGTTTCTCAGAGGGGAATGTTAAAGTCACTGATGACAGCTGTTCATTTATTTCTCTCTTTGTCAGTTGTGGCTTGATATACTTTGAAAATATGTTAAAGGATATATAATTTTGATAATTATAAAAAAAGTTGTGGCATAGATTAAAAAAAGATAGGTCACTTTAGATTTAGAAATAATATTGAACCTTACAGAGCAAGGTAATTTATTACTGTTTTCTTTGTATAGCCTGAAAAGGAAAGAGCAGATAGAGAGATGACAGACAGATAGAAAGCATTAAAATACAAACGTTATGAGGGATAAGAGACAAATTTCCCATGCAGAAGAACTTCAAATAATTTATGTGGCTGCTCCACTCCAAGGGAGAAGCAGCATTAACTCCCCACTTCTAAATGCAGGCTGCACATAGCAACTTCCTTCCAAAGAGAACAGTATGGAAAGTGGGGTGTGGGGTGTGGGGTGGAATATCTTTACAGTGGAAAAACCTGACTAACACTACATCAGCCAGGTGTTCAAGGTCAGCACTGATAATCATAAATCATGTTGATAGCATATACTCTTGGTATGCTATGATCTCTCTCCAAAAAATATATACTCCCACTCTAACCATGAGAAAAAAAAAATCAGACAAATTTTCAACAGAGAGGCACCCTACAGTATACCTCTGACCAATACTTTTCAAAATTATCAAGGACATCAAAAACAGGAAATAGTCTTAGAAACTGTCATAGCCAAGATGAGTCTAAGTAAACATGACAACTGAATGTAATGTTGTTTCTTGGGTGAAATTCTGGCATTAAAAAAAAAGGACATTAGGTAAAAACTGAGGAAATCTGAATAAAGCATGGGCTTTTGTTAACAGTAATGTATTAATATTTATTTACTAATTATGCCATACTAATGTAAGATATTTACTTTCTACCAATATATAATAATAATATGGGAAACTGTGTGCAGGGGGATATGTGGGAACTCCGAGCATCTTCTCAAATTTTCTGTAAATACAAAACTGCCCTGACAAAATAGTTTGTCTAAAAGTATATATAAATATTATATATGTCAAACCAAACCAAATTATGTTAAAATATCATAGTCCAAATTCTACAGATAATGTCTATCTCTTCATCTCATTTATTTCAGCATATAATTGATACCTAAGTAAAGTAAAAGAAAATTATGTAAGGTAAAAGATTATTAGCTGGGTGTGGTGGTTCATGCCAGTAATCCCAGCACTGTGGGAGGCCAAGGAAGGAGGATAGCTCGAGCCCAGGAGTTCAAGACGAGCCTGGGCAACATAACGAGACCCCTGTCTATACAAAAAAAAAATTAAAAATTAGCTGGGCACAGTGGCATGCACCAATAGTCTTAGCTACTCCAGAGGCTGAAGTGGGAGGATCACTTGAGCCCAGGAGTTTGAGGCTGAAGGCTGCAGTTAGCAATGATGCCATGATCATACCACTCCAGCACCCTATCTCTAAAAAAAGAAAAAAAAAAGAATTATTAAGTTAACCATCTAAGTCTCTAAGTCAGATGTAGGATGTGTACTAAACATCTAAATGGCTCTTTTTTAAAGTTTTCAAAAGATTTAAGAATGAAACCACATTCATTGGTTTTCCTTTTTGATATTTATGACTTTTATTTCTTTGCCTTATTAAACTGGCTAGACTCCAGTACACTGTTGGCTAGAAATGGTGAAAGTGGATATCCTATCAACACTAAGTACAACATTAGCTGTAGGATTTTTGTAGATGCCCTTTATCAGAGTGAGGAAGTTTCCATGTATATATAGTTTTCTGAGAGTTTTTATAGAGGAGATACACTGTATTGTCGGGTTTATAACTTACATATACGAAATACATGACAATAGTAGTAAAAGGATGAAAGGGTGAGCAATAGAATTATACTGTTTAAAATTTTGTATATTTTACCTGAAGTCATTCAATACAACTCTAAGTAGATTATAATTAATTGAAGATATAGATTTTAATCCCTAGATTAGCAACCTTAAAAAAAGTGATACAAAGAGATATAGCTGAAAGATATGCATATACAATAGAGGAATTAAAATGGAATTCTAAGAAAATATTTTATTAAAACAAAAGGCAGAGAAAAAAAGAAACAGAGAAACCAATAAAAAGCAAATGGCAAAATGCAGACCTAAATCTAATCCCAACAATTACATTAAATGTAAATAAACTGAACACCACAATTAAAAGGCTGAGATTGTGAGACTGGATTTAAAAAGCAAGAACCCAATACACGCTCTCTGTAAAAAGTACTTTAAATACAAAGATAACAAGTTGAAAGTAAACAAGAGGAAAAGATATTCCATGCACACAATATGCACAGGAAAGCAGGGGTAGCTATATTGATATCAGGCAAACTAGACTTCAAGACAAGCCTACTACTATAGAAAAAGGGGGATACTGCATAATAATAAAATGATCAATACCTTAAAATATATATAAAACTTGTAAATACATGTGTCTACTAATAGCACTTCACAATACATGAAGCAAAAACGTACAGAACAAAAGGAAGAAATAGACAATTCCACAGTTGGGGATTTTAATAGTATTTGATAAGACAAAAAATCAAATCAGTGAGGATATAGAAGGCCTGAACAATAATATCAACCACCTTAATCTAATTGACATTTAAAAGGTGACTATACCCAATAACTTCAGAATACACATTCTATTTAATGCACATGGTACATGTCCCAATTTAGACCACATGCTAGATCATAAAACAAATCTAAGTAGGTTTCAAAAGATCAAAATCTTACAAAGTATGTTCTCTAACCAAAACAGAACCACAACTAATTAAAGCAGAATCTTTGCAGGTGAGGCACACACATTTTGTACAGGTGTCAAACTTCCCCAGGTGATTCTAATGAGAGCCAGTGTTGAAAGCCAGTGACGTAGAGATGTGACTTAAAGATATGGCAGCATCTAGCACCAGAAACAGCTGCATCTGGCGAGTGAGTGGGGATGGGAATATGAGAAGAGGCAGATGATTATTTTACATATAAGTTCTCTATTTTATGTTTTAATCAAAATCTCTTCCTCAGAGATGCATTCCCTGAGCTTCTTTATATAAGTGGTTTCTCCACTGTTATTCTCTATCTCTGGTCTCTGGTCTCGTCTCCATCAAGGCACTTATTCCAATTTTAAATTATTAAACACATATGTGGGCTGGTCCAAGTGCAGTGGCATTTGTAACTAATTGATCACAACCAGTTACAAATTTCTTTGTTACTTTTCCACTGCCACTGCTTTGCCTAGCATTTTGAAAAAATAAATTTAAAAAATTTTAATTAAAAATTAAAAACACATATGTGTTTATGTGTCTTTATTTATGTGTTTGCTGTTTGTCTCATGCCCAAGTTTTTAAGCTCCTCTCAGGCAAATCCACATGTTTTATTTACCAATGTTTATCCAATATTTAATAAACAGTAGATACTCAGTATTATTAAATTAACAAATTATTAAATAAGTAGATTTTTCTTTTCTACAATGAATGTGTATTACCATAATGAGAAAAAATACAATTATACTAAAAACATATTATTTAAATCTGAATTAATGTGGTATTCACACTCATGATTGCTTAAATTCCTTTCTTGGTTCAGTCAATTAAAGAGGAAAGAAATACAATGTAATTGTCAAGGCTCATTTTACATTAATTAAATCAGGCTTTCTTGTTTTCTAAGATCTTAGGCTATTATTTTATGATTTCTTATTCATAAATATTTTTATAAAATCTAAAGATTCGTGTGGAGATGGAGACATTTAGGTTAAATCTTTATGTTTAGAAGTAACTCTATACATATGTTGCTTTCAAATGATTTGCTATATTTCTATTTTCAGGGAAAGATTAGTTTTTGGTTTGAACAACAACAAAAAAAAAAACCAAAAGATTTCTTCCACTCCTTTCTCTTTTCTGTTCCATGTGCTCTAATCTCCAGTGACACTATGTTGACCTAGGTTGGAGGGGAGGATGATAGCTGTTTCCACCTAGTGACCTTTGTAAGACAACTCACCTCTCTCCTTCCCTCCCTCAAACATAGTAAATGGTGAAAGCCAGTCTACAGCAAATTTTTTTGATTACTATATTTCTTTAAATGTTATTAATATCCACAAGTAGAAGGTGCCTAAATTTTAGTCATAGCTTTAAAAATATCCTTTTATTTACAGCAAGTGAAAGAAGCCAGTCACAAAAGACCATGTATTGGCCGGGCGCGGTGGCTCATGCCTGTAATTCTAGCACTCTGGGAGGCCAAGGCAGGAGGATCACTCAAGGTCAGGAGTTCGAGACCAGCCTGAGCAAGAGCAAGACCCCATCTCTACTAAAAATAGAAAGAAATTAGCTGGACAGCTAAAAATATATACAAAAAATTAGCCGAGCATGGTGGCACATGCCTGTAGTCCCAGCTACTCGGGAGGCTGAGGCAGGAGGATTGCTTGAGCCCAGGAGTTTGAGGTTGCTGTGAGCTAGGCTGATGGCGCACTCTATCCCGGGCAACAGAGTGAGACTCTGTCTCAAAAAAAAAAAAAAAAAAGACCATGAATTATATAATCTCATTAATATAAAATGTCCAGAATAGGCAAATCTATAGAGACAGAAAATGAATTAGTGGTTGCCTAGGGCTGAAGGATGGGGGAGGAGAATGAGAAGTGACTGCTAATGGATACAGGATTTAGGAAGGACAAAAATATTTTAAAGTTATAAATAGATTGTGGGGATGGTTGTAAACCCCTGCGAATATAATAAAAAAGAACACTGAATTGTATAGTTTGGGTGAATTATATAGTATGTGAATTATATCTTAATAAATCTGTTTTAAAAAATAATCTCCTGGCTCAATCAGCTATTGGTGGTGATGAGGATGATGAGAGGTCAGGGAGAGGAAGTAGGGTGACAAGCCCAACCACACAGACCCAGCTGTGTATATGTGGGTCTATTCCCAGAAAAGGGAGAATCACTATGAGTTTGGAGCAACCGCAAGAGGTATCTTCTATATTAGGAACTTCCATTTAAAGAAATACATGCAATACAACTCCTGAAACCTTGGGAGTTAGGCATGATCTTATGCAAGTGCTCAACATTATTATTATCACTCACAGAACATGGTATTTGTGTGTATTTGCTTTAAACCATGGCATGGCTTAGAAATACTTGAATTTTCCACATCCTATAACTAAATGCAGTTTCTAATTATTACTTGGCTACCCATATAAATCCTAAGTAAATCTGTGGAGTTTCTTTTCCCAGTACAATACAAATAAATGTCAATAATTGTCATGTCTGATTTACCTAGTATTTTGTTAAGCAGCTAAAAGTAAATATTGAAAATAGTTGTTAGCTATGCAAGTTTGAACAGGTGTTTTCCTAAAGGAAGGCTATACATCTTTAAATTTAGGAATGATTGAATCAAAGCAAATTACTACCCTGATTTCCTTACATTTAATGGCACTCATTTTAACTGTCATTCCCCCCCCACACACACAATTGCCTAAAAGTGTTAAGAAACTGTTGTGAATGTACTCCAGCACTTACTGATAAAGCAGCTCTCAGGATTTCCTCCATTTGACAAGCTCCAGAATATAGCTGTGGACAAGGACACCATTATTGCTCTCCCGGTAATCCATGCCCACACCTTTGACATCAGACTCATGCCTACATTTTTAGTTCTTGGGCAGTTTTGTCCAGTTGGAGGCAAAAGGGAGGTACAGCACAAGGGGAAGTCAGAGAGATTCCACTGTGAGTAGAATTTGACACACCATTGCTGGCTTTGGGATGTAGGGGCCCATGTAGAAGGACCAGAGTGATATCTCTAGAAGTACAGAAAAGTCCTCAACTTACAACAAGCAAGAAGACAGGGACTTCTGTCCTACAGCTGCAGGAACAGGTTCTGCTAACAACTGAATGAGCTTGGAAATGGAGTCTTCCCAGAGCCTCTGATCAGAGCCCAGCCCACACCTTGATTTCTAAGAAACCCACAACAGAGAAACCAGGTGAGCCAATCCAGAGTTCAGACCTACAGAACTATGAGATAATAAATTTGTTTAATTTTAAGCCACATTTAGTTTATGTTAATTTGTTACAGCAGCAGTAGAAAACTAATGCAAACAGGTAACAGTATTGAGTACCAGATGATAGACACTGTGACAAATATTTGATATGCCCCACCACACTCAATCCTCACAATTTTTATTATCCCAACTTCAAAGTTGAACAATGAGGTCCTTAACACATTTCATGAATAATTTTATTCAGACTTTTCACCTGCATCTTCAACATCAACACCTTCATCATCATTGAAACTATCTTCTGTCACCCAACATCATTTTTCAAAGCATACCATCATCACTTCCAACTGTTTGAAACATAGCCTTTTGAATCTGGATATGATTTTATCATTAAAAACTTAATCCCAAATCATAAGAATCTTTGCTGAATATTGTCAGTTGGTTTTTGTTTTTTAAAGTGATCTTTAAGCGGCTTCTTTACAACAGTGGGTCTCAAAGTGTGGCTCCAGATCCCAGCGTCATCTGGGGACTTGTGGGAAATTCACATTTTCAGGCCTTACTCCAGACTTACTGAGTCAGAAAATCTGAGGAGGGGCCCAGAAAGCTGTGTTTTAATAAGCCCTGCAGGTGATTCTGATACACCCTATAGTTTAAGAATCTCTACTTTACAACAACATCTAACTGTTGCAGTTATGAGATCATGTTGTTGGGAGTAATCTAGATAAAATGTGTGTACCTCCTTTTCAAAACTGATTTTACTGTTATAGAAACTGTTCTAGAAATACTCCCACCATATTATCTAAAACAGTAACTCCCGTCATACCTTATCCCTATACGCTGCTTTATTTTCTTTATAACCTGTTATATATCAGACATTATAAATTATTAACTGAAAAGAAAAACAAGGTTTATAATTTGGAAAAGGAGAGTTTTATTTCTCGCACAGGGTTTACAGCCCGCAGTAGCCATTCCCACAGGCTGGAAAACAGGGCTCCTGGACACAAGCCAGGAAGATTTATTATAGGACTTGGATCACAAAATTATGGAGACTGAGATGTCCAGTGATCTGCCATCTGCAAGCTGGAGAACCAGGAAAGCAGGTGGTATAATTTAGCCCTATTCTAAAAGCCTGAGGACCAGGAGAGCCAGTGGTACAAGTCCCAGTTCAAGTCTGAAGAGCTGAGAACTAGGAGCACCAAGTCTCAGGAGATGATTAATGCCCCAGCTCAAAAAGAAGCAAATTCACCCTTTCTCTGCCTTTTTGTTCTATTCAGGCCCTCAAATATTGGATGATGCTCATCTACATTGTGAAGACATTCTTCTTTACTCAGTCTACCAATTCAAACGCTAATCTCTTCCAGAAACACCCCTATAGGTACACCCAGAAATAATGTTTTACCAGCTATCTGGGCATCCTTAGCCCAGTCAAGGTGACATATAAAATTAACCATCACAGAGACACATTTCTGTGGTGTTCTCTATAGAATTATGCTCCTGTACCGGTCTGGTCATGGTCTTCTCCCCCTTCCACAAATAGTGAAATACCCGAACAGTGCATTCTATGGCATAAGAATATGACATAAGTTGTTCTAAATATTGTCAATACAAACTCTTTTCTGAGGGAAAATTGATGGAAGTGGAGGGGACTTTACCTATAGCCAGACCTCTCTGCTCTCACTGTCCTCCCATCCCTGTCCCAAAGGAGAATCCTTACTATTCTAGGCATCATCCCTCGGGATACATGTGACTGAAAATGGGTATAACATCAGTGACTCCTCTTGGGCCAGGCTTGATTGCTGAGCCTCCAACTGCAGATGCTTGTTCCATGGAGAAGTCAAAGGGTCCAGGTGGCATGGCTCCATACTTGGGTACCCTGCTCCCTTCCGTCAAAGCAGGGCCTGCCCCCACTATTCCATCCTTCCCACATATGAGAAGCTGGAGCTTCATGTCATTGGCATATGTTCTCATACAGATTTCCCTAGAATATCAGGAAAATCTCAGAAAATCATGAGTCTAATTATTGTATTGGGTCTTGCTTAGGAGAAAATTTAATTAATGTCAGGAATAAAAATGTCTTTGTGGACAGATCATGTTGATCATAAGAAAGTTATTTCTAATTCATTTATTCAAAACAGTATAAGAAAAAGCAAATGGGGGGGCAAGGGCAATATACATAACCTAAACTTTTGTACCCCCATAATATGCTGAAATTAAAAAAAAAAAACTACATTGAGATACCAAAAAAAAAAAAAGAGAAAAAGCAAAGCATATTCAATATGCCTCTCACATTCTGTTTTCCCAGATAAAATCACAACAATATTTTATGGGAAATTCCCCAAATGCACACTGTCATCTCTCCATTCTTCATCTTCCAAGGGGAGAGAAACAAAATAAATCTTCCATAAAATTGCCATTACTAATTATAGTAGTTATTATACTTTGGGGTTTTTTGAAGTTTTTCTCAATAAAGCTTTCTTTCTTTTTTTGTAGAGATAGAGTCTCACTTGTTGCCCAGGCTGGTCTTGAACTCCTGGCCTCAAGCAATACTCCTGCCTTGGCCTCCCAAAGTGCTAGGATTATAGGTCATTATTATACTTTTGATACTTCATCTTTATTATGCACAATAATTATTTCCCTATTCATTTCCTTTAAATGCTTTCTCACACAGAAATCTATTATTAATAATACCTCTAGGGTTAACTAATAATTTTCTAGGGTTAACTTGTTTGCCATCTTCATTTATGAAGTTTTTAAAATCTGATTTCCAAGATTCATTTTTGAAAAATCTTCCTTGACTTTTTAGTTTTTGTTTGAGATTCCATAAAATGATCCAAGCCAAGGCAAGGGTCTAAAAACAGAGGAGCATCTATAACAGGCCACCCATTTTTTCTAGTAAATTCTTAGATATCTTAAGAGAAGAAAGCATCTCATCCCATCCTTTTTTTAACAACAGGGCTGAAAGCAGAATCCAGGACCCTACTTATGTGGGATTCCTCAGCTTTCATATTAGATGATTGAACTAAATGATCTTTAATATCCCTGTCAGTTTTCAAATTTTATTCCATGCCCCTATTCAAACAGCAAATATATATTTCATTGGACTAATTTGAACTGAAGGACTATTTCTCTAACTGTAGAAAAGTACCTACTTTATACGGTACCTGCTAATAAGGTGATACCTGCTGATAAGCATTTCACATCTTCACCAATTGTTTGAACAGAAAGTTCTTCCTTATCACTGCAGTGGTGCCCGGGGCTCAGTCCTCAGAATTCTCCATGTACAATCTCCCTAGGTGATCTAATCCTGTCATGGAGCATTATATGCCACACGTAGACTGATTTTTCCCAGTCCGACCTTTCCTCTGTACTCCAAACAAATATCTAGCCTATTCAACATCATCCAGTTAGATGTCTAAGCTTAATAAAGTCCAAAAATAAACCTCTGATTTCACTGAATCCCCTCCAACAGTCTTCCTCAACTCACCAAATGACAACTCCATTCTTTCAAAAAACGTGACTCCTTTCTTTCTCTCACACCACACAGCCAATCCATCCATGTCCCAGGTGCTCCACTTTCCAAATATAGACAGAATCTGACGACTTCTCACCACCTCCATCCCTGCTACTATCACTAGTTTCTATCACTGCTGTAACAAATAACTACAAACCCAGTGGCTTTAAATGACTCAAATTTATTATTTACAGTTTTATAATTCAGAAGTCTGAAATGGGTCTCACCAGGCTAAAACCCAGATGTTGGCAGGGCTATCTTCTGGAGGCTCCATTTCCTTGCTTTTTAAATGTATATATTAATATATTGTTTGTTCGCTTCCTTGCTTTTGCCAGCTTCCAGACATCACCACATTCTGTCCCTCAGGGCCCTGTTCCTCCATCTTTACGGCCAGCAAAAGAGGGTCAAGTTATTTCCACATCGCATTACCCGACCTCCTCTTCTGCCTCCCTCGTCCACATTTAAGGACCCTGGTGATTCCATTAGGCCCACCTGGAAATCCAGAATAATCTCCCTATTTTAAGGTTAAGCAACCTTAATTCCATCTGCTGACTTAATTCCCCTTTGCCAAATAACACAACATATTCACAGAGATTAGGACATGGACATCTTTGGTGGGGGGTTGGAAGGAGCATTATTCTGCCTACCACAGCCACTTTGGTATAAATTATAATTATCCCTCACCTAGATTATTTAATAGTCTCCAAATAGGTTTCTCTACTTCCACTCTTGCTTCCCCATGCCTGCCCCACTACAATTCTCCCCAAGAGACGGAGCACTCCATTTAAAATTTAAATGTGATCATGTGACTCCTCAGCTGAAAACCTCTAATGGCTTCCCATCTCACTCAGAATAAAGCCAAAGTCCTCAACAAGGCCTAGAGGAGCCCTGTCACCTCTTCCACTCAGTGTCCTCCATTTCCCTTCATTCACTCAGATCTAGCCACAGTAGCCTGCTTGCTGTCCCTAGAGTTAGACACCCACCCACCCCAACTCCCAGCCACACAGGACCTTTGCACTTCTTGTTCCCTCTGCCTGGAATGCTCTTCCCCCAGATATCCACAGGGCTTATTCCCAAACTTCCTCAAGTCTCTGCTCAAATGTCACTTTATCAGTGGGGTCTTCCCTGACCAGACTGCCCTATTTAAAATAGCATCCCTGCCCCCAATTTTCTCTGTTATGGACTGGATGTTTGTGTTCCCCAAAATTCATATGTCAAAGCCCTAAGCCCCAGTGTGATGGTATTTGGAAGTAAGGCCTTTGGGAGGTAATTAGGTTTAGATGAGGTCATGAGGATAGAGACCCTCTGTTGGAATTAGTGCCCTTATGAGAAGAAGACACCAGAACTGTCTCTCTCCCAGTTATGTGAGAATACAGCAAGAAGATGGGCATCTGCAAATCAGAAAGAGGAACCTAATCAACCAGCACCTTGATCTGGGACTTCCAGCCTCCAGAACTGTGAGAAATAAATAGTTGTTGCTTAAGCCACCAGTCTATTTCATTATAACAGCCCAAGCTAAGACACTATCCTTCTTCTTCTTCATCTTCTTCATAGAACTTATATATTTATTTCTTTAGTATTTATCTCTTCCCAGGAGAAAGTAAGATCCATGAGGGCAAGACCTTTGGGTTTTGTTTTTTTGCTGTTTTCTTAATATCTGCATTACTGAGATTCTCAGTAACAGTCAATAAATATCTGTTGAATAAATGAATGAATCTAATTTTTTAACTCTATTACTGCTAACTAATGCAAAGTCAGTCATTTATGCCATTAGTTCACAAAAGAATTTTCCCCTTACCCCCAGAAATAAAAAATACACAGAGTTGTCAATGGCTAACATGACAATCATAAGGCTATAATATTAAAGGCAGTAAGAAGTATAAGTTTTTTAAAATCCAGGCATAAGACACACAGAAAAAAATACCTATAAATATTTTTTAAACTTTTTGGTTATTGTAAGTAATGCATATGAGAATACTAATACAGGAGTGAGAGGAAAAGACTTTTGATAAACTGGGACAGGTTAATGGAGGGCGGGGTTTTGTTTTTATTTTTTTTTTCTGATCCTGTACTGATCCAAACTTCATATTTGAGCTGATGAAAAAAAAATTCTGAACCATCCACTGTATTTTTTAAGAGTCCATTTGTTAGGCAAAATATGAGGAAATGTGGTCTATTTTATCACCTTTTTCTTTTTCTTTCTTTCTTTTTTTTTTTGGTTTCTAAATGGCTATTTAAATACAGATAACAGTGTGCACAGAACAAACTGGAGCAGCAGGTTCTGTCACCCTACCCAACTCATGGTGTTACCTGATATCTATCTCCACTCAGACTGGCAGAACCAGCAACACTGTGTGGTGTAACACAGTTGGACACTTGCCCAAACTGAGCCCCCAAACACAAGAAGCAGCCCTCATGCAGAGAAGCATGAAGGTCAGGACAAATCACTACTTGACATATGCCACTCAAATAATTTCAGAACAGAGTAGAAAAAGGAACCCCAGACAAAAGGGAACAGAGGAAAAGTCAAAGTGAAGGCATTTTGAAGTTTTGATGTAAGAAGTTTTTCTGACATGTTATATAGATCAAGCTGAGAAAGATCAAGCTGGGAAAGATCAAGCTAAGAAATGTAAAACATGAATGTGCACTCCAGTTTTATCTGTGGAATTCAAAATCTTTCACCAAGATTTCCACACTTGGTTTCTGGCAAAAAAAAAAAAAAACCAAAAAAAAACATGTGAATATTCTTTCATGTGGTATATGCCATTTTCTTAAAACAACTTACATTTCTTATTAACAACGTTTGCTTTGGGGGTAGTTATACAGTTTGCACACAAAAAAAAACCACTGTATGTATAATTAATGTAAACATTTACCATAGATCTTCAAAATTATATGAATGACCATTACAAGCTTAGCACCCATTTTGTTTATAGCCCATTGACTCTGAGAATCTGCAATTTCTGAAGACAACTGTTTAGGTTATCTTTCCTGATGTTTTATTCTGGGAACTAAAATAAAAGTCTTCAATAGTAACGAAATTAGTTGTCCTTTCAGGACTGAGGGAAGTTCAGTGATGTATCAAAACATTCACCCACAGACCAGGCTTCTGGGCCTAGAATGCCTAAATTGACTAATGACAGTGATTGGAAGGTTCCAAAAATGCTCCCTATTGTAGAAAATTACCCTCTTAGAGCCTCCTTTTCCTCCTTATAAAACTAGGACATTACATAACTATAAAAGTAGCTACAGTTTCTGAATCCCTTCCTGCTCTAAAAGTACCTAATTCAAAGCTGCTAAAAATAAATATTTCTGGTCGGGTGTGGTGGCTCACGCCTATAATCCTAGTACTCTGGAAGGCTGAGGCAGGAGGATGGCTTGAGCTCAGGAGTTCAAGACCAGCCTGAGCAAGAGTGAGACCCCATCTTTCCTAAAAATAGAAAAAATTAGCCGGTGGGCCCGGTGGGCCCCTGTAGTTCCAGCTACTGGGAAGGCTGAGGCAGGAGGATCGCGTGAGCCCAGGAGTTTGAGGTTGCAAGGAGCTATGATGACACCACTGCACTCTAGCCAGGGCAACAGAGCGAGACTCTGTCAATCAATCAATCAATAGAAAGATGAATGAATAAATAAATAAATAAAAATATTTTTAATTGACTGTGATGTATGTGTATACACACACGCGTAGGTACACACATACATACACACAGTTTCACTGTGAAAAGGGGAATAGCTAATACAGTGTTTTGTAGCAGAACTTTATAGTGCACCAGTGATCAATACTTTTTTGTTCCTGAAAAAGTAAGTTTCAGGGTGGCATTCGCACTGCAGGGAGAGTTCTTCTGGGAAGCCAGATTCGAGAAACAGTTCCAGCTATTCCCGCTCAGCCTCCAGGCACTTCAATTGAAATACAGGGCAGTGTTTTGGGGGACCACATTTCGGCTTAACTGGGGACCCATCGGAATTTGTAACCCCCGTTGGCTGTGCGGATGGTGAAGGCATTGCCCTGAGGGAAGGCGAGGGTGCGGATGGTGCTGTGGCTGCGGATGGGAGTGCTGAAGGAGCCGCCCTCCTCCAGCTCGCCGTGGCTCTGGTGCAGTGCGCTCGGGCTGCAGTCGGTGCGCAGCCCCCGGAAGGCACCGTGCAGATTCCCGGGCCTGGTGTCGGTGTTCGCGGGCCCTGGCTGCAGTCGGGGCCGTTTGGGATCGCGGCTCTGCAGGGCTTCGTCGCAGCGCTCGGAAATCTCCCTCAGGATGGCATCCACTTCCTCGCAATCCTGCCCTGCAGCACTGAATAGCTCCTCCAGGCTCCTTTTGGCTGTCGCCTTGAGCAGGAAGGGCTCGGCCGCCACCCCGCAGTCCCGGGACTGTGAGATCATCAGCTTCTAAGGAAGATAGGGAAGAGCGCCGCCCTGGGGCCTGCCGGACTCGCCCCGTGAGGGGCGCGCAAAAGGAGACCTGGGTGCGCTACGCACGGCGCGCGCCCAGACGTCCTCTTTTCTCCCTGGCCCCCGCTGGGTTCCAACACAGGGAGCAGTGTGGAGGGGGCACTGGAACAGTTCCGACGTCCTGCACTGTCCCACGCGCCCGCGCCCCACTTACATCCAGCACGGAGGCCAGGTGCCGGGTCCGGCTGGCGAGTTCCTTCAGCTGCACGTTCCGCTCCTTGAGGGAGGCGATCTCCTCTTGTTTCTGGGTTAGCGTTACGTGCAGCTGCGGGAGGAGACCCAAACATTCAACGGTAAGCCACTGTGCTCAGTCTCCTCGACATATTCTGCATGAATCAAACTCAGATCCTGACGTCTCATAGGAACTGGGAACTCAACGGCATTTACGCTGGTGAGAATGACTTTTTTTTTTTTTAAACAAAGCACTTGGACTAAATGTATCTCAATTAATCTTCCGTGTATCCTGGTCGTGAAGAGAACTGACTTGGGCAACAGGTAGGTCTAGGTTCTATTTCTATGAAGTTCAACCATCATTTACTTCGATTTCCTTACCTGAAAAACGGGGCCGGTAAGAGTAGCTAGCTCTGTGATTGTGAGCATTAAACGAGGGAAGAAAGTAAATTGATAAGCGCAGGCCCAGGCACACAGAAAGCTTCAGTAAATATTGCCGGCCCTTATTAACAATCTGGTGGGATAGGATTATTCTCACTTAGTGAAGTTGGAAACTGAGGTGGAGCCACCGGAGCAACAGCAGCCACGTGAACCCCTAGCCAGTCCACTGGTTCTGACATTCACAGGAATGCATCATCGCTCTTGCAATTTCCACTTCCGCGCCGCCCCCATACCCTGTCCCCGCCCCAGGATTCCTGATCGCCAACCTAGGGTCCCTACTTGGTTATTTTCAACGAGCGCGTCCCCCAACGCCCTCTGGTTCTGGTCGGCCACCTCCTTCCAATACTGCTCAGGCGGGGGCACGTCTGGAGGGCGTAGCAACGGTGACTGCAGGGCTCGTGGGTCCAGCGGAGGGGAGAGGCAGGGCCCGAATGGTGATACGTCGCAAGGAGAGAAGGGGAAGTCTCCGCTGGCAAGGGGAGGTGACATCAAAGAGGACGAGTCTGGGGAAGAGTGAGAGCTGGGTTTGCAGCCTCAAACTCTAGCCCCGCTAGCTATAGGAGAAAATGCCACTCTGGGTGTAGGGTTTATGTGAAGAGTTTCCTTTATTAAGTAAAGCACCCCTCAGTCCACACCACCTAAGATTCCCAAGCCCTTCCTGATATCCCGTACGTACACAGCAGGTGCTCAATAGATGCCTGTTGAGTTGACCTGAACTCAATCAAGAAAACCTGCAGAGGCCTGTAAGTCCCATAGGCCTTAGAGTCTCTTAACACTCGTGCCACTCAACCTCTCCTCCGTCACTTCACAGCGTAGGCTCCCTCTCTCACAACTCAAACCCATAGTCGATAAAGAGCTATAGATCCAGCAGTCAACTTCTCCATTGCCGGGAGGGGAATGTTCTAAATATGAAAGAGCCAGACCCTTTGATGAGTTGCTGGATTGTCATTGACGTGTGGCTGGGTTTACCACCTTCAGGACCACAAAATCTATACTAGTCTGATTTGGAGGTGAAAGGCAATCCCGCTGTTATCTAACTGCAAGGAGACTTCACTTGCCTGCAATGAGATCATCCACCGTATCTCTGAAATCCTGCAGATCGAAGGCTGCTTCCGTTTGGAGGGAATGGTTCTAAAATAAACCAGAGGTGCAAACCGGTTAACGTCGACTCTAGCTGGTCTGGGACAATTCCTAGACCGACAGACGTCCTCTCGGGCTCGGCAGCGGGTCTGCACTCACTCGCGTTTGCAGCCCAGCCTCGTAGCTGAAAACTCAAGCCCCAACAGGGACAGGGAACACGGCAGACTTGCATCGCCATGGTGGGGAGCGGGGTGCAGACACCGACCCGGAGGCTGCAGTTCGAGACTCCCTGCAGGCGTAGACACTGTGAGCGCGGGTGTGTCTGCGGTCAGTCCTTCAGCAGGCAGTGCGGGGGACTGGCCCCGGGCCTCGGGCAGCTGCGCAGTCCCGCGTGCCTCCCTGTTGCGGCCCCGCGCGTTCCTCTTGAGCCCGCGGAACCTCAACTCCCACTTACCCTCGACCTGCCACCAAGCCACCGCTTTAAGAGCACAGAGCACCACGTGAACGCCGAGTCTTTCCTCCCCAGACCCGATCCGCTTGCAGGGTCTTTCAAAGCTGTAACTTGAAGCCGGGTTTCCCGCCAAGTCTCGGTCATAGCTATCCCCACTCCCACAACGGAGGGTGAAGGGTAGGCTATATTTGAGGGACCCGGGATGCTACGGAAAATAGTTCTGTTCAGCGCACAGCAGTGTGTCCTCTATTGCTCTTTTCAGTTTCTCAAAAAGTTGGGCTGCACCTCCAACATCTTGAACTGTACCTCTCCTGGGCTCCTGCAGGGTGTCTGGGTGCGCAAAAAGCTGGATGCCCAGAGACCTTCTTAGTCCCTTAAATCAAGAACACTTAGAGTTGATGAAACTCTTTTACATAGAGTGTCTTAGTTAATCCTCACACCAGTGCGGGGCGGGGGCAGAAGGCAAGGTCTGGGAAGTGATTCCTCTTCAACTGAAGAATATGAGGCTCAGAGAAGTTGTTACCCAAAGTCATCCAGCTCTGAAATAGTGGAATGGGGACTCTTGCCCTGGAATGCTACCTATTTCGTCCCTCTTTCCTCTATACCTCATTGACTCTAGCTTTTCTCTGTTTAGGAAACCTGGCTTCCAAGCAAAGGCGGCGGGCTATGGGAAAAGGAGAAGCTCTCAGGGACCAATATACCCGTCAGAAAAAAATAGCTATCCCATGATTCCACTTACTGATCTATTCCTTTGTGTTAATCACATTGTTCTCCCCAAAGCCCTTCTTTACTGTTCAGATATTTCTGGGAAGAGGAACTTATCCTGGCCCTAACTTCAAAGAATGTGCAAGTATCAGTTTTCTTCAGGGAGGGAAGAGTCAGGCAGGGAGGCCTCTAGCACCGCTATAAAGAAAAAGGAGCTGAGAAAGGAAGGACTGAGGGCCCTAGACAAATCCTGGAGTTCTGCTGTCACTGAATAAGTTAGAAATGAGACTCATTCTTCAAGGACTAAAAGGTCTCGCTTTCAGCAGGAATCTGAGAAAAGCCCTTACCATGAGGAGACTGGAGGCCAGCTCAGGAACTGGGGCCCAGCAAATGCTACCTCCTATGCTATCCCAGGTTTTGGCCTATTCTTGACCCCAAACACTTCTATAGCACTTCCTCTCTCTGTCCACCTTCCCCAGCAGGAAAGGGACTGGGAAATATGACCTGAGTGTGCACCAGCCAAGGGTCTCCCTAGAGGTTCTTCCCCTAGGGTCCTCTCTCCTCTGTATTAGCTCTGTCTTTCCCAGGAAAAATCCTGGACCATTCGGACCATCTGGTGTGAGCTCTGTCCTTGAAACTTTGAATCCTACCTCCCCAATTGCATAAATCTGGCATTTCTCCAACTATAACAGCAAGAAAAAAATTACCAACACAGAACATGATGTCAAATTTAAATTTTGTATACTATCTGGCTGTGGTGGCTCACACCTGTTATCCTAGTACTTTGGGGGACCCAGGCAGGAGAATTGCTTGAGGCCAGGAGTTTGAGACCAGCCTGAGCAAGAATGAGACCCCATCTCTACAAAAAATAGAAAAAGAAAATTAGCCAGCTGTGGTGGTATGTACTTGGGTAGCTGAGGCAAGAGGATTGCTTAAGCCCAGGAGTTTGAGGTTGCACTGAGCTATCATGATGCCACTGTACTTTAGCCTGGAACAGAGCAAGACCCTGTCTCAAAAAAAATAATAAAATAAAATAAATTCTGTATACTTAAGCAAAAAATTCTGCAAGAGTTGCTTGGTTTTTGTGACTTGGAAAATAATATGTTGGGCCAAGGGAGTGACCTAGTCCTCTAAGTCAGTTGGAAGATGCTCAGACATTGTCTTTCCTTATTTGAGCATCCAGATCAAAAAAGCACAATTAAATGGACTCTGCAGTGCAATGCCAACCCCTACCTCTTTCCTTAACAATCTCTGCTCTTAGCAGCCACCTACCCTAAGTCACCATGGGCTCCATCTCATGGTTGTGAGAGGCCTTTGGAGAAGGCCTGAGAAGCTTGCTCCACCACCAACCCTAGTTTTGGGAGGTGGTCAAGTCTTTTGGAGAGTTCTGCATTGGCCTCTCTCCAGGCCCTAGCACCTGCTGCCAGGAAGCCAGAACTGGCACTCTTCCTGTGGGTTGCATCTTGCCAAGCCCCCCTGTCCTTCTGGGCACTTCATATCCCACCCATGAGCCAGGCTTCTGGCCTCCAAGACACCAGTACTGGGAGGCTCCATCCTCTGCTGGGGAAGTGTCAGCGCTGGCAAGTGGTGGAAGTGGGATGGAAGTAAAAAAAAAAAAACAGCTCTAGGAGGAATGAACAAGGTCAAATGCCTTTTGCCCCATGATGGTAAGTGAATAGAGCTTTTGGAGAGGCAGAAGAGGACCTTTTAAAAAGTGAACTTCCTTCTTCTGAGTTGATGGGAACAATAAATAAATAAATAAATAAATAAAAAGTGAACTTCCCCGGAGGAGCGAACTAGCCAAGCACAGAAACGTCGAACCCTCGGGGCACGGAACACGCAGACCCTGCCCGGCCCCAGTCAGTGGCTGCACCTTACTCTCCAGCTTCCCCAGCTTGCCCAGGGGCCTGCCCAGCACCCCCAGCATCCTGTTGGGACAGGTGCTGAAGAGTCACTTCTGCAGAGAGGAACGTTTTTTGTCAGATTTCTTCCAGAGTCCTTTGTCCTTCCTGCTGTCTCTAAATGCAGACTCTCTTCCTCTTTTTCAGCCTCGATAAAGAAGTTATCCACCGACTTCCACTCTCCTTAGATACTCACGGAATGAAAATGGTCAGTGAATGGCCAGAAAGGAGATGTTGAGAAAACAGGACATGCATCAGGTGCCCAGTGCGCAATTTCACTCCCACCCACCCACCTGGTCCCTCAGTGCTCGATTTCCACATTGCATGTGCTCCAGAATAGATGGGGAGGGGAATGGCAGGAAGGCCCCCAGGTGAGCCCCGCTGTACCAAGTTGATCAGAACAGCTCCGGAAATGTGGCTTTCATAACAAGCTAGGAGGGAGGAGGAAGTTCTGATCCGGGAGGCTCAGGTTGCCGCACCTCGCCTCCCTCCACCAGCTAAACGTGCCTGCGCTCCTGGCCCCAGACAAGCCTTTGAGGAAATAAACCCACCGCTCTGGAGTCGGGGTTTGGGCTACGCAAGGCTCCACGAGAAGGGGAAGTACCTGCGAGGCGGCCGGGTCACCACCAGGCGGCGCGTCGGACCCGAGTAGCGAGGAGCAGTCCGCGAGGTCCTGCAGGTCTATGGTGGTGAGGGCTGCGCGGGGAGACCGGGAGACACGCGCCGGGCGGACCCTGAGCCTCTCCGCCAGGCTTGCCGCTGGAACCCCGGCTGGGACGTCAGAGCCCGGGAGAGAGAGAGCCGCGCGCGCCGCAGCCACCCGGCTCGGGGAACCCGAAGGGTCGCGCGGGTGCCAGGGGGCTCACCTGGCAGCGTAGCGGGCTCCGCGTCCGAGGGATCCTGGTACACCGACACTGGGCTGCAGCCAGTGTATCCGGGAAAGAACTTCCGCGGAGGGGCGAACTAGCCGGGCACAGAAACGGTGAACGCTGGTCAGCCCTCGGGGCACCGAGCGCAGACCCAGCCCGACCCCAGTCAGCGGCCCCACCTTCCTTTCCAGCTTCCCCGGCTTGCCGAGGGGCCGGCCCGGCAGCCCCAGCATCCTGTTGGGGCAGATGCTGTCGAAGACCCGGCGTCCCGCCGCGCCGGCCCCGCACGCCTGCATCCTGCCACCAGGTGTCGGCTGCTCGGAGGCGACGGCTGCGGCTGGGATGGCGACCCACACCCAGCACTCCGCCCGGCGCCTGCAAGCTCAGAAGCCGGCCGGAGGTTGGGGAAGGCGCGTGGCCGGGGAGGGGCCGACGGGCGGCTGAGGAGGTGCGGAGGGAGGGCGGGGAGGAGCGGGAGGACCGCCGCGCGGGAGGGGAGGCTCGCGCCTGAGCGCCAGAGGTGGCGCCTTCAGCACGGACAATCTGCGCGCGGGCGGGGGCGTCAAACCCAACCTGGCAACTTGGCTTCCCCCGGGAGCCGCCAGCGCGGGGCCCGGGCCCGCGAGCGCCCTTTCCTCTAGCGTTGGCGCCGCCGTCTCCCGACCGCGCCAGGAGAAGAGAGGGAAAGGAGGGGCGGGCGAGCGCCAGCCGTCCCTCGCACTGGGTCCTGTCTTCCCGCTCCCCGACAGCGGGAATGGAAAAGTTAACGATTCTTACTTCCTTTTCTTGCCACTCCAGCCATAAGGCACGACATAAACGTGGAGTGACACTCGCCAAAGCTAGGCTCCGCGTTTGCTCTGCCCTGCAGGATTTAGTGGGGTTGTAGAATTCCAGGAGAGACTCCCTGGAACAATACCTTCCCCTAAACCTGGGCAGCATTCTGGGTCTTGACTTTCCACTTGTTCTCTCTTGGCCTTTATGCCAAGATCCGCGCCCCCGCCCCCAGCCCCACACTTTTCTGGACAGTGGCCTGTGAGCACAGCCTTTAAAAGAGTAAATTAAGAAAAGGTGACTCTACAAACCCTCTTCCAGTTTCTGAAAACGCCAAGGTGAACAAATCCCACCAAACCCTGTCTTCTCTCCCCTGGTGGCCTCAGCTGCCCATCGCAACGTTTTGCTGCTCTCTTTACCGCTGGCCTTGCTGTGGCACGGTCTTAGCTACCATTTCCAAGCCTGACCCCTCTCCCAAGAAGGGGCATCTCCCAGAAAGGGGCATCCTTGGTGAGGGGCCTCTCTCAGGACTGCTCATATTCATCCAATTTCAACAATCACCTGAAATTGGAATCTTTGTTTTCCCCTTATACTTAGTAGTAGTGAAAGATCCTCTTTTAAAGTGTCACCATCCTCTTTTATTTCCACCCATTTTCTGGAGTAAGAAACAAATACCGGTAACAGTGGTGGAGGGTAACCCAACAGTAGGAGTGGAATTGACTTAGAGACCCTCTGGCCCATGTGTAGATGCAGGAACTGTATTGGGGTGAGGTCAGCCAGCTAGAGTTGGTGCGGTGTGGCTGATGGTGAGGAGCTTTGGCTTTAAGGTCACAGTGCCCAAGGACCAGGTCTGGGAGCCCCAAGTATTTAGGAAAAATAGTAACACTGACCTCAACAGAGTTGCTGTGAGACTATTTATGTAAAGTGACTGGTGCTTAGTATGGGTAAATTAATAGAGTTGTTTGTTTGTTTGTTTGTTTAAGCAACCTTTTCAGCTATGCTTCCAGCTTCTCACAGCCTGTTTCTGGCTATGTCTCCTCATTCCTGGGTAGTACAACCAGTAGCCAGTTTATTTCCTCCCCATCCTTACCCACTTTCCAGTCTGTAAAATGAGTAGGGGAGTTCTTAGCTGAGTGTCCAAGAGATCTCTACACATGAAGACAAGATTTTCCAGGATAAGCCCATTTCCCAATAATCATCATTGAGTTCCAAATTGGGGTAGAGAAATATGGGCATTGTACAATAGATTATCTGTAATAACAGGAACTGGAATGGCATGATTATATGACTCCTACTCTGGATGATTCTGGAACCAGTCACCTATAACAATCATGGCTGAGTGATGGGGTAGATACTGCTGAAGACACCTCCTCCCAAAGTTACCCTTTTGCAGAAGGGCCAGACCCTACCCCCTTACAACCAGGCAGAGGTTCCCAGATAATCTGAGACTGGTGACAGTTGATATGATCTTCCTTCTCCTCCTTTTTCACCAATACAGAATAGCTTTCCCCCAAACAGCTTGAACATCACCACTTCCTTCTTCCTGAGCCAAGGAAGAGAAAGTTCCTAGAGAACTGAGTGTATCAACATATCACAAGAAGGGTCCACGGGGTCCGGAATAAGGCACCCCTGGCTCTGGAGAGCACTTAGAAGATGCATTTGAAGTGCAAAGTTTCTCTAAATTTGCTTTGAGTTTGCTTTTTATTTGCTTTTGTCATATATTTTGATTATTCTAAATGTAGTGGAATGTGACTGAGATTTTTCCCTCAAATTTATGTTTTTTCAGCCATACAGCAAATTTGAAAACACAGTACAATGAATAACCCCCAGTTAATATTTTCCCATATTTGCTTTCTCTCTTGTTCTGTTCTCTGCTCCAAGTCTTTCTGCGTAATCCCTCTCCTCCCATCATCATGCAGGCTACCACTAGCCTTCTATTCTTGAGGGCTTCCCCTGTGCCAGGACCTGTGCTGGGGGATTTGTTTGGAGCATCTCATTAGAGCCATACCTCAACCATATTAAATAGGTGCTATTGTTATAATTTTTACAATTGAGACATAGGCATAGGGCCCCAGAGCCCACTCATTTAATCACTGCTTTATTCTACCTCACAACACTTAAGCTTAATCTCATTTAAGCTTCACAACCACCCTGGTATCAAGAGAGCATAAGACATTTGCTGGAGGTGACAGAGCTGAGATTCAGGACCTGCAGCAGATTTACCACAGTGAGGCTGAAGATACTGTGACAGCTATAGAGTCAAAGAACTCCAGCAAAAGCTTCTCATTTTCCAACACAGTTTTCTCATCTATAAAACAAATCCTGTAACATGACTGGAGGTAAGGAAGGACTGTGCTGGCTCTCCAAATATATTCTCTATAGCCCTATTGAATGAAGAGCACTGAGTGAGTAACTTGCCCAGCACTTATATCAGGTTTTTTTTGTTTGTTTGTTTTTGTTTTTGTTTTTTTGAGAATTTCTAGAGACCTATTAGTGGAAGAAGTTTAGCAGTGTGGCTAAGAGGATGAGTCTAGATTCATGTCACCTGCCTTCAATTTCTGGCTATTCCACTGTTAACATCTCTGTGCCCCAGTGTCCTCCTCTGAAAAATGGGATAACAGACTCTGCTATATAGAATTGTTAGAAGGTTGAAATAACCAATGCTGAGTGAACACAGTACCTGGTACATTGCAAGCACTCAATATAGCCATTATGACTTACGCCATTGTTACCCTGGGCTTACATGCAGCTTCGTGAACAGCTGAACCATGTGATTGCAGGGTAAATTAGCTCGCCTTGCAATGACCACCTGCAAATCCTTCCTTTCTAACATCGGCCAGTTGCACCAGGTATTCTCAGTCTCTGGGTCTCTCTTGTTTTGCCCTCCGCTAATGCGCCTGCATGGTCCCCAAAGCTTCCCAGCCCTGCTTATGTCGCACCTGCCAGAGCAACCCTGGCCCCTCCAAACGTCATCAACTTCTGTGGGTTCTATTCTGCCTCATATTCCACCCGCGCCCTCTGGAGCCCTGGATGTGCACAGTCCCCAGCCTCCTGACATGAGAGTCACAGGACCCAAACCCACAAGTGACCCTGGCTCGCCTTATCTCTGGAACCTTGGTATCTGGGACCTCGCCTGATCTGGCATTCCTGCACAGAGATACTCACGACAGTGGATTTAGAGAGAGGAAGGAGGATCCCTTGGAACGTTGGCGATCGCCCCTATCCCTGAGCTGACTTCACCTTCCCTCCCCGCAGACAGACACATGCAATAGCAGCATTCAGACAAATCACGACTGACAGTCTGTTTATTGGAGAAAGGCTCGCCTCCCTCGTGTGTTCTCAGCGAAATAAACTCCTAGATGCTACTTTCTACACTATTTACAACCTGGAGCTGACAAAGCAGGAGCCCTGACCCCCCTTCTCTGTGGACCAATACTACACTCTAGTAAAGCAATGGGAGGTCCATCAGTTGGTCCCGGGAATAGAAGGAGACCAAGGGTCTGTTTTATTTCAAGCTTGGGGACAGGCTGCACTTCTCACAGATTTGGAGGGGCAGAACGTGAGTCAGGGAGGTACTGTTAATGGCCACCAACAGCTGCAGCTTGCCCAGGCAGTCCTGCAGCGCTGCCTCCGGGTGCTCTCCGAGGCGCAGGTCCACCGCGCGCGGGAGCCGCAGCATGCGATCAGCCAGAGTCAGGCAGCAGATGGCCAGCAGGGAGGGGGCATAGCTGGTGAAAGCATAGTCGGCCAGACTCAGCTCCGCCATCCCTTGCGCCAGGGCTTGCGCTTCCAGGGCTTCGGAGACCTCAACCTGCCCCGCCTCCACGCGAGCGTGCGTGAAATGCTCGAGAAAGAAGCTGATGGTGGGAGCGCCCAAGCTGAAGTGCAGCTTGTGCAGCACGATGCACTCGAGGTTGCAGAGCTGCTGCCGGGAGAAGGCGCCGCAGCACAGGGCCAGGAGCTGCTTCACGCGCGGCGGGTGCACCTCCACCTGCAACACAGGGCGCTCTCAGTGCCCCGCCTCGCGGCTGCCGGGGCCGAAACCCACCCGAGCCTGAATTCCGGGAGAAAACCGGGAATCCCCCCTCCATCCCTTCCAGAAAGACAGCCTGTACTTCACACCTCTCCACTGCTGCCACTTAAGTCACCTGGGTCGTACTTCCAGCACAGTTCCTCTAATGTCAAAAAAAAAAAAAAAAAGGTTTGGGAAATTTTGAAAGTTTTTTTCCGGAAACTAGAACAGATGTGCCACGGAGAGCTGTTCGGGACCGACTACAGCCTCTTTCTTTGGAGGCTGAGTGACAGGATTGTTAGTTTGTGGAGAATTGTGACCTTAAGGCTGAGGGATATATAAATTTGCAAACATCTGCCAAAAGGAGTCCAGGGAACCCAGCACTGAATCCTGCGCGTGGAGAGCCGGGAGGCCAATTCAGCCCTCCCTGCCGCGTGGAGGTACCTGTTTGCAAGCGATGAGGAGCGAGGTGACCCCGAGCAGCTGGAAGCAGTCTGCAGCCACCGGCGTCGTGGTGAGGAAGCGGTCCAGAGTGTTCACCGTCAGGCACAGCGACTCGAAGGAGAGGCCGAATTGGCGGTGCACGGGGATCAGCCAGCTGAGCAGCTTACAGCGGGATTCCGCCGTCACCTGGCGGGAGGGAGGAGGGGAGCGGGCCGGTTGAGCCTAAGGCAGAGAGGGGCTGAGCAGGTGAAGGGCCAAGACGACCCAGGGAGCTTCCCCGGAGGGAGGCAGGAAGAAGAGGCGCGGGGGACCGGGGCGGGGGGTGGGGCGCTAAATGCTCTGGAAACCGGGAAACTCGCGGGCAGTGCCGAGCCGGAACGCCTGCGCTCCGCCGGGTGCTTCACACGTACTACCTCTAGTAATCCTCTCAGCAACTCATGGAAGGGGAGGGGGCCCATTTTGCAAACGAAGAAATAAGGTCAGGATTGTCAAGTAACAGGCCCGAGGTCGGTAGGAATCTGAACTCGAACCTAGAAACTAACTTCTCTCACACTAAACAGCTTGGAGGCACGGGGCGAGTCCCTTAGGCCGTCGAGGCCCCACTTATCTCCATTTGTAAATTGAGGCCGGTGACCCGCCCCTCCAAGGCCCCTTCTTGCTCCCACTGGGAGCAGGAACTGGGCTGGCGCGGGCCAGGGCAGACACAGCGGGAAAGGAGAGAGCCTGGGAGAGGAAGCAGAGTGGCGGCGGGGAGCTGGCTCTACCAGCGCCTCACTTGTGGCTGCCGCGCCAGCGACTCCCGCGGGTGGAAGTGGCTCTCCTGAGCCTTGCGGAAGGCGTAACAGCTCTGGCCGTAGTCACGGAAGTTCTGTAGATCTAGCTGCACTAACGGCTGGGTAGGGCAGGGCAGGGGGTTGCAACCCCGCGCCGCCGACGCTGTGGGGCTGTCTGCACAGTCCGAGCCGGAGCTGGGGGACTCGAACAGGTCGCAAACTCCAGAGTCTCCGGGGAGCGAGCATGGGTTCAGGGTCTGCAACGGCTGCTTCCTTCGGAGGCGCGGGCGCCTGCTCTTCTTCACCGGGGCGCGGAGGTTCTGGTCGTTGTCCTGCCTCCCCACCCCGGTGGCAGGGCTCGCCGGGCTGGTAGGACAAGGGGCCACCATGATGCAGCCGGGTGGCCGCTCTACCCACAACGCCTCGGCTGCGACGGACTGCAAACGCAGGTGCGAAAGAGGCCAGGCTCTATGGCTGGCGCGTCCTTAAGTACCCGTTGGGCTCTTTCCCTCTACCACACCTCTGGCCGCTCACTGGCTGAGCCCAGAGCGGCACGAGAGCCGCGCTTTCCCTGATGGAAAACCACTTCCCCCAGCGCGTTGCAGCCGCGGTCTGCCAGCGGGAGGAGGGGCTGCAGCCGTGCCCGCCTTCGGTCGCCCGCGTCCGCCGTTGCCCAAGCAACCGGAGCCCGGGTCGCTGAGGGAGCTGGGCGCGCAGAGCGGGTGGGAGTGGGAAACCCGCGGCGCAGCCAGGTGAGCGGCAGGCCTCGCTGAGGAGCTCGGCTGGGCCAGAGAAAGATATTCTCCCAGGGGCATCTCTCTGTCCTTGGCCAGATGGTCTTTACATTTTCGAGCACCTTCCATGCCGGCGCTAATTCAGGTCGGTAATTTTGTAAAAGTCTGCTTCTGAGCTCCAAACCAAGGTCGGGCTAGAATTCTGTCATGACAGGAGAAATTTTCTTCAGTGACCCATACAAGCCATGGGGTTAATTCAGTTGCGTTTGTGTTTTTTGTTTCCGTCAGTACCCTAGTAGCCAGTGTCCCTTCCTTCCGCGGGTCTCACGGAGCAGTCTCAGCAGGTTTCCCCGTGCTGCTGTGTGTAGGAGGTAGTCCAGCCCGCCAGGCGTTCGTGCACAAGACAGAAAACAGCACGTCTTCAGTCCTGTGAAGACTTTCTCCCACACTGTCTACCCCAAGCCAAGTTAAGCTGAGGCTGCAGAGGCCTAAGAACACATTTGGAGGGTTGCATTTCTAGTTTTATCGAAACAGCCTGGTTTTTGTTTTTTGGGGTTCTTTTTAGGCCACTAGCTTCTAGCCTTCTACCCCCGAGCGGCCTAATCCTTTCTTGATTAGTCCCTGCTTCCCATCTCTGCACCTCCAGGGTGTTAAGCTCAGAGAAGCAGAGCTGGAATGGGGACGTGGCAGTTTCCTCGAGGCACCACTGGTCTAGTCCATGGACTCCTGTCCTTGTAGAAGCTGAAGTCCTCCTCTGGCCTGAGTGGATCTTCCTGAGGGTCCCTCACCCTTGAGAAGGGGCTCTAGGGGCACAAGTACCCCTAATCTTCCTATAAGCATTTCCTAGTGGCAGATACCCTCAGCCTGATGAGCTTTCCAGAGGTGCTCAGAGAGGTGAGGTTACTAAGTGCCAAACCAAGAGCAGGTTCAGCCAACCTCACCTCATTCCAGAGGAAAGCTGACAAATGTATGTCATCAACGTGCAAGTTTCTGTCTCTAAAAATTCAGTAGGGGGTGCAGTGGTGTCTCCTAGAAGTGTAGGTGAAAAAAAAGTAATGTATTTCAGGTTCTGGCCACTGTTACCCCTATTTCCCTGTAACTCTGAGCGAGCTCTTTATTTTCCTGGCCTAAATAGTGTCATCTGTAACATGGAAATGAGGTAAGAATCACCTGGGAGGGATGCCAGGCCTCCCTCTCTCCTCTCAGGCTATTGTTGGGGAACATTATGGGAAGAGCAAGTGGAACAGTGGAGAGATCCCCATATCAGACTTCTTCCTACAGAAGCTTTCTGAGTGAGAGAAAGAATCCTGAATTCGGATTCTTCATTTTGGCCCACATGGCCAGTGTGGTACAGTGAAAAAAGTATGAAGTCAACTCCTGAGGGTCAAAATTATCACTTTCCTTTATTGGTTATCTCAGGCAAGACATTTACCTTTTCCCAATCTCCATTTCCTTATCTGTTAAATGTGGATATTATTACTTGCCTTGAGGGTCAAGTGAAATAGGTGTGAAAATTCAAAGTCCTCTTTGAACGTAACATAGAGGGGTTACCTTAAAGTTGTTATTGGGGAGTCAATAATATTATCACACTGGAGATATTCTGAAAAGCAGTGTCATCATTTGATTCACCTGTGGATGAGAGGGTCTCCTTGCACAGTGCTGAAAGTGTTTTGGTCTCCCAGGGAATTTGCCTGTAGTTAGAGTCAACTCTCAACAGGTGGTGCCTGAGCTTTGGCTTGAGGGCTCTATTAGTATTTGTGGAATGCCTGCTGAGTCTAAAACAGTAAAACTGTATGGGCCCTGTCCTCACAGAGCTGACACTCTAGTGGGGGAAACAAAGAACCACTTGTCCCACTGATTTTAATGATTAAAGTGTGATAAGGGTGATGGTAGAGGATTTCCTGGTTTAGGGTTGACAAAATACAGGACATTCAATTTGAATGTCAGATAAACACATTTTCAATTTATAAATATGTCTCAAATATTGCATAGGACATTTATAAGAAAAAATTATTCACTGTTTAGTATATTATTGCATGGGACATACTTATGGTAAAAGATTATTTATTGTTTATCTAACATTCAAATTTAACAGGGCATCCTGACATCAGGCAACCAGCCCTACCTGGTGCCACAGAAGCCCATAGTAGGAGCCACTAACCTGGTCTGGAATGGCTTCCTAAAGCAAGTGGTGATTAAGATAGAAGGAGGGGGGTAGAAAGAAGAGAGGAGGGGCATTTGGGAAGAACATTGCAAATAGAGGAGCAGGATGTAGAGGGGTCTGGAGGCATGATTCCTGGAATGTCCTAGGGCCTACCTCATATAGAATGACTAGGACACAGAGTCAAGGGGAAGAGATGCAGGGGAGGTAACCACTAATATTTACCTAAAACTTATATGCCAGGTACTGTGTTATGCTCTTCGTGTATATTATACTCATTTAATCTTCACAACTGCTCTATAAGATAGCTTCCATTATTGTCCCCATTTTATAGATAAGAAAACTGAGGCATAGGGTAATTTTCCCAAAGTCACAAAGCTAGTAAATGACACAGCTAGGATTCAAACGTAGCCTAGCACCTTGCTCCATAATCACCATGCTATACTACTTGAACAGCAACATCATGCTGGCCTTGTTGGCGACATTAAATGTTTAGACTTTACCTGAAGCTACTGAAGAGACCTGACCAAGAGAAAGAGATGATCTTTTATTTAAAAGATTACTCTGGCTGATGTCTGGAAAATGGATTGGAAGGGCAAGGATGAAGCCCAGTCAGGTGCAGTAATTCAGGCAAGGGATGATGGTGGGGAATGAGAACAGAGATAAGAGATTAGATTCTACAGATTTAGGAAACAGACTAAAAAGGAGGCTCAGTGTTGAAGGTTAGAAGTCAATGAGGTCTCTGAGTCTGGCTTATGCACCCAAGTAAGTGAATGGATGATAGTTAAAACAACAAAGCCTCCATCAGTCTGGTTAAGGTCAAAAGAAAATCTCATGTTTCCATTCAATTAAGCCTTTACTGTAAAGATAGATTGCATCCTCAAGCAGGATGCAAGTATTAAAGACACTATTATGCTCTGGTTTCTCTTCAGATCGCATAAATCTTTTGCCTTTTAAAGACACTATTTAAATAATGAATATACATATATAAGTACAAGTGGTTATCTTTTGTTCTCAATTGTTGCTTAGTTGAAACAACCCCAATATTTTGATTGAATTAATTCATGAAAATATTCAATATAAACTTGTACATAGCTCCACCATGCTTCATGGAATTTGGGGAGGAAAAAACTTGAAGGAGCTTTTCTGAGAGAGACTTTTCTGAGAGAGATAAGAGACTGCTTATCTCACTCATAAGCAGTCTCTGTTTTTTTCCCCACCAATTAGTGAATAAAGACATACATAGTCTTTTATTTTAATTCAGGTTTTTATGTTTTTTCTAACTCTTACTGTTGGATGAAACCTCATTTCTAATTGGATTTAACTTGGATATAAATGCTCCTTCTTATACTTGCCTTCAAAGGTGAGGGCTAGATTTTATATCTAGGACTCCTGTCTACTGCTTCCTGGAAGAGCCATGTGTTATCTCCCCTTGGTCATCTCTCTGGCATTTGGGGTTTCTGCACCTCTCCTCTATAGAGTAGGAAAGCAAAGACTCTCAGCCATCTCTCCATTACAGTGGCCAGCATGACATGCTTACCTCTTTCCTCCATCCTCTGAAGTTATGGGTTGTATTCGTTGTTAAAATCAAAGTTTACTTTTAGTCATTCATCAGCTTACCAAATATTTACTGAGTGCCTACTGTTGTGTTAGGTACTTTTCTATGTGTTGGAAATACAGCAGTGGATAAACAGATGCAAATTCCAGGAGGCATAATAATCAAATAACTGTATATTTAATATGTTAGATGGTTGAAAAGAGGAAAATACAGCAGGAAAAGGGCATGGGGATTACAGGAATTTTAAATAGGAAGGTTAGGAAAAGCCTCAATGAGCAGTTGATGTTTGAGCAAAGATTTGAAGGAGTGGATGGTGAGTCATGCATATTTTGGGGAAAGGGCATTCTAGGCAAAGGGAATAGCATATGCAAAGGCCCTGAGACAGGAGTGTGCCTGGAGCAGAGTAAGGGGTTAGAGTAGCAGGAAATGAAGACAGAGAGGTTCCGACAAGGGGTGCCAAGATTTTGTAAATCAAGGATGTTATTACAGTTAATTTCATCTCTTTTTACTTTTTCAGAAAGTTAAAAACTATTAATACATATGTGGCTCGGCTCACATCATCTTTCTGTCTGGTCAGCAGTCTGAAGTGTGAGTTCTTGATGTGCTCTTGGCCAAAGAATGACCAGACACACCAAAAGCAAGGTAAGCACAAAACGAGGTTTATTAAGGAGAGAAAGATAGGATTACAGAGTAAGAGCAAGATACATTCACCACAGAATGGCAAACAGGGCCTCTTGTCACAACAAAAAAAGGCCTTGGTTATGGTCTGGGTCTTGTTTTATACTGTCTGGATTGGAACCTCCCTGTGGTTCAGACGTCAGCATGAACCACTTTGATGGACAGTTGGGAAATATATGACCTGAGTCTTACTGCACCTGTGGATCTCCCATGAGCCTCTCTGAAAGACTATTTGGGTGGGTGAACTGCAATGTAGATTTAAGCTAATGACATGATAAGTAGCCTTCAGTTGTCCTAGGTCACCTTCCAGACCCTATTGTACTTCTACATTCTTTTGCATTTGTTGTGCTAAGTTCTGATTGGCAGATTTATAGGGTAGCAATTGCAGGAGGGGCCAGAGGTCTCTGGCTGTCCACCTAACATTTCCATTGTACAGCAGTGTTGTAGAAGGATCACCCAGGCAGAAAATACATGTGGGTGGCCAGAGGCAGGGGACAAAAGCAGAAACAGAAAACCACTCAAGAGGCTGTTAAAATAATGCAGGTGAGATATGATGATGCCTTGAACCAGGATGGCAGTAGTAGAGGTGATGAGAAGTGGTTAGATTCTGGATGTATTTTGAATATAGGCCAACAGAATTTGATGTAAAGATGTAGGACATGAGAGAGAGAGTCAAGGATGACCCCAAATTTTCTGGCCTGAGTAACTGAAAAGATGAAGTTGTCATTAACTGAGATGGAAAAGACTAATAAGGGAAGGAGAAGATAAGCAGTTTGATTTGAGTGTGTTAAGCTTGAGATGGCTGAGTGTTATGCATCCATGTGAGGATGCTGAATACACAAGTTGGGAGTTCAGGAATGAGGTCCGGGCTGGAGATGTGAATTTGGATGTCATCAATGAAAAAGGGTAAATAACACGATTGACATTCATGAATTTTGTGGCTCCCTCCTTACCACAATATTTTTCTGATATTCTACTCCCTTATTATAGAATGCACTATTTAAACCCAATTCAATGTAGCTTTAGATGGGACATGTAAAGTGACATACCTGCACATCCCCTGGTCACATGTTCCACCTTCTGAAGTTTTTAAACCACGACTATCACTCAGAGACATCAGTGCCACGTTTTCCTTTCCTCAATATTTGTGTTATGAACAATATGGTCCAAGTTAAGGTCTTTTTATTTTCCCCATGAAAGGTCTTTAAAATTAATTTCTGTTTACTAATCTCTCTGGGACTGGGCCCAATGCACCTTAAATGCACTAAGTAAACTTAAAATACTTTAAAAATGTAAAACCTAATTAAACCCAGGCTTCTAAAATGAAAGCCGCTTAACCACGATTTGACCTGTTTGTTTTCAGGTGTGTTTTATAAAATCTGCAAGGGAATATTAACATAATGGAACCAAAGTTGGTTTTGTTTTGTGTTGTAGTTTTTCCTAGTTTGGCACTTCAGCTATAGAAAAAAGCCCCTACCCTCACCCTGCCCTAGCTCTGTGGTGGGGGTTGAAGTAGGAACAATGAATTTACTGAGGGTACCTTGTTTTAGCAAACAAAATGAGTTGTCACCTAAATGTGGACAACTTTGTTAGCACCTTTAATAATACTTAAACTCAGATTTGATGTCACTAAAAATTCTGATATTTACTTAAGACTCTATTTTCTATTAATGTAGTCAAGCATCAAAATTGAGAAGTATTTAAGGTACTTGAAGTCAGACAAGTTTTGCTGGTAGTTAGTAAACAAAGGACAAGAATTTTCAGCACATTTTTTAAACCCGGACGTTTGACTTACATGTCTAAATGACCACCTGGGGAAAAGGCTATCCTTTGTTACCTACCTTCCTGGCATTTTGCCAATTGCCAGTTCATCAAAGGTTCAGTACACACCACATGTTCAAGTGGCCTGCTTCTCCTCTCATGCATAGATGTGCTTTTTGCCCCAACGCACACCCACCTATGGCAATGTGCCCAGTACAGGCAGTACCGTACAATGGTTAAGAGCTTTGGTTCTGGAGTCAAACCCCTGAAGTTCTATTCCAGCTGCAGCACACAAGCTCTGTGAACTTGGGCAAGTTACTCAATCTCTTTATTCCTCAGTTTCTCTAGCTGTTAATAAAAAATGGGGTAGTAAGAGTATCCCATAAGATTGTTGTAAGAATTAAATAAGACATACAATATGTTCATGTAGTGTTCAACATGATCAGCTTCTGCTTTAATTATTTTTTTTGTCCAGCTCAATTATAAGGTATATGTGTTTTTATCACCCAGGGCAACTGGGAAAAATAATACCTGATCTTTAGTTTGTTAGGATTTGTGTGTGTGTGTGTGTAAGATTTATAATTGCAAAGACGCTACTATTCATATTACATTTCTACTAGACTTCATCTGAGATCTGAGTCTGGTCTTTAAGTGTTGAAGTAGAGGTATGGCCCTCCAAATAAGCATTACCTGGGGCAGCATTTTAAGAATTTTTACTTTTATAAAGTGTATGTCTCCTTGCCACATTCAGATGCTGAGTTCTAGCTATTAGAAGGAAAATGTAATATTGGGGTAGAATGTCTCCAGCAGTAGCTTCTGTCCTTCCAGGGTCTGGATCAGAAGTGGACGTCAAGAAGAACTAAAAAGATAGCAAGCACAAAAGCATAATATGTTTGAAGTCAGCCCAGGCCTCAGCTTTCTCACAGTTTGGGAGACTAAGTGACTTGTTTCTGTGGGCCTTGAAAACATTTCCTCAATTTGTGTTTGTAGCCTGATGCTCACTCTACTGGATTCCCTCCATATTGATTGGTTGCTGGTTTCCCTTTAGATCTGCGGCCCCTGACCCCCCAACCACGGACCACTACCAGTCGGTGGCCTATTAGGGACCTGGCTGCAGAGCTTCACAGTGGAAAAATTGTCTTCCATGAAATTTGGGGGGAAGAGGGGCACACAGTAGGAGGTGAGCAGTGGACAAGTAAGAGAGTGAGCGAAGCATCACGGTATTTATAGCCACTCCCCATCACTCACATCGCTGCTTGAACTCTGCCTCCTCCACAGCCCCACGCCATCTGTGGAAAAATTGCCTTCTATGAAATGGGTTCCTGGTGCCAAAAAGGTTGGGGACCACTGCTTTAGATGGTGGTATTGCCCATGTAGACTCAGGGTGTCAAGAGCAACAAATCTTCCTGACACTGGGTGTATAACATTTAGGGTGTTACCATTCATTTATGATGTGGTCAAGATGTTGTGTTATTAGACTTGTTTGGGTATTTACTACATGGCTTTATTAAGCTATTACCAGTGTATGGGGCGAGCAGAGTCTCACCTGAAGAATGAGGTCATTCCTGATGTCATTTGCTTGGAGAAAAGGTACGCTTTCCAGAAAAGAAACCACAGTAAAGGGAAGGATGTTGGTAATTTGCAGGAAGGAAATGTCTCTTTCCTGTGTTTGCTACATGTCGCCCCCCAGTTGGGATATCTAGGAGATTTGCTCATCAATGGTGAGTGTTAAAGTAATATGCCTCAGATTTTGTGATCCTCGCAGAATAGGAAGTATGACACAAAATCAAGATACTGTAAAAGAAAAGATTTATAGAGATTTGATTATGAAAAGTAAAAAAAAAAGTATTACTGGGAAAAACTGTATTTCTAGTCAAAACTGGAAAAATAATTATATCTCATATCGGAAACACAGGCCTAATTTTCTTAAAATATAAAGAGCTCCTATAAATCAGTATGAAAAAGAATGACAATCTAATAGAAAAATGAGCAAATATTTGAATAGACAGTACACAAGAAAAATGTTTTATATGAAAAGATGCTCAAATTCATAAGAAAAATGCAAATTAAAACTGAGATATTATTTTGCAATTAATCTGACTGATGAAAATCCAAACATTTTCCTGTTTCCTACTAATTAAGATAAAAAAAATCCAAACATTTGATAAGAGGATGTAGGGAAATAGGCCCTCAATCTATTGTTGGTGGAAATGTAAGTTACAACCATTTGGAAGACAATTTGGCAAGATCTGTAAACATTCTTTTATTCTTTTATATCTTTCTATATATATATATAGATATATATATCGATATAGATATCTATATATATATAGATATATATATATATATATAGATATCTATATCGATATATATATAGACAGGCTCTCCATCACACAGGCAGGAATGTCAAACTCCTGGGCTCAAGTGATCCTCTGCCTCAGCCTCCTGAATAGCTGGGACTACAGGCACATGCCACTATGTCTGGCCTTATAAACATTTAAAATGTATAATAATCTTTAACACCTGGAGCACTTCTACTCCTGGATAATTATTCTATATCGATGAAAAATGACTTTATAAAAATACATTTATTACAATATCCTTGTTAAAAGTAAAACATTGATTGTCCTTGATAAGGGACATCCAAAACATGGAATATTATACAGCCAGTAAAAAGAAGGAGGCAGATGTTTATGGACTGATATAGAGGGATTTTCAAAATGGAGTTTTAAAGCAATGCACAAAACAGTATGTAAAATATGTTGTCACTTGTGTAAAATATATATACACACACATCCTTATATAGGCACAGAATCTCCCTGTAAAAACACATAAGAAACTAACACTGGTTGCCTTTGGGGAGAAAACCTGGGAGATTGAGAGACAGAAATAAAAAGAAGAGGGACTTTTACTGTATACCTACATCTACCTTTTGAATTTTGAAGTGTGTATATGTGTTATTTGTTTTAAAATGGCACTCTTCATATGCAGCTGGCTGAAAGAAAGCAGGGAGCCTAGGAGAGGCCTTTGAAAGATTGATAGCTGTCATATGTGGACATTAGAAAAGAGTGGATGCAATAAAACAGGGCTTGGGCATCCCAAGAGCTAAGTTGTGTAACTTCGTATGTGAGACTGGTTTTGACTTTTATTTTGGCACTTGGATTCTATCAGTGAATAGAATAAACATCCCTTCCTTCATGGAGCTTATATGGGGGGGTGATGTAGGGAAAGACGAACAGTAGAGGGATGTGGGCATTGGGAGTGCCAGAGGGCAGGCTGCGGTGTTAAATAAACTGGTCAGAAAAAGCCCATTGGAAAGGTAACACTTGAGCAGAGACCTCTAGGAAGCAGAGGAGTTGGCCATGTGGACATCTGTGGGAACAGTGTCCTACACAGAGAAAACGGCCAGTGCAAAGGCTCTGAGGCAGGCCTGGTGAGTGGAGGAACAGCAAGGAAGCCAACGTGGCTGGAGTAGGAGTGAGAATGAGAATAGCAGATGAGGTCAGAGAGGTAATGGGGCCAGATCATGTAGGATGTTATCATTAACATTTGCTGAGTTCTTTAGCTTATAAGGTTGCCTGATATATTTATTGTAGCATTTAATCATCACCTCAACCATATGAGATAGGTACAATATTGTCCCCATTTTGCAGATGGGAGAACAAGTTCAGACAGATTAAGGAGCTTGCTTGAAGATTCACTGCTAGTGAGTGGAATATTCAGGATATAAACCCAAATCTGTGATTCCATTCTGGACATTCACTGCTGTGCTGTTCCATATTTATTAAATGCTAAGAGAAAACTAAGGGAAGGCCATCCTTGGGCCACTGCTTTGAAGGGAGAGCAAAGCTGAGGGGAAGAGCCCCAGAGGAAGGAGGAGCCCACAGGGTCTGAGCTGGTTGCACTTTCTTGTGATAAATCCTGGAGGCTCTGAGGTGTGTTTTAGCAAGGCAGGCAGAATTCCCTTGCCCAAGTATGTGCCAGCACGTAAAAACTGAGCTAGAATTGGGAATGGAGTAAAGGAAACAAGGCTTTGAAGCCAAGAAAGTATAAAGCTGTTTGAGTGTGATGACCACAGAATGCATCTAATTTCTATGAGCCACCTCTTAGGAGGTAATTACATACGGAAATGACAGTTTACTTCACCTTTCAGAGGAAGCACTGGTACTGAATAGATGAGTTGAAACTGGCGGAAAAGTGCAAAGTCTTATATCTGGCACTCACTGGGAGTCAAGAGAAGGTCTCAGAAAGCAGGCTGGCCTCAGGAGTGAGAGCAGCTCATGTTTTTGTTCTTGAGCCATGACTTGTTCTTGAGCCTGCTTGAAAGTACAACTTATCTTTCCACCTCCCATTCCTGGTACAAACATATATTTCACGTGAAGTAGCAGATCTAAGATAAACTATGGAAGGAAGCTCTTAAAAAGTTCTCCTGTTACTAGAATGTAACTGTACCTGGACACTATAGTTGTCTCTCTGTTCTTCTGTTGCCACACAACTGGGTTCGTTTGCCTGCTGCCCAAGAAGCAGCCAATATACTGAGCCAGTAGGTTTTACGGCAGAGAAAAAGTCTTTATTCCACATAGTGCTAAGCAGAGAGACAGGAGAAATTTCTCAAATCCACCTCCCCGAGAATTCAGGAGACAGGGTTTTTAAGGATAGTTTGGTAGGCAAGGAATTAGGCAATTAGGTTCGTTAATTGGGGCAAAATTATAGGGATGTAGAAATCATCTGCTTGTGTTGTTTCAGTCCCTGGGGTCACAATTCCAGTTGAGTAAGTTTCTTGGTATGGGCCACTGGTCTGGTTGGGTCAATCAATCCACTGGAATGCCGGACCTGGCAGGTTTCAAAAAGGTGATATTATCTATGTAGAAAGTTCAGAATCTTTATGGACACCAGCTATGGGGAGAAGTTAAGAATCTTTATGACCACCAGCTGTGTGGCTCTTGAGTGGCAATTACAGGGGGACAGTTACTAACTATTATCATTATTTTTAGGTAGGCCCTTACCACAGTTCTAGCCTTGCACCCCTGTTATTGAAGGGCAGTTTGACTTCCATAACAAATATTTAACAAGTACCTACTAAGTGCCAGGCATTGCTCTAGGTTTGCAGCAGGGTATAAGACACAAAAGGGCTGTGCTTGCATAGGGCAGGGACTGGGTAGGCTGAAAGTGAAAACACGAACTCTATCAGACAATAATAAGTTCTTTGGAAAGATTTAAAAGTGTGGTGGCCTAGAGTGTGAAGGGGTAGCTATTTTAATTGCAGCATTAGGAATGCCTCTTTGAAGAGGGTTCTCATGTGTTGCTAGTGTACACAAGTCAAAATGTCAGTCTTTTTCTTTTAATGTGTAAATCCATTACCTAAGTGAGATTTCTCACAATGTTGCTTAAGTTGATATCTCATTGTTTGGGGAACAACATTTTCTGGTAGGTGGGAATCCTACAAATGTTTAGGTTCTGATAGTTAAATCCTGCAAAAATAGTTATTTCAAGGTAATCTACAAAGAAGTAGGAGTGTGAAGTAGGCTCACTGTATGTCATAAATACTTCCTGACTAAATGTAAGATAAAGCTAATGCAACTGTGTGTTATTGTTATTGATGATGATTTTAAATGATGAGCATCTAGCTTATATTAACATAACCTCAGGGCTGGGCGCGGTGGCTCACGCCTGTAATCCTAGCACTTGGGAGGCCGAGGCGGGTGGATCGTTTGAGCTCAGGAGTTCGAGACCAGCCTGAGCAAGAGCGAGACCCCGTCTCTACTAAAAATAGAAAGAAATTATCTGGCCAATAAAAATGTATATATATAAAAAAATTAGCTGAGCATGGTGGCACATGCGTGTAGTCCCAGCTACTGGAGGCTGAGGCAGAAGGATTGCTTGAGCCCAGGAGTTTGAGGTTGCTGTGAGCTAGGCTGATGCCACAGCACTCTAGCCCAGGCAACAGAGCGAGACTCTGTCTCAAAAAAAAAAAAACAAAAACAAAAACACAACCTCAGGCTTCTCTGTTACGGACAGAACAGATCTAGCCTATGTTTTCTTTCTCTACCACATAGAAAAGAAACAGGGCAGCAATTAGTATCTTCAGACCATGGTAAAATAAACCTGTCCCAAAGGTAAAGCAAAGCTGGTCCTATTGAAAAGCAACAAAGGGGAAGGCTGATGGGGACAATGTGTAATGTGCCTACTTGGATGTCAAATCACAGGGTGTAGATCAAAACAGAGCAGCTGTTGAGGGCTGTCTAATCATATGCTGCTTAGAGTTTATGAGAAAAGGCACCAAGGGTCTGCAGTTAACAAAAGCACTGAGTGTATAGCAGATTGGACTGCCCTGTTGAGAGGTAGAATTCAGTCTCTAAGTGTGTTCAACTACACAGATTCTAAATGAATGGATGAAGTGGCTAGTTGTTTTTTTTTTTTTTTTTCCATGTGGCAAGTCTGGATGTTAAAGTTGTACTTGCAGGAACAATGTTTTCTGATAGCTTTGGAGAGACTGAGAAATTCTATTTCCCTCAGGGTTCCAATGTGCATTTCCATGTTATCATATCTACTATTTCTGTATCAGCTTGTGGAACTGTTGAGTCGTACCTTACAGAAATACACGTATGAACCATTTATGGAACTCTATTCTGTTCTATTGGTCTATATGCCAGTACCATACTGTTTTGATTATTGTAGCTTTATAATACGTTTGAAATCGAGAGGTATGAGGTCTCCAGCTTTGTTGTTTTTTCTCAGGATTGTTTTGGCAATTCAGGATCTTCTATGGTTTATATAAATTTTAGAATTGTTTATTTCTATAAAAAATGCCATTTGGATTTTGATAGGGATTGCATTGAATCTACAGATTGCATTGGGTAATATGGACCATATTAAGTCTTCTAACCCTTGAACACAGGATATGTTCCCATTTATTTGTGTCATCTTTAATTTCTTTCAGCAATGTTTTATAATTTTCAGTATATAATTCTTTCTCCTCCCTAGTTAAGTTTATTCTCAAGTATTTTATTCTTTTTGATGCTACTGTAATAGGATTGTTTTCTTAATTTCCTTTTTGGATTGTTTGTTGTGTTTAGAAACACAATTGATTTTGTATGTTGATTTTGTATGCTGCAACTTTGTTGAATTTATTATTTCTAACAGGTTTTTTTTTTGTGGAATTGTTAGTTTTTTACATGTAAGATCATGTCATTCTGTGAACAAAAATAGTTTTATTTCTTTTAAATTTGGATGCCTTTTCTTTTTCTTGCCTAATTGCTGTAGCTGATACTTCAGTTGAATAAAAGTGGCAAGAGTGGGCATCCTTGTCTTGTTCTTATTCTTACACAAAAAACTTTTTAGTTTTTCACCATTGCGTATGATGTTAGCTGTGGACTTTTCACATATGGACTTTATCATGTTGGTGTAACTTCTCTCTATTCCTAGTGTGCCATTTTAAAATTGGATTGTCTTTTTATTAGTGTTACAAGAGTTCTTTATATATGCTGGATACAAGTCCCAAATCAGAGATAATTTGTAAGTATTTTTTTTCCCATTTCATGGGTTGTTTTTTCAATTTTTTGATGGTGTCCTTTGAAGGACATATAGTTTTATTATTAAGTTGTATTCAGCTTTATTGAGATAAAATTGAAAAATAAAAATGACATATATTTAAGGTATACAAAATGATGATATGATCTACATATACATTGTGATATGAGAACCAGAATCAAATTAATTAACACAGCCTTTACCAAGTTACCATTTTGTGTATGTGTCTGTGGGGGTGAGGATACTTAAGATCTGCTCTCTTAGCAAATTTCAAGTAAAAAATACATTATTATTAATTATAGTTACCATGCTGTATATTAGATCCCCAGAACTTATTCACTTTATAACTACAAGTTTGTACCTTTTGACCATTATCTCCCCATTTCCTCCACACCCTGGAAACCACTGTTTAACTCTCTGCCTCTGTAAGTTTGATTTTTTTAGATTCTACATATAAGAAGGATCATTCAGTATTGGAAAAATGTTTTAATTTTGATAAAGTGCCGTTTATTTTTTCTCATTTCTTGTGCTTTTGGTGTCATATCTAAAAAACCATTATTTAATCCAGGGTCCTGGAGATTTACTCCTGTTTTCTTCTAAGAGTATTATAGTTTTAGTTTTTACATTTAGCTGTGTAATCCACTTTAGTCTCTGTATACGGTGTTTGAGGTAAGGGTCCAAATTCATTCTTTTATATGTGGCTATCCAGTTGTTCTGTTACAGCAAGTGTTACAGTGGGTGGTTCTGAGGACAAACCAAGGGGCACATGCGGAGTTGGAGAATCAAGGTTTATTCCCCGGCAGGCTCAGAGGAGTCTTGCCACCAAATTCTGATCCCTGTCTACTGGGTTTTTTTCCACATTTATTAGGTTGGGGTGGTCCAAGGGGTGGGGTCTCAGGTGGCTGATGCAATAATAGGTAAGCATGATTGCAGAAGCCAGGTAATAGGTAAGTATGAGGGTCTTCCTTATCAGTTCCAGCACCATTTGTTGAAAAGACTGTGGTTTCCCCATCGACACTCTTGTTGAAAATTAGCTGACCATAGACACATGGGTTTATTGCTGAATTCTCAATTCTATTCCATAGATCTATCTACAGAAGCTCCTCAGTTTACAATGGGGTTATATCCTGATACACTCATCACAAGTTGAAAATATCATAAATAAAAAATGCATAATTGCCTTTCTCCTCTTCTCACTAGAAGCAGGAGACAAAGATAGGCATTTTGTAGACATGATGGGATGTGAAAACATAAAACACAATATGCAAAAAACACTGGCAACACAGTATACTGTAAACTATTGGTTGTTTCCCCTTGTGATATTGTGACTGACTAGGAATGTGGATCACTGTTGCTGCCCAAGAGTATCATACTGCATATTGCTAGCCTGGGCAAAGGTCAAAATTTTAAATTCAAAGTACAGTTTCTATTGAATGTGTATGACTTTCGCACCATTGTAAAGTAAAAACATTGTTAAGTCAATCCATTGTAAATCAGGGGCCCTCTGTATATGTTTGTCCTTTTGCCAGTGAAAGAAACCAGAATATTTTACACCCCCCACCCCCCAAATACTTTTTTGGCTTATTTGGAGATGGCAATTCAGAGGGGCTGGAGACCACAGGAATAGCTCTGAAAAGATGTCCTTTTGTGGGGGAGATTTGCATCTGTAGAGGAAATCTACATTAGTGAAGTAAACATCAAATGCAAACAGGCTTTCTCTGAGGGCCTCTCCCCCACATATTTGCCTTTTCCTGCATCTAGCAAAGATTACCTTACAGGAAAAGGAGACTAAGAGTCTGACACTTGTAAAGGTCTGACACAGAAACTTTACCACAGACTACCTTATATTCTTAGGACTGCTACCTGGGAGGCCTCACCTGCAGAACAAGATAGCTTTTGCTCACCATGCTTTTCCTTCCCTCTCCCTCCCATAACCTGTCTGGACACACTCCAAGCCTCTTATTCCTTTATACTATATAAACTTCAATTATCTGGCCCCCCCTTTGAGTTTCATATTTTGTATGGCTCCTGTGTTTATGCATGTTAAAAATTTGTATGCTTTCTCCCTCATTAATATTAGGTTGGGGCCGGGCGCGGTGGCTCACGCCTGTAATCCCAGCACTTGGGAGGCCGAGGCGGGCGGATTGTTTGAGCTCAGGAGTTCGAGACCAGCCTGAGCAAGAGTGAGACCCCGTCTCTACTAAAAATAGAAAGAAATTATCTGGCCAACTAAAAATATATATAGAAAAAATTAGCCGGGCATGGTGGCACATGCCTGTAGTCCCAGCTACTCGGGAGGCTGAGGCAGTAGGATCGCTTAAGCCCAGGAGTTTGAGGTTGCTGTGAGCTAGGCTGACGCCACGG
>CM052439.1:145038337-145084393 GCA_028533085.1 Varecia variegata | reverse complement strand
TACTAAAAAATAGAAAGAAATTAGCTGGCCAACTAAAATATATATAGAAAAAATTAGCCGGGCATGGTGGCGCATGCCTGTAGTCCCAGCTACTTGGGAGGCTGAGGCAGTAGGATCGCTTAAGCCCAGGAGTTTGAGGTTGCTGTGAGCTAGGCTGACGCCACGGCACTCACTCTAGCCCAGGCAACAGAGTGAGACTGTCTCAAAAAAAAAAAAAAAAGAAAAAGAAAAAGAACCCAGAAAAGGAAAGGAAAAAATTTTTGATTCTATTTCTCAAAGTCTGTGGTGTTCAAAGCTTCCTGAGAATTGTCCACTACATATTCAATTAAATAAATATTTCATGTGGGTTGTTTGATAGCAAAATTCTAGACAAGCCTAACTCACTTATAAAATAGTACCTACTGTACACTTAAGAAAATGAATGGATTTTCAAGTATATAAATATAAAAAATTAAATATTAAAAAATTTTCATCAAGCATTTAGGCCCCCTGGGTTTTAATGTTAGTACAGACATTCTAGTTAGTTAAAAAACACTTAAATTAAAACTTAAACATAGGCCGGGTGCGGTGGCTCACGCCTGTAATCCTAGCACTTGGGAGGCCGAGGCGGGCGGATAGTTTGAGCTCAGGAGTTCGAGACCAGCCTGAGCAAGAGCGAGACCCCGTCTCTACTAAAAATAGAAAGAAATTATCTGGCCAACTAAAAATATATAGAAAAAAAAAATTAGCCGGGCATGGTGGCGCATGCCTGTAGTCCCAGCTACTCGGGAGGCTGAGGCAGTAGGATCGCTTGAGCCCAGGAGTTTGAGGTTGCTGTGAGCTAGGAGGACGCCACGGCACTCACTCTAGCCCGGGCAACAGAGTGAGACTCTGTCTCAAAAAAAAAAAAAAAAAAAAAAAAAAAACTTAAACATTGTTTCCAAATTTAATAATTTCCTGGCCAAATGACATTTAAGTGAAGTAGCAGCAGCATCGTTAGACTTACTACTGGGTCAAGGCAGCCAAATATGGCACCAAAAATAAGCATCTTGCCAATCTTGACATTCACAGGTAAAGCTGCAAGGTGTTGGCCCAATGGAGTCAGTTTAGGCTCATTTAGTTCACAAGCTCCAATTTTTCGGAGTAAATTCATCGCATTGCTGATTACTTGAAGCTGAGGTGGATCTAAGGCTTTAGAGAGGAAATCTTCAGGAGAACCAAGATTACATTTCTGCAGATTAAAAAAGAATGATAAAATTGGTATATGATCAGAAACAATTAACACTACCCAAAAACATGATATTGGAACTAAATCTCAGTTCAGTAAAATTTTGAGCAAAGAGGGTGAAATTGTGAATACCACTATCCTAAAATTTTTCTTATAATGGAAGGGGGAGAGGGAGAGAGTATGTGAGTATATGTGTGTTTTTTGGGGGGGAATGCATAAAGATGAGATCTTCCAACCCACATTTTTAGTTTCTTCATTCCTGATTTTTATAGTCAAAAACCTAAGAAATGAAGGGTATTATACATCTTTCATCTAGAAAGACCGTGGTTTAGGTCAGGGTTTCACAGTCTCAGCACTACTGATATTTAGGGCTGGATAATTCTTTGTTTTAGGGAGCTGTCCTGTGTACTGTCAGATTTTTAGCAACATCCCTGATCTCTATCCACTAGATACCAGTAGTATTTTACCCCTGCCCAATTATGACAACCAAAAATGTCTCCAGACATTGTCAAATGTCCCCTGGCAGCCAATATTGGCCCCAGTTGAGAATTACTGGTCTAGGTTATCAGGCCATATTCTAATCTATAAAGTATGAGTATACATGGCAAAATCAAAACACAGAGGATATACTTATAAAAAGATGGAAAGGGACATACATTAAAGAGTAAAATACTTGAAAATGTAAAGCAGTATAAGGTAAATAAATTTAGGTCTTCATTTTTTTCTAGAAAGAAATGAAGAACAAAACTCATCTGCACCTCCCCCTGGGATTACCATAATATGAAGACATAATTCCTCCAAAGGTACACGCAAAATTTCAGGAACAGAATAGTCCATAAAGCCTTCAAATCTGAAAAATGAAATAAAATAATACTAAATATACATTATCAGAAATGTCACACAGTACTGATTTATGGGCTTGAAATTTCCAGTGCTATGCCATACCTTTCTCTTGTGTACATTCGGAAGCAGAAGCCGTCTCTGACTCTCCCAGCTCTACCCTGGCGCTGCAGAGCACTGGCTTTACTGACAAATGTCTCGACCAAAGAACTCATCTGACTGCTTTCATGGTACCTAAAGAAATGTTTTAGGAAAGAATATGTAGACAATTGACTTTAAATCAAAACTGGAAAAAGCTGGGAATACGTGACTCTTAAAATTAAGTTGAACATAGGCTAAAAAAAGTTATTATAGTGGACCAACATTTCTCAAATCATGTTTCATATTTAAATAACTTATTAAATAGCAAGCATTGCATACTAAATCTCATACTACCAAATTAAAAGCTCTGGCACAAGAAAAAAATTTACCCTTGCTCAAACTAATCTGATCATGGAATCTTTTTTATTTTAGAGGAATATCTATTAATTATACGATGAGAATTCTTTGAAATAGTTTGAGAAATGCTACTGTGAACATTACAATTCAAGGTACCTTCCACAAGATACAGTTAAACCCTGAAAACATTTCCTCTAAAGGCACAATTCAAAGAATCAAGAATTTATTTTCTATTGAATATTCTTTTTCAAATATTGCTACAGTTTCCTAATATTGGGGATAGTATATATAGATTATAATAAATTACTTATGGTGGTCTCCTCTGTTTATACAATATAAACATAATGTAGTAATCTTTCTGTTAAAGATTTAGTTATGGTTACCTATTATGTTCCAGTTACTGTACTAGGCACTTTCAGATATGAAATTTTCATTTTCCCCATTTACATATGAGGAAACTGATGATTAGAGAGGTTATATTACTTGCTCAAGAGATTTAAATCCAGCTCTGACTCCAAAACCCATGTTCTTTTTTAATAACCCCACAAATAATGCTTTTTCTTAAATAATTTATTTTACAAACAAAAAAGGATCTATAAAAATTTATGTTCTGAAAATTTTCTCAGCGTTTTTCTAAAAGTAGCAGTACACTGGCATTACTTATGGGAAAACTCATGACATGAAATTCTGACATTTACTCTAAGACATTTTGAAGTTTCCTATAGTTTCTCTAAAGCTTCTTGCTTTGGGCAGAATTAGGACATTTGGGATTCTTCCTATATAATTCTATGATTTCTCCTAAGAATCTAAGAGCCCCAAGTTCAAAATGTTTTGATTTGGGAAATTCAAACTTACTTATTTTCTTTTGTTCTTCCAGTATCAATTACAAATACAACATCTGGAATAGTGATACCCGTCTCTGCAATATTTGTTGCTAAAACAATCTGAAAATAAACAAAAAGCTAAAACATTTAGGCAACTTTCAGCAATATACCATCATTTAAATTTCTTTAGATAGTTTAAGCTGATGGATTTTTAAAAGTGAATTTCAATTTTATTTACAAAAATTTATAATCTATTTGCTATTGTGTAATTTTAATATGCTTTCTTAGTTTTATCAGCTCAGCTTGTTAAAGTTATAGATTTTTATTCTAAAAAAAAGTATCATTCCCCTAATTTTAGTCAGTCATCTTAAAAATAACAGAAGTAGAATGGGAAGCTGGGTCAGAGAATGGAGATAACACAACCCTTCAGGGGAAAAAATAGCACATTAATGAGAAGAACTGGGTTGCTGTCCTGGCTCTGTTATTTATTAGCTTTGTGACCTAGGACAAGTCACTTTACCTCTCTGGGCCTCAGTTACCTCAACTGTAAATTGGGAGGTAGAAATGGATGATTTCTTAGGTCTAACTCTAAAGTTCTTAACAATGATGGCTGAATAGTGCAATCTTCTGCATTTTATTCTGTTGAATTCTTGGAGATAAAACGTTTAGGAAATTCCAGGTCAAATTCAATATGTATTACTCTATTTCAACTGTGTAGTTCGATATTGAATGGTTGCTTTTCTTATTCATTTATCCTAGGAAATGGAGCCCAGATTATTATTAAGAGCTGCATGGGACCTACATGATCATTCTACATCAGTAGCGTTCAAATTTTATTGTTAAGAGATGGAACTCTTCTTTAAATCAAATCTTACAGGGAAGCACAAATGTTACAGATAAGAGCACAGCCTCAGAAACTCTGGAGTTCTTGGAGCACAATTAGAAAGGCATCAGTTTAATCCAATCCCTTTTAAAGGTAAGTGAGGTTGGGTGGTTGCCAAGGGCTATACAGATGGCAGCAGTTTAGGAACTACAGCCCTGGCCTCCTGCATTACAGTTGGGTTCTTTCCAGATGCTCTGTGTTCTCCACACTTCCCACATTGTGCTCTTTTTACTCCTGAGAGAGGGTTCAAAATCTGAGAAACTCTTAGGAGGCCCAGGCAGGAGGATCGTTTGAGACCAACCCGCGCAACACAGTGAGACACTGTCTCTATAAAAAATAGAAAAATTAGCTGGGTGAAGTGGCGCATGCCAGATACTTGGAAGGCTGAGGCAGGAGGATCACTTGAAGCCCAGGAATTCAAGGCTGCAGTGAGTTATGATCATGTCACTGTGCCCCAGCTTGGGAGAAAGAGCAAGACCCTGTATCAAAAAATAAAAATAAAAAAAATCTGAGAAACTCTTTGCTAAGCAACTTTTCATTAAGAATCCTGAACAGAGGACACAATGAAAACTCTTGAGGTTTTTCCCCCTACCTAATGGTCTATGTACTGTAAAAATAATCAGGGATGAACAGTCTAGAGAACAAGAATCCACCCAGGACTTAAATAGCTTCTGACATCCAATCTCCTTCATGATGCTTCCTTGGGAAAAAGTAGTGATTTATCTTATTTTTTTTTTGCAAGCAACATCCATACCACATTTTTCAACTACCACTCCTCCTAAAAGTCTGGTCCCTTAAATAGCACATAATGTAAATATTCAAATTGCTTGAATTTTATTATTGGGTTTACTTCTCATTATGTTAACCTGCCTGGAGTCTGCCATGTACTATATGGCACTAAATATTAACACCTGACTTTGATGCTAAAAAGTCACAATGCTGTCATGAAATACTTCCAGGTGGATCACATGTAAGTTTGCTGTACTGAATTTTACCTTCCTGACTCCTGGAGGAGGGAGTGTGAATGCTGCAGCTTGATCTTGGGTTGAAAGAATAGAATGCAGAGCTATCACTTTATATCTGAAAGTTAAAATCATAGTTCTTAGCAAGAGTTTCTCTTTAGAAGACACTGCAAAGAATAACAAAATTTATTTGCATATAGGAAGCAACTTAAAAATTTTTTATTATGAAAAAATTTAAACACAAGAGTTCACAGAATGGTACAATGAAACCCCATATATACCCATCATAGAGAAAAAAATTTAGCATGAATAAATTATATGAAATATAAGATTAAAAAATGTTCTAATGTTGAAGTGATATCCATTACAGCAGTAATAAGCTATATCAAAAAAGACATAGTAAATAGCTGATTCAATACGTATGGATGATAAACAGCAACATTGCTGGGGTTTTGCACAATTGAGTGGGTTAGAGGAGGGGAGTCACCGCCTTACTCTTAACCACACGATCCCCTCTGCATATCATATTAAGAAAATGGAACAAATGCAGATATAGTACCTAAACATTATTAGTAGATAAAATACTAAAATAGAAATGTAAAAAAACAAAAAGAAAACTTGTTTCACAATGGACAATTTTAACTAAAGGTGAAAAGACTGAAAACTCTGATCATGAGTTTTAATGTACCAAGCAGTTTTCTATTTTAACACATTAACTGGTATGAGAGTTGTATTTAACTCACTCTAGTTTTGACGCTGGGGCCACGTGAAGCATATATAAAATCTTACTTGTCAATGTTCTTATTGTTACAATTAATATTGACAATTTAATTCTAAAAACATGGGTTAAAGCAATAGAAGTCAATAAATTTCGTTTTGCTATTTATGTTTACCTTTAAATTACACTTGAAGTTTTTATTCTATTATCGTAACAAACACTGTGGCCCCAAAGAAAAGTTTCTGGTTTTTTTGTGTGGCAGACAATGTGTTAAAACTACCAGGAATAAAATGAAGATGTATAGTTACCGTTCAGAATAAAATCTTCTATCATTTGATAGGAGATCATACAACTGTTGAATATGAGCAAGACCTGGTAAAAAGATCAATACTGCTCCTTCAATATTTCTGAATTGGGGACTTTTGTCTGAAATTTTAAAAAAGACACAATATTTAAAATAAGGAACAACACATAAAATATTAATAAAAGATCTCCCATTAGCAGAAATGTTTTATCAAAACAAATGGAGACACATTAGAAAAAGAAAGATACCTAAATATGCAAGAAGTTCCAAAATGAGGTCCAGGTTGATTTTATGAGGATTCATGTAGAGAATAGCATGCTGAGTGCGGTTGCTGTACTTTTGGTAAAATGGATTTAAATCGGCATTTGCCCCAGTCTGAACTGGGATGTATTCCTAAAAGAAACCCAACCAGAGGGAGCTGAACAAAAACATTAAGTATTTTTATAACACAAAGAAGGAAAAAAGGAGGTATTCATTCAAATCTGTATTTTTCTCATTGTCACCATTATTTTGGTAAAACATAAGAAGAGTACAATTTTTAAAAGTGGAAAAAGTTTCAGAAAATTTCATATCTCTCCTATAATTTAATTTCATCCAGCTCCTAATTATAGCAAAATCTTTTAATCTTGTCATGTATATACTAAAAGAATTGTTAAAAAATATATTATAATCATGCATGCATTATACTGTGGTAATTCAAAAGCAGCCAGGCCAAGAGAGATCAGAATAACTGTAATAAGTAGTTTATACCTGCCTTATTCCTTCTATGTTCTACTTTGGCTACTGAATTCCAATCATCTCTTTTGAAAGAACTATACATTTCTGAAATCTTTCTTAGTTTGTAATTTTTATCTCCAGTATTTTAGGGAAAAATTTTAGTTTTTGCTTTCTTGGTTTATCTGTTTATTAAAAAATAAAGTAACTTTAACTTTGTGTTTTCACCAGATTAGATATATGCATAAAATATCATGGACGTAATGAAAATGCTGGATCTAGTACCACTGGCTAAAATGCAAGAGAATGTAGCTTTTGTGATATTTCTAAACACACATAATTTAGACTAATTCCCTAGGAAGAACTATGCTTGCCCTAGATAGCTTCACTATAGAGCTAAGGTTGGCTTCTGCCAGGACGAAGGCTGCTAAGAAAACCAAAGGCAAGGATCTAGGTTTTCGGCCTGCCCCACCCTGACTGACCACCTACGGTGTTGAGACAAAGTAGAGAAAATCACTATAAATTTGGTCAATAATTCATCATTTGTATGAAATTTTTATAAGAAGTTGTTTCTTACTTATATGGTTACTTGATTTTATATTTGTATCTAAATAGCCCAGAACAGTGTAAAAATACAGTTAAAATATCACAAATCAAAGACTATAGTCTATGAAATAAAGATTAAAGAAATGACCTTTAAAATTTGCTCATACTCATATCTGTTCTTCTTCTACCAAATTATACCCAAATTCACTGTGTTAGCCATATGATTTTAACTCTTGGGGCATAACTCTTGTGGCAGGTTATGCCCTAGATATCATAATCAAACATCTTTCAAAATGTTTTCTTTTTACCAGATACTTTCTTATCCCCCCTGCTTTGCTTGTAACATTAATGGTTATTTCTTCTTCCTCCTCCAGAAATTTCTGACAATATTCTGAGTCTTTCTCCAGCACAAAGCCTGTTTCTTCTATTATATCTTCAAGATGAAAAACCTGCATAGAGTAAGGCATGTAAGTGGGTGAATTCAAATTCGTTTCAATAAATATCATTTTAAAGAGAACAAGGGCTTTGACTCCAACTGTACAAAAGCAATTTATGTAACCAAAAAATTTGTACCCCCATAATATTCTGATTAAAAAAAAGAGGAAAAAAAGAAAAAACAAAACAAAAAATAAAGAGTACAAGGGGATCATCACCTTTTGAATGTCACCAAATGCTAATTTAGAATATCACGAAAAAAATTTTTTTTAGTATCATTTAGGAATGAAGAACTTGGTTGATATAAATGGGTTGTCCCTAAGGTCTCAGGGCAAATTACATTACGGTGTATAGATTTTTCTTTTTATGTGAAAACAGTTAAAAGAGTAGATTTTTATCAGCTGAACTAAAAAGGTAAGCATTAAGAATAGAATATGCAGAAAGCAAGCTTCAAAGACAACCCTAAGTTTGAGGGATGGGTAAAAGAGGAGTTCCTTACTGCCAGGTAGCCACTCGTAATCTCGATATAATGATGATGTAAAAATAAGTTTTATATTCTGTAGCCCTCAGGTCTGTCTTTCATCAGAACTCTCTTTTCTCTCCCACCCACCCCTCAGGCAAGGCAGCACCAGTCATGTGATTCTCAAGGCTGTCTCCAGGTCCTCTGTTGACTCGCTGTACCTAGGAATAGTCTTCTGGGGAAACTCCCTGCGGGGACTGCAGTTTCTGCTTACACACACCTTAGAAAGAAAACTTACCTCAACAGGATAACTTCTTCCTGAAATTCTGAGAATAGGGCAGTGTGTGAAATATGTAGAAAATTTTTCACTGTCCACAGTGGCACTCATTAGAATCAGGTGTAGATCAGAACGTTTCTGTAAAATTTCCTTCAAGATAATTAGTAGGAAGTCTGACTGAACACTTCTTTCATGAACCTAGTATAAAGGAAATAAAAAAACTAATCATATCCTATATAAGGTCTAGTATGAGGCTTATACAATCAAACACTCAAATCTACTAAAAGTTAATCAATATTTAAGTATAGTCAGTACATGTGCAGGGAAGGAGAAGCTGTATGTTTCAAATAAGGCAGATCTTCTGAATTAAAAGAAAGTCATTCTCTACTATTGAAGCCATTGAAAATCAGCATATAATGCACATGATTAGGGAGGACAGTAGGACTCTATCCCAGGAGATGGTTTGTAAAATCAGATCAGATGTGGCTGATAAGATTAGGGTATATCTCAGATTTCACTTAGAAACAAGGGTGACTCCTAAATCTCTGCCACTAATATAAAACTGTACGGTCACCATTACCACAAGACAGTTTATCCACTATGTAGAAAAAGGGGAGTTGACTAGTAGGAATATGACAGGGTATCTATCACTGACCAGGAAAAAGAGTTTCATGCTCTTCCAACAAATGTATTTTAGGGAATAGCACTGTAAAACTGCTACAGAATACAGGCAAATTATATTGTCAGAACTTAACAAATATTTGCTGAATGTATAACAATGTAAAAAATACTGAATGTATAATGTAAAGATAAGTCTGTCTTTCAATTTTCTGTACTCTGATTTATTTCTACTCCATTTTATTTCACAGCAGACTTGAGGTAGTACACAAAGTACATCAAGATGATAAATTAAAACAGGTTTTATCATTCATTTGCTTGGAAGGGAGACGGTGGTTAATTGTTCAGGCTCTGGAATCAATTGCTTGGGTCCAATTCTTGGCTTGGTCACTTACAGGATGACTTAATTAAAGTTATTTATATATCTCTAGGTCTATTTCTTCTATAAAAGAATACAAATAATGCAAACTTCATAGAGCTGTGACAATCAAATGAGATAATGCAAAGCCTTTAGAACAGAGACTAACAAATAGTAAGTACTCTCAGCATTGTGTTAGATGCTGCAGATTAAAAAGTGACCAAGACCAAGTTCTCTTCATTTGAGAGTTTTTAGTGCAGTAAGAAGATATTGTACAGGATGGTTTGAAATTACATATGAAGGGTAGCTAATCCAGATGGTCAGGAAGGTTACTAAGACAAATTGCCACTGATGCTGAGAACTGAAGGAGATGAGTTTGAAAAGAAAAAAAGGAAGAGGAAGAAACAGGATGAGAAAGGAAAGAAAAAGTGTTCATGTCAAGGGACACTGTGTACAAAAACATGGTGGAAAGAGGGATAATAATCATTTCAGAAACTAGAAAAACATAAACAATGACTTGAGAATGGGATGACAGATGGGCAAGAGACAAAACTGAATAAACTGCTGCGTAAGGCCTTATAGACCATGGTAAGGAGTTGAGACTTTACCCTAAGGAGTCAGGGAGGAGAGTGATTAAAGCATTGTAAAACAGAGGAATCATGTGATCTGAGTTTTATTTTAAAAAGGATAACTCTGGCTATAATATGGAGAATGTGGTGGAGAGTAAAGCAGAAAGCAGGAAATTTAATTCATTAGCGGCTTCTGTAGTAATTAAATAATAGTGGTGGCCTCTACAAGGATAACACCAGTGAATATGAAGAAAAGTGAATGCATTTGAGAAAGGCAGAATAAAAGGACTAGGTAATTGGATGGAGGCAATGTGGGAGAAAGAAGGAAAAATCTTGGACGTTTTTACTTTGGTGGTTTGACCAGGTGATTGTGGGGATCATTCATTGAGATTCAGGAGAGGAGGAGGGGCAACTTATATAAGACGAGCAGGGAGGGAAGATGTTGAGTTTTGGAAATGTGGAGTTTGAAGTTGCTGAGACTGAAGGTATTTAAAAGGTAGTTGGCTATTTATGTCTGAAGCTCAGGAAGCTCCTGATGGATGACACAGATCTGGAAAACCTCATCAAATAGATGGTAATTTATATAGATAAGAATTAAAAAAAAAAAAAAAGAAGAAAAACCAAATCATACAACAGTTCCTAATAGTAAGGCCAGAAGGAGCACTGTCCTGAGCATCTTCATAAAGAGGGTCCTATATAATGTAATGAACTCTGCCCCCAAATCTCTTAGATCCTTATATTTAACATGATGAATTTTGCTGGGCCTTTTTTTTTTTTTTTAACTCTTAATGTCTTGTTCAAGAGGTTGATGGCATCACAGTGAAGCTCAATTAAGTTAAAAATGTCTATGGATGGCTAATATCAAACAATCGAAGAACACAGCTTCCTGAAGTTGGTCTGGTTTTCAAATTAGGGTTCACTCTGATCTGTATTTACCAATCAATTTTTTGGTAATAATTTGGGATTCCAAGAGAACTTACTGACTGCCTAGTTGATACAAATATTTCAACTAACTTACCTAGCAGTAAAAATTTCTCATTATAAATAGATACACTAGCATTTTGGTTCACGTTGACCCTTGATGGTACTGATTAAATATAGGTCTTGGCCAAGCAAAGCCACAATTCTGACATTCCCCTTTCTGCATGGCCCTGCCCAAGAACAGTTATCCATGGTCCTGCTAACGCAGCCATCCGGCCTCTTTCTCTTTGACATCTTAGTGGTAATAGTACACTTTCCTTCCCCATTAGGGAATAAAGACTCCTTAGATAAAAAATTCTTATCACTTATCTATTAACGAAATATGAAATTATTTTAAAATGTCATTACCCAAACTTGTCCAACAACAGGAAAATGGTTAAATTATGGGACATCCAAATTATATACTAGTATAAAGCTATTCAAAAAATTATATTTTTGTTGACTAATGATGTGAAAGAATTATAAAATAAATATATACATACATAAATACACAAATGTTAACTTTTTTCTCAATCATGAGATTATCATTTTTATTTTCATTTTCCTAGCTTTCTATGCTTCTAATATTTTTGAGCCAAAAGGAAGAAAATAACCCAATAATCTATATGTAGTCTATTAATTAAAAATCAATGACAAAACTTTCACTATTGCTTTCTAAACTTAGTGAATTAACAGACATTCACAAAAACTTTACATCAGCAAAATTTTTAATACTTTCTGAGTAACAGAAATGTCATATATCTTGTTTGTTCTTAAAAGAAGCAAATTAATTACACAGACTAGGCTAGTATGCCACTTAAACATAATTCTAATGTGAAACTTTTGGCATAATTCAATTTAAGTGTGCATTCAAATTTAATTCAAGAAGGGCATATCTATAGGGAAAATGACATATTGATGAAGATTTCTTATCTTTTATAAGAATTAGAGCAGATCATTTAACAACTAAATGTAACAGCTAAGATGACAGTATACTGCTAAGAGCACATATAGGAGCCAGATTGCGTGGGTTTGAACCCTTAGCCGCAGAATTTACTGGTGAGGTGAACTTGAGTATAACAAACTATCTGACCTCTCTGTACCTGAATTTAAAATAAAGATAGGCTGGGTGTGGTGACTCATGCCTATAACCCCAGAATTTTGGGGGGCTGAGGCAGGAGGGTTGCTTGAGCCCAGGAGTTCAAGGCTGCAGTTAGCTATGATTGTGCCACTGCACTCCAGCCTGGGTGACAGAGCTAGGCCCTGTCTCTTAAAAAAATAAATAAAATAAAATAAAGATAATATCTACTTCATTGGGTTGCTGAAAGGATTAAATGAATTTATGTAAAAATAAATCATATATAAAATAGATAATTTGCATATAGCAAATAGCATTTATGAAATAAATCAATTAACATGAGACATTTGTTAGAGGAAATTACATTATTACATATGAAGTATCTGGCATTTGGTAAGCACAAAGAAAATGTTAAAAGTAACATCTCTTTAATATAAAAATATTTCAAATTTCTGGATGCAACTATAAAATCTACTCACCTCATCTACAATAACATGAGACACATTAGTCAGAAGACCATCTTCTTGAAGTTTCCTTAGCAAAACGCCTGTTGTACAATAGAGTAACCTGGTAGATTCACAAGCTCGAGATTCCATTCGGATCTGATATCCACACAGAGAATTCTGAAAGAAGAATACAAGGCCTTAGATTCTCCCTAGTAATCTGGGAAATAAGCTTTAAAAAGTAAAGCATGGGTGCTCTTCTTGCTACTATATGGAGCAGTCTAAGCAAATCTAGTGCAATTTATTATATTAGTAATAAATAATTGCATTTAATTTATTAGTAATAAATATATTAGTAGTCAATCTGTTTAGTGCAGTTTGTTACAATCTATTTAATGAAATTTATTATTAAAAGTATTTTCCATGGTCTTCAATTAATAATATAAAACTATAAAATTTGTTTTCGTAATTTTAAGCAGAAAAACCTTTGTTCTTTTCATGGTGCTAAGAAAAAAGCTATTCATTTTCTTCAAATATCATTAATATAATTATGAAAACATAATTGTCTTAATAGAGCAAAATACTGAGGTACTCAGGTACAGAATTTTAGCACAGCTGCTATAATTTGCTCTACTTTTCTACCAAGGTATCATAAAACTTGCTCCCATTATCATACCAGTGGTGCCTAATGGGAATTTTGATGTCCCATCTATTCCTATCATATTTTCTTACTCTTTCAATCATCCCTTTGTCTTATCTGTATACAAGTCTGTCAACCTCTTAGGCAGAAACTGTACCTTTTTATCCTCCTATGTTCCATAACAGAAACCCAATTTGCTAAATAAAAAATTGTTAATGAAGGGGTACCCATCCTAGAGACAAAAATATTACATACCATCTCCACAAAGAACAATTCAAAGTATAAATAATCTGATTTATATGAACTTTCAATTCATTGTATTTGGTTCTAACCACTGTAATTAAGTCCCACAATTTGCAGTCATTCTGGTTAAAGTTTGGCCAGTTTCGTGCAAACTTGCATGACAAAATGCATGACAGTAAATACTGAAGTACTTTTCCCATTTATAAAAAAATGCAGGGCTTGAAAATAATCTAGCATTTTTTTTTCTTTCTTTTTTTTGAGACAGAGTTATCACTCTGTTAGCTAAGCTAGAAGGCAGCAGCGTCATTATGGCTCATGGCTCACTGCAACATCAAATTCCTGGGCTTAAGCGATACTCTCGGTTCTGCCTCCCAAGTAGGCTGATTTTTCTATTTTTAGTAGAGACAAGGTCTCGCTCTTGCTCAGGCTAGACTCAAACTCCTGACTTCAAGCGATCTTCCTGCCTTGGCCTTTCAGAGTGCTAGGATTATAGGTACGAGGCACCATGCCTGGCCTAGCACTTTCATCTGTATTGTTTTTCCCATCTGCTCATTGAAAAGAATAAATAAAAATCATTCAGGATATATTCCACAGAAAAGATCTGCATATATTTGAGATACATGAGATTAGTCAAATTTGAATCTCTCCATATTTTTTGAATGTTCAATTTAGTGTATAACATATTTGAATATTTAATTACTAAAGTTAATATATTTTTTTCTTTTAGATGAGAATTTTAATGACAGAATTACTGATAACCCTTTTTGTATTAAGGACAGTGGCATATTAACACATCTATTAAAGAAAACATGAAAAGTGCCTGAAAGGTACTATTGAACAACCAGGAACAGTTAAAACTCATATATGTTACAGGTTTCATTTGAATGCCAAAAGCAAAGGTGAGTAATGTCATCATTCACTGAGGTGGAGTTGAAGGACAGCTTACCCTTCCTCCAGGTCCACTTTCACAGCCCAATTCATCACATACTCTGGTGGCTAAACTCACTGCTGAGATTCTTCGGGGCTGGGTACAGACAATGTTGCATTTACTTGCTCCCCACTCATTTAGAAGTAAATCTTCTAAGAGAAAATGTGGTACTTGAGTACTTTTACCACTCCCTGTTTCACCTGCCACAACCACTACTCGGTGCCTTTTAAGAGTTTCAACAATTGAATCCCGATGTTTGAACACAGGTAATTGTTGTCTTTCCTTTAGAAGTCTCTGATACTTAGGTGTGCTTTGCAACTTTCTAAAGAGGTTTCTAACAGGTTCCAAATCTTCAGCATTTGCTGATTCCATGGGCAGTGCAGAAAAATCCTCATTAGAAACTAAATTTTCCCAAGATTCCTCAGGATCTTCAGAGTTTTCTCTCTTATTTTCAGAATGTTGTTGTTGCTGTTGCTGCTGCTGTTTCAATTTATTAAGAAGTTTAGCAATAAAAAGATCACGTGGTTTATTGGTTTCCATTTTATTTAATTCTTCCTTTTTCTTTTCTGCATCACTCCACTCTACCCAAACATCTCGGTAAGTGGGTGGAAGTAACTGATGAACTGACTAAAGGGGAAAAAAACAGCAGTGCATTATTTTTGGTAACTACTGAATATCAGAATTCAATTGGTTAGAACTTTGGATGGCTATATTCCTCTTAAAATGAAATTTGGGTCTAAACTATTAAGTTACTTTAATATGCATATGATGCAAACTCAAAAATAGCAATACCATATTAAGAGTTCTAGACTTACTAGCTGTATGATCCTGGGCAAGTAACTTAACGTTTATGTGCCTCAGCTTTTGCATTTTTAAAATGGGGTTAGCAATAGTACCTCCCCTATAGGAATATTCTGAAGTTAACTTTAAGTTAATACATGTGAAGTGCTTATTCCTGGAACACAGTAGACTACTGAATAAATGTTTTATTATTATTCCTGTAGTAGTGCTATATAAAACGTAGATGAACCACAGAGCATTTCTAAAACATATAAAGCTTCTTTTGACATTCTGGTAGTCGTATAATGTTACAGGTCAAAGTACTTTAACACTGGATAGAATCGAAGTTATTCTAATTCTGTGCTATAAAAGAATGCACAATTATCTCTGACACTGACAGTCATTTTTATCAAGTAAACACAAGTTATGATACCTTATTTTCCAAAATAAGAAAAATAAAGACATTAAGAACATTTACTGGCAGAAACTAGAATGGAACTATTGTTTAGAGTTGTACTTGAATAATCAGAATGAAGATTAATCAGAAGAAAACAGTCAGTAAAGAGAAAATTGGCACAGAAGGCCATAATTAAATACTACCCTCCACATGCAGATACAGTTTTATGTCAACAAAACATAGTACAGTCATTACTCTGCAAATGATTTTTGAAGCACCTTAGGCCTAAAAAGTCTTACCTGCCCTTTCACTAAACGATAAAGGGCTAAAGTAGCTCCCAGATGCTGAGCTTGCATGCCATCCTCTGTTAAAATCGTAGGACATACTACCAGGATATCATCTTCAGACTTGATTACCCTTACCCTACAAAGAAGCAAAAAATAAAAAAATAAAATTGATGAAGTCAGACAAATTCAGAATTCCATTAACATTGAACTTAATCGATGTTAATTATTTTAATATTTCCAAGGAAACCATGTATTAGATAATTTATAAGCACCATGAAACTGAGATGCAGAATTAGAGAGCTTCCTAAATGTCTACTTAATTCATAGGAAACGAAAAGATTTTTATCTTACATCTTTCTAAAAGTTCATTGAGTTAACTAGAAAAACATACCTACATTTCCAGTATCTACCTACTGGAACTTTTTCAAAGGAAGGATTTGGACTCTTGGGAAGATTCTTCCTGACCCAATCAATCAGAAATTGTTTGGGAGATTTTCCAGTCCAACTTCGAGCAGTATAGTCAAAATTTCTTACATCATGAGGTTCTTTCTTTTTATCTAAAATGATAGACAAAGATTGGTTCTTTAAAAATGGCCATGCAATAATATAAATTCTCCTTTGAGTCCTCAAAGTCCCTCCCTTTTGGGAAGAGTACTTTTAGAAAAGAATAGGTGAAGAAAAGACAGATAGAAAGGCTTGCTTTTCTCTAAGTGATGTAACAAAATGCTCTTACTGGACAGAACCACGGAAAATTCTCAATTTTTAAAAAAATTATCTTGAGGAAGTTATGTGTTCTTCTAAATATCTATGATACTATCCATGTGATGAATTTAGGATACTTTGAATTATGTTTGGTAGGCTACCCTCTAGGTAAGATCATCAAAAAAACAGAAATCAAATGTCATTTCTCTGCTTAACAGCAGCAGCAGCAGCCGCCGCCACCACTACCACCACCACCTTCAATGGTTTCCTATTACATATAAAATAAAGTCCAAATTCCTTAATATTGCCTAAAAGCCCTCCATGGCCCATCTCTGCCTATCTGTTGCCACTTTTCCCTCAGGCTCACTATTTTATAACTACATTGGCCATCAGTCAATTCCTCAAATGCTCTAAGTATGCCTGTCCCAAAACAGTAGCCACCAGCCACAAGTGGCTAGTTAAATGTAAATGAATTAAAATTAAAAATTTCAGCTTCTCAGTTACAGTAGTCGCATTTCAAGTGCTCAATACTCACATTTGGCTAGTAGCTACCACATTGGATAGCACAGATACAGAACATTTCTATAACTGGAAGTTCTGTTAAACAGTGCTGCTCTCTTTTGCACCTCAGACTTGCAAGGTACTGTGATCCTCTCGGAAGGCTCTTTCCACCAACTTGTCACCAGGCTAACATCTGATCTGTCAGATCTCAGAGTAAATGTCTTCTGGAAGGTCTCCCCAATCCAAATTAGATCCCCTTGTCATTTCTATAAGAAGCTCCTTCTTTGATAGCACATACCACAATTTGTAATTATGTATTATTTATGTACATTTAAACCTTATCTCTTCTACTATAACTTCAAGAAGGCAGAGACTAGTTATTTTTTTCATTACTGTACACATAGCACTTGTCATTTTGCACAATAAGGATTCAATAAATATCACTGAAAGAACAAATAATTTTAAGAACTGACAATTTAGTGTGGGACTCAACTAACTACAATATAATCTTATAAATACTATACTACATATATCAATAATTTACTTGGGAGCACAAAGACACATACAATTACTTCTGTCTGGTGGTGTGGAAGCAGTTAGGGAAATCTCAAGAGATGCTGTTTTAGTTGAACCTTGAAGCTACAGGCTGGCCAAGTAAGGGTTATTAGCAGGATGAGGAAAGTAATGGAACCATAAAACAATAAACGTTTTAAAGAATGACGGGGCTGAAGTATATAGCTGGGAGAATAAATAAAGTAAAAAGAGAGATTGTGGCAGAATGCAAAAAGTCTTGAATGCAATGCTAAAAGGTTTAGACTTGTTACTGATGTCAGTAGGTTTGGAATTACTAAAGGTTTTTTATCAGAAAACTCATGTTTAGATCTGTGTTGCAGAAAGATAATTCTGGCAGTTTGGAGATGGATTGGAGAGAGATGAGACTGAGGCAAAGTACGTATCTGTAATTATAAAATGTTATCCATGTAAGTTATCATAACTGTTATTAATAGTACTTTTGCAAGACAACTTATGGGTGTAACTTCACTGCCATCTTATGTAGTTTGCCAGAATGCAAAGTAACAGATTTTTACAATTATATATTCTTTGACATTTTATTATTTATTAATTACACCCTGACCACTTTCCCTTCATTTTACCTTTCTCTTCTTCAGTAGTAGCAGCTATAGATTTTTCAAATAAATTAAAGTTCAAAGCACTTTCTCCTTCTGTGGCTACAGAAGGCTTTTTCCTTTCACTTTGTTGATGTGAAATTTTCACGGCTGGATTGAATACTGGATGGTCTTCTAAAGTTTCCATTTCTATCAAGAAAATAGATGAAGTTTAGTTTCAGATATTTGTTTTTTTATGCCTTTTTATTGTACAAAATGGTTCAAAAACAGTTAGCATTCCTTCTTTTTCCTTGTAACCAATTATTTAGTAATTCCTACAAGGAATCTGCACTAGAAGTCAGAGGCAATTTATTAACTTTCACAACATATACTAAAACTTTAAAATAAATTGTGTAATAGATGTAGTAAGTCTAGAAAAACATCTTCATTAGAAATAAATACTCATGGAATTGCATTCACCTTTCTTTCTTGAATGGAGATGGTATTCTGTGGTATTAATTAGGGGCTGGCTAACTGCTGGCCAAATCTAGTCCACTGCCTATTTCTAATGGCTTGCAAGCTAGAATGGTTTTTATATCTTCAAATGGTTGAAGAAATAAAAATAATATTTGGAGACATGTAAAAATTTATAGTTCAGTGTCCATAAATAATGTTTGATTAGAACACAGTCATTTGTTTTGTATGGGCTATGGCTGTTTTTATGCAGAAGAGTTGAAGAGTTGTGATAGAGGATATATGGGCCATGAAGTCTATAATATTTACTATTTAGCCAATTACAGAAAAAGTTTGCCAATCTCAGGTATAAACTGTCAGAAAAGAGCAGACATACTAAAAAGAGGCATCATCTATTCTAGGAAAGTCAACAAATACAGGATAATTACATTTATACATCTAAGAATTTGAAAGCATTTACCTCTTTGAAATTTCCGTATTTTTTCTTGAGCCTCTTTTTGGCCTTGCTTGTTTTTTTCTAGTTTAAAGGTAGCTGCTTGCTCCTTTGCATCCAGAAGTTTTGCTGCAAGGTGCAAATACCTTTCGTTCTGATCCAAATAAAACGACGAGGAGGAAATGAAAAGAAGTGCAAGATTATCTATGGTCAATATAGCATATCAAAACCTGTGATCCAGCAGATCTAATTTTAGGAATTTTTCATAGAGAAATAAAACAAATGCACAGATTTGCAGGTACACACATGTTTACTGAAGCACTGACTATAAAAGAAAAACTGGAAACCATATGTGGTACATTTTTATAAAGAAAACTTCAATCATTACAAAATAAAATGAGGTAGCAAAAGAAAGAGGGTAATCCACAGGGAGAAATATCCTTGACATGTTAATAAAATAAAGAAAACTGCAGAATAAAAAGTATGAGCTCATTTTTGTAAAAACTGTTTTACAAGTATGTGTAAAGGATAGTACATGTAATAATACAATAATAGTCATCTGAAAGTTACCTTCACATAATCTCTATCTTATGGAAGATAGTCAGGGACATTAAAAAAATGGCTTATAAAGAAAATGGATGTCACAAAAACTCAGGGCATGACTCAGATGGGCAAAAACTGGAGAGAGTTTAAACTTAAATTACTGTGTTTTTCCCTTAGGCTAATAAATGACAGCAAATTAGAAGCATAAAATCATGGGGTGGAGAAGATGATGGCATATGTGGTGCTGCTATGAACACAACTGTTAAGAGGAAGGGAAAAGACAATTAAGCAAGCACAAGCAGCAGAATTCTGGGACCATTTTGTGTAGAAGCAAATATCAACACAGTGTAACAGACAGGAGGGTTAGCTATCTCCACAAATTTACCCTAATCATATTTATCTTTCCATCTTTCTTGTACTTAGCATTGATACCACCAACCTTCCACTTAATGCATCTTTTGTCACCTTTGACTCTTTAATTCCCACCCCACCCCCCACAAAATTTACCACCTTAACCATTTTTAAGTGCAGTTTAGTGGTATTACATACATTCATATGTGGTACAACCATCACCACCATCTATCTCCAGAACTCTATCTGGCAAAACTAAAACTCTCTACTCACTAAACAGTAAATCTCCATGCCCACTCCCATATGACTTACAGGTCACACGGTAAGTATATGTTTAACTTTATGAGAAAAGACCAGTTTTCCAAAGTGGTTGTATCATTTTACACTCCCATTAGCAATATATGAGTGTTCCAGTTGCTCCACATTCTCCCCAGCACTCAGTATTACTGATCTTTTTAACTTTAGCCATTTCGATGGATATATAGTGGTATCTCATTTTAGTTTTCATTTCTCTAATGACTAGTGATGTTGAACATATTTTCACATGTTTATTGGCCATCCATATACCTACTTTTGTGAAGTGTCTGTTTCTTAAAAGTTCTTTATATTATTGTGGATTATCTGTCCTTGGTCAGATATACTTTTTTTTTGTTTTGTTTTGTTTTGTTTTTTGAGACAGAGTCTCACTCTGTTGCCCGGGCTAGAGTGAGTGCCGTGGTGTCCTCCTAGCCCACAGCAACCTCAAACTCCTGGGCTCAAGCAATCCTACTGCCTCAGACTCCCAAGTAGCTGGGACTACAGGCATGTGCCACCATGCCCGGCTAATTTTTTCTATATATTTTTAGTTGGCCAGATAATTTCTTTCTATTTTTAGTAGAGACGGGGTCTCGCTCTTGCTCAGGCTGGTCTCGAACTCCTGAGCTCAAACGATCCGCCCGCCTCGGCCTCCCAAGTGCTAGGATTACAGGCATGAGGCACCGCGCCCGGCCCGGTCAGATATATTTATTGCAATATTCTTTCCTAGAACTTCTTTTTTCACTTAATAGTTTATTTTCTGCCTTATATTTTTATCTTACCTTATGATGTCTGTATTCTCTCTACACTATGAATCTCTTTTATAAAAGAATGTGCTTTATCTTTTTCATTACTGAAAGAATTTAGCATAGTCCTCACACATAACAATCATTTAAAAATAATTAATGATTATGTCTCTAAACATGGGAGAACTGTAATTAACATCTATTAAGCAGTTATTTTGTGCCAGATTTTTACCTAAGTGTTATTTTGTTTAATCTTCACATCAACCCCAGAGGTATTTCTCCGATTTAAAAATTAGGAAACTAATGCTCCGAAAAGTTAAATATATCTTGCCTAGCAATATCCAGCTAGAAGCCTAATCCAAATTTCTACTCACAGGGTCAAATTTTTCCTCCTCTTCTAAGCTTTTAGAGTTTTCACTCTTTTCTTCTTCATTTTGTTGCTCAGCGTACCGCAAAATCCATTCTTTCATATTTATTTCTATATTTTTTTCTTCCTTTTTTGGCTAGAAACAGAAAACAAATGTCTGAAAAACCAAAGTTAAAAAAAGGTATCAAAACTATCTTGTCACTGTATTTACAATTTCTTCACACTCAAAAACAGCAGGCACATAAACCTCAAAAATCATACTCTATTGTTCAGTGAGTGAGGGACAAATGAATTGAACTCAAATCCAAAGAATATGTTTACATAAAGGGGCAAAAAAGAATGAAAGGAGAACTATTAAAAATTAGTGTTATTCCTTAGAAACAGTGGTTTTATGAGGATGACGCTTCCATAGATGTTTTATAACATGTAAAATATTTAAATGTAATGCCCCAATGAACTACACCTCCCAGTATTCATGTCCTTCTGTAATTCCCTTCCAGAAACTTTGGCCTTGGCCATGTGACTTGCTTCAATCCATGAGACATTAGTAAGAGTGATAAAGCAGGCGCCTGATAAGAATTTGTACTCTGGGGCTTATTATCTTGACATACTTGCTCTTTGAAGCCAGATGCCATGTAAGAAGTCCAACCACCCTGAGACCACCATATGTGAAAAAACCCAAGCTAGTCATGTGAAGAGACCACGTAGAGAAAGGGATGCCTGGCTAGCTTCCAGCGGAGGCATTAGTCATATGCATAAAGAAGCCATATTGGATATTCCAGCCCCAGCAGATACCACCTGGAACAGAACAGCCTAGCTGTGCCAAACCCAGACTGCAGAATCATGAGAAATAAATTGTTCATTTAAGCCACTACATTTTGGGGTGGTTTGTTATGCAACAATAGATAACTGAAACAGACAGTAATAGAAAAATTCGGCAAAATGATTAGCTATTTTTAAGAAGTAAAAATGTTACAGAAACCTAATCTTCATACTCTTTTGAACTATTACATATGCTTCATTCTGATTTTATAGAACTTTAAATGCTTAATTCTTAAATTACCTTAATCTTAGGGTCTTCTTCCTGTTTTTTGGTTTTAAGTTGCAATGGAGGTGAAATAGTGGCTTGTATTTGAGGAGACTGGAATTTTGGCCTACTTTTAGATTGCTGCTCTTCAAACTCCTGACTGAATCCTTCAGGAAGTGCATCTTAAAATAACAGAAACTGTGTTGAAAATAAACATGCATATGATACATAAAAAAAAAAAAAACCAAACATTTGTTAAGCATATACATAAACCAGCCTAGTCTTAAAGCACCTAATTTTCTTCTATTCCCTCATCTCCCAAGAATAGAAATCCTATGATGTTCCTGGTTTTATCTGTTAAATTAGAAGTGAGTACACTCATCGATGATAGCTAGCCCACTTGTATTTGGCCACTGATTTCACGCTCAATATGTTAAGCTCCTAAATTTTCATAAAAGGATCTTAACCCTTCCCACTCTTTAGTTGTCTGTCATAGTATGTGGTAGTATCCTTGATCAGTGACACAAGCTATTTGCACTCTAGATTCCTGCCAAAGATTGCAACTATGAGGCTCTGCTTAATGAAATATTTATCCAAGAATAGCCCTAATTTCTAAACAAAAAACCAGGAGACACAGCCTAATATGTTACTGATAGGCAAACTTTGAGAATCTGTTGTACTAAGTACATTGTAAAATGAAAGCAACACACACAAAAATTTCCTTCATAGACCACAATCTTAAAGGAGAATATACTGAAAAGAATAGAAAAAGGTAAGAACATTTTAAAAGTAAATAATTACAACAGTGAAAAAACTCAAGTACAACCCAAAAGGTTGATACAAATACTTAAACTATTTCAAAAGATTTTAGAAACTGAAAAAATTTAATGATGATGCTGTTTACCATCTGAAAGGTTTAAACAGAGCCAATCCAAGGCAGAATGAAGATCACCTCCATGTAAGAGTGTATTGGTCATTGCATCCTCAATGTCCTTAGTCTTAAATGAAAATGCTTGCAAAGCCATATATAAATCCTATGAAAGCAAAATGTAAGAAAATCATATTTGTCAATTTCTTCTTCTTTCATAACTAATTTTATTCTCCCATTCATTTTAAGCCAGAAACTCTTGACACAGATTCTAATTTCAAAAATATCTTTTTTTTTTTTCCAGTTAGAAGTTAAATGTGTCTTGAATTGAGAATTTGGAAGGTACAGATATATCTTAAAAAAAAAAAAAAAAAAAAGACCAGGAGAAATTGTTCATATTCTCACTATCCAAAGACACTATTTATAATGTAGTATGTTCCTTTTCAGTCATTTTTCTATGATTTTATAAAAAGAAATTTCACTTAACATTATGACATAAGTATCTTCCCAAGTTATTAGGAAACTCTTCATCATCATTTTGAAGTTACATACATATTCCATTGGGTAGACCTATTACAATTATACATTTTCCTATGGCTGAAAATTTAGGATATTTTCTTCTGTTATAAGCAGTGCTTCAACGAACATCTTTATACATAAAGACAAAGCATTTTTATTTTTAGGTTGTGAGGAGGGTGTTCAGTTGCCTTTTTTGGTTGTTGTTGTTGTTGTTGAGACAGAGTCTCACTCTGTCAGTCTGGGTAGAGTGCAGTGGGGCAACATTGTAGCTCACTGTAACCTCCAACTCCTGGGCTCTAAGCAATCCTTCTGCCTCAGCCTCCCGGGTAGCTGGGACTACAGGCACTGCAATGCCCGGCTGGGTTTTTTTTTTTTTTTCCTTTCTTTTTGGTAGACACAGGGTCTCACTGCTGCTCAGGCTAGTCTGAACTCCTGAGCTCAAGTAATCCTCCTGCCTCGGCCTCCCAGAGTGCTAGGATTACAGGCGTGAGCCACTGCACCCTGCCAAGATAAAGTATTTTAATGTACTTTCTAAAGCATGATCTTTAGAGTTGGACAGAACTGTGTTCAAATCCACAGTTTACTACTTACTAATTAATACCCTTAGGCTATAACTTATGTCATCTTTTCAAGCCTTAATTCTTTCAATTAAATGGGGCCAAATACATTTACCTTGCAGGATTGCTATGTCAGAGATAATGTAAACAAACAAAGTGCCCAGGACAGAGTCTAATATAGTAGATGCTCAATAATATAATTTTGGAAATATAACTTAGTTTTCATATCACCATTTTAATGTGTACATCTATCTGTACCTGGCACAATTCCTTCTCTATTCTTGAAGATGGAAATGGCCTACATAAAATCTCAATGGAAGTTGAAAAAGTCATTTTTGGCTTACATATGGAACTGTCTTAAAAATGCTCCAGTAAAACCAAGGAACTTTAAAAAAGTTTGCAAAATACCTGCAATTTTTTGGCAGTAAGTCTTCCAGAAATCACTCCCTTGTCATTATTTTGCTTTTTATGCTCATTGATCACTCCAATAATTCTTTGCTCAAGTTTATTATTAATTACCACCTGTTGAAGCCAAAAAGGTCATTATCAATTAGAAGCCAAATTATTAAAAAACCAGAAGCAAACCATAGAATTTTCTATATTTCTGCCAACCAAGCCCAAAATTCCAGCTAAAATCAGACACAGTAATTATCATTTTTTGGACTACTGTTCATTTGATCACATTTCTATCATATATTTAAGAAAAAATGGGATATGGAAAAAGTGGCAAGATAACATATGGCAAGAAAAAAATCCTTTCCTAAAGCCTCTTGAGGCCAGTGTCAAGACATTGTCCTTGGACTACCCTTGGGTTGCGATCACAAAGATTCCCAAGTCCTATCCTAAACATACTGAACCAGAAAATCTTAGGGATGGAAGCCTTCTTGTAAACCAGCCCAAGCACACAGCCAGAAAGAATGAATGCTACATGAAAAAAGGGATTAATCAAGTGAAATTTAAAACTAAATATATAGTAATAATAGGTTACACAAATTCTTTTGGCTCTCAGAGTTTGATTCCCATTTTTTCTTAATGGCCACTTTATCTTCTGTTCCTACAAAAATACCTTCCTTTTATTACTTCTTAACTGAATGCCTACTGTGAAGTAAGCACAAAAATATACTTCAGGAATTCAGTCTAGCCCAGGAAACATATGTAAAGAGACAAATTATAACCCAGCATCAAACCATGCTTAGAAGTTTGGATCTTAACCAGACCTTCCTTAATTTCTTACCAGGTCTGAACATACATGTATGACTTACTTCTATTTAGCAGAGATAAGCTCTTAGTACTATTTATAAAAATTTTAAATGCCCCATTGTTCACTTTCTTTTATTTAAGTATACATCATTTTTTTTTTGGAAAAAAGGGAACACTTCTTGAAATGACTTAAAACCTTGGTTACTTACTTTCAAAATAGATTTATCCAGATTTGCAGGGCCACCAGAATCATTTGTAGAATTGAAACTATAAATTTTTGGACCTGTATATAACAGACAACAAATAGTCAAGGCAATTTAATAATATCCATTGTGCTATTTAATTTTCCTCTAAAGATTGCTAAATATTAAATAGTTGATTTCAGTTTCCCCCCCTAATTCACCAAATAACCCTGTCTAGTAATACCCTCTCTAAATTTTCAACATTTTTCCAATTAGCATTTCTGTAAGTTAACCAGTTTCAGCAAATGCCTGTATATCTTTTGGGTTAAACTTACCTTCATCTTCATATTTTTTAACCAGATGCTTTTCTTCCTGGCACTTAGCTAAGGCAAGACTTCTCAGAGGATACTAGATTGTTGGCAGAGAAGACAGGTAATTTTAAAGAGACAGCATCTCTCCCCAAAGATGGAGTTCCTATCCTCTTTTTTCCTTGGACTCAAGTTTCCTAGGGCTGCCATAACAAATCATCACAAACTTGATGGCTGAATACAACAGAAATTTATTCTCTCACAATTCTGAAGGCTAGAAGTCCAAAATCAGGTATGAGGACCATGCTCCCTCCAAAGCCTCCACGTAAAAATGCTTTCTTGTCTCTTCCAGCTTCTGGTGACCCCAGGTGTTGCGTGGCCTATGGCAGCATAACTCCAATCTCTGTCCCTTCTTCACATGGTCTTCTTCCCATTTGTACAGTCTCTCACTGTACAAATCTCTCTCTCCATTCTCTTGTCACTAGTCACTCTAAATCTAGGATGATTTCATCTCAACACCCTTAGCCAATTAGATCTGTAAAGACCTATTTCCAAATAAGGTCATATTCTGAGGTTCCAGGTGGACACGAATATTCATTCAACTTGCTACAGTTGCCAAGTGTGTCCCAGTAAACAGAAATGTCATATGTTCTCAGTCCTCTAATGAGTAACCAGGAAGGAATAAATATTATTTTCAAACTTTTGGTCTCATGACCTCTTACTCTCTTAAAAATTACTGAGGATCCAAATAGTTTTTGTTTATGTGGGTTATATATACTGATATTTGCTGTATTATAAATTAAAGGGGAAACATTTTAAATATTCATTAAAAATAATAAACTTGTTACATTAATATAAATACTTTTAATGAAATATGACTATATTTTCTAAAACAAAACAAAGTATTTTCCATTTTTGCAAATCTCTTTAATATCTGGTGTCTTAGTCTGCTCAGGCTGCCATAACAAAGTACCACAGACTGCTGGTGGCTTAATCAACAGAAATGTACTTCTCACAGTTCTGGAGACTGTGAAGCCCAAGATCAAGGTGCCAAGAAGGTAGGTTTCATTCTGCGGCCTCTTCTTTTGGCATGTATGTGTCCTGATGTATGTTCATATGGCTTTTCCTTTGTGCTTACTTGGAGAGATTGAGCTCTCAGTTATCTCATCTTATAAGGACACTAATCCTATCGGAGCAGGGCCCCATCCTTATGACCTCATTTAATCTTAATTACTTCCTTAGAGGCCTTATCTCCAAATATAGCCATACTGGGGGTTAGGTTTTCAACATACGAACTTTTGGGGGACACATTCAGTCTATAACATCTGGCTTCTGCATTCAATCTGCTGTAATATTACATATCATGTAGCCTCCGAAAAACTCCACTATACACTCAGGAGAAAGTGAGCATGAAAAATGGCAACTAACATCTTAGAATTATTATGAAAATAGTTTGACTTCACAGAGTCCTTGCCAAAAGAGTGTCAGCATTCCTCAGGACCTCCTGAGTACACTTTGAGAACCACTGCTGTATAAGAATAATCCCAGAATCTTATAAAACCCAGTTACTGTTTCTATAAACCTTAAATTAAGGAAAGCTTTTTTTAATTTGAGATACCTAAACATTAAATTTAAGTGTTGTTTATTATGATTTTAATGTGAAAGACTTTAGTCTCTGTTGGGTTACATTAGGGTCTTCATTTTAAGATACTAGCTAATATAATTAGATATTTTAAAAGAAAAACAAAAGTTTTGAGAATAACTACTTGAAAGGAACTACTTTTATACTTGGGCAGTCTGAACTAGGGATATTTGTGGTTCCCTGAATTACTGCTGTGATGTAGTTAATAGAAGAGTACCCAAGGCTACCTGGAATATGTTAAAAGATAGTAACAATCTGGCATAGTAATATTATTAATACTTTCCTTATTTTCTAGTCTCTGATTTTACCTTAATTCTAGTAATCTCATAAATTCATGTCAATGGTCATAAAGGAGAGTATATAATTAGTAGCCTTTAATTATTTCTGGGAGTCTTAACAGTTATAGTAAGCTCATTCACAAATTTATCACACAAAGTTTTAGAGGTCCCCAAACTCATTGAGCAGCCTCAGTTATATCCTTTTTAAAAAGGTACAGATATGCCAGGCACGGTAGCTCACGCCTGTAATCCTAGCACTCTGGGAGGCCGAGGCGGGCGGATCGTTTGAGCTCATGAGTTCGAGACCAGCCTGAGCAAGAGCGAGACCCCGTCTCTACTAAAAATAGAAAGAAATTATATGGACAGCTAAAAATATATATATAGAAAAAATTAGCCAGGCATGGTGGTGCATGCCTGTAGTCCCAGCTACTCGGGAGGCTGAGGCAGTAGGATCGCTTAAGCCCAGGAGTTTGAGGTTGCTGTGAGCTAGGCTGATGCCACGGCACTCACTCTAGCCCGGGCAAGAGAGTGAGACTCTGTCTCAAAAAAAAAAAAAAAAAAAAAAAAAAAAAAGGTACAGATAGATGAGCAGTTCATTACCAAGACTATACTGAGAAACAGTTCAAAGTTGATGTGTTATTGACAGGAGTGAGATTGTAATTTCCTTTAAAAATACTGTTGTTTTTTCTTTAATTTTGTGAATTGAAAAGATTGAAGTTAACACTCATATGTCTCCTCCAAATATTTCACCTAAGACTTTCAACCATAATACTTCCTTTAGGTCAGCTTATACTGAGAATTTCCAGAAGGCAAAGAAGAAAAGAGCTGAATCCCTGAAAATCATCATGGGAATCAGGGAATCCTGCTGCCACATTCAATGGGTGGCAATCAAGGTCCCTAAGAGTGGATGTGTTTTCATTTTAATCAATATCCTGAGGAACTAAAGCAATAATGAAATCTTACCATAGACATATCAACAATTAAACCAGTTAGCCCCTATCATTCTCAAATTCTTCCTGAAATATGTTTATATATAATTTTTAACCAGCATGAATAAAATCTCCAGAATTTGGAATGTACTTTTAATAATTTTTGAAGGAAATCCTTCTAAAATGTATTTATACTTTCTGCCATAGTATAGAGTATAATAAGCAAAATTCAAAGCTTTTTATGATACATTTATATTATACATATCTATTAATGCACTGAGGTTTGCAGAGGATACTGAAAAACGCTCAGCTTACCTTTTATGCAATTCTCTACGACTACTCTAACTTTCTATTTGATGAGTCTTTCCTCTCCTCTCCTGTCAGCTGTCAATTTTCAGAACCTCAACCTAACAGCTCCCCACCCACAGCTTCTAATCTGTTACCTAGGAAAAAGTGAAGATGCCAGAAGAAAACAGATATTCAAACTTGTTAAATTGGTAACCCTAATTTCAAATATGATTTTAAGTTAGTAGGCCATGGAATAAAGCTGGTTCCCACCCTTTTGCCAAGTAAAGGACATACGATTTATGATAGCTACTTCTCTACACTTGATCTTAGCCAAAGGGCCAAGAAGAGATAGCTAGCTACTTTCCTTACTGTTTAAGAGACCTTTCTCTACAACTTTTGGTTTTGTGTTTCAGATGGTTAAAGTTACTGAAACCCTGACTGGAAGTAAGGACGTTCGTATGCAGAATCTCAAAGGCAAAGGTATTATGAATTCCAAATTTATAAATGACAGATCATGGAACAATGCAACATATATAACTGGCTCCCAAAAATATTTATTACATGGAAGTTGAAGCACAGATGAACTAAGTGATTTCCTCAAAATGACTCAGCTAATTAAAAAAACATCAACTGTAATCAGTTTCTTATTGCCCAATGCTCTTTCTTTTGATCCATACTCTTTTTTACAATGTATTTTCTATCAAACAATGATGTTAATGACCCACTATCACTAAGACATTCACTTTGCCTTGTTAGCACTCTGACTCTCTTCTGATCAATAATGTGTATATCTCCTTTTTGTGCCCTTCCTTTTGCTCTCCCTTTGTGGCAACAATAGGTCCTTGCCACAGTAGGTCCAGTCGTCATCTGTGGCGTATGTACCATGCTCTGTAAACCTATATCTTGCTCTGGCCCTATAATCCTATCTTCTCTCCTTAATAAGCCTTATTTTCATGCTTGCCTTGAAAAAAAAATAAAAAATAAATAATGGGTATATCTGCAAAAAGGTTAATCAGACAAGGAATCCAAACAGGGACTTGACTCTGGTGGTAAATAAGACCCAGTCCTTATCCTCATGGGGCTTATATTCTGGAGGAGTAATGTAATTAGTAAGCAACTAATTACCCAAATAAGCTATGAAGGGGAAGTACAGAGTGCCAAGAGAATAGATGAAGGTAAATTGATATACTTTGAGCAATTAGGGCCTATGAGGCTGTACATGCTGTTAGAGCCACCTGACTAATTTTGAAATATAAATCAGCTAAAGTCTCTCTTCTATTTAATACCAATGCCAGCCCACCACTTCCCATTGGTCTGGCTCCTCTCCTAGACCTCCAATATCATTTTAATATTTTTCTTCTCTCATTACAGCCACACAGAATGCTTTTTTTCAACCTGCCAAGCTTGTTTCCACCTTAAGGTCTTTGGGCTTCTTGTTCCCTCTGCCACAAATACTCTGTCTCCAGATCTTTCGACAGCTTGGCTGCTTCAGAACATATCAGCTTAAGTGTTTCCTAAGGGAAACTATTCCTATTCCAAACCAAATTAGACACCCTGCCCCATTTAATCTTTATCAAGTCACTATTTTCTGTGACTTCTGTGACTGTGCCTTATTCTGGTGACCAGAAAAAAATATTTATAATGGCTTTTATGAGTTTATTCATGACATCAGCCCTCCCCTTACGAGGGAAATAAAATCTTATGAGATTTTATAATAGAGATTTTAGAATCTCTTAAGATTTTAAGTTTCAACTAGGTTCATGGATTTTTCAGAAACACAAACCTTTTGGATAGAAGAGAAAATTTAAATTATTGAACCTCTTATTTTGGTCTCATTCACCCCATGATAAAGCAGCTGAGCTAATTATAACCAGGCTAAAGGCAGTGGCACTTCTAAGGCAAATGCACAGGAACAGAAAGAAATGCAAAGGAGAGGGCAGAATGGGAAAGATCTTGCTGTTCCTAGAACATGCCAGCCTTGCATCTTAAAGCCTTGCATCTCAATGTCTTTACTGTTCCCTCTGGCCAGAAGGCTCTTTTACCAGTAATCTGTGTAACTAACTTTACCTACCTCCTTTGCTTAAAGGTCACCTTCTATATGATGCCTGATGTACCCTTTTTAAAACTAAACCTCTCCCCACCCTACTCCCTATTCTGCCTACTAGCTTTATTAAATCTCATAGCTCTTATCATCATTCAATATAAAAGAGATTTCACCTGTTTATCTTCCACCCCCAAAATGTAAGTCTCCACCATCTACCCACACCCCCACCATAATATAAGTTCCATGAAAGCAGAGGTTTGTTTGTTTTGTTTGTGTGGTATCCCCAGTGACTAAAATTTTGCCTGGCATATATCAGCTTTTTGAAAATTTTTTGATGAACAAATGACATGAAAAAATAAGAGGGCAAGAAAGCCCAAAATTGTGCCAAGAGTCATTTGGTGGTACCAGCGATTTTGTATCTCTAGATTAGAGTACAATCTTGACCAACTATCCTGTGTACAATCCATCAAACTGGGAAGATAAGGAGGAATGGAAGTAGAGTAGAACAATTACATTTATATTAAGAACTACAAAGAGTTGAGTACTTTTGCACTTTTTTCCTCCAAAGTAGGTTTATTATATGTTATCTAAAAGTACTCCAAAAGGCTGAGCACAGTGACTTACATCAGTGCTTTAAGAGGCTGAGGTGGGAAGATCACCAGAGGTCCAGAGCTTGAGACCAGTCTGGGCAACTAACTGAGCGAGACCCTGTCTCTACAAAGAATTAAAAAAAAAAAAAAAATAGCTGGGCATGGCAGAGCGTGCCTATAGTCTCAGCTACTTGGGAGGTTGAAGTGAGATGATAGCTTGAGCCAGGAGTTCAAGGAAGCTGTGATCACACTACTGCATTCTTACCTGAGAGACAGAGCAAGCACCCATCTCTTAAAAAAAAACCCAAAAGAAAAACAAAAAAAATCTACACAAATTTAGTAATCTCTTTTTTTTCTCTTGATTTCTTGGTCTTAATAATCCCTTTGAATTTTTGCTTATCATTTATCCAAGAAATTTTTTGAATGAACACATGTACAGCACTGGAGTAGATACTGCAGAGATATTAGTACATATCCATGACAGTTCTTACCTCCTGTAACTTTTTAGGATATATAAAATGTGTAATTCCTCACATATCATAAAGCAAGACCTAACTATCAAAAAGCATGAGGAAAATAACTATGACACATGAGCTGTGGATATCAGGAAGAATTCAAAAAGCAGATGATATCTGAGATGGGTATTTTAGTGTTTTGGTAGATGGTGTTAAGGACAGATTGCACTCTGTGAAAACAAAATGGCAAGAATAAACATGAAGAAGGAGAAAGCCAATGGTTCCATTTGGAACAATGAAAATACACCAGATTTGTTATAGCTGAACACTAGGATTAGTAAAAACAATGTTTAAAGGGTCTCAGATACTAGCTAAATGGTTTGGATCTTATCATAAAGTCAGTGAGGATGCTGTGGAAGAAAATGGGAAATGCTATGACCAAAGCAGCATTTCTGGAAGATCAATCTGATGCTGATAAGCAAGACACATTGGAGGAAAAATGAGCAAAGCTAGGGAAACTCATTAAAAGGCTTTATTGGTAATCCAGGAGTTCATGAGACTAGGGTGTGAACCACACAAAAGTGAGAGGTTATATATGAAAGACATGTAAGTGAAAACTGCATAGAGTTTGGCAACAGCTTGGCAAGGAAGAAAGGAAAATATTAAAAGTAACTTTTGACCTAAGATAAACAGGAATATAGAAAGACAGAAACAAGGAAATAGGAAGAAAAGTTAGTTTGAAGAAAGAAGAGTAGTTTAGTATTAGCCATGTTAAAGTAGAGATGTCTGCAAAAGATAGGGCCAAATGGGCCATGTACATGTAGAAATGGCTGACTTGAGCCTGGAAGAGAAGTCTTCTACAAAGGAAAAGATAACAGAAATAATAGAAATAGATAAACTTTCCAGGAAGGGCTGTAGGAGGCGACTATACTGTCAAGGACTGACACCTTGAGAAAGGGTTCCATTTGGGGGCTGGAGGAAAAGGAAGCCAAACAGTACAACAAATGACTACCAGGAAGTTCAAACGATTCAGAGAAATGTAAGTAAAAGTCAAAAAGAAATTGATCCACAGAGAAAACTGCCACAGCAGTCAAGGATTAATTCTATGTATTTGTAATTACAAACATACTAACTTTGTAACTAAAATATTACAATAAATTGCAGAGCAAAGAACTATTATCCACTTTCTATGTAAAGGTTTGGTACTTGCCTACTTTTTCTGACTGATTCCTCCTTTGGCAATGCCTTTATTCTATGAATTCCTCAAGGGCTTCAAGCTCTTCCCTGAGTCAAGATCTTTGCACATTGTGTTCATTACCTCTGCCTAGAATACTATTTCTTCCATGTTTTAGAGCTAACTCCTTTTCATCCTCCTGATCTCAGCTTAACTGTCATTTTATCACAGACCACACATGATCCTTGCTCCCCCCCCCACTAAAAATTAGATTACACTGTGATTACACTGCGCTTTTCTTTGTGGCACTTATCAATTATAAAGTAATATGTTATCAGTTAATGCCTATCTCTGACATTAGAGTGGTAAGCTTCATGAGACGTGATGTCTCTATTTTGCTCACCTCAATCCCAACAGAGGAATGATACACGCGTCAGATACACGGTTAGGCAGTAAGTATTTGTTGAATATTCCAGTAAGAAATACAAGCAAACAACCCGGGCAGAGCAAAACAGCATATAATCGTTCATTTTTTGAAACTAGCCGTAATAGTGGCCTGCTGATCTGCAGCAAGAATCAGCCGTCACCAAGTTGAGTTATCAAACCAATTTGCACAGTAAGCAAAAATACATCGCTGCGGAAAAAAGCGCATATAATTTCACAATAGGCTACACCCATGCTTTGTGTGTAAGTTTTGTAATTCTTATTAAGGATCGATTTTTCCCAGAATACGTGGAGACACAGGTAAAAAAATGGGGCTGGCACCAGGAGATGAGGAACTCCACTCACTAACATCTCTGCATTAGCCTATTTAGCTGAGATGACGGCTCAGGACAAATCTCTGCTGAAACAGAAGCTAATGCAATTATTTTGTTCTTGGAAGGGAAACGCCAAGCTGCAACAGTGTCACCATCAGAATTTTGGAGTACCAATGAGCTCAGCCGGAACTAAACCGAGGCCACCCCCATGAAGAGCCAGCAGCCCCGGGTGTGGTAAGTAACAAATTTTGAGCCCCAGGGTCCGTCCGGGTTCGAAGGCTCCTTCCTCCGGACAAGCAGCAGGATCTCGGGACAGATAGCCAGGGGCCAGGCGATCTCTCGTACCTTGCTTGACTCGGGGATCCCTGGCACTGGCAGCGGCGGCAGGGGGCGGCCTGGCCACCGGCTTCTTGCTTTGGGCCTCCCCGGCAGCTCCGGCCTCGGCGGATTTGGCTCTGGAAGCAGACACGGCGGCCCGGACCGCTGCGGCTGCCGGCGCCTTGTGTTTCTTGTTCTTGCCGCCCATGTTGCAGCCGTGGTACAAGATTCCTCGCGGCCCAGGCCCCGGCGCTACCACAGCACAGCCACCGAGAGCTCTTCACATTCCCCGGCTCCGGCGCCGCCACCCTGCGTCCTCCATCCGGGCTTTTCGGGCAGGGGCGACCGCTGCCTCGCAATTGGTCCGATTCTCCAAGCTCCGCCTTTTTGCGTCCCCGAGTACTTGCCGCATGGCGCCGTGCTCCCTCTTAGCCATTGAGCTGCCTACTCGGTAGAGGTCGGAAAGAAAAAGAAAGATCAAAAAGGAAAAAAGGCCAGAGAGAATTTCCGTGCGTCGTGCGACTCGACTTCTTTTGTCTCCCACGGGCCACTGTTTTGCCTTTACTGGGCGTCACTGGGCGGTCGCGGGGCATCGTGGGTAGGAAGGTTATTCGGTCTCATAGCTCTGAAAGATGGCGGACGCATTCGGGGATGAGCTATTTAGCGTGTTTGAGGACGACTCGACCACTGCGGCCGGAACCAAAAAAGACAAGGAAAAGGAGAAGGGGAAATGGAAGGGGCCTCCAGGGTCTGCAGACAAGGCTGGGTAAGGAAAATATACCAGTTTTTATTTCTTCTTTCGGTGCTAAGGGAAGAAAACACGACTCCCTTATGAAGAGCACGAGAAAGTGAGGTGTACATTGAGTGGCGTCGGTAAGTGAAGGGGTTTGAGAAAAAAGTTGGAGGCGGGGAAAGAATGTTGGTTGGAGGAAAGGGGTCTTGGCGTTTTTTGATGTAGGCAGGCAGCGTGAGCTTCTGACGCTTCACTTTCCTTACGTCTGTGTTGCTAGCTTTCCCCCTATCCTCGCGGTGAGTTGCGGGCAGGTAAGCTATCCGTTAGGTTGTGTAATCACAGCACCAGCACAACACCTGGCACATGGTGTTTAATAAACAAAACAAATGATTAGTTGTGTAAAGGGGAAAGAAGCTTAGTAAAGTGATTTGAATGGATTTGGGGGGTGGGGAGGAAGGGCAAATAGCAACAGGAGAAGGGAGGGAAATTTAGTCTCCGAGCAGTAGTTTTCTCTCTCGTAAGATGGAGATAATAATCCCTGCTACTAGGGTTGTTGTGAGGATTAAATGAGGTAATATGTGTAAAGCACCTAACAACGTTTAGCACATTGTAAACTAATGAACGCTAGTTATCGTGAGTTTATTTAGAAAATTCTTTAAAATTACTGGATCCTACACATAGGTGTAGACTGATGCATATAACCACCAAAAAGTGTATAAAGAGTTACAGTACAGGTTAGTAAGGGATGGACTTAAAATGAGTGTTACGTACAGTTAAGTGTTATAAAAGTTGAGGAAAGGGAGATATCTAGTTGTGCTTTGGGGGAGGTTTACGTGCAAGAGAATATTCTGGATTGAGGAAATGGCATGTTAATGGTGCCAAGATATTTTTAGGAGCACAAATTGGGCTAGAGGGATTTTTTGCTTAGGGACCACAAGAAATAAGACCGGGAATATAAACTGGGTTTAGATAATGAGGGTCCTTTAACACCAAGCAGAGAAGTTTTTGGGTGCCCCCTCCCCCCCCCTCCGCAGTGTCTTTCTCTGTCCCACATGCTGGAACTTCTGGACTCAAGGGGTCCTTCCACCTCAGCCTCCTGAGTAGCTAGGGCTACAGGAACTACAGGCCTGCGCTACCACAGCTGGCTAATTAGAAAAAAAAAATTTTGTTTTTTTCCAGAGATTTGGGTCTCAGCCTGGCTCAGCATGTTGCCCAGGCTGGTCTTGAACTCCCAGTCTTAAGTGATCCTCCTGCCTCAGCCTCCCAAAGTGCTGGGATTACAGGCATGAGCCACCGAGCTAGTCCCACGCCGAGGAGTTTTTTATTTCATTTTTAAAACCCAGTTGAACAAGATTTTTTATGTTTTTGTTTCCTAACTTAGTGATTGGATAAATAGAATAATAGTTTAGGAAAATTAATATGGTAGTGGTTGGCAGGGTACCTGTATACTGAAAAAGAATAGACACTCATAAGAAGGTAAATTAGTAAAGTGTTTAAGTTATCCAGTTATAGAAGTGAAAAGACCTTCAACTCAGGAGGTGGCAGAAGGGATGAAAAGATAGGAACATGTTAAGGAAAAAATTTGACGGGCCTTAATTAATTAAGGAAAACAATGGAAAGGGAGTCAAAAGAGATTTTAAATTTGGATGTCAGGGTAAAAAAAAAATAAGGAAGTTCAGAGGTTTTAATTTGGAGATAAAATTGGCTTGAGACAAAGTGAGATGATAGTAGTATACCTGTATGGAAATGTCCATTGGGTAGTTTTAATAGGAGTTTAGAGAGATCAGGAGTGGAGGTATATATTTGAATGTCATTTGAATTGGTGCTTGTTGAGGTGGAGATCCCTGTGGGAAAGTATACTGTTACTTAGCCCAGAACTACTGGAAAAGATGCATAACACTAAAGGAGAGATTAGAGGGATAGCAGAAAAATCTGTGTGAAATGTCACATAAACGTAGAACAAAGAGGAAAAATAGTCTTCCACTCCTTGATTTGGAGGGAGTGGGAGAGTTTGGGGGAACTTTTCAGGGAAAATGAGAAAGGAGGACAGGTTCTTTTTATTTTTTTTCAAGACAGGAATTAATAGTTGCTGGTGTGTTTAAATGGGCAACTCTGACATTATGAAGACAATATGTATATACTTTACCTCAAAATGACTAGGGTAAAATTAGTTTGATTTGCAGCATAGTAGGGACAAGCTGTTTCACAAACTTCCACTGTGAAAATTGAGGAAATAAAGATAATCTAATTTACATTTTCATTTTATTGGGAAATATGTGAACATTAGAGAAAGGAAATAAGAAAACAAGTACATTAATAGATTAAGGGGCTTTGTTTACTACCGACAATTCTAGCTAGACCTTGTCTTCTAGGTATTTTTAGGAAAAAATCCAATTTACCTGATTGCAACTATCATTATTTGTGTGAATCATGATTCCCATCTGATCTTTGTAACACAGGAGGGCAAATCATGGAACTTTAGAAGAAATTGTCCTATGTATTTAATACTCTAGCCCAAGTAGGGATTTTTTTAAAAAAAAACTATGAGAATTGTCAAACTGTATATATCATATAAAAAATGTATGAAGAACTTCATGTACCCATGACTCAGCTTCAGCAATATCAGGTCATGGTCAATTTCTTCCCACGCCTTCTTTTTTCTTTTTCTTTCTTTTTTTTTTTTTTTGAGACAGGGTTTTGTTCTGTCTTCTGGGATGGAATGCAGTGGTGCCATGATAGCTCACTATAACCTCAAACTCCTGGGGCCTTGAGCAATTCTCCTGCCTCAGGCTCTCAAATAACTGGGACTACAGGCATGCCCCATCACACCTGGCTAATTTTTCTATTTTTTGTAAAGGCGAGATCTCGCTATTGGTCAGACTGGTCAGGAACTCCTGGCCTGAAGTGATCCTCCTTCCTGGACCTCGCATAGTGCTAGGATTATGAGCGTGAGCCACCACACCTGCCCCCGCCCTTTTTTAAAATCAAATGCTACTCATCTTGTTTTTTTCTCCCTAAATATTTCAGTATTCATCTCGTCCAACAAAATAATAAATAATTCCTTAATATCATTGAATACTCAATCCCCAGTGAGATTTCCCATTCATCTCAAAAGTTTTTTGGTAGTTGGTATTTAAATCAGGATCCAGAAAAAGCCCATATACACTGTTTGGTTGTTACTATGTATCTCTTAAGTCTTTTATTCTGTACCAGCCTCCCTCTTTTTTTTCTTATGCCATTGATTTCTTTTTGGAGAGGGACAGGTGAAGGGGTCTTCTCCTGTGGAGTTTCCCATATCCTGGATTTGCTTTCTTAAGCTGTCATTTAACTTAACTCCTCTATCCTCAAGTATTTACTGTGAACTGTCCTTACTTCTAGAGCTGCACTGTCTGATGTCACTATTCACATGTAGCTATTGAGCACTTAAACTATGACTTGTAAATTGAAATGTAAGGTAAGTGTAAAATACACACAAGATTTTGAAAACTTAATATGAAAAAAAATTGTAAAATTGCTCATCAATTTTTATCTTGATTATAATTGTACTAATATTTTGCATATGTTGAGTTAAATGAAATGTATTAAATTTATTTTACTTGTTTCTTTTTACCTGTTTTTAATGTGGTTACCTAGAAAATTTCAAATTATATACATAGCTTGCATTATGTATGTTATAATTAGTGCTGATTTAGTGGCTTGATTAGATTCAGGTTCAGTTGTTTTAGATAACAATACTTTATAGTGGCACAACGTATTTACTATTGCATTACGCCATGAGACACACAATGTCTGCTTTTTCCACTCTTCTGAGATTGATCAGTCGGTTAAAATAGTGTCAGCCTAATTCATCATCAACCTTTCATGTGATGGCTTTAACACCTGTTGATGATTGTGTAGGTCAATTAATTCATTAGTAGTTGTAAAATACGACTTGGAAATTGAAATGTGAGGTGAGTGTAAAATACACACCTGTGATTTTCTATTTTTATCATTTCTTTCTGCATTTATTACCTAAAATCCATCTATAGAAAAAAAGAACATTCCCTCATCAGCTGTTTGTTTACCTTGAAATATTAATATAATTCATAAAGAAAAGTCAGGATAAATGCTTGATTTTTTTCACGTTATCAATTTTAAGAGAGATAAGTTATGCCCTAAAGGAATTTTCAGTGGTGACCAACCAATATGAGTAAATGATTATGTATTTAGCCTCTGGATGAATGGATAGATTTTTATTTATTTGATGTGTTTTACTCCTTTCACTTATTTTCTTTTTCTTTTTTTTTAAACTTTATTGGGGTATAATTGAAGTACAGTAAACCATCACCACACTCAAGATACACATTTTCATCACCTCCACAGTTTTTTATGTTGCCCACCCCTCCAGCAAAGAGAAGGAGTCTCACTCTGTCACCCAGGCTGGAGTGCAGTGGCCTGATCATAGCTCACTTCAGCCTTGAACTCTTGGGCTCAAGTGATCATCCTGCCTCAGACTCCTGGGTAGTGGGACTACAGACATGTACCACCATACCTGGTAATTTTTTTGTTTTTATAGAAATGGGATCTTGCTTTGTTGCTCAGGCTGGTCTCAAAGTCCTGGCCTGAAGCGATCCTCCCACCTCCCAGAGTATTGGGATTACAGGTGTGAGCCACTGTACCCAGATTTTTGCCCCTTTTTGATGCATCCCTATCACCAGCCCAGATCCCAGGTAATCACTGATCTTTCCATCACTGTAGAACTGCTTGTATTTTCTAGAATTTTATTTAAATTTGTTAAAAATTTTATTTAAATACAGTATGTATTCCTTTTTACTTGGCTTCTTTTACTCAATCCAAGGTTTTTGCGATTCATTCTTGTTGTGGCATGTATCAGTAGTTTGTTTCTTTTTATTGCTGAATAGTATTCTGTTTCTGAATATATCATATTTGTTTATACTTGCATCTGTTGATGGACATTTGAGTTGTTTCCATTATTATTTTTGATACTTGGATTTCCAGTCTTAAGTCAGTGAGAGCCGTTCAAGTTGGCTTTGCGTCTTTTTGACAATATCCGATCAATTTTTTTTTTTTTTTTTTTTTTGAGACAGAGTCTCGCTCCGTTGCCCGGGCTGGAGTGAGTGCTGTGGCGTCAGCCTCACTCACAGCAACCTCAAACTCCTGGGCTTAAGCAATCCTCCCGCCTCAGCCTCCCGAGTAGCTGGGACTACAGGCATGCACCACCATGCCCAGCTAATTTTTTCTATATGTGTTTTTAGTTGGCCAAATAATTTGTTTCTATTTTTTAGTAGAGATGGGGGTCTCGCTCTTGCTCAGGCTGGTCTTGAACACCTGACCTCGAGCGATCCACCTGCCTCGGCCTCCCAGAGTGCTAGGATTACAGGCGTGAGCCACCACGCCTGGCCCCCGATCAATCTTTTGATAGCTCATATTCTTTCTGGATTTTCTGGACTCACTATACATTTTCAGGCCCAGACCTGGAATCAGCCATTTCTCTAAGGAGTCTCTAGTTCCTTATAGTGAGAAATGTTATTTAGGGCTTAGAATGCACAATGCTACTGGCCTTTTAGGCCTTTATCGTGCAAAGAACTAGGGAATCTTCTTAGAAAAAATACAATTGGTACTGACATTTCCAAGACAATTCATATCATAGGGTTTTTAATTTATCTTTGATTTTTATAATTGTATGCTTTTTGGTTTTTTGCTGAAAATCCTCATTCCTAATGACACTTACCTAATTAAACTTTATCTTATATATACCTGTAATAGCTTAAAGATAAGAGTGATAATATTGCCATTAGGAATAAAATATTAAATGTAGTTTATGGTTCTGTTTGTCCTTAGAATATATCATACCAACAGTAAATACTCTATAGTAGTTCTTTTCTCTAAATGTTTATGCTACTAACTTGATATTTATTGTGTTCATTTGTTTCAGTGTATTTTCAGTTTTAAGGATTGCCAAAAATTTAATTTTTAAGAAATGTGAAACATGTTATGGTTCCCAAATCAAAAATATAAAACGTACATTCTTGCTTCCATCCTGCCCCTTCTGCCCTGTTTCCTTCTTCTCCTTTAGTTTTTGCTTTGTCCTTTATTTCTCTTCAAAAATATCAAATTGTGTGCATGTGCGCACACACACGTGCATGTTTGTCTTCTTCACTCCTCACTTTTTGTGATAGCATTTAAAAACTGTAATTTAGCTTGCTTTTTACACTTAATATTAGGACAGAGATCATTCTATATCAATACATAGAGATCTTTTTTATAGCCGCATAGCTGTAATCTATTGTGTTGGATTGATTCAGTCAGTGCTCTTAATGAATGTTGTATTACTTTTAGTCTTTTGCTATTAAAAATGATGTAGCATTGAATACCCTTGTACATGTCTGTTTTTTGGTTGTTGTTTTTTATTGTTTTATCTTTGGGATAGATTCCTAGATTTGGAACTACTAGGTCAAAGGGTAATTAAGTATTTTGGCTAGGTGTTGCCAAATTCCACTCCACAGGAGATGTGTACCATTTTGTGTTTTCAACAATATGGTCGACAAAGTGATGATCCCCTAGTGAGGTCCATGTCCCAATCCTTAGAACCTTTGAAAATGTTAGGTTGCATGGCAACCTAACATGTTTGTTACTGTTATATAAATGGAATCATTTAAAATGTATTCTTTTGCATCTGGCTTTGGTTTAGCATTGTTTGTACAATTCATGACTGTAGCTGTAGTAGTGATTCTCAAAGTGTAATTGAGTTTTGGTGTGGAATCAAAAGGGGAAAGCCACAATTATCTGAAGTCTGTTAAAATACTCTGCCCTTTTTCAACTACATATCTCTATGAGGCTGGATTTTTCTTCATATGCTTCAACCAAAACAGTGTATCACAACAAGTTGAATATAGAAACAGATAAGAGTCCAGCTCTTTCTATTAAGCCAGATGTTAAATATATTTACAAAAATATAAAACAATGGCATTCTCATTAAAAATTTTTTTTGGAAAATAGTTTTTTTTTTTTTTTACCAAAAATGTTAATTATGTTACTATGTGATGGTTTTATTGTTGCCATTTTAAAGTGAAGCAATAAATAAATATTTAAAAAATTTTTAGTTTTAAAATCTAATAATAGCAATAAATATAACAACATAAACAAAATTCTTTGCAGTCCTTCATAACTTTTAAAATTGGGAAAAGATTCTGAAACCAAAAAGTTTCAGCAACTGACCTGGTTATTGTCTAATTTATATTTCACTGATAAGGAATGATGGTGAGCTCCTTTTCATGTGCTTGTTGCACATTTATATATCATCTTTTGTAAAGTGCCTGTTAGGTCTTTTGCTCATTCTTTAAATTGGGCTGTCTTTTTAAAAAATTGACTTATTATCCTCACCCCTCAGTATTTTAGATACCTTTTAAAGTTATGTTTCGGATATCTTCTTCCACTCTTGTCTCTTTACTCTCTTAATGCCTTTTGATTAACAGAAATTCCTAATTGTAGTGCGTTTGATTTACCACACTTTTTGGTTAGTAGTTTTATGTCCTGTTTAAGAAATCATGAAGATGATTTTCTCATTCTGGAATCTTTATTGTTTTTGCCTTTTCATAGCTATTTCTAAAATTCACAGGGAATCGATTTATGTGTATGATGTGGGTAGAGGTCAGAGTGGATTCCCCTATGGATATGCAGTCTCCTGAGCACCATTTATTGTCACTACTTTTGACCAGCAAATCCAGCTAAAAAAAAAATTTTTTTCCAAATAGTCATGTCATGCCATCAGAGAAGGCATTAAATGTTTATTGAAGGTACTCATATAAATGTCTAATGGTGTCTTAATTTATAATTTTAAAGAAAATTACGTTAATAGTGTGAGTTTTAAAATATTTTTAAAACAAACCTTCCAAGAAAATATGAAATGTGAAAAGAGTAATGTTCAGTTTTACTAGTTATAAATTCAGTATTCTGGGCTCTAGCCAGTTTTGATTTGTAACATTCATCTATTTAAAATATGACTGTTAATGCTATGAAGCAGTATTTTATGGTATCACTCACAAAGTAAGAACTGATATTATGGAATTAATTCTGAACTATTTACTTATCAGGAAACGTTTTGATGGCAAATTACAATCAGAATCAACTAATAGTGGAAAAAATAAGAGAGATGCAGATTTTGAAGGCACAGATGAACCCATCTTTGGGAAGAAGCCCAGGATAGAAGAGTCAATAACTGAAGACCTAAGGTAATATTTCCATAGTCATAAATGTTAGTAATTCTTAATTTAGGTGGTTGCATGAAATTTTAAAAATTGATTATATTGATATTTTTAAAAAGTATTTGCTAAGTTAGAGAAAGAAAGCTAAATATTCTGTATATATTCATACAAGCATGTAAATATAGAACATTTATCTGAATTTGGGGAATTAGAAGACAATATATAAAACACTCATCTTTTACTACTTTAGAATCCAATTTTGAGAAAGAATCTTAAAGCCTGATTTTTTTAAAAGAAGGAAATACATGTTTCCCTTATTCATTAATGTCTCAAGAGGAGGATCACTGGAAGAGTGGAATAAAAGGAAAGAATAAAACTGACCCAGTGAAAGGAATAAGTGGGAAGGAACATTAGAAGAAATTAGATTTTCATTGTCACATGTAGGAGTAGAGTGGCTATGAATTTCAAGACTCCCGCCATGGATATCTGTGGCTGAAATAGCTGGTATTTATCTGATTTTGAAAGCTGGAAATTTATAAAAGTTGACGCCAGTATCTTTGGGGGGCCTGTTTCCTATTGTGGTGATGATGTTTACAACTTTGCTTCTTCCTTCTTATGTGCCATATTCTAGCTTGGCCCTACGGTGAACAGTTTATTATTTCTCTGATTTTTTTTTTTTTTAACCATTTAACTGTTCTTATACCTAATAAAATTATCTACTATAAATAGGGATAGATGTGTCACTGAAATATTTAAGATATACCATTTGCCCAAGCTACTATAATAGGTTATAAAATAATATTGGTAGTATAAAACCGTTGTTTCTTATTGTTGAAACTTTTTTTTTTTTTTTTTTTGAGACAGAGTCTCACTTTGTTGCCCGGGCTAGAGTGAGTGCTGTGGCGTCAGCCTAGCTCACAGCAACCTCAAACTCCTGGGCTTAAGCAATCCTACTGCCTCAGCCTCCCAAGTAGCTGGGACTACAGGCATGCACCACCATGCCCGGCTAATTTTTTCTATATATATTTTAGTTGGCCAGATAATTTCTTTCTATTTTTAGTAGAGACGGGGTCTCGCTCTTGCTCAGGCTGGTCTCGAACTCCTGAGCTTAAACAATCCACCCGCCTCAGCCTCCCAGAGAGCTAGGATTACAGGCATGAGCCACTGCGCCCGGCCATGTTGAAACTTTTGAGTTTTATCCAAAATATTATTATTAACTTAAAGGAAATATCACAAGCAAAGTAAATAAGAGAGTACTGAGTCTACCACAGACATTCATCTATTTTTCTTCAGTTTATCAGCAGTTGTGTCCTTTCAAAGACCAGAGAACCTTGATGAATATAACTTGCAATTTTGAGGACAATAAGGAAAACTATGAATTATAGCAACATCTGAATTGGGCTAGCCTATTTCGTACTTTCTATTATATAATGGTTTTTATAACCAGCTTTGTGTTTTGAAATAGTGACAATGCTTTGTGAAGGTACTTTTTATTTAAAGTAGTTATTGGAACTAAGCTGACATAATTCTTTGAATAATATACTTGCTAGTCTGTTGTGTATTTGTAAAAAAGATGTTAACTGACTGGGCTTGGTGGCCCACGCCTGTAATCCTAGCACTTTGGAAGTTGAAGCAGGCGGATCCATTGAGCCCAGGAGTTTGAGGTTGCTATGAGTTATGATGACGCCACTGCACTCTAGCTGGGGTGACAGAAGAAGACTGTCTCAAAGGGGAAAAAAAGAGATGTTAACTGACCATTTTGAATTTTCAGCATGTATGTGAATAATGTGAAAAAAATTTCTGAATAGCAGAAGTTTTTTTGATTTGGAATACTGATAATTAGGCAGTATCATTTTCCTTAACAATACAGATGGGAGGCTTATTAAATTATAGAAAAATAACTTATTTTTATGTAACTTTAACAATTTTCTTTTGAAGTCTGGCAGACCTGATGCCCAGAGTCAAGGTACAATCAGTTGAAACTGTTGAAGGATGTACACATGAGGTAAGTGCAAATGGCATACAGTAGGTTAGTGTTAATAATAGATGTGATTTTTCTTTGAACTGTCTAGTATAATGATCACCAAGCAGTTTAGCCTTGAGGGCCTTTGAAACAGCAAATAGTTTGGGGTGCCCATAATCTAGTGGAAGAGCCGGGGTTTTTTGTAATTAAACCTGAATTCAATCCTGGCCCAGCATTTTTCCTAACTACAATCTTGGGTAAATTTCTTAACCTTTTGAACACTGGTTTTTTAATATGTAAATTTGGAATAAGGGGATCTACCTCATGGGGTGGTTATGAAGATTATATAAGAAAAGTACTCAGCACAGAGTAGATATTTAGTACATGTTCATTTTCATGCTACTAAAGTCAAGTAACAGTGCTATTTTTGCAGGTTACATCTTATTTTATGTCTTGCTCCAGTGACTGAGAAATTGCAGTGTCTCTGTTCTGCCACAAGATGGTGGTCATTGATAGCTTTTAGTATCCTTTAGCTGTGAGAATTTAAACATGAAGGGGACATAAGGGAAATAGAACACTATTTCCCTCTTGAG
>CM052439.1:145025302-145038237 GCA_028533085.1 Varecia variegata | reverse complement strand
GAGACAGGGTCTCGCTCTTGCTCAGGCTGGTCTCGAACTCCTGAACTTAATCCGCCCGCCTCGGCCTCCCAGAGTGCTAGGATTACAGGCGTGAGCCATGGCGCCCGGCCTCCTCTTAAGCCTTTTATCATTACAGTATAAACCTTAGGGCAAGTTAGAAGTACTGGTACTTGGAGAATCTTTTGAAAAGTCTATTGAATAAACAGTAATTCCAAATTAACAAAAACTGCTTTTGACATAGATTTAGAACCTTCTCTTTTAAAATACCTATTTTTCAACTGAAAGTCCTTTATGTTTCTTTAGAAAGAGCACTTAGTCTGGCTGGTATAATATCCATTTGATCATTCCTTCAAGATTTATGTTAGAACCTGTTCAATCCTCTGGGCTTACAAATGATGGGAAAAAATACACACATACACCCACCCCATTCCTCAGGAGGTCAAAAGCTCTTTCTGTGCTCCAAAATTATCTTCAAGCCCACCATTCTGTCTCCTCCTCTCACTATCTCAGCAGGCTAACTTTACCTTACACTTCAGAAGCTTGAGAATATTAAATTGAGTGTCCTGTGATTATAACCTCCATTACCAAGCCTATCTGTACCTGTCACATCTCTCTTCCAGGCTAAGGATGGTGGTTCTGCCAGTGTTCTTGGTTGTATCGTATACTGTCTCCACTAAGACCTTGTTTCTTTTCATTTTCCTTTGACTGTTTCTAGTCTCCTTTTTTCTGTTTGCCATTTCTTATCAGTGTATGGAACAAAAGTTTCTCTTTTGTTCTAGGTTGATTTTCAGCCACTATGTGGTTTTCTTCTTCTCTGTTGTTCCAGAAAATCCTGGGACAGTATTGAAAAACTGTCCCCCAAACTGAGAGGGAGCCAAGAGACCAAAGAATGACTCAGACAAGTCCACCTTGCTGAGTTAGATGACTTTATTAGAGGCTGCTTACAAAGGAACTTGCTCCTGGGCGGCATAGGAATTTCTTTCTTGCATGCACAATCTGCTTCATTGTTGCCACCAATTTCCCCTGCCAATGAGTGTAGCAGAACTTTTACATTGTAACATTGTTCACAGTGAAACAAATCACACTTGGGTGTTACTATCATCATGGGCTGTCATACAACCCATGTTATGTTCATAATATTATAATTTCCTAGTAGGCAGAGATTTTAGTATTACAGTTAGCTAAAGGGCACTGTAAGATAGCTAAAGCAGTTTTAAAGCAGTGAGGACTGGTCTGAGCTGGCTGTTTCAGGGCAGGAAAGTGCTGGGCACTCCCCCCACCCCTAGTCATCCTGGTACTTGCTTAATCTACTTTGTAACAATTTCTTGAGCACTCCAGGCTAGCACAATGTTTCTGTTCTGTGGTAGGGAGCTTGCATTTTTCCCTCATAAATTGTACTCATTTATTTATAATACTTACCTTTTGAGTACTTGGTGCATTTATTATGTATTGAAGATAAAGACATAAACAAAAGAGACATGGTCCCTTCCTTCCTTCTCAGAGTTGTCTGTTTGAAGAACCCCTGTTAGACTTTCCAAACTTCCATTCATTTTTTAATCCACTACAGTTAGATTTCTTGTCTCCATTTCTTTGAAACTGCTCTGTCAAAAATCACCAGTGAGTAATTGCTAAGTATTTGACTCTCGATCATCCTTCTGGTTTTCTAATTTTCTGACTCCTTAGTCTCTTAGACTTCTCTTCTACATGTCATATGTTATTGTTACCCAGATTGTTCTGAGAGTAAAGCATAACTCTTTGATTCTTATGGATGCAAAAACATAATTTTGTTTTTGCTGTTATGTCCGAGAGATGTTAAAAATCTGTGCTGATATTCTTATTCATGTCATAGAAAGTGTCAGGAGAAATGGCAAGGGAGGTCAACTAACCAACCAGTTATGCGCCACAGGTTGGTCGTACCTTAGTGGAGATCACACCATGATTTAGAGTTGTTACATTTTCAGATCTGGGAATTTGATTTTGTTAATGGGGTCAAGAATTGGACACTTTAGCATAGACTCACTTTCATCATACTTGTTAAAGATAGAGGTATATTGAAGAATCTCATTTCAAACTTAATTTAATGGATAAGTCATCTCTCACTATTAAACTATTTAATACCTGGGATTAAGAATTGTAATAAAGGGGAATATATTGTCTTAAAGGAAAAACTTGGGAAAACTATCCCTATCCCACAAAAGTGTTCATTCACTAATAAAAAAACTTCTAAGTTAATGCTCTCCTAAACTGTGTTGGACAAGCTATCAAATCTAATTTTTAGTACCCTTTTATCGGTTTCATTTAGAGCATCACATTTCTTCTGACACATTCTTCATACTGGGTATTATTTATAAAGTTTCATAATTTATTAGATTTTACTTTTCTTAATTATAGTCAGATTCAGTCATTCCTTTCTGAAACTACCCACATCACCTTGATGATAATTGAGTTGCAAGTTTACTGACAATCTCTCAATATTTCTAAGGCAGCTAATCTCATCTAATACTTGTTTATTGAAGTTTTGCTCTTTGAAATAATTCCTAATTTCTGTGTGTACTTTACTTGATCCTCTGGACTATTTATACATTAATTGGTTAGATTCCTACTGTACAGGTAGGAATATGTAAACATTGCCAGTATTAACTTTTAAGTCATGGAGATTTAAGTATATTGTGAACTCCAGGTCTTAATCTTCACTGGAGGAAAATTAATTTCCTGTTCTGGAATATAGTGACTATCATTTTATTTTACATAGTTTTCTTTCATGTGGTGATGTCCTGTTTTATGTCTGTTCAGGTTTTTTGAGCATTGATTAATGTCAGGCAGTACATTAGGTATGGAAAATACAAAGATACCCAAGATAGGTCCTAGACCTTAATAAACACAGTTTCTTCAGTGAGATAAACATAAGCTTTCAATTATGATTAGACAAATGCTAGTAGAGGTATTTTTTGAATGTTGAAACTTTAGTTTTTTGCTTTGCTCTTAAAGGTAGTTGTTTAATTTACAGTGTCTAAGGCTTTCAGAAACACTCTAGTTCATCATTTTTACTTTTCAAACCATCACTGGTAAGTGCTGAGTGCATCAATTCTCAGATAGTAAGTTGATGATTTTTTGTTTTTAACTTTGACATCAGGTCGCGCTTCCTGCAGATGAAGATTATTTACCACTTAAACCTCGAGTTGGAAAAGCGGCAAAGGTCTGTACTTTGGGTGATATAGTTTGTACAGTTTTGTGAGTCTCTTTTTCTTAAAAATAAACTATTTCAAATGAGATTCTTGTACTTCCCTCTGTGTGTGTATGTGTGTGTGTGTATGTGTTCGTATGTATGTATGTATATCAAGAAGAAGTCAACTGGAGAAAAATGATATAGTGAGAACCAAATAAGAAACCATGCTAGAAACCAACCGTCATGTGATGAGATTTTAAAACATTAAAATAGTGATTCTCAGCCTTTAAAAAAAAAAAATCTAATGAAAGTTAGATAAATGCATGTATACAAGTTTTGCCTATAGTTTTAGCAGTTTAACAAGCTTCCAGTGAAACCCAAACTCTGTGCTTTTAGTAGATGGATTTCAAAGTCCTGATAGACCTTAAAAGGTTAACAGATTTTTAAGGTTAAATTTTCCAAGTAATCTTCTGTAAATAAAAAAAGCAATATGGTGTAGTAAGCGTAAACTCTTCAAGTCTAATGGATGTATTATTCTGCCTCTGCTGCGTGAACTTAGTGAGGGACTTGACTTTTCAGCACTTTAGAGTTCCCATCTATGAAAAGAAATAATATCTGTATAAGAGGTTGTGAAAATTAATAATAATGAAGAATATGTTGCACAGTACCTATCACAGAGCATGTTTTTGATAAATGGTAATGATTATTAATAATATATACAAACATAGTATAATAATTGAAAGATAGCAGAATTAACTTCTGTGTTGTCTGGATAAAGATGTTTTTTATTCTTCCTGATTTTCATTAGTGGGTGATATGTTTTCTAAGTAGAATCATAAAAGAACACTTAATGCTCCCAGAACACTTTTAGGAGTAACCTCTCTTTTGATTTTAAGTGTGCTCTGATATGTCTAGGTATTTTCGTGCAGATACTAACTAATATTTTGTTTTTATAGGAATACCCATTCATTCTTGATGCTTTTCAAAGAGAAGCCATTCAGTGTGTTGATAATAATCAGTCTGTTTTAGTATCTGCACATACATCAGCAGGAAAAACTGTATGCGCTGAGTAAGTAGCTCTCTTTTTAAATGAAATCTTAAGATCACTTTGTTTCTCATCTTTTTAAAAGTTTTTTTCTGTTTGATTTCTGCAAGTAAAGACAGTTTTACTAGTCTGTTTCTATTTTGAGTAACTTTAATTTTTTTTTCTTGTCTTATTGTACTGGCTAGGATCTCCAGTACAATGTTCAGTAGAAGTGGTGAAAGGTGGCATTCTTGCCTTCTTCCTGATATTAGGGAAAAAATACTCAGTCTTTTATCATTAAGCATGATATTTTCATGGATGCCTTTTATCAGTTTGAGGAAGTTCTCTTCTGTTACTAGTTTGGAGAGATTTTATGTCTGTATTTGTATATGTACATGCACATAAAATATTTAGATACTGGATTTTGTCAAGTGCTTTTTTTTTTGCATCTATTGAAATTATTTTTTTGTTCTGCTAGTGTGATGAATCACTGGTTTTTTTAAATGATAAACCTGAGATAAACTTCACTTGGTCATGACATCTAACCCTATTATATATTGGTGGATTCAGTTTGGTTTGCTAAGAATTTTTGCATCTGTGTTCATAGCGGGTATTAGTTTTTAGTTTTATTATATGTCTTTCTGGTTTGGGTATCAGGGTAATATTTGTTTCTGTTTTTTTTTTTTTCTGATTAATCTGGTTAGAGGTCTGTCAATTATATTGATCTTCACAAAAAAACAGATTTTGGTTTCATTGCTTTTTCTCTGTTCTGTTTTCTATTTCATTGATTTTTCACTCTGATCTTTATTTTCTTCTACTTTGGACTTCATTAGCTTTTTCTAGTTTCTTAAGAAGCAAGGGAGGTAATTGATTTAAGACCTTTCTTTTTCTAGCATACGCCTTTAGTCATGGAAATTTCTCTGTAATATTGCAATAGTTGCTTCCTACAAATTTTGTTATGTTCAATTTGATGTGTCTATAAAATGTTTTTGATACGTTTTAAAAATAATTTAATAGGTCTTTATAGGTTGTGTTAGATCCATTTTTTTGTATGGCATCATTTTCCTTCTGTCTGAAGAAATTCCTCTTTAGCATTTATGGTAGGGCAAATCTCCTGATGATTTTTAACTTTTGTTATGTCTAAAAAAGTCTTAACCTTTTCATTTTTGAAAGATATTTTCCCTTGAGATAAAATTCTAATTTTTTTTAAGATTGCTTTTGACTTGCATAGTTTATAACAAGACATCCATTATGATCTTTACCTTCGTTCCCCTGTACATAATGTGTCTTTTTCCATCTGGCTGCTTTTAAGATTTTATCTTTATCATTGGTTTTAAGCAGTTTGTTTATATTAGACCACTTAAAGTTGTCTCACAACTCACTGGTGCTATGTTCCTTTTTTCTCTTTTGAGTTTCATTTTTGGGTCATTTCTAATGCTGTGTTTTAAAATTCACTTTTGTGTCTAAATTGTCTAATCTGTTAATCCCATTGAGTGCATTTTTTTTTTTTTTTTTTTGAGACAGAGTCTTACTCTGTTGCTCCTAGCTCACAGCAATCTCAAACTCCTGGACTCAAGTGATCCTACTGCCTCAGCCTCCTGAGTAGCTGGGACTACAGGCATGTGCCACCATGCCCCGCTAATTTTTTCTATATATTTTTAGTTGTCCAGCTAATTTCTTTCTATTTTTTCAGTAGAGACGGAGTCTCGCTCTTGCTCAGGCTGGTCTTGAACTCCTGAGCTCAAATGATCCGCCCACTTCTCAGCCTCCCAAAATGCTAGGATTACAGGCGTGAGCCACCGCCCCTGGCCTCATCGAGTGCATTTTTAATCTCAGATATTATATTTTCTTTGCCTGAAGTTAAATTTATTTATTTTTAATATCTTCCATATCTCCTTAGCTTTTCCTTTAGCTTCTTAAACATATGGGATACAGTTATAAAAGCTGTTTAATGTCCTTGTGACTACTTTCATCTGTGTTATTTCCTGGTCTGTTTTGGTAGATTGACTTTTCTCTTCATTATGGGTCAGTATTCTCCTGCTCTTTGCGTACTGCTTTGATTGGATGTTTTGGTGCTCTAAATTTTATCACTGACTTTAAGCAGTTTAATAATGATGTGACTTTACTATAGTTCCTTTCATGTTTCTTATGCATGAGTTTGTTAGGTTTCTTAGACCTGTGGATTTATTATCTATACAGTTTTCATCAAATTTGGGGAAATTTCAGCCATTCTTTACTTCAAATATTTCCCCTCCTTTTATTCCTTCAGGGACTCCAATTATATTTATAGCAGGCCACTGTTAAGTTGTCCCACAGCCCACTGATGTTCTTTTTATTATTTTATCTTTTGGTGTTTATTCTCTGTTAACTTTGAATAGGTTCTATTGCTATGACTTCAAGTTTTTTCATCTTTTTTTTTGAAATGTCTAATTTGCTTTTAATACTATCCGGTATGTTTATAATCTTAGAACTCTCGGGTTTTTAAATTATGAAAGATTGATTTAGGTCTTTTATTTTATTTTATTTTATTTTATTTTATTTTATTTATTTATTTTTTTTTTGAGACAGAGTCTCACTTTGTTGCCCGGGCTAGAGTGAGTGCCGTGGTATCAGCCTAGCTCACAGCAACCTCAAACTCCTGGGCTCAAGCGATCCTACTGCCTCAGCCTCCCAAGTAGCTGAGACTACAGGCATGCGCCACCAGGCCCGGCTAATTTTTTCTATATATATTTTTAGTTGGCCAGATCATTTCTATTTTTAGTAGAGACGGGGTCTCGCTCTTGCTCAGGCTGGTCACGAACTCCTGACCTTGAGCAATCCACCCGCCTCGGCCTCCCAGAGTGCTAGGATTACAGGCGTGAGCCACTGCGCCCGGCCTTGATTTAGGTCTTTTAATGTTTTTCATCTTTCTATTTCACATGCTATTAAATCTTCCCTCAACCTTCTTGAGCATATAGAATACAGTTATAGTAATTTTTAATATCTTTGCTTAATACCAAGCACAGTGGCTCACACCTGTGATCTCAGAACTTTGGGAGGCTAAAGTGACAGAATCGCTTGAGGCCAGAAGTTGGAGACCAGCCTGGGCAACATAGGGAGACCCCATCTCTTAAAAAGAAAATTAGCTAGGTGTGTTGGTGTGCCTAGTGACTCGGGAGGCTGAGGTGGAATGATCATTTGAGCCCAAGAGTTTGAGTATACAGTGAGCTAAGATCAGGCCACTGCATTTCAGCCTGAGTGACAGAGCAAGACCCTGTCTAAAAAAAACAAAATTCTTGCTTACTAATTCTGTCATCTCTCTTATTTCTGCATCTGTTTTTATTGATTTTTTTCCTTTTCATTATAGGTTGTATTTTCCTGCTGCTTTGCATACTTGGTACTTTTTTTCCCTCTAGATCCTTAGTTGAACCACACCTGACACCTTTTTACTATATACCAAAACATTGTGAATTTTGCCTTGAATGGTACTGAATATTTTTACATTCCTATACATATGCATGCAGTTTGTTCTGGGGTATAAGTTACTTGGAAAAAATGGAATCCTTTTGAGGCTTGCTTTTATGATTTTTTAGACAGGACCAGAGCAGAATTTAGTCTGGGGTTAATTTTCCCCTCTACTTAGTTAATACTCTGTTCAGTATTCTACCCAGTGTTTTGAGAATTGTGAGGCTTTCCAGTATGGCTAGTGGGAACCCAAATTATCCCCAGTCATGTGTGAGATTTGGTAATTTTTATCTCTTTTCCTTTTGATTGGTTTTTCGCTGTCCTCAGGTAATTCTTAAGACTTATTCACTGATCATTACTACCTGAAGACTTGCAAATGCTTGGCAGATTTTCAGAACCCTCTCTGTGTGGTTCTCTCCACTCTGGTATACTGCCCTGCTTACTCTAGCTGCCTTGGCCTCCCTTAGATGCCAATCTTGGTTTGGTCAATTTAGGAAACCTCCAGAATCTACTTGGGTTGCCCCTCTTGGAACTGTGGCTTGGAAAATATGGGCAGTAATCTGGGATTACCTACTTTGTTTTCTCTTTCTCAAGGATTACTGTCTTTATATCCAGTGTCTAAACTATCGTTTCATATATTTTGTCCTGTTTTATAGTTGTTTCAGGCAGGTAGGTAAAGCCAGTCTCTATTACTCCATCTTGGTATAAGTGGATATTTTCTATATATTTTTTTTTTTCTGGCCATCCATGGTGCCATCTGTATTATTTTTGCTGCATATGTTACTACAGTAGTACACATTTTATTAGGTGTCTTTTTTTTTATAATATATATTTAATAACTTTGGTTCTGGATTCTCACTACTCACAGTATGATTCTTGACATAACCTGGGAACTTGTTAGGCCCCACTCTAAAACTACCAACTCAGAATCTGCATTTTACCAAGATCACCAGGTGATGAATATTCATACAGTAAAGTTTGGGAGAAACTGGTCTGCTCCAAAAGTGGATTGTACTCTTTAATATGAATGATAATGTGCGGTCTGTTGTAGATTGACTTTTCTGGGTTAAAATTTAATAATTTGTAACGTATTTTACTTCTCTATGGCCTTTGCTATTGGGCAGCTGAATTAAGTACTCTTAACAAAGAATACCTAAAGAGTAAAGAAGACCATAGGAATAGAAACAGATAAAAATGGCACCAATCACACTGTCCAGCAGTCTCTTTACCTTGACATGGTGGTTCTCTTAGTGTGTTTTCTGTTGTTATAACAGAATACCATAGACTGGGTAGTTGTTAAAGAACAGAAGTTTATTTGGCTTATGGTTCTGGTGGCTGGGAAGTCCAAGAGCGTGGCACTGGCATCTTGCAAGAGTCATCCCATGGCAGAAGGCATCATCACATGACAAGGAAGGGAGAGGAAATTAGTCCAAATTCATCCTTTTATCAGGCACCCACTCCTTCAACAACTAATCCACTCCCAAGATAACGTAATTAATCCACCCATGAAGATGGAGCCCTAGTGACCTAATCGCCTCTTAAAGGCCTCACCTGCAAATACCCTTGGTGATTAAATTTCAACGTGTTTTGTGGGGGACATTTAAATCATAGCAGTGGTCAAAATATTTCACGTCCTGGAATTTTTTTTTCCTTATCTGGTCACTGTATTATTAGTTCCTAATTCTGTCCTCTGTATCATTTTTGGATCTGTTTTTATTGATATTTTCCCTTCTCGTTACGGATTATATTTTCTTCTTTGCAAGAAAATAATTCCGTACTTTTTTATTGCATACCAAAACATTGTCAGTTTTACCTTGTTGGGTGCTGAATATTTTTGCATTCCTGGTCAGGGCCTATCTGGTCACTGTATTAATTACTTATAGACCTTGGCTTAGCTGTGCAAGTCCCAAGTTTTCTCTTTGCAGAGTTAGAGGAATGAAGTTTGGATTTTATAGTGTCATCTCAATGATGTCAGCCAGTTACCATTACAGAATAGTCTTTATTTCTCATCCTCAAACACAATATGGTCTTTTACGAATGAGTTCTGTTCAATGGAGTAAGACCATTTTCTCAGTGGTCTACTCCTTTTTAGAAGGTGCTGAAGTCAAAAGCTAGTTTCTTCCTAGGGAACAGGTATAGATGAAGAGTTTTGACTACTTAGTTCAATTTCTTAATCTCACTCAGAGAAACAAATTTAATAGTATATTTGGTGCATTATGCATTTAAAGCCAAAATATATAGTCATTTGAATTCTCGTCAGTAGTATAACCTTGGTTTCATTTTTTTGTACAAGAGGAGAGAGATTTTCAGTGGAGGAAGTTTTCACATATATGCTGAAACCTGCTCTCAATCCCTGGGCTAGGAAACCATAAGGAGAATTTTAAGAAATTCACCAGGGTCATAGACACTTTTGAAAATCTGATGAGGATTGCTGTGGAAGACAGTCTGACACTTCTTCAAAAAGTTAAACATAGAAGTATCATATGACCCAGCAATTCTCTTAGATATGTACTCGAAAGAATTAAAAACAGGTACTTTGACAAATAACTTGTACATGAACATTCATAACAATACTATTAATAATAGCCAAAAGATAGAAACAATCCAAATGTCCATCAGTGGTTGAATGGATAAATAAGATGTGGTATATCCCTATAGTGAAATATTACTCAGCCATAACAAGCAATGAAGTAATAATACATGCTACAATGTGGATGAACCTCAAACACATTATGCTTAGTAAAAGAAACCAGACACACAAAGGTTATTTATTATATTGTATGATTCCATTTGTATGAAATATCCAGAATAGGTAAATCCATAGAGGCAGAAAGCAAACTGGTGGCTGGTGGATGACAGGGATTGGTCGGAGGGGGAGTAGAGAGTAACAGCTTAATGGGTATAGAGTTTTTGGGGCGTGATAAAAATTTTAGAATTAGATAGATGTAGTAGTTGCACAAAATTATGCATATACTAAATTATACTGAATTATACATTTTAAAATGGTTCATTTTATGTCATATGAATTTTACCTCAACCAAAATAAAACTGATAAGGTATAGATTTGTATATTCATACCAGTAGTTATAATTTCAGGGAGTGGGTCATGGATCTCAGATAAAGATTTTTCCTAGGAATGAAAGGACTTCAGGTAAACTCCTACTTTAGCTGATAACTGTAGCAGAATGTAACATTTTATTTATAAACCTGATACTAGAACTAACATATTGGTACCATGTTGTTTATGAAACTGAGTAGTTTTCTTGGCCCTAATGTGAATAGCTTTACTATATAATTTACTTACCATTAAATTCAATTGTAAATATACAATTGAGTTAGTAAATGAGTACAATTGTGCATCCCTCACCAATTTTAGAAGACTTCCATCCAGCCAATTCTCTTGTGTGTGTTTGCATTCAAACCCACTCCTACCTACCTCCAGCTCTAGGCGAACGCTGATTGTGTGATTGGCTATTATAATACTGATAAGAACATTCATGTGCAAATCTTTGAGGAGACATCTGTTTTTATTTCTCTGGGATAGATACCTAGGAATGGAAATGCTGGATCTTATGGCAGATATGTATTTAGCTCTTTAGGCAACTGATAAACTCTTTTTTAAAGTGACTGTACCATTTTATATTCCTACCAGTAATGTATCAGGGTGCCAGTTTCTCTGCATCTTCGTCAACTCTTGGTATTGTCTTTTTTGATTCTACCCATTTTAGTGGGTATATAGTGATGTCAGGTAGTGGTTTTAATTTGCATTTCTCTGATTTGTGTTAAGCATCATTACAGGTGTTTATCCATTTGTGTATCTTTGGTGAATTATTTCAGTCTTTTGCTGATGTTTTAAATTGGGTTGTTGGTCTTATTGCATTGTAAGGATTCTTTATTACTATATAAATTTTGGTTTTTGTTTGTTCATTTTTTTGATACAAGAGCTGGCTCTGTTGCCTGAGGTAGAGTGCAGTGGTATCTGCCTTTCTCTTTGTCATTCAGCAGTTTAACTATGATATTTCTAGGTGTGGTTCTTTTTCAGTTTTTCCTCCTGTGTTGATTGAGCTTCTTGGATCTGTAGATTAATGTTTTTAAAACAAATTTTCAAAGTTTTTTATTATTATTTTTTCCTGCCTCTTTCTCATTTTGAAATTTCCATTGGGACACTTGAAGTTGTCCTGCAGATCTCTGAGTGTCTCTTGTTTTTCTTCTATTTCTTTCTTTCTTTAGATATGATAATTTCTCTTTTTGATTTATCTTTATGTTCACTGATACTTTCTTCTGCCATCTCAGATTTGCTCGTGAGCCCATGTAGTGAATTTTTCATTCGCTTACTGTAATTTTAATCTGTGGAGTTTTCAATTGTTTATGTTGTTAATAGTTTCAATTTCTCTGTCGAGGTGCCTATCAAAGGCATTGTTCTATTTCCTTTTAATTCTTAGAACGTATTTCATTGCATTTTTTTGGACATCTTTCTAATAGCTGCTTTAGAGTCTTTGTCTGCTAAGTTCCACGTCTGTGACCACTCAATCAATTTCATTTGATTGCTTTTTCCCTGTAAGTATGGATCATACTTTCCTGTTTCTTTTTATATCTAGCAGTTTTTGTTGAACAGTAGACATTTTAGATGATATACTGTAGCATCATGTATTCTTCTTTCTTTCTTTTTTCTTTCATGGATATCTCTTACAATTCATATTTGATCATGTTTGGACAACTTTTAATTTTTTACTTGCTTATTTCACTATTTTGGAGGATGGTTGGGATGAATATTTTTATTTCCCCAAATAGATCATAAGATTGTTGTGGGCAGGAACTGTATCTTAAATAAGGGGGATCTACCACAGTTTTAAGCTTAATCCTGATTTCATGGTCTATATTTAAATACTTACCTGAATTTTCTTTAAAAACAAATAAAACTACTGTGTTATGTCCTGTTAATAGCTATGGAATGACTTTTCCATGATCAGAATGTACCATAGTTTTCATAGCTATTATATGTAGGAAAAGAATACATATGGAGGCCAGGCGCGGTGGCTCACGCCTGTAATCCTAGCACTCTGGGAGGCCGAGGCGGGTGGATCGCTCAAGGTCAGGAGTTTGAGACCAGCCTGAGCAAGAGTGAGACCCCGTCTCTACTAAAAATAGAAAGAAATGATCTGGCCAACTAAAAATATATATAGAAAAAATTAGCCGGGCATGGTGGCGCATGCCTGTAGTCCCAGCTACTCGGGAGGCTGAGGCCGTAGGATCGCTTGAGCCCAGGAGTTTGAGGTTGCTGTGAGCTAGGCTGATGCCACG
>CM052439.1:144911943-145025202 GCA_028533085.1 Varecia variegata | reverse complement strand
ATACATATGGATTAACTTAGCTATGAAACTTGGGGGACTATAAATATTGTCCCCCATATTGCACGGACTATATTGTCATATTGCAGGGACTATAAATATTTTCCAAATTGTCTTCTGTATACACATAAACTGACAGGCAGAGGTGCTAAACTTTTAGAGGACCATCTGTAGAAATAGGTGTTTTACTTGTAAGAAATAGGGTAACCATTAGTAATCCATTGATGTTAGTAATTAAGTTGCATTAACTCTAAATGATCAGAGTTAAAATGTTCTAGTTTATTTAGACCACTACATTTCAGATTTATCATAATAATTATTAGTAGATAAAATATTAATGTTCTGTAAAGTCCATTTAAGATAATTAGCGAAAATTTAGACATAATTATTAACAGAATTTTAAAAATCATATAATTTAAAGACAAGGTTTTATAATTATTTTTGTTTTCACATTTTTAGATATGCCATTGCATTGGCCTTAAGGGAAAAACAGCGTGTAATATTTACCAGCCCAATTAAGGCTCTGAGTAACCAAAAATACCGTGAAATGTATGAAGAATTTCAAGATGTTGGTCTGATGACAGGAGATGTTACTATTAATCCTACAGCATCTTGTCTTGTTATGACCACAGAGGTAATTTATGTAATGCCCCATCTGACTTTTCCTTTTTAATTTAATTAATGTGTCCATTCACTTAGAACACATGATGTTTTATTGCTTGCTCTGTTTAAATAAAATGTAATACTTTATTTTCTGAGTAGACTTACGTGAAATGAATATAATTTATCTTAAAATGTTTTAGTAACATGTTTATTTCTAAATTACCAGTATTTCTTGTATTTGTCATATAATTTAGACACTTTTTTCTTCAGTTATTTTCAAAGGGTTATTACTGTCAATGACATGAAAATGTTTTATTGGTTTTATATACATAGTTATCAGTATTTGAATACATAGTTTCTTATAAGTAGTGGCTCTTTGTTTCATGTGATTTATTTCTTCTACATCTGAGTATTAATACAAGTAGGTAAGTAACTTTAAAGAATGCAGTATTATGTTTAGCTTGTTCTCATAATCACTATTAATTTTTGCATATACTTCTAACATCTTAAGTTTTAGACATGATTAGCTATCTTTACTGTACTAAGTACTTTTGTACTAATACATACTTTAATTATATCTTTGTGTTTTATGAGGATATGGTATAATACAATAGTGAGCATAACTTAGCTTCTGGTCTGCTTAGCTTGCTCTCTTTTCATTTTGGTGCCCCATGTAAGTTTATTTTCTGTTCTCAAAACTTCTTTCCATCTGTCAGAGATTTTGACTCCAAAAATTAGAATAAATATTGCCAGAAAGTGCCCATATTATAATTAATGAAGGCAGAAGAAATTGGGCAAACATTATGGGATCCAGCGTTTTGGTTACAGGCTAATTTAAGTTGCTCTCACGTTTTAGGAAGTCTGGATCTTGGAAAGGTGCTGTGCATATAAGAAAGTCACTTCATATTCTAGATACACAGACAACAGGGGTGATCATAATTCTCTATGTATATTGTATCTGATTAGTAACTGTTTAGAAGTCATTTACTTTGGTTTTGTGAGCAAAGGAAGATGATTTGATTTGTGAAATATTCTTAAAATCTGTAATTCCCTAAAGTTATTTTAATATTTCTATTTAATAAAAAGTATCCAAAATTCCTTATTGGAAAACAGTTTTTGTTTAACTATTAGTTGTTATGTCAAAATCCTGCTAAATAAATCTTATACTTCTTTAGATTTTGAGAAGTATGCTGTACAGAGGTTCTGAAGTTATGCGAGAAGTTGCTTGGGTCATATTTGATGAAATCCATTACATGAGAGATTCAGGTATACTGTGCAGTGTTAAGATGTGTACCATGTATTTCCTTTAAGAATGGCATTAGGAATTTTGAATGAGAAGTTGTTAAATTTTGCTTTTAGTTTTTGTGTGGTTGGAGTTCTAATAAACTATTTCTTCTTTAAATTCTGAACAGCATGATATAATGTTCGCATTAGGATTTCATTTAACTCCTTAAATAGTAACTTTTGCTGGATGAAAAAATGTAAATTCAAGTAGAGCAAGTGGAATTATTAATAAAAACTGGCTTTTAATAGAAAACTTACTAATGTAATGTTAGAGAATTTCTAAAACTTCTAGCTTACAAAGTTAACTTTCTTGCTTTTTAATATGTTACTTTACTGTGTAAAAAAAAAAACTAAGTGGCTGGGCACAGTGGCTCATACCTATAATCCCAGCACTTTGGGAGGGTGAGGCAGGAGGATTGTTTGAGGCCAAGAGTTCAAGACCAGCCTGGGTAACATGGTGAGACCCTGTCTGTACAAAAATTTTAAAAATTAGCCAGACTTTGGTGGCACGTGCCTTTAGTCCTAGCTACTCAGATGCTGAGGCGGGAGGATTGGTTGAGCCCAGGAATTGGAGGTTATAGTGAGCTATGATTGCACCACTGCCCTCTAGCCTGGGTGACAGAGAGAGGCCCCATCTCTACAAGCCGGTAACTATTGCTTCTTAAAGTGAAGTGGAAATACTATTCCCCTGCCTTCTTTTTGGGGCTCTTGTTATGTTGTTTGAAAGGATTCAGTCTGGAGCTGCTCTTTGTAGGCTGTTTCAGAGTACATTGTGTTTGTAGTGGTTTGATATACTAACTTTCTACTGGATAGATTCATGGTAAGAGCTAAAGTAGTTTTCAGTAAGGTTCTGTGACTAAAGATATTCTTGCATAAAGTGGTCTGCATTTCTAATAATAAAGCTTAAGAGAATATAATTTTAGATACTGTTGCAAAGTGACGTTGTATTCCAAGATATATTTATTTTTTCCAGAACGTGGTGTAGTATGGGAAGAAACCATTATTTTGCTTCCTGATAATGTCCACTATGTCTTCCTTTCGGCTACTATTCCAAATGCCCGACAGTTTGCTGAATGGATTTGTCATTTACATAAACAGGTATTTTTTTCCCCTTTTTTGATGTGTTTAGTATTTAAAATGTTAAAGGTTGGCCTTACTGTACCCTCCTATAATTTTTTCCTAATGCTGTCCAGAATAAAGAAAACATTTTAATGTGAAACTACTTCTTAAATCAAGTAGCTTATCAAAATCAACTGACTAGCTTTTTAGAAATGTTGATTTCTGAAGCCTGATCTCAAACCCAGTATATCTAAAGGTATGAGAGGAGGGCTTTGGAAGCTCTGATTTTCAAAAGTTCCCAAGTTGATCCTGATGATCTGCCAGGTTTAGACACTACATTTACTCAGATAGTAATCTGTGAGTAAAGAATGGAGAATTTCCTCTAATGCCTTGATACCAGGAAAAGCTGGGGGCATTTCTTGAGCTTTTGATTCAATTTTTCTCATGTAAACTTAGATTTAGTTCCATTTTCTAGTCCAACTTCAGCGTCTGTGTAGGACTTTATATCAAGTGTTTATTTACAATGCTGAATTTATTCTTGTTTTTATTTTTCTGCCTTTACTTTATACCAGTATCCTCATGAACTTATTCTTACCTGTTTATAAGCTCTGTAGATGTGTTTTTATAACATTCCCCCATGTTGCTCCTGTAGGATAGAAACCCAGTGGATTTTCTAGAGGAGCTAAGGTTTTGAAAAGCCTCTGTGGGGCAGAAAAATTCCATTTTGTCTCAGGGAAACCTTTGTATCACCATACTACTCCATAGAAACAGATATCTTCTGTAATTACAGCATCTCAGGGCTAATGGGTAATTGAAGCTCAGGTTATTTATTTGGCACTGATTAGGGAATGGTAAATTGAGAAGATGGTAGTATAATTTGATAGACCTAATTTTTCCACATTCTTGCCTGGTTTTTAAAGTATCTTTTAAAAAGTGGTGTCTTTTTGAAATGTTGGATTCACAATTTTATTTCCATAAGGTCTTTTAGATAGGTCAAATACACAATTTTATTTTGAAGAAATAAAACTTTACATGTTAAATTCTTTCTTTTTACAGCCTTGTCATGTAATTTACACAGATTATCGGCCTACTCCATTGCAACACTACATTTTTCCAGCAGGAGGAGATGGCCTGCACCTTGTTGTTGATGAAAATGTAAGGGAGTAATTGTCATTTCTTATCTATAATGTCATACTTTATTGTTAATACCTTGCTTTTCCTTAATTTTGAAATAGAGAATAATGGCAGAGACCTTTTGGGTTTTTTTGGTCTCAGTTTCACAGTTCAAAACTGATGGGTTTTTTTTTGTACTTTTTCTCAAAAATGTTATACATGAATTAGATTTTCCTCCTTTCTTAGTATTTAAAAATGCCTGGAGAACAGGGGCTCCAGACATGTTTCAGCTGTCTTAATGTTTTGCTGCTTCCAGTTTTATTACTTCCTTATCATCTTTTCTTACCTTTTACCACAGAACATTTTTGAATTATTTTAGTGACCTTTGTAATAATAATAATATTAAATTATTATTTGAGGAAGCTTTGTGTTTGAGGTATGAAAGTAGTTTGAATTATGATTAAACATTAGTGAAGTTACATAGGAAAAAAATCCGTGATTACAGGGTGACTTCAGAGAAGATAATTTTAATACTGCAATGCAAGTGCTTCGAGATGCAGGTGATTTGGCAAAAGGAGACCAGAAGGGACGGAAAGGAGGAACAAAAGGTAATTTAGAACTTTACATGTAAATTGTGTATTAAATTACTCTGACATTTTTTTGTCTTTTATTTTTTTCTCAGGAAGCTAAATAAAGATCTAGATGGTATATGATAAAATTGGATGAATAAAGGTTGATCTCTTTTTTTATATGTGATATGAATTAAGTATAATTTACATCCTATACAAATCACCCATTTAAAGTGTATAGTTGAGTGTTTTTAGTATATTCACAGAGTTGTACAGCCATCATACTATCCAATTCCATAATATTTTCTGTATACGTTAACAGTCGTTTCCCATTTCCCCCCAACCTCAGCTCTCTCTACCTCCTAGACTTAGGCAATTACTAGTCAACTTTGTGTCCCTATGGATTTGCATTTTCTGGACATTTCATATGTATAGAATCATAATATTTGTAGTCTTTTGTGACTGACTTCTTTCAGTTAACATAATGTTTTCAAGGTTCATTCATGAACTTGATCCTAACTATGTCAGTGTTTCATTCCTTTTTATTGTCAAATAGTGTTTCATTGTATGAATATACCACATTTTATTTCTCCATCAGTGGACAGACATTTTGGGTTGTTTCCAGTTTTTGACTGTTAACGATATACTGCTGTAAACATTCATGCATGTGCTACAAGTTTTTGTATGAATATGTGTTTCGTTTTCTTCTGGGTATGTACCTAAGAATGGAATTGCTGGCTCATATGGAAAGTCTGTGTTTAATCTTTTGAGGAACTACCAAGTCATTTTCCAAAGGGCTGCATCATTTTACATTCCCATTAGGAGTGTATGAGGATTCCACTTTCTCGACGTCCTTGCCAATACTTAATATTATACCTATTTGATTATTGTCATCCTAGTGGGTGTGAAGTGGTATCTTAATATGATTTTTGATTTACATTTCTCTGGTGGCTAGTGATGTGGAACATCTTTTCATGTGCTCGTTGGCCATCTGTGTATCTTCGGACAGATGTCTATTTAAATCCTTTGTTCATTTTAAAATTGTATTTTTTGTCTTTTTGTTGTTGAGTTGTAAGAGTTCTTTATATATTCTGGATTATAGACCCTCATCAGATAGATGATTTGGAAATATTTTCTCCCATTCTTTGGGTTGGGGTTGTCTTTTCACTTTGCTGATGGTGTTCATGAAAGCACAAAAGTTTTTCATCTTAATGAAGTGCAGCTTATCTGTTTTTTTCTTTTGTTGCTTGTGCTTTTGCTGTCATAGTCAAGAATCCTTTGTCTAACCCAAGATCATGAGAATTTATTCCTATATTTCCTTTTAAGAGTTTTATAGTTTTAGCTTTTACATTTAGATCTGTGATCTATTTTGAGTTTATGTGGGGATGTGATTTATCTACTCTTTTGCAGGACCATCAAATGTGTTCAAGATTGTGAAGATGATTATGGAAAGAAATTTTCAACCTGTAATTATTTTCAGTTTTAGTAAGAAAGATTGTGAAGCCTATGCACTTCAAATGACCAAATTAGATTTCAACACAGGTAATACATAATTTCAGTATAGTTTTAATGTTATGTGAAATGAGTGTAAAATATATCTCTGGTAATATATTTATCTATTGTGTATTATTAAGACATGCAGTTCACCTTACAGTTAACAATAGCAGGTACTGAGCAACTTTAAGAGGCCCTCATAATTTCTTTTCTTTCCTCTCTTCTCTCTTCTTCTATTGAAGATTGAAAGATACAAGTACATTGCTATGTGTAAAATTCAAAGAACCCTACTTAGAAACATTAGAATCATACCTTCTTATACTTTATTATACCATAAACTCCTTAGTTATGATAAGTACCTTGGTTAGACCACCTTCTGTATAGAAAGTACTGTGCTTCATTCTCAGTGAATTCTAAACCAGGAAGACCTGCTCTTTGCTTAACTATGCTGTAATTTTCAAATTAATATAACTTCTACCAAATTAATAAATAATTCCTATTATATTAACGGTAAATGCAACTCACTTAAAGTCACACAGTTAGGAGCACAGCCTGGCTGTCCCTTTTGAGCGGCTATAACAGAATACCTGAGATTGGGTAATTTATAAAGGGCTGAGATTTATTTCTTATAGTTCTGGAAGCTGGGAAGTCCAAGTTTGAGGGACCCCACATCTGGTGAGGGCCTTCTTGTGTCATCCTACAGCCAAAGCAGAAGGGCAAGAGAGTACACAAGAGAGGGAAGGAGTGGAGTGGTAAGGGGGCTGAACTCATCCTTTTATCAGGAACCCACTCTCACTAGAACTAACTTTATCCTATGATAAAGGCATTAATCCATTCATGAGGGCACTGCCCTCCTGACCTAACCGCCTCTTAAAAGTCCCACCTCTCCGCACTGTTGCATTGGGGATTAAGTTGTCAACCGCATAATCTTTAGGGGACACATTTAAACCATAGCACTGGCCAAGAATTGCAGCGTGCTGAATACACAGTTGTCTTTCAGCTCTGCCTTTTACATATGTAATCCCATACTGTGAAAAGTAAATAATATTATGAATCATCCCGAAATTAAGTTTCAGTTGTATTGTTTTTTTATTAAGATAGATATTGTTTATCTATACATTTTAAAGATGATTCTTTCTTTTCCATGGGTGAAAGTAATAAATAACAGATAACTCAGATAGCCTCCTAAAACCGATAATATTTTATGTTTTTTGAGTGAATTGTTCTGTTTATGAATGTTTTCTCTTAACTACCAGTGCTGAGTATGCTTAAAGTTGTGGGATTACATGTTGATTAATTTAACACATATTTGTTTAATGCCTGTTATTTGATAGACACTGTACAAGAAAGCAGTGCCGTAGTTGGGAACATGGGCTTTGGATTGTTTCTCTAACAGTTAATAGCAGTCCTGATTATTTACACTAGTTTCATTTTCCTCAGTAATAAAAGGTAGGTTATAATAGTTCCTGTGTCCTGTAACCATTAGAATGAAATGTTGTATGTAAAGCAATAGGTGTAGTTAGTGTTACCATTTATAAGGTAGTACTTTTCTTTGTGGATTAAGTCTGCTAGATATGTTTTGAAAGGCAGTGAATTTTATTAATATGTGGTAATTTTTATCTCCTTTTCCTTTCGACCATCCTGACTTTTTTATTCCTCTTAGAGTCTTATTGTTTGTAATGTGAAGTTTGTTATTACTTCACTCATTTTGATATTTTTTATACTCTTGAATTTACTCTGTTAGATGAAGAAAAGAAGATGGTTGAAGAAGTATTCAGTAATGCAATTGACTGCTTATCTGATGAAGATAAAAAACTTCCTCAAGTGAGTTTTTAATATCAGTTGGTAAAGTGTAGGTATTAATAGATGGCATATATTCACCTTTCATTTCTTGGTTTTGTTACTGTGTTGTACTGTTTGCATACTGCAGCATGTATGTTGCAATATGCACTAAAATAATACCTTGATTTATATTTTAAACTTCTGAAAAGGTGACAGGAAGAAAGATTTGCTGCCTCAAAGAACTTTCTCTGAAAGCTAGTGTAGTCTGGAAATTACTGCTAATGTGCCTAATACGATAATATTTTTAATATTAAAGTCATTACATTTTTTAATTCATAAGGCTACCAAATAAAATAAGAGAACACACCTAATGAAAATCACGTGTTCAGTGAGGAATTTAACATCTACTTTGCTTTAGTGTATTTTTTTCTTCTGAGTATTGAAATCGAAAATTCTAAAATATGCTGTTGCTTGGGTGCCACTTCCAGAAATGCTAATTTAATTGGTGTGATGTGTGTCGTGGTCATTTAGAATCTTTGAAAAGTTCCCAGATGATTCTGTTGTGCATCCAGAGTTGAGAACTACTGCTTTAGGCAAACCTAATATATGAAAAGTTGTTGTATGAAAAGAAAAATTGGGAGGTCACACTCTGCTTTACAAATAAATGTGAATGCTTTGATTTGTAAGAGATTTACCATATAACAGTGGTAGCATATTTCTTGGTGTTTAAAAGGGTATTTAATTTCTAAGCTTTGTTTTGTCATTCTCCTTCCCAGTTGAATTATTAGTATCTAAGGGCTGTGCCATGTCTTTATACATCTTTGTTATCATTGCACTTTTCTAATAGTAGGTATTTAATGGCATTTGATAAATTGTTAATGAGAGTGAACTCTTCAGTAATTCATTTGTCTTTAGATGAAGTACATATTCATGTTAAATATGTTTTATGGTTATTTGGAGGAGATGAAGTGATACTGGAAAATTTAAGGCAGCAAACCATTTGTAAAGTTTATTTACAACATGCCTCTTCATGTTAAAGAGAGCTAGGTCTGAATTACATTTTGAGGTTAATAATCTGGGGGAATTTAGGGTTTGGGTTTTGCTTTTATTCTGAAAAGTTTTGTATTAACAGTTTCTTTAAATACAGAGCATTATTTAATCACCCATTTTTCTTAATTTGGTTAGTTTAATATTTTAAAATTCCTTCCCTCATATCATTATAAAATACACATTATTCTAAAATCTCAGGTTGAACATGTACTTCCTCTTTTGAAGCGGGGGATCGGTATTCACCATGGTGGTTTACTTCCTATTTTGAAAGAAACTATAGAAATTCTCTTTTCTGAAGGATTAATAAAGGTATGGTTTTTATTTTTATTTTTTATGCCCCAGAGTTGTTTTGGATGAACAGTTTGAAAATTATGGAGAACATTGTTTATAGGCAGTTTTGTGTAGTTTTTTTTTTTTTTTTTGACTAGTTTGTATGGAATGACTTAGGTAATGAACTTGATTTTTGTGTATAGTCTTATACGTCATAAATTTTGGACTGTAGGTATAAAAATCTACAGTCCAATTTTCTCTCTTAAGTAAGAAGTGGTAACACTATGGACAAGGTAGAATTTTGGAGAAGTTGCTATTTAATAATTAGATGTGGTGTTGATAAGTGGACTTCTTTCTACATACAGATTAAAAGGATTAGTTTAGTGAAGACAAGGAGAATTGCTGGTTAGACTTAGTAAAGAGTTTTTAGGATGTTCTAATTTAAACCAAAGAGAATCTGATTTAGTTTTAAAAACAAAATTACATTGATGTCTGTACACAAAAATGGGAAATTAAAAATGTGAAACAACTTCAAAATTTAATCATAAGTCTACATATGACTCATAAATTATTTTATGTTTAAAAATTATTATAATTTTAAAAATCATACGGGAGATTTATCCTGAAAACCTCAGCACTAAGTAGAATATATAAGAGAAATTTACACACCTTGAAGAATGTATTTGAAGTAATTTAGATCAATAGCTAGTCAATTTTTCTACATGGGTCCTGGCAAGTTCCTGTTAGTATTTCCTTCCAGATTGTATGTTTTGTTGATCCCTACTTTCAAAGGATCTTTAAAAAAAATGAGTGATACTTGTTGGTTGTAAAATTCAAATAGAACAATTGTACATAAAGTAAAAAAGTGAAAGATCATCCCCTTCGCTTCCCAGAAATGTCCATTAGCATACATAAAAATGACGTGGTTTATTTTCTAAACAAGTCATTATGTACTACCCATGTTATTTATGCAATTTTGTCATATGTGTGGTTCTTCATTCTTTTTAGCAAACAAGTAGTATTCTATTGAGTTGATGAGCTGAAGTTTTTTAATCTTCTTTCCTATTGATGAAAATGTAGTACTTCAGTGACTTATTCATATATCGTTTTGTGTCTAAACCACTAGTTTTGTTGGTAAAGTCCTAGAAGTGAACTGATTAAAGAGTCACTGATTCTGATCTCCTCTAAAAGATCCTAATAGTGAAGTGGTCTCCCAAACTCTGCATCATTAGTGAAGAAGCAAGGAAATTTGCCTATGTTTAGAAAATTATTCTGTAGCCTAAAGCTTTATCCATAATACCAGTGTGTTCTCTCCAGTTACCATCACTAAAATTTAAGAAAGTAGATTTTCCTTTAATTAAAAATTTTCTGGGATATAGGGACATTAAATATTATTTAATAATTTTGTGTATAAAATACTGAAATACATCTGGGACTGCCATGTTGTTTGTTACTTTTGTAGGGTCTCATTAATAACTAATTAAACATCCTGGGCAACACAGTGAGACCTTATCTCCACAAAAAATTTAAAAAATTAGCTGGGTGTGGTTCCAGCCAATCAGGAGGATGAGGCAGGAGAATCACTTAAGCCCAGGAGTTCAAGGCTGTAGTGAGGTATGATCATACCACTCCACTCAAGCCTGGGTGACAGAGTGAGATGCTGTGTAAAAAAGAAAAACTAAATTTAAAAAAATGAATGATACATTTATTTACACTTGAAATATAAAACTAGGTTCATAGCTTAAAATGCATGTTTAGTTATGTAATTTATTTTATTATTCATTTATTTAGGCCTTATTTGCCACAGAGACTTTTGCTATGGGAATTAACATGCCAGCTAGAACTGTTTTATTTACAAACGCCCGCAAATTTGATGGGAAGGATTTCCGATGGGTAAGTAAAGTAATTCACATATTGAAATAATTTTTCTCTTTAATTGTTTTACCTCAGATGACTTTGGCTGATATAATTTTTGAGATTTTCAATGCCAACTACTTAAGAACTTGTACCCAAGCTAATATAGGTTTATCAAGGTTAAACTCTGGATCCTTTCAATTTCTATCCTGTCATTCCCCACCCTCAAACAAAAAGATTCCTTTAGGTGAAGAAATTTGGGGATGGGGGTTTAGTGTGTAAGTGATTCATGAATGCTTTAAAATATTTTTTTTAAATCTAGAATTTTCATTTCTTTAAGGTATTCACTACTACTGTGGCTATAGTTGCTAACTATTTTGCCCTTCAGGTTTAAAATAGAAGTTGTAACAGATTTGCACACATCTTTTCCAAGGCAGAAGGAAAGAGAAAGTTGGGAGCATGAATGAAACTGTGAGCTGGGGTAAAAAGTTAATCCTTAATCCAGAGGCTAGTACCCCATGTAGCAAACAATTACGAAACTTAAAATATGGATTTAGAACTCTGGCAGATACTGGGGTTGCTAAAGTAAAAACAAAAATATAATCCTGAGTCTAAAGAAACATCCATTACAGTGAAAGTTAATAGACATACGATAAACCTTATGTTATAAACACTTTGAGAAGTATGTACGGGAAGGATATAGCATAAGAAAGAAATTCAGTTGTATATGTGGGGTCAAGGAAGACTTCATAGAAAAGATAATCCTTTAAATAAGCAGCAACAGCAGATGAGTATTTGCCTTGAAAAGTACCCATGTTAGAACTGTAAAGGCAAAGCATTTTTCTTGATTTGTTTCATTTTAAAATGCATTGGATGCTATACAAAAGTGAAATCTAAGTATAGTAAGGCAATGCCTTTTCTGTTTAGAAATTTTTACTTAACCTTCAAAATTTTTCTGTAATTTATGACTTTAAATTGAAGGAGGGCTAATTCATGTAGAATATGATTTTTAACTGTAATGCAGTTAAAAGTTTTTCATATATTTTGAACTAACGTAAATTTTTTGTTCTTCATAATCAGTTTAAAACGACTTAATTCTATGAATAAAATTAATGCCACAAGAAGATAAATAAAGTCTTTTGTTTGTGACTTGACTTGTTCTTTGGCATTCCTTGTCCTTTTGTAGGTGGTACATGGATCCCAGCTGAGAGTAAATGGGTAACTGAATTTAACAGAGCAGCCTTTTCTTCATGATTCCAGATCATAATTGTGAAATTTAAAAATTGGAATGTATACAATGTAGTGATGTCCTTGGTCCCCGTTGAGATTTTATATAGGACTGCCTTTTTGAAACGTTCTTGTCTGATCTTTATAGAGTTGGGGCTTTTTGTTTATTCTGGGAGCTTCCTTGCTCCCAGGTTTCAGGTCTGCTATCAGTAGTATGTCTTCTCGTAGCATAGTTGTTCTTCCTCTAACTGAACAAATGGGCAGCCTGTTTATTGAATACAGAAGATACGTTTACAAACTGAGTACACAAAAACATGCACATTCTCCATCTGCAGTCCATGGCATGAAGGCCCAGGTGGGCCTATCTCTGTCCTACCCTCAAGACCAGGCCCATTCTAGGCAAAAGAGACAATAAATCCCCAGGGCTTCAGGTACCCAGAGATACCTGGGGAAGTGAAGGGAAATGCTAAGGCCATGGGGCTTGGCTTTTCATTGCCTCCTGCCCAGGGAGCAGTGTGGACAGAAGGAAAAGGGTGTCTAAGACACAGTTGACTTGGTATAGAGTGGTGTCTTTGGTTTAATTCCCACTGGAGGTAGCATATGCAGAAAGATGAGGCCCTGGCCCAAGGCTGTCCACTGGGAGGAGCCAAGTGGGAACCAAACCCTCCCTGCTGGCAGGGGCCCTGCGGTCTAGCTAAGGCCAAAGGAGGCTCTAGCCCCTTCCCACCTATTAAAAACAGCTGTGGAGGGAAGGGGCTTGGGTTTCAGTCTGGATTTGTGGTGGAGGGAGACCCCATGACAGATATGGGGATGGTTCTGGCTCAGGCCTCTGGGAAAATACCCTCCCAACCCTACCCGCCTCCCACAGGGGCTCCCTCTGGCCTGAGACTCAGAGGGGCCCAGACTGGAAAGTTAATGTTGTGAAAAGAAGTAGGCACAGAGTAGACAGGGCAAGGCCAGCTGTGAGAAGACCAGTGCCTCGGGCACCCAGGGTTCAGGGGTAGGTCACACAGTATGGCTAAGTTCCAGGGAGAAGTGCATAGTAGCTCAGCAGAAGGGTAGAGTTGAGCAGCCTGGGACTCTCCCCCAGTATGGCAACTCCTTCCTTCTCACTTCCTCGTGGAGGATGGTGGGTGTGCAGTGATCATTCCCAAACTAACTGTGTTCTTTTCAGACACCACATGGCAACTTCATGCGGCTGCAGAGGAGAGAGCTATGGAGTATAAAATTAATAAAAGGCAATTGTCTATACCAAAGGAACAGACTTGGGCTAACAGTGGAATCCTAATGGGAAACCCTCTGCCTTGGCCACTAGGTGCTCCCATCCCCCAGATAACAGCAGTGGGGCTCTCATTAAGCCTCCATAGTTGGGAAGAAGGCTCCTGGGGAATGGAATGGGCATCCAAGGGGGAGAGGGAGGTAATGGTGGGCTCAGTAAAGAAGGCATTGAGGGTGGTGGGCAGGGACCCTCTCACAGTCAGAGGTTGGAGCCTCAGGCAAGCCTGCCACTAGCGTGGCCACACTGTCCAGAAGGACTAAGTTGCATGCCATGGCCCTATCACCAGAGGTCTTGGCAAGTCCGGGGGGTACTGTGAAGGAAGACAGATGTTGACCGAGAGGTGGAGGGACTGCTTAGGTGGAGCTATGTGCTTAGGGTCTAGTCAGAGCATGAGCTTTTTGCCTATCTGGGCATCCTGCTGGAGCATAATCTCCATGGAATGTTGGGGGCCAGAGAGGAAAGCTCTGTGGAGGAAAGTGGGGAGGTTCCAGAAGTAAATGTCCCAAAATGCCCTGAGGCTATAGGACACCCTCCACCCAGCATTGCAGGCCCATTTGATCTGGGGAAGAGCCAAAGTGTAAGGGGAACAGTGAAGGCCAGGTCCTGTCCCTTCCCCTACCCCATATCAGAGCGGTTGCCCACCAAAAGGGTTGTCAGTGCCAGGCCAGGTTCCTGGTTCGGAGGGGTCACAGTCTCCTGGGCCACCTCCACTCTATCCTACTTGTCCCAGGCCCATGGTGATGATAGGGGCTGCTGAAGGCACAAAGAAGGGACTGGAGCCAGACATTCTTTATGTACTGCTGCTGTATAGTCCTGTCTTCCAGAGAGGGTATCAAGCCCAGATGGCATAGCAGTGAGTGGCCCAGCTGAGACCATGCCATGTCTGTACCATAGCCATTGTACTGCTGTCGGTAGCACAGGTTGAGCTCCTGCAGCTCATACTTCCACATGTAGCACAACTTGTTGGGGTGTGTTGAGCAATTGGAACTTGTGAGTTAGGCAGATTTAGTGTTTTAGCATTTGAAGGAGGCTCTGGGAGGTGGAGTGGTACAGATTCTTCATGGATGAAGAGGCTGCCATGCTCACCACCCATAGGTTCCTCAGGGCCTGCAGTGCAGTTATATAGGCTCTGTGGTCTAATGTCAGCAGGTGATCAGTGAAAAGCCAGGGTTCCCCCAAGTAGTTACACTTGTCCCTGAGGATTTGCTGGTAAAGCCGGGTGCAGGTATCATCCTCAAAGGGCATGGTGCCACTGAGTAGGATATAGGTGATGATACCTGGTGCCCACATGTCCACTGAGTTGGCTTGCAGACTAGAACCTCAGGGGCAGTGTGCATGGGCATGCCACAGGTAGTCTTTCTCAGGCAATTGTCACCCTTCTTGTAGGCACTGGCCAGACTGAAGTCAGTGATGATGATCTTAGAGTCAGTGCACAGGTGATAGCAGTGCAGATTCTCAGGCTTGAGGTCTCAGTGCGTGATGCCCAGTGCATACAGATACTGGACACCATCTAACACCATCTGCAGCACCTGTGTGGCATCGCACTCAGTAAAGGAACCCTTGGTGATGATGCAGTTGAAGAGCTTTCCACCCGTGGCCAGTTGCATCACTGTGTACACATGCTTCTGCATCTCAAACACCTCCACCAGCTGGATGATGTTGGCATGATATACCAGGCACAGCACATGCAGATCAGATTCACATATCTCCTACCCCTCCGGGTACTTGGTGTCAATCATCTTGATGGCACATAACTACCAGATTGCCCAGTGCTCCATGTGTACTACTTGGCTGAAGCTACATAGGCCAGTCAGGGCCTTGGTATCATACTTAGCTGTCACACATGGGTCTAACGTGGCCCTGTACTTTGCCACCCTGGCCCTGCATCGTGGTTCTGAACGAAGTTCTGTGTGGCCAGTAGTGGGGGCCCTGTGGCACAGGTGTGCGTATTGACTGGCTGCTGGGAGTCTGGCTTTGAGAGGGCCAACATGTCCACCTCTGCAATGACGTGCCAGTACACATCACTCTTAGTGCCATTGAAGGGCTTCACCTTGACCAGATCCAGCTGGACAACCTTGAGTGGTTCAGGAAGGACCTTGCATGCTTGTCCCGCAGTCTATCACGGACACGAGGGCATCCTCCATTGAGGCTGACAGGACCTACTCTGTAGACAGTGCCCTGTCCACACTTTGTGCAGGTGGCAGGCTCTTCAGTGTCTTAGTAGCTCTGTGGTGTCTGGGCCGTGGTCACCTCTGCCATCCTCAGGCGTTATTGTCATAGCCCATAATGGTTCTTAACTCTTCTTGAGTCATAATTTTTTTTTTTAGAATCTAGACCCTTTCCACAGGAGAAAAGTGCACATGTGCTTATAGAAAAATGTTGCCCAGTATTCACGTCGTTCAATGCTCCTCTGAAAGCCTATATATAGGAGGCTTACTAACTTCTTCCACAAGGTCGTTCTTAGTGACAAATGGACTCTACCAAACTCCAAGCACACATACCAAGAAAATAGGAGAGAATTGTGCATTTTTTAAAAGTGTTAATTTATATTCATCACATTTTGCAGATTAAAAAAGTTCATTATGATCAAGTCAGAATTGATATTTGGTTAAGTTTGGGTTATTGTTTGCGTTCTTAGATTTTGCTATTTTTCAGAATATCTAGCTCAGTGATATTTTTTATGTCAGTAAATTAGTACTTCTTGGTAGCTATGGTATATTTGAAAGAACAAATGAACAATTATTGGCTTACTGTTAAAATCAGGTCATTTTGTATATAAAATTTAGTTTTGTAAGATTATTCTCAAGTGTTTTACATTATTGTGCTTTTACTTGAACTCTCCTAAAAGTTGTGGCTGATTTTAATCATGTTTAAACATGTTTAATCATGTTTTTTTTCTTGGAGTATAGCTTGTGAATTTTACAATAAGCCAAATTTTAAGAATGTGTTTTTTAACCAGGTTTTCTCCTAAACCCTAAATTTTAATTATGTTCATTCAGATTTCCTCTGGTGAATACATTCAGATGTCTGGTCGTGCTGGAAGGAGGGGAATGGATGATAGAGGAATTGTAATTCTTATGGTAGATGAAAAGATGAGCCCAACAATTGGAAAACAATTGCTTAAGGTAACTAAGTCAAGATTCTGTGCCTTTACCAAGAATTCTAGAAACATACTTCAGGAGCCACTCAAAATTAATTGTTTCAGTTCATATACCTTTCTAAGTAAGATAATTTACTAAACTATCTGGGCTAGGGAAGGTAGAAGAGTATAACTGCTCAGAATACTGATTATCTTATATCCTACTTCACCTAGTAAGTAATGAGCAACTCATGCAATGGATTGGTTGTGAAGATCCCAGAGAGGGCAGAAATGTTCACTCTCTCCTCCAAATTTATCTCTGTATCTTCTCCCTCCACTGCATGAGTTGTTCTTTACCTTTCAGAACAGGAAGATCACATGATGTTAGTATTTGGGGCAGGCAGACAGCTTCCCCTACCTTTGCAAGCCCAGATAGCTTAATTAATTAATTCAACAATCTATCTTTCTAGTTTACCATATTGATTATAAATATCCCAATCATAAATTGGAATTTTTAAGCCTTATTACAAATTACCGTTTTATTTTTCTTGCTTAGTATTTGAGCTTTGGATGGTGTAGGATTTTTACTTTTGTTTTGAAGAGTTTCTTAAGGAAATTTGACATGGTTGCTTTCTTTCTTTTTATCCATGTAGTAAGAAGTTACTGAACAAATCCCTAGAGAAAATTGTTAATAAGATAGAAAACTTTAATTAAAAACATAAAATTAATTATCAGCTCATTAGCTACTTAAAATGAAGATTGAAAACATGTTAAGACACACTTAGGTCAGTATCTATAGTACAAAATATACTGTGTTCAACTTGGAAACTGTGCAGAGAATTTGAGATGAAGTTGTAGGAAGCTTGTTTATGCTAAAGCAAAAGTAGACACAGGAGCCATGTTCTATATGAGTGAAGACAAAGCTTGTCTGTACATAAGGAGTTTTATTTTCAGGTTTAGAAATTAACACCTGGAAACCTATTTTTAAGGGTCCATATAACTTTAGTTTTTCATGGGAGGAAAATTACACAAGACTGAAAATTTGTGTTTTTATTCTTTTCTTTAAATCATGCCAGATATAACAAACACTATTTTTCTTTCCTTGTATTTTATGTATGAAAAGAACAGATGCCAGATTGTAGAAGGTAATATTTTAATGACAGTATCTGGTTCCTTTAGTACAGAGTTTTTATTCCATGTACATGACATTTCTGGATTTATTACCCTATAAATGTAAAGTTCTATTGTCTTTAATTTTTTTAAATTAACTTTTCTAGTAGTTTTATTGATATATAATTCATATACCATACAGTTCACTCATTTCTATGGTTTTTAATGTTTTCAGAGTTTTGTCATCATCACCACAATCAATTTTAGAACATTTTGATCAATCCAAAAAGAAACCCTGTATCTACTAACAATCATTCCCCTTTCTTCCCGAGTTTCCTTCTATACCCGCCCCCCACCAAGTCCTAGGCAACTATTAGGTCATTAAATACGAACTATCCGATTTCAAATCAAAAGTGTAGGCAACTTATTCAGTAACAATAACAACTAATACTTATAGAATGTTAAACATGTCCCAAACATTAATCACAATAATTATTGTTACTAATTAACAGTAATTACTGTTAAACCTCATTTTACAAATAAATAAGGCATGCAGAGGTTAAATAATTTCTTCAAAGTCATATTGTTAAATGACAAATCCTGCTTTTGAACTCAGACAGTCTGATTCGTAGTCCATGCTAACCACCATAAACACTGCTTCTCAGTACCTCATGCAAATAGGCTTTTCAACTATTAGCTCAAACACAAGTTGACATAAGTCAGCAGTTTGTTCTTTGATAACTTAATAAAGCATATGAGCTTTAAAAAATTAATTCATTGTAATGTCAGGTGTATTTTGTTTTCTTATAAGCAAAAATAATTGAGATTCACTCTTAAGTAATAGGACTTTAATGAATAGAAATACTGAGTAAAGTTATTTTCTCAAATAAAAATTAACATGTAACTTCTTCACATTCACCTTATATGTAAAAATAATAGGTATACTTTGTACATTAATACTATTCAGATCTGTTTGTCATATTTAATCATTTTTCCTTTTGTTGAAATTAGCCAGAAAGATGGCAGAATACACATGTTTCTTACTTGTTGGCTAAAGGACATTTGTAGCAGTTCTCAGTCTCTCAGTATATGCCTACACATATTTATGTATTTGAACATGTAAATAATGATTATGAATTTGAAATATTTTAATAATTTTTTTCCCTTCACCTTTTTGGCTTGACTACTTTTAAAAGGAGCAATAGAGAAATCTATTCAACTTTTGCAGTCCTTTTATTGCAATATCTTCTATTTTTTAATACTTTCAAATCCGTTACTTTTTAATTATTGGACAGATATTTTAGCTATAGGTGAAACAGAATTTGACATAAGACAGCAGTTTGTTCTTTTGATACACTTTTGATATACCTGATATGAGCTAAAAAAAAAATCAATTCATCATAATGTTTCTTCACATGAAAAGTTGAACCAGTGGAAAAGTATGTGTTTAATAGCCTTTTAGAAAGACTGATGAAGGCATCTTTTTATTCTTTAGCAGTTAAGAGATATTTTACATTTCTCCAATATAACCAGAGGAAACATATGTTCCAATATAGTGCTCATATTTTCAAAAGAATGTAAAAATATCACAGTGTAAATGTCATTATTGGTTTTATCAATATAAAGCCATTTCTATTTCTGAAATGACAAAATAAACTTACTAGTTTCTTACAGTACATAAAGTGCTAATTCTAGCAATGTGGTGCTTCTAGTCAGTAATGTGTTCTTTTCAATAATGAACCAGATTGCTAATGGATAAGGAAAATTAAACTGATCTGAAGGAAAAATAATTTTGACCTTACTGGTTATTTAAATTCTTTGTAACTTTAGGAAGAATATACCTAGTCTGTTAAGGTTAGTTCTGCATCTATACTCAGGATAACTACTTATGGACCTTTTCTGGAGAAATGGGACGACTCACATTTATGTGTTTCTCCAACTTGTGCCGTTATGGTTCATAATGCAAAAATATTTAGATTGACAGTTTTTTTAGAACTACTTGCCTGAATGAACCATATATTCTAAAATGTTAGAGATCATTATAAATATACTAGTATTTGCAAAATATTACAAAGCTGCTCTAGAAAGTGTATCTGTTTGGCTCTTTCGATCTTAATGTCTTTTCAGTAAGCAAACAGGCAACTAAAGTTTGCCTAGAGTGCTTCAAAGTTTGGATTAAATCTTATCATTAATTGCTTGTCTTGTTCCAGTCAAATTTTAGGTGACTCCTTTATTAAGCTAAGGAATACCCTCTTTTGAGACTCAGGTGAAAGCTCTCCCCTTTCTCTTCATAAAATCCTGTCTGCATATATTTAAAATTCTGGATTCTGTAAGATTGGCCTGTGGACCTCAATTTAAGAGCCCCTGAGTACTCTAATAGTATTTGTGTATTTTGCTATGCCGTTTAGAAATATGTGCCATATATAGTGATACTTATAAATATTTCTGTATGTATCTTCCAAGAATTTGTTCATTCTATGTAACTATTATGCATAACCATTTTCATACTTATGAAGTATTTTCATTAAAAAAATACTTCTGAAAAAACATTGCTGAAAGAAAAGTGTAGATGTCAGGGAAGTATTTTGGATATATAAACCATGTTGTCAATTTAGGGCACATTATTCTACAATAAAATTCTACAATAGAATTTATTGTATCTTATAATAAAATAGTTTATATTGTCTAATCATTAGCCAAGCCCTTCTTTGGTAAACAGCCACAGTTAGGAGGACAAAAAGAAATTATTAAAGTGTATGGGAATTCAGTATGTTGAAAAAGTATCTGCACTCCCATGTTCATTGCAGCACTATTCACAGTAGCCAAGATATGCAATCAACCTAAGTGTCTATCAGCAGATGAATGGATAAAGAAATTGCAGTACATTTACACAATAGAATATTTTATAGCCACAAAAAGAGTGAAATCCTGCCATTTGAAACAACATGATGGAACTGGAGAACATTATGTTAAGTGAAATAAGCCAAGCACAGAAAGAAAAATCTCATACGTGGGAGCTAAATATTAAAAACAATTGATCTCATGAAGACAGAGAATAGAATGATGGTTACCAGAGGCTGAAAAGGGCAGTGGGGAGTTGGGGGAGGGGGGCTAAGGTGGGGATGGTTATTGGGTACAAGAAATATAGTTAGATAGAATGAACAATCTTCAATAGTACAACAAAGTCACTCTAATCAACAATAAGTTAGGGTATACTTTTAAAATAACTAAAAGAGTGGAATTAGAATGTACTTAAGACAAAGAAATGATAAATGCTGGAGGTAATGGATACCCCAGTTACTCTGATTTGATTAATTCACATTGTATGCCTGTATCAAATAACATCACATATACCCTGTGAAGATATAGAACTTATATGCCCATAATAATTAAAAATTAAATTTTTTAAAAATAGAAATCATTAAAGTGTAGATAAAGAATGTTCTGTAAATTTGGGGACAATACAGTAGCAGTTTTATGTCATCGCAGGAAGCTGAGAGTTTTAAGATACTCATTTTTATCTGAGTATCATTCTGAAATAAATTTACTGTACTCTGTCAATACAGTATAGGTTATGCTACAATAACAAACCTAAGTCTCAGTAACTTAAAAGTTATTTCTCTCACCTGCTATGTGTTCACTCTAGGTTGATAGAGGAGATTCTGTTCATCATTACTGTTTAGGGGTCCAATCTGATGGAGACACCACCATCTCGAACATTGTCAGTCACTGTGCCAGAAGAGAAAAAGATAGCTTTTCACAGTAGCAATTAAATACTTGGCTAGGCAGTGACACATCACTTTCCTTCACAACTTATAGGTCCCACTCACTGGGGGGCCAGAAAAAGCAATCCTGTGTCATGTGCTTGTAAGACAAGAGGGCTAAACATATTTGGCAAGCAGTGTTTTAACTACTTACTGTCCTAGTGATCTTTTTTCCCTTTGCTTTCCCAAAGGTCAACTGTTTTGTCATTTGTATTGGGCAACTAAAAGAAAGAACTAACACATTTCTATATTATTTCTTAACATAGACTAAATTATTAAGCATTATAGCAGGTTAAAAATATTTGTGTAAATTTATTTGGAAAACCTACAAAATTGACCTTTTTCCCCCACTCTTTTAGGGTTCAGCTGATCCTCTAAATAGTGCTTTCCATTTGACCTATAATATGGTTTTGAACTTACTACGTGTAGAAGAAATTAATCCTGAGTACATGTTGGAAAAATCTTTCTACCAGTTTCAGCATTATAGAGCAATTCCAGGAGTTGTAGAGAGTAAGTATAAAATCACTTAGACAGAACTTAGTTTAGCTGGAACATTAAACAGCAAAATAACTGCATTATTGGCTGCTTTGGCCGTTGGTTTTTTTTTTTATAGTAATCCAAATTTTGGTCCTTACAGAAAGGACCGCACAATTGTGCTCTGGTCATTGTAATTGAGTAGAACATTTCAAAGTGAAGGTAAGAAAAGTCTGGCTTTTCTATAGTTGGCTCAAACTTAGTGTAATTTCTTGTTTCAGACATATATATCATATGATAATTCATGTCCCTGGATAATGATATAACAAAAAGCCCAGTATATTCAAATTTGACCTGTGAGAAGCATGTTTAGATTAGCCTTGTGTTATCCTTTCTTCATTCTCGTTATAATAGAGTGTCATAGCATAAGCTTATGAATGATTAAGGAAATACAATGCTTTAACTTGCATTTGAATTCAGATATTTTTGGGATATTCAGTTCCTAATGGTAAGATGATGCTTACTACAGTCCAAAAAGTAAGTGTTCTATATTCAAGTAGTAGAATTGTGCTTTGATCCTTATTTTAGAAAGCGTTGTAGCTGATCATCCTAAGAGCTGATTAAAAGCTAAAATAGAGGCAAGGACTTAAATTACTGGTTTGGATAAATCTTACACAAGTAATGCATAGTCATTGTAAAAAGAAAAAAATGCAGCAAAAGATACAGAAGAAAGTTAAAATCCTTCGTAATCTCACACAGAAATAGCTGGACAACCACCATTAACACTTCGTAGTTTTTGTCTTTTTTTTCTTATATATATGCTTTTTTTTTTTTAAGGCAAAGTCAGATGTAGAGTTTTTGTAATAATGGCACTTACACTCATAATGATGAAATTTATAATTGGTACTGTTTGTTAAGTATTTACCCTATGTCTAGCCTTGTGTTAAATGCTTTACATTTACCAGCTCCCTGATTCTGGCTTTTTAAAATTTAATTTCAAGTATCCTTTGAATGTATGATTTTTAATGACTGACTAGTATTTCTGTTTTATAAGTGTACCATGATTTAATAACAATAAAGGCAAATTTGAGATTCCTTTCTGTCACAAGTATGTAGGACAAGTCCACTCATTTCTTTTGTTGTCAAAATTAAATGAAGTATAATAAGGTGCCTTAGAGGAATGAAAAAGGTTTAAAAGATCAAGTGAGTTAAATTCTCTTTTTGTAACCCTTGTCTGGATAAGAGATCATATTTCCTCTTTCCTTAATACCTCAGGTCATAGTTGAGAAAAGCTCCTTCTTTACAAACCATAGAGCCAGAAGGAACTTTGGCATCATTTTACAGATTTTTTAAAAAGGGAGATATCTAGAGACATTAAGTCTATATCTTACTGTTAACACGTTTGATGGGTGGCAGAATTGAAATTTGGAATCTTGGACTTCTGCTACCAAGCAGTGCAGTTTTTATTAAAGCATGGGTCATCCCTTTTTAATAAAGTGATAAGAATATATGTAGTAATTTCTCTAACTGGAAAAAATCAAAGATGACCCAAAAAACTTTGAACTAGCTGGTTTTAAGACTTACCTTTACTAAATTTCCACAAGCAAAGTTATTAAATTTTAACTAAAACCTTTAAGAATATGCACATCGTTAGTCATAAGAGAAATGCAAATCAAAACCAAATTGAGATACCACTCCACACTCACTAGGATGGATATTTTTAAAGAAAGGATAGTATCAAAATGGTACATATACTGTGGAATATAGTTTGGCAGTTTCTCAACAAATTAAATATGGAATTGCCACATGTGCTGTATTGTACATTTTAGGTCTAGAATTTCTGGAAATATTGACCTCTCCCCTCCAGTCCACAGGGATAGAATTAACTAACTATTAGTAACTGCTGCCAATTCAAATTCACTTTGAGTGTTTACTTTGAATGAGTTGGAGAACTGTAGGAAGAGACAAAAGGTGAACCTTAATGGAGAGAGGGGAAACGAGAGCATATGCCTTATAGTCATCTCTTAAGAATCATTTCCTCAAAACTTCTTTTGTAATCTGATTTTGTTCTCTACAATTATAGTAGGAAACAAAATATTTCTTGGATATAATTTATGTAAGGTCTATACTTTTTTGATTTTATACATGTGTTTTATTTACAGAGGTAAAGAACTCAGAAGAACAGTATAATAAAATAGTAATTCCCAATGAAGAAAGTGTAGTCATCTATTATAAGATCAGACAGCAGCTTGCCAAACTGGGTAAAGAAATAGAAGATTATATTCACAAACCAAAATACTGCTTACCATTTCTACAACCAGGTCGTTTGGTAAAGGTATGTCATTGTTTCTTCATAAAAATAATTGAATATTTCAATATTTAAAAATATTTTGGATAAAGATTCTAATTTTTCTTATCTTGGTAAAATGCTTTCTGCTACAATAGTTGACCTATATTATATTATTTTACCTGTTTTACATGGCACTGATTTAGGAGCTCACGTGAAGACCTTTTAATCACCACTGATTTTCATTTTGGGGAATTTAAGTTGAAGTAGATAGTTTTGGAATTAACTTATATTTTCAGTTATGAAAGACTATTTTAAAATAAGATAGTTTTACATTCTGGATGAATTCATTAGATACGAAGGACTTAAAATATTCTTGGAACACGTGCACTATGTCATTTTTAGCATTTGTTTGCCAATTGAGAGATTCCTGTTATTGCTGTTCTAGGAGGCTATGAAATTTGGCATTGATTTTTTTCTTTAAGGTTAATATCTTGTTCCTTAAATTTAGCAGTGATCTTTCAAAAAATATTTTATCAGGAAAATTCAAAAAGTTTTATTAGCTTATAATGTGAATGTGGAAAGCTAAAATTACCTTTTAGATATAAACATTATTGTTTACTTGCTTTATTTTCTTTTCAGGTAAAGAATGAAGGAGATGACTTTGGCTGGGGAGTAGTGGTGAATTTCTCAAAAAAATCAAATGTTAAGGTAAACCATTGTTGTCCTTAAATTAGAATTGTATATAAATTTTTAGTGAAATGTCTTTTCAGACTCATGAAATTGGTCTAGGTAGAGAACTATTACCTCAAGAGAAGCAGTAATAAATTCTGCCGTAAGGAATTAATTTTTGGAGTAATCTTAAATTTTGTCCTTAAAGTGGTATGGTTATTTTCCTAATAACATTAATTGATTTTCAGATGTTAAACCAACTTTGGGTTCCTGAGGTAAATCCCACTGTGTTTTGATGTATTATTTTTTATATGTTGCCAGATTCAGTTCACTGACATGTTGTTGGATTTTTTGTTTTCACATTCATAGGAAATACCGATGTGTGGTTTTCTTTAGGTTTTGGTATTAGGGTAATGCTGGCTTCTTAAGATGAGTGAGGAAGTGTTCCCCTCTTTTTCTACTTTTTGGAAGCGTTTTTGAAGAACTGGTGTTAAATCTTTAAATATTTGGTAGAATTTGGCAGTGAGGCCTCAGGCTCGGGCTGTTTTTTGTGGGTAGTTTTTTGATTACTGAGTCAGTCTCTTTACTTGGTACGCCCATTTGGATAGTCTCTTTCTTGAGTCAGTTTTAGTAATAAGTGTCTTTTTATCAGTTAGCCCTTTTCATCTCAGTTATCTAATTTATTGATATACAGTTATTCATAGTATTGCTTTATAATCCTTTTTATTTCTGTAAGGTCATTAGTAACGTCCCCTCTTTTTTATTGTAATAATTTAAACCTTTCATCTAGTGAAAGTTTGTCAGTTTTGTTGATCTTCTCAATCAGCTTTTGGTTTGTTTCACTGATTTTTTTTTTTTCCTTCTCTTTCTCTTTTTTTTTTTTTACCTCTACTTCATTAATTCCTGCCTCATCTTTTTTTAATTTCCTTCCTCCTTCTAGCTTTAGGTTTAGTTTTTTAGTAGAAGCTTAGGTTATTAACTTGAGATGTCTCTTCTTTTTTAATATAGGCACTTACAGCTATAAATTTCCCTCTACAGATGCTTTAGCTGTATCTTATAAGTTTATATATTGTATCATTTTTCATTCATTTCTAATTTCTCTTTTTATTTCTTCTTTGACCCATTCATTAATTATTTAGGAATGTGCTAATTTTCATGTTTGTGAATTTCTCAAATTTATCTCTATTTTTTCTAATTTCATTTTATTTTTGTCAGAAACAGAATTATTTTAGTGATTTTGAATTGATGTATGTTTGTTTAATGGCCTGACATGTGGTCTTATCCTGCAGAATGTTCCATGTACAGTTGAGAAGAATGTACATTCTGCTGTTTTGGAGTGGGGTGTTCTGAAGGTGTCTTGGATCTGGTTGGTTTAGAGTGTTGTTCAAATCATCTGTTTCTTTCCTTGCAGATCTTTCTGTCTGGTTGTTCTATCCATTATTGAAAGTAGGGTAGTGAAGTCTCTTAACTATATTGTTGTGTTGTTTGTTTTTCCCTTCATTTCTGTCAGTTTTTGCTTTATGTGTTTTTGTGCTCTGTTAAAGATTATTTTGCTTGATGTTAATAATAGCCACCTGAGCTTTCTATTAATTGTTCTTTTCATGATATATCTTTTCCCACCTTTTTTATTTTCAGTCTTTTTTGTATCAGTAAATTTAAAATGTCTCCCCTGTACACAGCATATACAGTAGTTGGATCTTGGTTTTTATTTTTTTAATTTAATTTAATTTATTTGTTTTTTGAGATGGGGTCTCACTCTGTTACCCATACTCAAGTGTAGTGGTGTGATCATAGCTCACTGTAGCCTCCAGTTCCTGGAGGGATCCTTACATCTCAGCCTTCGGAGTAGGTGGAACTACACACATACACCACCACACCTGGCTTAGATCTTGTTTTGTTTTGTTTTTTCCTATCCAATCTGAAAATCTCTACCTTTTTTAGGTTGCTTAATCCATTTACATTTAATTTTGTTATTGATATAGTTGGATTTGTGTCTACTATTTTAATTTTTGTTTTCTGTATCTCACATCTTTTTTTGTTTTTCTGGTCTTCCTTTACTGCTTGCTTTTGCATTTAGCAAATATTTTCTAATGTGGCATTTTAATTTCTTTAATGATTTTTTTCACTATATGTATTTTTTGTTATTTTCTTAATGGTTGCTAGGGCTTTCCATATACATATTAAATTATTAGAATAAGCTTTAGATTTATAGTGACTGAATTCCAGTGAGATATAAGATGTTATTTTTATATATCTCTATTCCATTTTCCCTCTTTTTATGGTATTATACATATTACACTATAAATATTATAAACCCAAGACATTTTTATAATTATTACTTTATATAATTTTATGATTTTTAAAGAAGCTTATTAGCAAGGAAAGGAGAGCAAGTATATATTTATAGCTTTTGTTACATTAACCTTATTTATCATTTCTGGTTGTCATCATTTGTACCTGTGTATTCAAGTTATCATCCAGAGTTATTGCCTTAGCCCAATACAGCTTTGCTCCCAGCTGCCTCGTTTGTGCTGTTACTGCCAAATATATTAAATCTTGATATTTTACACGTTCAATAATACAATATACATATTTTATATAATTGCTTTTTAAATCATTTAAGAGAAAAATACTCATTTATTTCTATCTTTTGTAATTATATGTTATAATTACCTTTACTAATGTTTTTTTGTGTGTGTGTGTATTGAAGTAAAGGTCTAATGTCACTTGCTTTTAGCCTGAAGAACTTCCTTTCATAGTTTTTCTAAGGTTTGTCCACTAGCAACAAATTCCCTTTGATGCCAGCCCATTGCTTTCTGGCCTCCATTGTTTCTGCTGAGAAGTTTCTGCTGTTAATCTTATTGGAGTTCCCCTGTAAGAGATGAGTCTTTTTTTCTCTTGCTGCTTTCAAGATGTTTTTCCTTGTGCATTTGTCCATGTTTTTCCTTCCTGCATTTTTACGAAGATAAAAGTGTCTGTGAACTTCCTTGCATTTATCCTACTTGGAGTTCATTGAGTTTTCTGGATGCGTAGATTAATTTTGTTTTAGTAAATTTGGGGGCATTTTCAGCCATTGTTTCTTCAAATATTTTTCTATTCCTTTTTCTCCACTCCTTCTGGAATTCTCATTATCGTTATTGATGGTCCCGTATTTCTCTGAGGCATGGTTCATCTTTTCTTCGTTCTTTCTCAGTTCTTAGGATTGCCTAATTTCTATCAGTCTATCTTCAAATTTGCTAATCCTTTTATCTGCCAGTTCAGATCTACTATTGGTTCCTTCTAGTGATTTTTTTTCATTTTAGTTAATGTACTTTTGCACCCAAAATTTCCTTTTGATTCTTTTTTGTAATTTTCTCTTCATCAATATTTTGTTTGATGTTATTGTACCTTCTTTTACTTCTTTAATTATGATTTCCTTTAGTTCTTTGAACGTATTTATAATGGCTACTTTTAAGTCTATTTAATCCAACATCTGGTCATTCTTATTGTAGGCAGTTTCTGTTGCCTGCTTTTTTTTCTGGTATCTGGGTCATGATTGTACTTTGCATGCCTCTTTATTGGAAATTGGACATTTCAAATAATATATTGAAGTAACTCTGGATATCCTCCCCCTCCCTTTGCCAGACGACTGTTGTTATTTGCTTGTGTATTTATTTAGTGACTAGCTAGATTACTTGAGTGAAATCTGTTCTGCCTCACTGCCCCTCCCTACCCCAGTGTTCAGACTTTTCTATTGCTCCTGGGGTGAGAGTGGAAGGAGGCACAACTTTGGCTATGCCCACAGTCCCCCTGGGATGACAGTGGTTTTGGCAGGGGTGTTTTTGACTGTATATTTCCTTGGGTATACCCAGTTGTTATGCTCTACTAGCAGGAGGGCTCCTCCTGGCTATCTTTTTAAAAATCAGGTTCTCTCCTGCAATCTAACTGGTGTACAATTTGGCCTTTATCTCTAGTGAATACAAATCTACCAGTTGTATTTCACCATAACCTCCACTGCTTTTGAGAGTTCCATTAGGCTTGAACTCTCAAACTGCAACAGGTTTAGTTGCAGATGAAATCAGTTCTTTTGAGAGGATATTAAGAGCTATCCATTTTAAGGCCTACTTCTCACTCCAGACAAAATTTCAAAGTTCTAAAGTTGGGGCTAGGGATGGTAGCACACTGTTCTCTGATTGTCACCCCGGCTTTAGGAACTGAGGCTACGTGGAGGATGAGGGTGGTAAAGGTGGTAACCTCAGGTCTATTCAGCTTGCCTTTCCCAGCATGGAACAGGTGACTTTTAAGCCAGGGGAAGGGCTGTTGGGGCCCTTATTCTGAGCAGTGCCACACCCAAGATAGAGCCTCTGGCCAAGCTGTAGAGGCTGGACGGAAAAAGGAAGCCCCTGCCTCTCAGCCTCACTTGCTGAGAACTTAGCCTCAGCCACAGGTAGGTGGGAGCAGGATGAGAATGCTGACATCCTCCCCCACCTGAAAAGCTAGCCCTCCAACTGAGAGCTGCTGGGATAACAGCCTTTCTGTATTTTTGGCTTCACCAGTCTGGAGTTTCTGTTTCAATGAGCTAGGAGAAGTGAAGGAGGGAGCAGTGTTGGCTCATCTACCACAGACTCTTGCTGTTCTCACAGAATCTTAGTAAATTTTTTGACTAGATGTTTCTTCATGTGATATATTCCCTTAGGACCATTTCCAGAGACTTTAAATGGTTGGTTTTTTATAATTTTCTTTGGTTTTGCTGAGTGCCAGGTTTACAGAACTCCTTATACTGCCATGCTCCAGAAGTCAATCTAAGATTTTACATTTTTAGGAGTGAAAAATTATAGCTATCATAACTACATTTATGTACTTACACACAGAAGATATTTTTAAAAAGTTATCTGCCTTTTTGGATCCTTAATCCATATACCACCAATTGATGAGAGTTCTTTCAGGCAAAGATGTAATGAGGCCTACAGAAGAACACATTTTTTTTTTTTCTATTTAATAGTGAAACTAATTTTTCCATTGAGCTACTTATATTTGTTCACTAAAAATTTTAAGTACATTTTTATTAATTTTGGAATCTAGATCAGAATACTAATCCAAAGATTTTTGTGGCCAGTAGAGTTTGCCAGAGGTAGATGGAGAATACACACTGATGAAGAAAATAGTTTGAGGCATTTTTAAAGAAATTTTAAAAAATGTAATTGTGAGTATTTGTTTTATATTGTTTGTTTCCTTGCATTTTACAAGTTTGGGATTATCAAAATTTTGTTTTAATTTGGTAATTTCAATTTACAGCAAGAAATTAGCCACATTTTAAAAGGAGTAAAAAGATGTTAGGAAAAAGAAAGTTCAATTATATAATTAAGAAGTGAAAATTAGTGCTGGGTACAGAGGTTCACGCCTGTAATTCTAGCACTCTGGGAGGCCAAGGCAGGAGGATCTCTTGAGGTCAGGAGTTTGAGACCAGCCTGAGCAAGAGCAAGACCCCGTCTCTACTAAAAATAGAAAAAATTAGCCAGGCGCAGTGGAGCACACCTGTAGTCCCAGCTACTTGGGAGGCTGAGGCAGGAGGACCACTTGAGCCCAGGAGTTTGAGGTTGCAGTGAGCTGTGATGACACTAGTGCACTCTAGCTGGGGCGACAGAGCAAGACTCTTCTTCAAAAAAAAAAAAAAAAATGAGGACATATTAACAAAAATCTAAAGAATCTAAGGTAAGACAAATCATTGGAAAGCTAAATAGTTATTTTTTATTATGTGAAAAGTGATGTTACTGATCCATCTTTACCCAGTTCAGAACTAGAATAAATTAGATAAAAGATTTTATAGTCCTAGGAAATATTTTTAACAGCAGTTTTCTATTGAATGCTACGATTAAGAATGCTTTCCCATGTATTTCCGTAGTAACACTTGAGGCTATTTCCATAATGTTGTTATAAGTGGTTTTGGTAGCTCTATAAAGACGGATGATTATGACATGCTTAAGTTCTAATAGTCATTTCTGTGATTGTTGTATCTTGCAAATGGATATTAAATTTATAAATAAAATCTATAATAATTGGAACCAAACCCAGAGTTCTAGATTATCTGGATACATTCAAGATTGCATAAACTTTAGATCAGTGGTCCCCAACCTTTTTGCCACCAGGGGCCAGCTTCCTAGAAGACAGTCCTTCTGTGCATTGGCTGGCCGGGGGTGGGGGTGGGGATGGTCCCAGAATGACCCAAGTGCACCACATTCATTGTGCAGTCAAACCTCTCTGCCAGTGACAATCTGCATTTGCAGCCACTCCCCAGCACCAGCACCGCTATCAGGCACCAGACTCTCACAAGGAGCATGCAACCTAGATCCCTCACATGCGCAGTCCACAGTAGGGTTGGTGCTCCTATGAGAATCCAGTGCCACCGCTGATTGGGTTGGGGACCACAGCCTTAGATTATTTCTGTCCAGGTACACACATGTTCCCTAACACTTGGAGTTAATATTCATTCAACAAATTGTAGAATGTATCTTATTTAGAGTTTTTTCCCCCCTCTGAAAAGCAGTGACAACCACTGAGTCTTCTTGTAATCACTGGCTCCTGAGGAAGAGTTGACAGTTGGTCATAACTATTTGTTCAGCTCATTGTTTATAAAACTCATTTCATAATGAGTAAGTTGTATAATACTATACATAATCTTTGCAGATAGAGATCATCTAGTCAAAAATACTATCTGTGTTTAAACTGAGGAATGTTTTGAAACTTCTTTTAAAATAACCATGTTTTGAACAAATATATGCTGAGAGAAAGCTAGTTTTTCTTTTGGATTGGAGAAATGGATCTTAGGCTTTCTTTGAGGAAATTTAAACTCAATGATTTAAAATAACTATGATTGCATTCTTTTTTTGTATTTGGAAGGATGTCTTATTCTTGTTAAATAATTGGTAGTTTATTGCAGAATAGATTTTAGATAGGGGTTTGTTATCATTTATTGACAAATTTTCATCTTTTAATAGGGATTGTCCTGGGTGGAGGCCAAGCAGTCTGGTCTTTGTAATGTTTCCTCTTCAATCAAAGAAACTTTCCTTTTATCTATTTTATGCAAAAGAGATTATTCAAATATTTTATTTCAAAATATGGAGAAATTCTTTACTAAAACTATTTGAAAGACACTACTCAAACATAAATTATCATAGTGCAGAAGATGTGGTTAGTCCTCAGATCTTGAGAGTCATAGTTTTACTAGAGAGCATAAAAGACAAAAGAACTTAAAAAAATGATATGGGACCGGGTGTGGTGGCTCACGCCTGTAATCCTAGCACTCTGGGAGGCCGAGGCAGGCGGATCCTTTGAGCTCTGTAGTTCGAGACCAGCCTGAGCAAGAGGAAGACCCTGTTTCTACTAAAAAACTAGAAAGAAATTACCTGCACAACCAAAAATATATATAGAAAAAATTAGCCGGGCATGGTGGTGCATGCCTGTAGTCTCAGCTGCTTGGCATGCTGAGGCAGAAGGATTGCTTGAGCCCAGGAGTTTGAGGTTGCTGTGAGCTAGGCTGACGCCACAGCACTTTAGCCTGGGCAACAGAGTGAGAGACTCTCAAAAAAAAAAAAAAAAAAATGATATGGAATCATACTATAGAAATGTGTGTATAATCAGTAAAATAATTGATCTGTTTTTTTTATTTTTTAATTAGGGCGATTTGAAGATTTAAATTAATTTTTTGACACCAATTTTTTTTTCTTTTTCTAATTCTGGAATAATATTAAATAAAATTATAAACTAATTATTAGAAACTTTAAAGTGGCATTCTGTGTCATGGTTGACGGTGATCATACTACCAGAATGAATGTCTGAGGCAAGAGTCTCAATCGAAGTTTATTAAGCCAGAGCTTGAGGGCACACCCCGGAAAAAATGTGAGTCATAGAGGCATCTGTGGCTGTTTTTTCCAAAGAGATTTTCAGGAGGTTTAGTATTTATGCATTTCCTTAAAGGGGGAAAGGCATGTAGGAAGAGAGGCAGTAAAGTGGTTACATTTTTGTGAAACTTTAGTGCCCAGTATAGCTACATTTTTTTATAATATAAGGTGAACAGTTGGAAGAATCGGTTTTTGCAGATGCCTCTGGTTAGGTGGAGGAATGATTGATCTCATCTTGTTCTGCACCAGGGAAGATAAATTTGTAATCTGCATTATCGGTGTTGAATCACATTATCAGTGTGGAAAGTAACAGACTTTAGATTTAGGAGCTACACTGAGATTGTAGACCTAGTTACAATTGGCATGTTCTTGTTTATGGGAGGATACATGTTGTGGAAGGTTTAGATGTCAGCAAAGAATTTACTTTGGGATGATTTGTGGGAGCAGTCATCTGGAGAGGCTGGAGGCCTTTGGTCTTTGCTTACAGGGTCTGGCTGATGTATAAATGCTTTGACACAAAGTTGTGAAGTGACAGCTATTCATTTGGAAGAGGGTGTTGCTTCACTCAGCCTCCTGGCTTAACTTTCCCTTTGGCATAAGGAGTTTGGGAGTCCTGAGATTTTTTTTTTTCCTTTGCATACTAAATTAGAATTTATAAATATCAGGTTATTTCTGTGTTTTCTCATCCAGTGGAACATGTTGAAGAATGCAGAGATAGCCTTCATTTCATAAAATCAACATTTGCTGCTCAGTATGTGCTAGTCATAATGCTAAGTGCTGATAAAACAGTCCCTGTACACATGGAACTTAAAATTCATGGGCCAGTTTTTATGAATTAATGAACTTTATCCTGTTTTTTTTTTTTCAAGCCTAATTCTGGTGAGCTGGATCCATTATATGTTGTAGAAGTACTTCTACGCTGTAGCAAAGAGAGCTTGAAAAATTCAGCTACTGAGGCTGCAAAACCAGCTAAACCTGATGAGAAAGGGGAGATGCAGGTTTGTACTTTACTTTTCATCTTCAGGTTTCAGATCTTTTGTGAATTATTTTTAATCACTAAAGTTTCTGAATGTGATTATAATGAACATACTACCATGATTTCTAAATTAGACGTTTTCAAAACTTTTTGAGGTATATTATTAAAACCATCTAAAAGTAGGATGATTAATGAGATTTCAGTTTTATTTGTGTCTTATCAAATTATGACAAGGAAAATAATGACAAAGTGAAAGATAAAGAGAATAATTTAAGGTTCACATGCTCCTGTATTTTACTAGGGCTATAAAGATTTTTCATTATCACTGTGACTGACTGATTTTACAGTTTGAATCCATCCATGGTGTTTATTTTCTGTTCCCATGGAAATACAGGTGGTCCCTGACATAGGACTTTTTTGACTTTATGATGGTGCAAAAACAATACACATTCAGTAGAACATTAATAAATTACATGATATATTTGACCCTTATAGGCTTTGTTTTAGATGATTTTGGGCAATTGTAGGCTAATGTAAGTGTTCTGAGCATGTTTAAGGTAGGCTAGGCTAAGTTATGTTTGGTAGGTTAGGTGTTCCTGTATTAAATGCACTTTTTACTTAAGATATCTTCAACTTACAATGGGTTTATCGGGACATAATCCCATCATAAATCAAGGAGCGTCTGTAATGATTCAAGCATTGTTTTGATAACGAAAAATTCTACCCAGGTTTCCTCAGTTAAAATCATTTAATTTACATATGCATTTAACTAAATGTAAAACATTTGACTTGCCACATGAGATGCCCCTATTTCTTGAATGTTACTCTATTTTTATATTAGTATAAATAAAAACAATTGTTGGTGATACCTTATTGTAGAGATTCCAAAGTACCTGAAGTCTAATAGAGGAATTCTGTTATTTTTAAACATTGCTTTAAATATGTGGTACTTAATACTGATACTTGTATAATGATACTTGTTATAAGAAGATTGGTTTGTAGAAAGTAAAGTCTGCCACTGCAACACTATAGACTGTTTCTTCAGATCAACAAATCATTATGGGTTTCAGACTTGGCAGTATTTAAAAATACAGTTCATTGTTAATCATTTTTTAAAAGTTTATAATTTCTGAATACTACCTAGCCTTTGTTCTCTGTTTTTCAGTCTTCTAATGTGTTTGCCTCTATAATTCTACCAGCAGGTGAAACTTGTATATTTTCCCTAACATTTATTTTACTGATTGACTGCCTAATCAAAAATGAAGCTAAAACTCCCACAGTTTGGCACATATTCATTGTATCCAAAAGGACCTTACCTTAGGAGTTATTGAAACTTGGAATAGCAAATGTGTGGCACACATCTCAACAATCTCCCTTACTAAACTTGGCAGACATTGTTAATAAATCATGGCACCCTCTCACATTGAAAACTCACTCTTCTGAGAAAATTATGTAGGCAGCTATGACTAATTCCTTGAAGTTAGCATTTTAGGTGAAACCTATTTGCTATCTGTCTCTGTTCTGGGCTAGGCCAAAATTTTATTAAGCCTAGCTGCTGTGCATGTTTTACTTAATGATACCAAGAAACTTTGTCATCCTTAATAATCATGATTTGGTTCAGTTCAATAAACAGCCTTTCCAGGGAAGCCTTCACTGAATCCTGGGCAAACCGAGGGTCTTTCCTGTATTCCTGTAGCATTTTTTATTCTATTTATTTCAGTCTACACTGCTAAAGAAATTGGAGGAGGGAGATTAACATGAATTTTATGTGTTTGTGATTTCAAGGCGATTCCAGCTTATTGGGGGAGCATTTTGTGCTTCAAAACTGTCCAGGGAGGGTAATTAATAAAGAAGCCTTTATAAAGGAAGTAATGAGATTTGTACAAACTTGTAGGAACACAAGAACTTTTTTAAATAAGAATTACATTACCAGCAAAGGAAGCAACATGTGCATAGCATGAAACATTCTCTTTAGAAAGAACTTCACATTGTTCTCCTCTTTGTGGCCGAATGACAAAGGTATAAGAATAATACAGAGAGGTCTGTATCTTAAGAAACGGAATATTATATTGTTAACTTGTGTAGATTACTATCTTGAATAGGAATCCTAAACATAGGGAAATAGTTCCATAGGCAATGTATAAGGAAACCTCAGCTCTCAACTGCAGTGACTGTGTGGCAGCCTTCCATTGCAGGAGGTATGAGTGGAAGTAGTTTCCATAATCATCCTTTCCCTTCAGTGACTTTGTATGTGATGCCAAATTTAGCTTTTTATCAACCTTTGTACAAGACTACTTTCTAAAGTGACTTTTCCTCTTACCTATGAAATATAATAAGTATTCTTGAACTTTATTTTCCTTGTGTGTGCACGCGCATGTGTGTGCGTGTGTTTGTGTGTGTGGAGAGAGAGAGAGAGCACGTGCTCAAGAGCGCTCTGTATACGCCAGCTTTGAATTACGTTGATTAACAGACGTTAACAGTTTAGACTGTGTTCTAATGATTGCTTGCAGTTTTGTCACTGTTGCTTTGCCAGCTTCAAATGTGTCTGACAACTACCCCTTATCACAGCCACTTCATAACACTTAAATGAGACTCCGCATCAGGGAGTGAAGACCATAATTGCAGGGTCTAGATAAGTGAGTTCTCTTTTGTTTCTCTAGGCAAGGAACTCTCTAGAATCAGCATTAGATAAAAACATCTTTTAAAAGGACATGGAATAGAAGATTACAGATCACAACTATATACTTATGATAGGTAACAATTGCTTGAGGATCAAGATAACAATAGTTGTGATAGAATGAGACTTTGTAGTTTGGGCACTTTTGTAGTTTGCATTAAGGATGTACTTTAATATAAATCAAAGTCAGATTTTTGGGGGGTAAACTTTGAACATATTTAAAATAGCTGATTTAAACTCTTTGTCTATTAAGTCAAAATTCTCGGCTTCCTTGGGGACAATTTCTATTAACTGCTGTTTTAACTATGTGTGTAGATCATACTTTGTTATTTCATTACATGCCTTACAATTTGTTGAAAACTGGATATTTTAAATAATGTAGCAACTCTGTAAATCAGAGTTTTCCTGCTCCTCCAGAGTTTATTCTTGTTGCTATTTGTTGTAGTTGGGTTTTTTGTTTAGTTATGTATTAATTAATTCTAGTAAGTTCTTTTTTTTTTTTTTTTCTTGTTATTGTATATGGCCACTGAGGTCTCTGCTTGGTTAGTTTAATGGTGGGCAACTAATTGTACTGAGACTTCCTTAAATGCTTGCAGTCATTAAGTTCCCCTTCTTTGTTTAGGATCTTTGTATGCATATTCCAGGGCCTTTTCAGTCTTTTTTGAGCATGCACATAGCCTTATGTATGGCCTTCTAGATTCCCAGAAATGTTTGAGAGCTTTTCAAATTCCCCATGGACATCTTCCTCCCCAGCTTTTCCTTTTAGCTGTCTGGTTAACCTGTTGTTTGCCCCAACTGCCATCTACTACCTTGGGCAGCCATGGTGTTAACAATTGCCTCTTACTATTTTCAGTAAATGCCCCTAGGGAAAAGATTGTTTGTACTGGGTAAGCTCATGTCAAATAAAAAGAGCCTTGTGAATGGAGTCTTCCAGGGAACCACAAGACAGGTGAATAATGACAATTTTTTGAGAGTGTGCCTTTGAGGTGGTTCCAACCCTATTCTGCTCCCTCCAGTGGCTGCCAGACTGATTTTCATTGTGATTGTAGCCTGTTAGTTTTCAAGCCACTGAGGGGCCAGGGAGTGGGAGAGGGAGGAGGATAAATTAAAACTGCCACAGAGCTTGCTATTCTTACATAAAGTCAGCCATTTTTCTTGAATGAATGCTTCTTGGATTGCAGCAAACCTTTGGTTAACTTTCAGAATTCTGAAGAAGTTGTTTTGGACAATTTTTGCCGGTGTTGTCTTTGCTTTTATGGAAAAGAGCATTTTTGGAGGTCCTTGCTCTATCATTTTCACTGACATTCTCCTGGATAAACTTAGAGAAAACATCTGGTACATTCAGTGGGTTATTAGTCAGCTTTTAAATTAGATCAAGACACAAATTCAATTGTTTAAATCAGAAATATAATCAATAACACATTGGTTTAAATAACTGTCTGCCTTGACTTGATTAAAATTTAGTTGGTTCAAAAAACAGCCTGCTTGTTTGAATGAAAAATTCAAAAACCATATTGTATTGTAGCAAATAGTCTTGATTTGAAAAAATTGCCTGAAATTTATTTATAATGTATTGACTTAAAACTTACTGACTTCTTATTTTATCTACCATATCATTTGCGTATTTAAGGGGAAATTGTAATAGCAAACTTGCAAAGATCCAAAAGGTCTAAGGATAAAAATACTTTCTGCTATTGGTATTCTAGCAAGTTTCCAATAGTTGCCCACGTGGTTATTTGGATTTATATAGACCAGTGTTGCATCATGATGCATCTGAATTCTGAGTTATTTTATAAAGGTAATTAGGTTTAGAAAATTGAATAAACTGCCATATGCAAATATACATTTTAAAATCTCTGTGAATTTAGAGATTTATAATTTTGTGACGAATGAAGGAGCTCAGGAAATTTCACCCCAAAATGTGACTCCTTCATATAAAGAGCATTTTGAATTAAAGGCCCTTAGAGATCAACAGGTCTTGGAAAGGGGCTTTCCCTCCTTCTTCATTGAAAAACCAGACCCATCAAAAGGAACAATTTTCCCTTTCCTGTTATCTCGATATATTACAGGAAAGAAGAATGCAACCAGACCTGGCCCAAATCATTTTAAATGTATACATTTCTCTCAGGTTAACTTAATTTGTGAAGAGAATCATTTATAAGTCAGTCTGTTTTCCCCCTTCCATTCATTCTCCCAAATATCTATTCATCCTACCTAGTAACCATTCATTGCCCCTAAACAGAATTACCTATGTAATTCTCCCTCCCCTCTAAAATGAGAGTATATAAATTTCTGGACCCCATTGGGATATTGGGTAATCACTCTGTGATCTCTTCATGCACACAGTAAATAAATCTCTTTCTCTTATTAATCTGCCTTTTGTGAGTTGATCTTTCAGTGAACCTTCCTGGGCAGAGGGGAAGTTTCCCCTCATCCCCACACAACTATTTATTTGGTGTTTTCCTTTTTTTTTTTTTAACCTGCCTCCTATGTGATGATTATTTGGTTTTTAAACATTTAACTTCTCCTTTATAAAAATTCATGTTTCTAATTAGGAAAGTCTTAGGATCTCCCTTTCTTGTACTTAAGGAGACATTTATAGGAGGGCCTTTGTGTAGTCTCTTTTCTACCATTCATGTGTTAGTTGACCATTTCTTGGATGTAGTTTATTATAGGAACCAGCCTTAGAAATAAGACAGGTTCTGTCTTCAGACTGAATCAAGTTTTCACAGAATAGTTTTATTCTGTTTTGGAGGAAATTCTTAGATACCTGTGCATATTGAATTCAATTATAAATACATGAAAAATATTCTTACTCTCCAAAGCCAAGTGAATTATTTTTAATTTTTATGCCATTTGGCAGACTATTAACAGTTTGAAAAACGTAGTAGAGAAATTTGTTGAGAAAATACAATGAACAGTTTATGGTATTATTCAGTTGTTTTCAAATAGAACATTGGCTAATAATGTTGCTGTGCAGGAAAAATACTAATTTTTTAATGGCTGAGAAATAGGGAAAATGTAAATTACTTGTCAAATTTTAAAAATCAGGACTTTGAAATAATTTGGATTTCTGGCTTTAAAAAAAAGAAAGATCTTGAAACACTAGTACTGCATTCCTGCCTGGCACAATTGTAGTTGTCTTCTTTAAGTCCCACAAGCACTTTCTAGTTTTTCGGTCTCTGTCACTTATTACCACTAAAAAATAATTGTCTACCTTTTCTCTTTGGCATTTGAGTAAATGACCTCTGCTGTTTTAACACTGTTATATACAGATTTGTTAACATGTGTTGGACATTTGTTACACTAAATAACTTTTAAGAGGTGTTTTAGGTACTAATTTAAGTATTTTTACATACATTATCTTATTTCCCAAAATAGTTTCATGGAATAGATATAATTTTATCCCCATTTTTATGAATGAGGAAAACTGAAGTCTAGAAAGGTTAATTTGTTTAAGGTCATGCAACTAGCTGAAGACTTCACTTCAAACCCAGGCAGTCTTAACGCTGGAACCCATGTTCAACCACTGTGCCATTTTTTGTTCAATAAAGGACTGTGAATATATTTATCAGCAAGCCAATGACAATTGTGTTTTCATTGGTGATAAGTGTAAAAGTAGCCATGAGAGACCAACATGTTGACTGATTTGGACCTGTGAAAACATTGACCTTGCCCTAGTTTATAGAGGCCCTCTGGATTCAAGAGCAATTTAAAGGGAGCAAAAATTGACAGTGAACACAGGGTATTATTGATAGGAGAAAGCATGGAAGAAAGTTTGTAGATAGGTGTTCTTGAAGATTGTATCTAATAGAATGTGCTGTTTTCTCTGCTTGAAATAATTTTTTTCATCTCCTTTTCATTCAGGCCCATCCAGAAGTTACATGAACCTTACCTGGCCATCTAAATCTGTTCAACAGGAGTCTTTTGTTCTTTTGTAGTACTGCAGTACTTTTATGTATTCAAAAAGTGCCAGAATTAAGAGCACAAAAATGAATAAAGAATGGATTCTGTATTGAGATCTCTTATTTTTATGTATCATTTATTTTCCTGTTATTTAGAGGTTTGAATTAGTTTTTACTTTTTAAATATAGTCTCTACTAAGATACAAGCTTTTGTGTAGGGAGCTACTCCACAGTGATTATTGTGTACTTCTTATACTTGTCATATATTGTAAATGCACCTTCCTTTAAAGATCCAAGTTTAGGAAATAGCAGAATATGAATATGTGCAATTTAAATTGTAATATTATATAACTTTTCATTCATAGGTTGTCCCAGTTTTGGTGCATCTCCTGTCTGCTATCAGCAGCGTTAGACTTTATATTCCTAAAGACCTTCGGCCAGTGGACAATAGACAAAGTGTTTTAAAATCAATACAGGTATGTGTTAATTTTATAAGTTAAATATAAAGTTTATCTATATAATGTAGATAAGATTTATAAAGAGGTAACTGAAATGTTTTAAGTATATTGCTTTCTTTCAGAAAAAGTATAATACTACCAATAATGGCAATTATTTTTCATAAAAATAGTGGCAGCAGATCTGCATGCATATTTGTCCTCTCTTTGAATCCACCAACAAAGTGGTTACTAAAGGAGTACTTGCAAAGGAAAACTGCACCATTAATCTTCACTATTATATGCTAAATATGTTCTACTGTATTCATTATAAGTGAAAATAACTATAGACTGTATTAAAAGTTTTATATATAAAATAATATGCTGCCAGAACTTTTAACCATTTTTGAATGTAGTTAATAAATGGATGAAATCATTTTTTTCAATAGGAAAAATTATGACTTTCTAGAAAATTTAATTTTCCAGTAGAAAAAAGAAGTGACCTATTTAGTCAATAAACCTTTGAATAGCATTAACTGTGCAGTGAAGGCTCTGTACTAGAATCTGAGAAAACAAAGATAAATAGGATGCTTTCAGTGTAGAGTAGGACTTTTTAAGCTATGTTCCATAGGTAGGCTTGCTGAAATGAATGATTCTCTTGACAGCTTTACAAAATTTTTATGTAGATGTGGATATCATCTCAAAAAATCACTATAGAAATTTTAAAAACTAATAGTCTGGTGGTAAATAAATATTTTAAGTTCACTGAAGTATAAAGTCCCACTGAAATTGTTTTTTCTAATATTTTCAAAATAGCAGCATAGTTTTGAGGAGAAATACACGTTAGTCATTAAGTTAGCAGAAATAATGCCATTATTGTGAAAAAACTGATCATTTTGTGCTTCTGAATTAGGTCAGTTTTCATTTTGCTAAATTTAAACTTAAATTGAAATGTATTTTTCTTGAGGTCTATATTGGCAAATTTCAGGTTTGTCTTTATTTGCCTTAAACATCACCGTGCTATGTCTGGTGATGAGATATTTCAGCTTTGACATTAACTTTAGCAATAACCTAACTCTCAGTTTTGCCTCAGTATTTAAATAAGGTTAGACTGTTGTTTTCCTTGGTCCTTCATAGACCTTTATGTTGGTCACATTTTGGGAAAGAAGAAAGAAGAAAAAGAATCAGGAAAATGAGCCTGCTAACAGACCCCTTCACTTAATGACTAAAGAGTTCCCTTTTGCTACTTAATTATACCTTTTTAAACTTTAGAACTACAATTTTAGTGTTTTCTCTGTTCTTGAACTTTTTACCTGTGACTCAGTTTCTTTATATGTAAAAGTTGGCCAGGTTGTACTATATGCACTTAACAAAGATAATCAGTCTCTTAAAACCTTGCATTATTTACATATTTAGGATGGTAATGTTCAAAATGACTTTGAACCCTTTACATTTATGTTTTTTATTAACATGCTCCCACCCCCATACCCTAATTCCTAACCAGCCAAATCCTATCTTAACTTTAAGGCCTATCCAAGACCCTGAAAGTTTCCCAGCGGGATACCAGCCTATAGTGAGCTATCCCTTCTCTGTACTCTTATGCTTATTATATTTAATCATTAATTATGTACCTGTACCTGAAAAAGTTAGCAAAAGGAATCAGGACCTTTTAAAAAGTTTAAATCTTCCAACTCAGTAGTGCTCTCTCTAGGAATCAACCCCAAGGAAATAATCTGAAATTGAAAACAGTTTATATATAACAGATGGTCAATACAGGATTACTGATGATTTCAAAAAGTTACAACAACCTAAATATACAATGATGGGTTTATTAGTAAGTTGTGCCACCTCCAGGACTACTGAACTATGTAATACTAGACCTATTAGCAAATTATAACACATCCCTATATCAGTTAATTATAGTACAGCATTAAAAAGGAATTTTCAAAAACACAGCAGGAAAATGCCCTACAATTTAAATGGGAAAAAGAAAAAATTATAGGTGGACCATCCTTTTTTTTTTTTTTATGTCCATGTACATAGGAAAAAAAGGAAATATTGATTTAGTTTACTCTTACTAATTTTGTCTCTATAAGATGAAAAATAAATTTTACATATTTTGTTTTAGGAAGTTCAGAAACGTTTTCCTGATGGTGTTCCCTTATTAGATCCTATTGATGATATGGGTATTCAAGATCAAGGACTGAAAAAAGTCATTCAGAAAGTGGAGGCTTTTGAACATCGAATGTATTCTCATCCACTTCACAATGACCCAAATTTGGAAACTGTGTATACACTTTGTGAAAAAAAAGCACAGGTATGGCAGAAACTTGTTTGTTTTTTTTTTTTAGTAGAATTCTGTGTATAAATGAATCAGTATTGTTCATTTTCTTATACTATTGACTTTATCAGCTAAAACAGGAAAATGTCTGTCTTTTTAAACTGTCAGCTCTGTAACCTGTCAATTCTTATCAGCAAGACAAGATAAAGTTCATTTGCTATAGCTTGGTATTTGAAGTATGGTTTTTTAAAATTTTTTGCTTTTTAAAAATTGAGATATAATTCACATAAGCTAACACCCACCCTTTTAAAGTGTCCAACTGAGTGGTTTTTTTATTAATGGTACATACACAGATATTTGCAACCATCATCACTAATTTCAGAACATTTTTATCATCCCTAAAAGAAATTTTATATCCATTAGCAATCACTATCTGCTCCCTCTATCCTTCAGCCCCAGGCAACCACAAATCTATTTTCTGTCTGTATGGATTTGCTTGTTCTGGACATTTCTTATAAATAGAATCATATAATATGTGACATTTGAGTCTGCCTTCTTTCACTTAGTATAATGTCTTCAAGATTCACCCATGTTGTAGTGTGAGTCAGTACTTTATTCCTTTTATGACTGAATAATGTTCCATTGTATGGATATACAATATTTTGTTTACTCATTCATTAGTTGATGGATATTTGGTTTTTCCCCACTTTTTGGCTATTATGAATAATGCTGCCATGAACGTTTCCGTACAAGTTTTTGTGTGGACATGTGTTTTCATTTCTCATGAGTAGAATTGGGCAGGATTGCTGAGTCATATGGTAACTAAGTTTTTGAGAAATTGCCAAAGTGTTTTCTATGGTGGCTACACCACTTTACATTCTGATCAGCAGTTTATGAGAGTTCCAGTTTCTCCACGTCCTCACCAACACGTGTTATTGTCTGTGCTTTTTATTGTAGCCATCCTAGTAGTGTCAAGTGGTAGTAGTTCAGCTTTTTAGGGTAATTAGCTATAATCTCTCACTGGTAAAAGCATTTTCATAACCATTATCTGTAATGAATTTAGAAAAAGCTTTTTGAAGTGAACACATTCCTTCCCACTATCCACTTCTTTTCAACTAGAATATTTTATACTCTACAAATCTCACTTCTTTCATGAAACTTATAACTCCTTGCGATCATAGTTTTTCAACTTTTATCACATACCAACCTTTACCCAATACATCTGTTTCTCTGTCTCACAAACTATATTTTAAGCTCCTTTAGGTCAAGTGTTTCATTTCAACTTATTTACACTCTCTCATAATGGTCATCTTTATAAAATAAATGCCCAGTCTTGGTTGGATATATACATGAGTAGAAATTCTTTTGGTTTAATAGAGTAGTATGTTTAGTTCGTAGTTATAAAGCACTTCTTCCTTTCTGTTAATAGCTTTTTGTAAGCTAACATCACATGGCCCTGTACCCTATGGAACACAGTGACTGCATGCTTAGTGAACACATATTACGCTGTGCTCCGGTCTATCATGAAGTTCTACTAGGCCCTCTCCAGGAAACTTGCCAGGTGCTTCTCAAGATGAGGAAACCGAGACACAAAAGCTTTAGTTATTTCCTCAAGTATCTAGTTGTGATCCTGGCCTGTTCATACCTCACCAGAACCATTGCAGCTGCTCCCTACCTGATTCCACCACTCCCTACATGGCCACCAGAGGGTCAGCCTTAATGTTTCCACAACACAAGAACAGGGAGACTTGAGCATGGTTGAATGTTGACTGGAAAGAATCCGTGGAAATGGTTGAAACCATTATTGAGCTGCTTAGATATACTGAAAAAGGCATTAGTGTCTAGTTGAAGGGGACAAATAAACTTGTTATGGAGACTCTGCAATAACATGGAAGAATGCTTATGTGCGAGCATTAGATGAACAAAGCAGGATCTGAAATTGATATGGCCCATGATTACAACCTGGCAAAAATACACACTGGAAAAGACTAAAAGGAAAACTTAAGATGGTTGTGTTAGGGCAGTGAGATTATAGTAGATCTTTTTCATTTTTTTTCCTCCCTTTCTCTCCCCCCCGTTGTCTGTGATGTGCTTTTTTTTTTTTTTTTAATGAAAGAAAAATACAAAGAGTTAGCAATTTAGGGAAAAACAAGTCTTTTTATGGCTTCTTAGTGACTGCAGGACACATTTCATATCCCTTAGCCCTGCCTAAGAAGCCTTCAAAATCTGGTCCCTAATTGTCAACATTTTAAGTGCTTATACCCTCTGACCCAACTTTCCTACCTCTAGGAATTGAGACTACAAAGTGAGGCAGTACAGAGGATGTTCTTGTAGCATAGTTTGAAAAAGCAAATGAATATAAACAACCTCAGTCTTCATTAGTGGGGAATTAGACATATGAAATATCCCTATACACACATTGGAAATTAACATGGCCATTAAGAAAAATGAGGTAGATTCATATGTACTCTTTGGAAAAGAAGTCCAAATGTATTAAGTGGAAAAGGAAGCTGATCTCACTTTTGTGATTAAAAGCCCCTATACCTAGATATCCATGCATTTCAGGCATGTACAGTTGTCCCTTAGTATCTGTGGGGGATTGGTTCCAGGATTTTGTGGATACCAAAATCCTCAGGTGCTCAAGTACCTGATCTGAAATGGTGTATTATTTGTATATAAACTATGCACATCCTCCTGTATACTTTAAATCATTTGTAGTTTATTTATGATACCTAATAGAATGTAAATACTATGTAAGTAGTTATTATACTGTATTATTCAGGGAATAAGGACAAGAAAAGAAAGTCTCTGCATGTTCAGTACTGTGCAATTTAATTTTCCCCAATATTTTTGATCCATGGTTGGTTGAATCACGGATGTGGAACCCATGATTACAGAAGGCCAACTGTAAACATGTAGAAAAAGATCTCGAACAGCATTGTCCAATGCGAGCCACATATGTAATTTTAAATTTTTTAGTAGCCACATTAAAAAAGAAAAAAGAAACAAGTAGAAATAATTTTAATATTTTTATTTAACCCAATATATCCAAACTATCATTTCAACATTTTTGTATTCAAAATATAAAAATTGAGGAAAAAGTCTTAAATATTGGATTCTTACACTACCTTGTGAGCCTTATAAATCTGACAATGCTTAAACACACTGTTCTGCTCTGCTCATGTAGGCATCCTCAGTCAAAGAAAACCCAGAAAACAGAGAGGGCATGGTGGCTCATACCTATAATCCCAGAACTTTGGGAAGCCGAGGCAGGAGGATCACTTGAGGCCAGGAGTTCAAGACCAGCCTGGGCCACATAGCGAGACCCTATCTCTACAGAAAATTTAAAAATTATCTGGCATGGTGACACCCACCTGTAGTTCCACCTAATCAGGAGGATTGTTTGAACCCAGGAGTTTGTGGCTACAGCAAGCTATGATTGTGCCATTGCACTCCAGCCTGGGCAACAGAACAAGACCCTGTCTCAAAAAAAAGAAAAAAAAAAGAGGGTTTCACTCTGTCTCCCGGGCTAAAGTGCAGTGGCGTCGTCATTGCTCACTGCAACCTCCTACTCCTGGGCTCAAACAGTCCTCCCACCTCACCATCCCAAGTAGCTGGGACTACAGGCACACACCACCATGCCTAGCCAATTTTCTGTTTTTTATAGAGATAGGGACTTGCTCTTGCTCAGTCTGGTCTCAAACTCCTGACCTCAAGCAGTTCTCCCGCCTCTGCCTCCCAAAGTGCTAGGATTACTTGCGTGAACCATCACGCCCACCCAACACTGATTCTTTAAAAGAAAAGAAATTCTTTGGTTTTTTTTCTGATAGGCCTGATAAGTCATGCTATGATAGCATATGTCATGCTAGCATAGTTTTGTCTAGCATGGAAAACATTGCTTCCTGTGACATGGCATTATGACAACGTATCTGTTCATAGCAATATGAAAAATCACTAAGAGCTTAGATTCTAGAGTCTGTTAGCCTGGGTTTGAACCCCATCTTTATCACTCAGTAGCTCTGTAATATTGACCAGCTTACTTAGTAATCTCTCTGTGCCTCAGTTTTCTCATCTGTAGAATGCAGATTTAATATTAGTTCCCTACCTGTTAGGATTGCTATTCGAATAACATAACGTAAACCATTAGAAATAGGGTACATAGGTAACTTGTAAGTAAATATCAGTTGCTGATCACCTTTATCATTTTCTCCTCCTCAGTTGAAGCTTAATAGCAAAATTACAGATTCTTTGGGTTTCAGCTTCTCAAAACTTTTCCATCAGTGTTTTTCTGAACTTTTTCTCCACTTCAGGATACCATGGTTTCTGTGCTCTTATACCACCATACGTTCGTCACAGTTGGAAAATATGTACTACTTACTAATTAACTGAATTTAAAAACTCATCCACTCTAAAGGATGAACTCAAGATTTATTTTCATTTTAATTTTTCATTTCTGTATTGAATAAAGGCCTATTCTCTTTGCTAAAGCTATTTCCAACTTAGGCAAAGAGAGGGAAGACTTTTCAGGGCATCATGCAGAAAATATAGTCAAGAGAAAAGATTCATAAGCCCTCAGCTTTCTTTCCCTGTTCTCTAAGCTACGGCCTAATTCCTTACGGATGAAAAGCTGGGATTGGTACTTTAGGAGTATGATTAATTGTCCCATGAATTCTGCCTTGGGAGAGCCCATTCTAATTCAGCACTGACTTTTTCTATCCCCTCCAGCCTACCTTGTCTAACTCATGGCTATTCAGCTCACTCCTCTTCTTGTAGCCCTCCTTCCTTACCTTCATTTAAGCAGGAACCATGCCCTATTCTCTGTCTTCCTAAACCTTTTACAAGTTCTAATATCTCTCTACTCTCCCTCAAATTTTTCAAGTGGACATTTTATATTTCCATGTACTTAATATTTTAGGTAGTATTTAATAACTTTTCAGATACATCATTACTCTTTTGTAATATCCTGAGAATGTCTCTAAGAAGCTCCTGTATTTCACTTTCCCTATCCACTCAGCATTGAAGCTTTGACTGAGAAGTACGTTGTAAGGTGTCCTTAGAAAATATTTTTCGCTTTATTTGATGAATAAATCTCATTTTACATTGTTCATTTTATTATTGAACTTTCTTTATACTTTTATGTTTCTTAGATTGCAATAGATATTAAATCTGCAAAGCGAGAACTGAAGAAAGCAAGAACAGTCCTTCAAATGGATGAACTCAAATGTCGCAAACGTGTTTTAAGAAGGTTGGGGTTTGCTACTTCTTCTGATGTTATAGAGATGAAAGGACGAGTGGCTTGTGAGATAAGCAGGTAAAATCTGGTTCTTCTAGAAATTTGATTTTAAAATGAGATACTAATTTTAATTTGAGGGTTATCAGTCTTTAGGAAAAAAGAGTTGTGCTAAAAATACGAGGTTTGTACAGTACCTTCCATGTTAAATACAGTTTTGGCCATGGAATTGAGAAATATGTCTTAGATCTTAGTAATTAACACAAGCACCCCTAGCATTTGGATGTATTTCTTTTGACTTTTTTCAGACGTTGTGGGATTTTTACATAATCATAGTTTATACACAATTTTGTATACTCTTTTTATTACATTTATGAATATTTTCCCACCTTAAAACTTAGTCTAATAACCATTATCCTTTTATATGCATAGATTTTACTGAAATTTTGGGCTAACAGTAGGATATTACAACTGAGTATATTATAGGCTACAGCTTAAAATTGGTTATATTATTTTCTGTTTTGGTAATCTTTTGCCACATTACAAAAGACCTCAAAACTAAACGATTTAAAACAACAACAGTTATTTTATTCTGTAGTGGTTTTTATGGGTCGGAAATTCAGGAAGGGTTCTTTTGAATAGTTCAGGCTCAGGGTCCCCTGTGATTGCCATCAGAGAAGTAGTTAAGCTGGAACAGTACAAGTCTGGAGCATGTGGGGAATGTTAGGCTCTCTCTCTCCCCTTCTCCCTCTCCCTCTCTCAGCTTCTCCATGTAGTCTTTCCATGCAGGCTGGTTTGGGCTTCTTCACAGTATAGCACCCTCAGGATGTTAGGACTGCTTACATGGAGGCTGAACACTCCAGTGTGAGAGTTCAGAAGCAGGCTAAGGTGGAGGTTTCATTGTCTTTTCTGACCTAGCTTTACCTTTTGTAACCTAGCTTGATCATATAGCATCACTTCCACCACATTCTCTTGATTACAGGTGAGTCATAAACCCTCCCAGTTTCATGTGGAGGGCAATTAGACTCCACCTCTTAATGGGGAAGTAGCTGTTGTCCAGTAGAACTTTCTGTGGTGATAGAAATGTTCTATATTTGCACTGTTCTATATCGTAGCCACAAGCCACTTGAAATGTGGTTAATGAAACCGAGGAACTGAATATAAAATTTTACGTAATTTAAATTGAAATTGCCACATGTGCACATGGCAGTCTACATAGATTTGTGCAATTCTAGAAGAACATGTAAAATAGGAGATGCTATTGTGGCCATCTTTAGAAAAGTACAATTTATGACACTATCCTAAAAATTCATCAGTTATTTCCTACCATGAGAAATGTTTCCTGCCATAGGAGCCGGCTTGCCCCTGTCCTCCTTAACTTGAAAGTCGCAAACTGGTGGCTCATGAGCAGTATCCATCCTGAGGATATATCTTGTTTTGTCCATACAGTGATGGTCATCATTTTCAATGAATCTATAAAAGATATTTTTGAAAGTCTTTTATGTCCTCAGCATGGCCCTAATGGACAGAACCCAAGAATTATAGGCCTCATTAAATGGTTTCAGACATTCCTCGTGAAAACATATTCATATTGTTCATCTGTTCAGATGTTTTAAACTCAGATATCTGCAATGAATCTGTGCATTCTGTTATTTGGGATATTTTTTGAAATACCCATTTTACATTGATTATATATTAATAATTATAAAGATCTGCCATTTCCTTGAATAAATCTGTGTCACTCTTCCTCATTACTCCTTACGGTCAAATAATACATTTTAGTAAAAATTACATGTTAAGGCTATGTGTGCACAAGTCTGTCTTTATATTCTGACATTTCAAATTCTTTTTTTTTTTGTTTTTTTGTGGCATTATAGTGCTGATGAGCTCCTTCTAACTGAGATGATGTTTAATGGCCTTTTCAATGACCTTTCTGCAGAACAGGCAACGGCATTATTAAGCTGCTTTGTGTTTCAAGAGAATGTGAGTTAATGGAATTAGCACATCTTATTTACTAACTCATACATCATATAGTTTAGTTTTTATAATATGAATATTTTTAATTATAAAATATTACTTTATATTTACATATTATGGATGGAAATCAACTTTAACACAAATGTAGTAAGAGAGAATTAAATAAGATTCTTATTGGTTTAACCATAATTTTTTCTATGAATGATTAGTTCACTTTCAACAGCCCTTACATCAGAAAATGAAGTACTGATCGGAACACACAAGAACAGTAATTACTCTTGTACTGCATTCCAGAAACTAGTGTAATTAGTTTTATTAATAAAAAGTAAAATGTGCTTTACATTTCAAATTTAAGACTTTATTTATGGTAGTTGAAGTAGATAGAATGAGAATTAGACCAAGGACATTTACCTCTAAAAATAATAATTGTTATCTAAATTTTTTGAGGACCTTTTACTGTATATACTTAGTTTAACTTTTAAGTAAATAGTTTTTTTGGTCCAGTTCTGCCATTGATCTGTTTACCTTTTAACTAGTTCCCTATTTATTAATCAGATAAAATATATTACTTCTTTAAGTAGGTGGGTACTTTTCTCTCATGTTCCTGAGTATTGATTAGAATTACGGCTGTAGTGGCAATGCTAACAAATAGGACAATAATCCATAAATGGTTTGTGCCCTTCTGAGATTGCCTGTCATGCATCTATGAAGTAATTTGCATAGAAGAGGAATGCATTACTTTATTGTTTATTTTTCTTAGGTTCAAAATTTTGTCATATCAGTTTCTAGGATAATAGTTAAGGAAATTTGTCAAATTTCCTTTGAACAAGAAGATTTTAGAAATTTAGGTTTATAGATTGGGAATTGGTGGTCTTCTGCCCATGCCAAACTTTGTCTTGTGGCTAATTTCTTGCATTGTGATTGGATTTTTTTGTTTGTTTTTTTAATGTGGCGCTGCAATAAGTCCTGTCCTGTGAGAGGCCAATTATATGACTTCTTCAAAGAAGTTAAGTTGGGTTTAGGCAAACCACAACTCTTAAATCTTGAGGCAAGACGTCACTATATGCAGTTAATATTTGTTCAGTGAAACCACAGTGTTATGTATAGTGTCATCAGTTCTTATGGGGGTGCCTTTTAACATTGAGATGGAAATTTGTACTAAAAGTCAAATGGATTTTTCTTGATACTTTTAACAGAATATTTTCTAGACAAAAAGAAGTATAAATATAGTAAAAATAACTTTCACAATAAACATAAAACAAGAAGTATCAAAGTGAAATGTCAGATATCAACTACCAAACTTAGTACTTACGGAAATTGGAGATTTCATGCTTAATAACCTAATAGTAAGATACTTGTTATAAGTAAGATTAAATATGCTTGATATACTAACTCTATTTAAAAATGTGTTTCTAAAACTGTGCCCCCACATTTTTAATAACATTAAAAGTAATTTAGAGATTGCATAAATCTTTATAAAGATCAAGTATCTATAAATATTTATTAAGCACCAAGTGTATGCAATGCACAGATCTAAGCACTAGAGATACAGCAGAAATTTTTGCTCTCATGATTGATACTTATATGCTAGTGGGATGAAGATAAAGAAATACATTTGCATTCTGTCAAATGCTGATGAAGGCTTTAGAGGAAATTGAGCAGAAGAGTCGGGTAGAGATCACTGGGAAGATGAGGTTACTATTTTAAATAGGATGGTTAGTAAAGGCCTCACTAAGAAAATGAAGTCTATATTGAGACCTACAGGAGTGATGAGGGAACAAAATGCCACATACTTGGTGGGAGAGCTTTGGTAAAATCACAGTTGGCCTCCTTACATCAGGACCAGTGCCTTCTACCTATAGTGACCAGCAGAGAGGAAGGTGATCAGTAACTGTTGATCATGAATGGACACAATATCAAAAACATCTAGCAGCCTTACATTCTTTATTCTACTAAACTGAGACGTTGAGTTCATTCTGGCCTTTTTGCTATAATTTTTGGTTTAAACAGGAAAAATGTAGAACCTCATTCATGATTTATTATGTAATATAAATATATACATGATGCAAATCAAAACCAAGTCCTATATACTATATAACTACTGATGCTTAAAGGCAGATGTGTTGCAACTAAGCTATAATTGCTTTTTAAAAAATTTTCCTGTAATTACTTTGAATCCTGTCCCACACATACATATATACCATAATAATAAATTTATTTTGATATATTAATAGTAACTCCACCTTTGTCAAAATTTCTTCACAAATATTATCTTTTCTCATCATACACTTACCAATTTTGAGGATCTGGCTTTATTATTTCTCTTTGACAGAATAAGAAGTCAGTACACAGAATTTAAGCAGCTTGTTGAAATTCATTTGGCTAGTTTGTGATAGACCTGACACTCCATTATCTAATTGAGAAATTGACAGATTTCAGTGAGAAAGCAATATTAAGAATACTGAAACTCAAACTTTTACCTATTTTGTACTTGGTTAAAGAGGTAGAAACGTCTGGGTAAAATAAAAAATGGGGGCATTATTTTTAATATTCTTTTTCCCAGGTTTTCAGTTTCTGCAGATTGAAAGTTGCCTAGATGCTAAAACTGTTTCAAAATTAACTGTGATAAAATTGTTTAATGTTGATGTAACTAAACCACTCTGTATGTTTACAATATTTGCTTGACCTCAGTTCCATTTATAGTCACAGAAAATAGCTAGTTAGCACGCTTTGCACATTTAGCACTGTAATATTTTCCTCTGAAATGTAATGAGAATATTACAATTTAGGATGGGAGGAGTAACTGAGTTTACATGTAAATTGAGTAAAGTGCTAATGACTAAGGTCTTAATAATTTGATACTAATGGTTATCGTACAAGCTTTTTCATTTGTTAAAGCAGGTAATGTGAAAAAACCCAAACCCAAGAATTTTAAACTTGGATTTTTATATTTAATTTTCCTTTTCTTTTATAGTCTAGTGAGATGCCCAAATTAACAGAGCAATTAGCAGGACCACTTCGTCAAATGCAGGTAAGATTTTTTTTGAACTACATGTTTTATGAGTAGTAGTTTGTAAAATAAACATTCTGACAGTCTAACTGTAGTAGTTTACCACTCCACAGAGATAACTTCCATAGGGATTAAATATATCACTTGATGTCAGTCGTCATTTGATGCTATTCTGATAATATCTTTTGTAATTTTTAAACATTTTCCCCCATCGTAGTGAGTTATATAAAGTTGCTGTGAATGCAGATTTAAAACTGCGTAATATAAATTGGCTATACTGACAATTCACAATGCTTGCGTCATTTTCTTCCTCACTATTATGAATGGCATCTTGATGGACTAGGATTAATTTTATTTTTTTGCATATTTTTTCATTTCAGTTTACAACAAAGTTTTAAAATCTGTTTTGTCGTAAGACATTGTTTGTCTCTGGATTTTCAAAGCCACAGTAGTTTATAATAATAAATTTGTGTCTTTTATTTTCTTAGGATGAACTGATTTTTATCAGGCTTTTCAACATTAGATAGAAAGACAGGAATAGATGGGCTTAAGGCATTATAACAGAGGAACAAAAAATGTATCATAAAAGAGGCCTCTTTAATGGAACATTTAATGTCCCTTAAAATCATTAAGAAATTTAAACTTCCAAACCAGGGAAGTATTTATAGGCCTAGGTGTTTTTGACCTTTTAGATTACCAAGTAGAAAAAGATGAATTTAAGTTTCTCATTATGGAGAAAAGAAAATCTTAAGATTTACATATTTTAAAGCATTGTTTGGAGGGGGGGAAGTATTTTGCAATAGGATTTATTTTTCTCTAAATCTGTTTTGTTATTGTCTTAGTTTTGTTAGTGAAGCAATTACAGGTTAGTTAAATGCTGATGTTGAGTACTTTTAAGGCAGAGGGTTTTTTTTGGTTTTTTTTGGGTTTTTTTTTGTAGAAAAGGTATCACTGGCTGAAAATCATGCTCTTGATATGTTTTTCTTATTTAACCACTTCAACATAATGGGAAAGCTTGGCTGTTTGATCACTCAGCAATGGAACAGGCTTAGAAGCAGAATATACACATTGCAGACATAATACTTAGGAAGAAAAAGGGACTTTTTGGAATACTGGCTTTGGAAACCTAAAGAAAAAAGTAATATGGGAGATCATAAATAAGAAATTTTAAGTGTATCTTTTATCTTTAAAGGAATGTGCTAAAAGAATTGCAAAAGTTTCAGCAGAAGCCAAATTGGAAATTGATGAGGAAACTTACCTAAGCTCATTCAAACCACACTTAATGGATGTAGTATATACCTGGGCAACTGGAGCTACATTTGCCCATATCTGCAAAATGACAGATGTCTTTGAAGGTATGGTTAAATTTTGTATACATATATTTCTGATATAAGAGATATACTTAGGATGGTATTGTTTTAACTAAACAAGAAAAATATATTTTTTAATTATTTGGTAATTAAAGGGAATCTTCTGCCTATGTAGATCAAAAATATTCTCCATAAATCTTTCATATTATTTAATAAGCATAGTCTGCTTATTATAAATTCCATAGGAAACTATTTTAACTATATAATTCTGTGCCAGAGTCTCCACAATCACAAATAGGTGATCCTAGTAACTCATATTTGTGTGGGTATTTTTCCTTTTTTCTTGGTAAGAACTTACTGGTTTGCTATAAAATTCCACTGAAACTAACAGAACCAAAAAGGATAGATCATTGTATATCTAATACCAAACTTGACTTTAGTCAGACTATTATTGCAGCATGAATCAGATTAAATTTAATGAGTAGAATTTTAAGAGATTGAAGAATAACTGTTACTCAACTGAAGAGAAATTATAAATGAAAAAAGCAAAGGAAATATATAAGGAGTAATCATAAGTGGATTACAGAAAGCAAAGAAAAATAGCATAGTGTAATAAAACCATATTTAGAAATCCTGCATTCATTGTGAAAAGGTTGGTTTATGTAGTTATTTGTAATGATGAATCATATTTACTAAATTAGATATTTACATTGTACTTTCTTAAAAATGAGAATAAATGACCCTGGCCTTCAAGGAGATTAGTATAAGAATATTTAAGATACTATTATTATTGCTTATAGGTCTAGTTTGAGAAAAATTCCATTTTTAATACATCCAATATTATATGCTTTTCAACTGATATTATTAAAGAAGTAATAGAATACTGATTTTATGAATCAGTTATTTTTAGCATGTATAGGTGCCTGTCTGCAACAGAATATTAAAATTTTAAACCAAGAGCCATCAATACATTGAACTTTATGGGTTTTAAGGTGTGTGGTTTTTTTTTTAAGGTTTTTAATGTTAACATTTATAGTACATTATTTTTAAATTATGGTATGCTATCTTATATCTTTCCTTAAAGCTTTTAAATTTTTAAGCCTCCACTATATACTTATTTAGTGAAATGGTCCTAAATCCTTCTTTGACTACTGTATTCCATTACTGGGAAGGTCATTGTTCATTAAGTAACTACCACGTGCTGGACACTACTAGGAGCTTTATATAATTTACATGTAATCACCAAAATAGCAATTTAGCATAGATACTATTATCTCCACTTTGCACAAAGAGACTTTGATAAACACTTTGGCAAAGATTATGCAATGTAATGTGATGGCACCATGATTTGAACCCTGGTCTCTGTGACTACACATGATAGTTGACAGCTTCATTTAAGCCCCATAACAGCTTATCCTTAAATTTTGGATCGCCTAGAGATTCCTTAAACCCTACACTGGACTATACCATCTCATCCACAGGTAATTCACGCTTGGAGGAGTGGTAAGAAGGTCTCTTAATAGTTCATGATGGGTAGCAGCAGTTGAGTGTGAGACAAGGGAAGCTTGTTAAACTCACCTCACCTGTGAACATTGCTTAACCTTAACACAGGAACCCAGGTCTGTGTACGACAGCTTGTGTTTTTCAGAGGCACCAAGACAATCAATCATAGCACCACCACTCTGTAGGCTGACTACCTTTTGGAACGTAGGGATGAAACTAATAACTGTTCTGTGCCTAAATACTTCTAAGATTAGTTAATGTAGTAGTTCATGTTTGTGTAATATCTGCTCTGAGAAGTCAAAACAATGACAAAAACAAGATGCATTGCATATATTTTATTCATTGTGTGTGTTTATATATGTACACATATTTTATTCATTATAAATCCATATATATACATATATATATGGATTCCTGTAAGATGTCTTTGTGGATTACTTTTCTTTCTGCTTAAATGGAAACATTATCACAGGATGGAAGATAAATCCTAAGCTGTTAAATTGAAGACAGTTTGGTTCTTACTAGATGCCACCTATGAGTTGACCTTTTCCACGGCATACTAGCATCCTGAAGTCTATTCTGCCCCCTTTCAGTTTCTCAGAGGCTGTTTCTACATCACAGTTTGCTTGAAATCTAAGTTTGAAAATTTGAGAAGTTCAGTTTTGTAGCTATAACTTGAAATTGGGTCTGACATCAGCACAATTTTTGTGTTTTTTCTGGTCTGGGTGCCATTAGATTCTTTCTAAAATGGAGATGGACTGTATATTAGCTCTTAAAATTATTTTTTTGGTATAAGTATCAGAAAATAACTGAGAACCTTGATTTACTTGGGGTAGCATTTCCTCTTTCCAGCATACAATTTCTCCCTCTTTTTTATTTTTACCTTGTTATTTATTTAGTTCTTCCATTTCAGAATAGCCATTCTCTCCACACCTTGTTATTGTACATGCTCTTTATGATTGGAAAAATACCGTAATCAAAGCTCTAGCCTGTAGTACACTGTGTCTCTTATTTTTACAGACAGAAAATAATTACATTGGGACTTTTTATTGTGCTGTGCTCAAACCATATTTGTTCCTAGTAAGATCTTTTTTTTTTTTTTTTTTTTTTTTTTTTGGAGACAGAGTCTCGCTCTGTTGCCCGGGCTAGAGTGAGTGCCGTGGTGTCAGCCTAGCACACAGCAACCTCAAACTCCTGGGCTTAAGTGATCCTACTGCCTCAGCCTCCCGAGTAGCTGGGACTACAGGCATGCGCCACCATGCCCAGCTAATTTTTTCTGTATATATTTTTAGTTGTTCAGATAATTTCTTTCTATTTTTAGTAGAGACGGGGTCTCGGCTCTTGCTCAGGCTGGTCTTGAACTCCTGACCTTGAGCGATCCACCCGCCTCGGCCTCCCAGAGTGCTAGGATTACAGGCATGAGCCACCTCGCCCGGCCACCTAGTAAGATCTTAATTTTCTTTTTATACAAAAATAAAAATGTCTGATCATTTTATATCCTTAGCCTCAGAAGTAGTTTTAATGTTCTTCAAACATTAACTGAAGCTAGTTATCATTGTAATGATTACTATGCTAGTAATCATTACAATGATAGTAATTGTACTATGTAATCATTACATAGCTAGTAATACTATGCTAGTATTACTGAAGCTAGTTATCATTGTAATGATTTGGAGGACATCTGATGCAAGAGAACGGTTTATATTGTGATTGAGTTGAAGAATTTTGAAGACTTTATATAAATAATTATTCTGTTATCACCCTGAAAAAAATGATAGGATGTAGTTGTTTTTCATTTCCATTAAACTAAATTAAACAAAATATTTGTATGGGCTGATGCCTAGGGTTTCAGTCTACTAATCCATGTTAGTTTTGTTGTGACCAAGGGAGAAGCTATTACTATTTATTTAGTATCTCTGACTCTGCATAAACAGTACTGTACTCTTAGCTATGAAAGAAGGATGGACAAGGTTGTTGCTTTCCACTGGGCAAAAAGTGTCATCAGGAAAGCTTCCATGACAAATTATCCATTGAAACTGTTTCCTTCTGCCTGCTGTAGGTTTTTTTTTTTTTTTTTTTTTTTTTTTTTTTGCCCCAGCTAGAGTGAGTGCCGTGGCCTCAGCCTAGCTCACAGCAACCTCAAACTCCTGGGCTTAAGCGATCCTACTGTCTCAGCCTCCCGAGTAGCTGGGACTACAGGCGTGTGCCACCAAGCCCGGCTAATTTTTTGTATATATATTTTTAGTTGGCCAGATAATTTCTTTCTATTTTTAGTGGAGACGGGGTCTCGCTCTTGCTCAGGCTGGTCTCGAACTCCTGAACTCAAACAATCCGCCCGCCTCGGCCTCCCAAGTGCTAGGATTAGAGGCGTGAGCCACCTCGCCCAGCCCCTGCTGTAGGTTTTTAAAGCAAATGCTGTGAAGTGTATTCGCCAACTCTGTCCCCACCACATGTTCTCTTGCATGCCAATTCAAATGGCAATTTTACCCTTTACTAGGACAGGATACACCAGTGTCATAAGGGATTTTCTAGTGGGTTTCTTTTTCAAAAATACTGTTGCTAATAATAGAGTAACATTTTGTTAATATGTATTGTTTAAATTTTGGCACAATTTTAGTGCTAAATTACTTAGGAATTAGTACTTGATACTTACTGATTTAATGAATAATTCTGAGACCCTAGTGGGAATAAGGCATTGTGCTAAGTACAGGGTGAGCAACAGTCTCTGCTCTCAAGAAAAGGTTCGGCCTGAACTGGGATTTAGTGCTAAGTAGTTGCAGGATATACATGTGATCCTAACTTCAGGCCAAACTAGATAGGAGTATTAAAGTAGAGTGACAGTATGAGCTGTAGGGAACTGCTTTAGGGAATGCCAGAGAGCTGAAAGCAGAAATACTGTTCAGGAAAATCTGCTGCTTTCTGTCCTTCATGAGAATGATGCTATTTTGTTCATGAACCAGGTGGTAAGGCTAATGTTTATAAATGTCCTTAAATATAAGCATGTAGTCCCAAATGTCCCTCAACAGGTAAATAAATTATGGTATATCCATACAATGGTACAGTTTTCAGCTATAAAAAAGAAAAAAAAGTACTGATTCATGCTGCAATGGAGGAACCTTGAACATACTAAGTGAAAAAAGGCAGATACAAGGCCACATACTGTGTAATTTCATTTATATGAAATGTCCAGAATAGGCAAATTCATAGAGACAGAAAACAGGATTAGTGTGGTTGCCATGAGCTGCGAGGAGAGGATTGGGTGTGACCGCTTAATGGAAGCAGAGTTTCTTTTGGGGTGATAAAAATGTTCTAAAATTAGACAGTGATGATGGTTACACAACTAAAAACTGCTGGATTTTATGCTTATTTAAAAGAATTTTTGTAGGATGTGAATTATATCTCAGTGTGAGTTCTTCTGGGATGATGATGTAAACCTGAATATATTTTAAAAAGGGCAGTGACACTGAATTGTACACTTTAACATGGTTAGAATGGTGAATTTTATGTTTTGTGTATTTTACCACTATTTGGAAAAATAAAAGAGCAGTGAGTAGAAAGAATTCAATTTCTTTTTCTACTCTGGCAGGACCAGAAGAAAAGATTTGTAACAAACCATTAGGTTAGTGTGCTTATTTCTGTTTCTGGTCAGCTTCAGATAGCGTGGGATGGGTCCTGGCTTTGAAGCTTTTGTCTAACCCCTGGTCAGGCTGGTCCTAATTCATGAGGTAGAATGATTTCCAAAGCTGGGAGTAAGGACAGCCCTTGGATTACAGAGAACTGTAGTAGGTAGGAAGGATGATAGATAATTCACCACTTAACAGCAGTCTTCATTAATCCTTGGGGGAGCAGCCTCTATGCTGTAGGCAGCTGTGGATGGTTAGTGTTGTGCACACACACAATGATTTGTTGATGAGGCTTAGTGGGTAACAACCACAGCCATTGTGTGTGCAACCCTGTACCTACTGGCCTCATTTTCTTAATTGTTCTCTTGTTATCTGAAACTGTGTCAGAACCAAATTTTCCAGAAATTGAATCAAAGTGTTACAAAGTATGACATGACAGTCCTCTCTAGCCTGGATGTGTGTTTACTTGCCTTTAGTTTATTCTTTTATTTTATTTCAGGATATTATGGGGGTACAAACATTTTGGTGACATGTAATGCATTTGCCTTACCCAAGCCAGGGCTCCAAGTGTGCCCTTCCCCCATACAGTGCGCTCCGCCTCCATTAGTTGTGACTTTACCACATCGCCACCCCTAGTTTCTTCTTTATCTTAATAATTTATTTTGTATGGTTTGGTCTCTGCTAACTTTTACAGATTCTAATTATTAACATGAGGTACTTAAGTTTGTAGAAATACTGAAACAATATCAGATGTGTTTCTTGATACACATTTGAAATCAGTCAGAACAATGTTTGTGAGAGAGTGTGTGCCTGGCTTTTTGATGCCCTACATAGATAGCAGAAGATTTTGTAAAGGATTTCATTTCAATCCTAAATGACCTGTGAGAATCTGCTGTGTTCTTTTGTTAAAAGGCCATATATGTACATTTTAAGCCACTACTTAATTTAATTCCCCTCAAATAAAATTATTTGGGTAACATTTAGTATCTGATTGCATAGGTAATATGACATTAATTACTTTCTCTATCCCAACTGCTACCCTCTCTCTAGACACCCAGAAGTTTCTGCAACTGTATTTCCTCTTTCATTGCAAGGCAGTATTGGAGCCTTGTGTTCCTAGTAGCTGAGAACAGAAATAAATAGAGCCAACATTTATTGATCTCCTATTGTGTTGTTGAAACTTATTAAGCACCTTACACACATTCATTCATTCATTTCTTACAATAACCCATTAAGTAGGGATTATTATCTAAGTGAGTAAACTGAACTTTTTTCATAGATTAATTAATAGAGAAGATTTGGAAGGAAAGGTAATGAGTTTACTGTTTGGAAATGTTGAGTTTCAGATCCCTGAAATATATCTGCATTATCAACTTTTTGTTGGCACTGTAGCATCTAGCTAGAACAGTTTATTTTTGTAGTATTTTATTTTTATAACTATGGCCTATTTATAAAAAATAAGTGAGAGTGGCTTTCATTTATATAAGTTAACAGTGGTACAGCAAAAACCTGGGTGATACGCTAACAATTGAAGTTTGTACATACTATCTTTAAAGATATCACTGTGGGTCCACAAGTGATTATCATAATACCAGAAAAATCATACATGGACCATCTAGAACCATGTCATCAGAGCTGAAGCAGACTCACTAGCGCTTCCTACTGGTACTTGAATGAATGATAGCAGAAGGTTTAATGAGAAGTTAGAGGAGTAGAGGGGTGTAGCTTCCCAGCTGCCTTTATGACTGCCACCCTGTATAAGAGCACCCAACGGAAGGGGCAAGTAGGAGCTGAAATCTTGTCCCATCCAGGGGAAGAGATAAAGGTGCTGTCCATTTGTCAAACCATGAATTTACCAGTGGAGCTGGGGATGCTGCCTTCTGGTTCCAGAACGGTTCATGGCCATCTGGCTGCCCTGCCTTCTGTTCCTGGGGAATAGGGTAACCCTTTCTTTACTCTTTGTGAAGCTGGTTTGTTGTGTTTGCCACATGGTTTTGCTTTCAGTCCTGTCCCTTCCTGTATGATAACCTCAAAGTGTTTTGTGCATTTTTATCCTCCTTGTCTCACCTCAGGTAACTGTCCTTCAGGTGCCATTAAGACCTTTAATTTTTGTTCTCACTTAGGCCATTAACTGAGCTTTCTCCTTCACCGATCCCTGTCTGTTCATTCTACAGTGAATTTCCTCAGGCAAGTTCATAGTGGAAAAAACCAAAACAAACAAAAAAAACCCAGTATCTTCAACTTTTACAAGGTTCCACCTTGTAAAGTTCCAAGATTCTTCTTCCATGAACTCTTAGCCCCAAGGTCGAAAGGGAAGCCATTGCTCTAAAGGGTAGCCAATACAGACAGTTGTCTCCACTATTTCAAATGGCGGTTCAGGAGACTTGGTTTCGAATTCTAAATCTAAAATCATTAACCTGAACTTGACAGGCACTAACCACCTCTTCCATCTTTCATTTGTAAAATGGTAGTAGGAACGTTGGAGTGGCTAGTGACTCGCTCATCTCCTACTTGGAAACAGTGTCTTCTGTGATATCACTGTTTTCTCTGTTAAAGGCTACTAGTATAAGAAGTCTCTTTATTTTTCATTTGTTCTGTTAATTATCAAAACCTTGAAATAGTTTATTCAGGTCAGAATGAGTTGCTTCAATAACAGGAAGTAAGCTCTGGGTGGGTATCACATAACCACTTCCTTATTCTCTTGGAGGCTTGCCGTGGAGAGGACACAGCCATTCTACTTAGAGAGAACCTTCTTCTCTTAGGGCCCATCAGAGAATTCCCCTTTTCTGGCCATGGAAATAGATTTAGGAAGCAACTGGGATTGTTCTTGCTTCTGCCTTGTGCATCACTAGCCTGAATCAATCTAATAATTATCTTTCTCTACTCCTGTATTTTTGCAGAAGTGTTCTACTGGAGGAAAATTAAATTGTATAGATTGGTGCCACCAAGAGCCATAGTCTCTAACCTCAGAATTATATCAAACTTTCCTAGTAATAGTAGTAGTAGTAAATAATGACTGAGCACCAGCTATGTGTATGAAGTACTCGGGCACTTTTTATATGTGTTAACCTCATTTAGTCTTTCCCACAACTGGTTAGTACTACTTTGTGAGTACAGTCCCTCAGGTAGTAAATGGCACAGCCCAAATGCAATTCCAGGTCTATCTACTCCAGAGACTCTTGTCTTCTATACAGGATTTCTTTCTGGGCTTCCTCTGCCTCTTAGAGGCAAGTCTAGATCCTCACTTCTTTCCTCAAGAGGCTACCTTAACTCCGCCTCCAGCTATCTAGCTCATCACTCCTGCTTCAGAAGGAAGGGAGAAGCTGTTAGGCCTGTCTTTTTACCTAGAAACTCACATGCATGCCTCCCTTTTCCTTATTCCTTCCTGCTCAGAGGGAAGGACCATTCCTCCTGTTGCTCTGAATCCTGGGGCCTTCCTCCACAATTTTTGCCACTCTCCTCAATCTTGCCTCACATCCTTTCTGCTGCCATTTTGGCAATAAGTATGCTTAAATTTCTCATCCACACCTTCTCCAGCTATCAACATAATGGTTGAGAGCACAAATCCTGGGCTTAAATCCTGCTCACCCACTAGAGAATGATCCTGGGCAGGTTTTACTTAACAGTGCTTCAGTTTCTTTGGGGAGGATAATGGCTCCCACCTCATTGTGAGGATAACATAATGCATGTAGAGCCTTTAGCACAGTGCCTGGCACATGGCATTCAATACATGCTAGCTGCTGTCATTTTTATTAACAGTTATATTGTTGGCTGTTGTCACCACCCTCAGTCCCTCATTCCTTTTACAGCCAGGCTCTGGGAAAGCGTAGTCAAGGAAAGACCATGGTCAGTTCTTTACCTCCCATTTCCTTCTTAGTCAACAGTAATCTCGTGCCCTGTCACTGAAATTACAAGTCACTAATGACTGTCTAATTGCCAAATTCAGAAAATAAGACCCTTCATCTGACTGGAACCTACTTGTCATTTGTTACTACTCCCTACACTTGCAACCCATTAATGTAAATTCTTTGGCATTACCTAGTATTGAAGATTTCTACTGAAGTGAAGAGTTTAGAGTAAGGCCAAAAACATACTAAAATATTTATAATATTTTCTTATTTTAAATGTATAAACTGAATGTAATTATAAATTGAAATTTATAAAAGTAATATATGTTATAGAAAATTTAGAAAATCCAGATAAATGATTTCTGTGTGAGGTTCTATCATGTAATGTGGTTTAATTCTTGAGCTCTAGAATTTTAGTGCCTGGATTCACATCCTGAATCCTGACTCTAACCTTGGTCAAATGATATATGTTACTTCTCTGAACTTCTCCTTTTCTCTCTTTGTAACAGTACTTCTCTAATGGAATTGTGAGGACCAAACAAGAGAAAATTCACATAAAATATAGAGTACAGACCAGCCATAAAATAAGTGCTCAGGCCGGGCGCGGTGGCTCACGCCTGTAATCCTAGCACTCTGGGAGGCCGAGGCGGGTGGATCGCTCAAGGTCAGGAGTTCGAGACCAGCCTGAGCAAGAGCGAGACCCCATCTCTACTAAAAATAGAAAGAAATCATATGGACAGCTAAAAATATATATAGAAAAATGAGCCCGGCATGGTGGCACATGCCTGTAGTCCCAGCTACTCGGGAGGCTGAGGCAGAAGGATTGCTTGAGCCCAGGAGTTTGAGGTTACTGTGAGCTAGGCTGACACCACGGCACTCTAGCCTGGGCAACAGAGTGAGACTCTGTCTCAAAAAAAAAAAAAAATAAGTGCTCAGAAAATGTTGGGCATCACTAATTTTTCCCAAAATGTAGTCAACTTAATTTCACCTTTCCTTGATGCCTGAATGTCTTTATAAACATCGATTACTCTCCTAGAATACAATAAAGCCCTCAGGGTGTGATGTGTCTATGTGTGGGGGTGAGGTATCACTCTTGACCCTAGTGTTTAATGGTTGAATTTTATGGAATTTGTTTCTCTGTTCTGGTTACTGCTTTTTGCTATTGACTCTCATCTAATGAGCTTTCCTGTGCTAGGAGCTAAAAAACTATACAGTTGTATAGTGGAAACACTCTGTAATTGAGGACTGGAGGGTTTCTCCAACACTGTGCGGGCCTTTTGATAGGAGGAGAGGAGAGAGGACAAAAAAAGCTATGGACTTTGAATATTTTGGATCTTTTATGACCTTTATATTCCTTCAGAGATTTTGCTCCTTTCAAAGAATTTGTGTCTCTCTTATCTAAAGTGAGACAAATCCAGAGTAGAGCAGGCCCTCTTGAAAACTTTTATTAATCTTACAAAGAAAAAGGAAAATAGAATGGGATTAAAGGCCTAGATTACAGAGCTAATTACTTAGCAGCAGAATCTGGACTACAACCCAGGTGTCCATCTTTCCTCGGCTCACTCTTTTGAACTACGGCTCAAGTAGGTTAACATCCTACATGTAGGAGATGGTATCTTTTTAACTGGGACATCACCATTTCTCTTTTGAGGGGCCTATATGTTGGTGGTGGCCCTCCCTTTTGACCAGTCTCATCCCGTAAAGCTACTACTGCCTGAAATAGCATCTTTGTGTTCTCATCGCTGTGGCCCCATAGGTGTGTTCAGAAACTAGACATTTTATCCTTATTGGTCCAGGGCATTGGCATGATATTCCTCGGGCTCCTGGGATGCCCACTGGAAGAGAAGGTGCTCTGCATGTGCATGTGAACTTCCCGCTGGACTGTGCTGTTAGGTAAACAGCTTATACTTTTGCCCTTGTCCAAGCTCAAATTCCATTCTGCTTTACGAGTTACATCACTTAGCTGTTTTTCCCCCTTGGGGCACATTGGAACACATACATAATGTGGATGGCATTAAAAGGTAAGAAGTAACTCTCAACATTAAGCAACGAATATAAGAACTTGATGTTAATGATTTATTCCAGTGTTGCAAGGAGTTAATAAAGACCTAAAGTGTGAGTTCATTGTTCCTACAGATTGCATTTTGAGAACTGGTATTCCTAATGCATTTCAGATAATAAAAATGAAGTCCCGAGAGTTTTAAATTTAGGCAGGTAGGGATCTCAGGCCCGGCCCCTCCTTGCCCAAGTCTGACAAAAGTAAAACTATGTTTACAGCTTCAGCATCAACACAAACACTTTTCTCAGAGAGTCAAGACCCACGGGAAAACGGTTGTCTCTTTTGCACTTCCTTGAGGACACACTGTGTAAAGCACTGATGAAAGAGTCTAAGGTCAAGAAGAATGAATGATTGCACCTTTAAAATGACAAATCTGATCTGTTACTCTCCTGCTTAAAAATCTATTGCATTCTCTCTACAGGATAGTATGGGTGGTATCTACATGCCTAAGTGGGCCACACTGAGGGTCCTTGAATAGCTGCAGTTTGTCAGGCTTTTCTGCGTTGTTTCAGTGGCCTTCCTTTGTCGTTGCCTGACAGAGTGCCTCATTCTTACAGACACAGATTGAAAGTCATCTTTGCCAGCCTTCACCCAAAGTTTCTCTCTCCTCTGCTCCCAGGGCATTTTGTTTACCCGCCTCTCTAATAGCAAGTGTCTACACATTATTAATTAATCCATGTCTGTCTCTACCATTAGTCCAGGGTAGGAATTAAACCTTTCATCTTTGTAGCCTTCCTGACGCCTAGCAGGCAGCCAGCCAAGTTTACTAGCTGATTTACTTCATGGGAAATCCCTTATTACTTATTAATTATCCCATGTTCTCCTGCCTTGCCTCATAACAAAAATTCTGCTGTTCCTGATTATTTCCATGTAACAAGTGATTTGTTTCTTTTCTGTCCAGGCAGCATAATTCGTTGTATGAGGCGCCTGGAAGAACTGCTTCGACAAATGTGTCAAGCAGCAAAAGCCATTGGAAACACTGAGCTGGAAAATAAATTTGCAGAAGGTCAGTATCTAATTCATCAGCTTTTTGTAAAGATTAGGCAGATCTTGTGACACTTGAGCCCTCCACCAAAACTGAGGACATTTTGATGATGTTCACTGGATTGTCACCTAGAGCCATCTGCTAGCGTTTCTATGATATTTTAGTGTTTGTGTGGGGAGAAAGTTGAGATTTTACGTATGTATCATTTACATATACTTATTGTGCACTTACTATGTGACAGTCACTGTTTTAAGCACTAGAGGATACAGCAGTGAACAAAAGGACAGAAACCCCTGCCTTCATGGAGCTAACATTCTAGTGGAAGGAGATAGTAAACAAGTCAATAATTAAATTTATCAAATGGTAGTAAGTCTATAGAAAAAAACAAAGCAGAAAAGACAATAGGGAATTGGGGGGTGGATAAGGTGGTCTGGGGTGGTGGTAGTTGGGCCCTTGATATACTTGAGTGACAGCAAGAGGCCGGTGTGGCTGGAGCAGAGTGAGTAGAGTAGCACTGGTGAGAGGGAGAAAGGAAATGATCATGTTGCTTTTAGGCCCAGGCTTTTTACTCTAGTGATTGGAGGTTTGGAGCATAGGAGTGTTGTGCTGTCACTTGGATTTTATAATACAAGGTTAATTCTTACAAGAATTATAAAAGATTATGATATATTTATATATGTTATAATTTATATGTTATATATTTATATATTTTTAATATATATATAATTATAATGCTGTTGCATTGAGAGCAAGTCTGTAGAGTAGCAAGGTGGAAGCCAGGAGACCAGATCAAGAAAGGATGGCTAGACCAGGGTGGTAGTGATGAGGTAGTCGGGGCAGGGGGCATAAACATGCTTGTGAATAGCCTTGTCATTTCCAATGAATCTTGACCAAGAAAAAGGACCACAAGTTAAAGCATCAAAGAAGGCAACCACATTGTTGCTCCAAGCCAGTTGATGCTAGTGATTTCTGCTAACAACTTAGTGTCTTAAGAAGTTTGTAGAAACTGGGTTCCACATTATTGATAGAGGCAGGCCTATTTAATCTCTCAGGGTTTAAGTGTAAGTATGAAAGTTTTTAAAAATCAGTTATAGGCTGGGCGTGGTGGCTCACACCTGTAATCCTAGCAGTCTGGGAAGCTGAGGAGGGAGGATTGCTTGAGGTCAGGAGATTGAGGTTGCTGTGAGCTAGGTTGACACCAGAGCACTCTACTTAGGGCAATGGAGTGAGACTCTGTCTCAAAAAAAAAAAAAAAAAAAAAAAGGCAGCATTGATTAGGAATAATTCTTTCTTAAAAATAAAAAATATATAAAAAAATAAAGTTATAAATAAAATTTATACTTGTCCTGCCTTAATACAGAAAGAATTTCACATGGTAATTGGAAATATATTGATATAGGTTGAAAATCCAAGCTTTTGGATCAACTCACTTCTTTTGACAGTTTAGTCCTTCCCAGAATTTGTCTTTCTGAACAGTTTTAGACACCACCATCCCCCATAGAGTACCTCAGACTCAAAAGAACAGAGGTCTGGTTTCTAAGTGTTCCTCCTCTCAGAGCTGGCTGTGAATTGCCCTAGGTGTCCAGCAAGTTTTTTTATTTTCCAGGCTGCTCTCTCAACCAGTTTAATCAGGATTGCTGTGCTGTCTTTTTACAACCCCAGTAGAGAAAAGTAGACGTTTTGTGGTCTTGAAAGCTTAAACCTTATTATCTTTTCTCTTAGGAATCACCAAAATCAAGAGAGATATTGTGTTTGCTGCCAGCCTCTACTTGTAAAGACTCAGCTAAAGGAATGTGGGATTTTAGATTATTCACCACCTGTGTGATTACAGTTGACTGCAAATGCCTACAAATGTTGATTTGCTTCTCCCATCTCAAGACGGTTATCCTCATTTTAATGTGTATTATTATATTTCAAGCAAACATCATTCTGTGAAAGCATATTACATACACGTTTATACATAAGCATTACATTTTTTTAATAAAAAATGTACAGGTGGGGCAGTGTTTTGGTGGAAGGCTTGAAATTTTTTAATGAACTCAGAGCTATTAGATAACCATTGTGTTAAAGGTAACTCTATACACACGATAAAGGGCATCCAAGAGGCATAGCAGCAGCAGTACATAAGGCCTGTACACTGGCAGGAAAGGCATCCTCTTGCCTTCCGGTTGCAATTTAGAAAGCAGGCCAGCTTCACCTGGGCACCATGCAGCCCCTCAAGGCTGGTGATTGTTCCGATAGTGATTCCCGGTTGTCGGTGTTTCATGCAGAGTTGTATGCGAGTCCTCCTCTTTCCTCTCCTTAAAAGGAGAACTTTTTTCTTTGAAGAAATCTGATACATACACGGCCTATATAGATAGAATAAGTTGTATTTAGAAAAACCTATACAAAGTTGTAATAAGCAGCTTCCTAAAATAAACAAAGGGTATGTACATTAGAGGGGTACAGTTTAAGGATATAAAAAATTAGTGGCTAATAGGGATTCTCTTTTTAAAGGCGATTATTCCAAATTGAGAGTTGCTTTGCTATGTCTTCAGCAAACAGCTTCATTCTGCCAACACTTAGAGTTATTAACTTCATGTAAATTAGCTTTTTCAGTTCATACCAAAAAGAAAACTGTTTATAGCAAGAGCCTTTTACAATAAAAATACTAAGATTTTTATAACGTTTGCAAAAGAGTAACCTAGTTTTTACCTGTTGTCTATCCTAAAATGACTTACTAACACGTGATTCTTACCCACTAGGAATTATTGAATCATATTCTCTGCCTTTGGGTAGTTTTCTCACTGGGGATTTTTTTTCTGTTTGTTTATCCAAAAGCTTAGCAATATCAACATGTAGGCCCTGTATACTTACAACTAATATTGCAACCAGAGCTCCTTGAATGAGTCCAGTCAACACATCACTCCAATGGTGTTTGTAGTCAGAAACTCGAGAAAGGCCCACGTAAATGGATACAGCAACCAGACCAAACTGCAGCGTGGGGCGTAAGAGCCTTGCCCAGTCTCCCTTCATCCTGGCTTGAAGATAAAGCTAGTAGAAAAGATAAAAATAAAATAATTTATTTAACATATCAAAACCATATATTAAGTGTCGCCACACCTCTGAAGGGTTGGCATTTAAATGATTATTAAAGTATTATATATGAAATAAGACTTTTAGGCAAGCATTCTTGTATGTATTAATGACTAAAGGTTAATCCTTTTAAACAAAGGGAAAAAACCGAAAAACTGTTGCCCTAGTAACTTTTGTTTACAAGAATTTATTACCAATCTAGCTACACCACCCTTTAAATTGTAAACAAGGCAAGGGTCCTTGTTTATGACTTTCTAGACAGGATTTCATGGGCAGCTCCTCCCCTCACAATTTGGATTATAACTCTGACTGTCAAAGGCTGGTGTTGTCATCAGTTCTGAGTCTTGGGATAAACTGCTGGCATTCTGGGCACAGGCTGCCCTTGCCCTATCTAGGGACTATTTAATTATTTCACCAAACAATTTACTTGAGAGCTCTAGTAGCCTCAAACTATTTAACAGGGCAACTGAGACTAAATAATTTGTACTTATGAGTATATATAATATACTGCCCAAATAAATAATACAGGTTGTGGTTTAGTCATGATCCAGCAAAGGAGTGTATTTCAATAGCACCTGTACCCGGTTTAAGTTCTTTTACTTACCTATATACTAATCAGACCTAAGAACCTACCTTTCCTGTGTCAGCCTGCCTTTGACTAAAGGTGCATCCCTACCTAACAATTTTTATGTAGAAACAACTCTTTTAAAGTCAATCTGCTCTCATTAAGAAAAATAAAAACTGCCTAATTTCTATCTAATAACAATTTCTAACATCCACTTTTAAGATTCTGTTCCATAATTTATGACTATAGACTTAATGCAGTCCTCAAATAATTCGAGTGGCATTGCCCATTGCCACTGCCTATTGAAAATAGACGCACAAATCCATTCCCAGTTCTTTGGGCACTGCTGTAGGTGTTTAGTTCCTAGCAGCTGGCAAAGACCCAGGGGCTAATTTTATCAGCTACTTAGTATAAGCATCTTGTTTTAAAAGAGTATACCAGTTGTTTGACTGTGACTCATTTGCTAGTTTAAGTGCTACTACCTTGCTGGGAAGTCCTTATTTTTATTTATTGATGCTTAAGCTATGAAAAAAGTAAGAACCTTGTCTCAGGATTCACTTTATTTCTACCTCCACTGAAAGCTATCTGTGTTAAAAACAAGAAAATTTCCTTGACTGCAGATGAAAGCAAGGTTTGGATATTATTGTCAAAAGGTTCAGCTGTCCCCATTTGGTTATTTAGCTATCTTTGATACAAAGTTTAAAAGCACAGCTTTTTCAGACTATAAAAATAAATACCTAGGAATTACAAACACTTATGAATACACGCATCTTAGGGAGCACTCTTTGCTTAGGACAAAGCAAGAAAAAACTCTAAAACTGACTTAAGCTAGTCCCATTTTGTACTTGGCAACCTAAAGAAAACTCAGAAATAGGATTTTCAAGGTCTTTACAACTCAAACATCCCTCTAACAGTATTTTCCTTCCAAACAACCCTGATTTTGACTCCAGGTAGCCTGCAGTCATATGTATTATTTTGCCCAAATTTCTTCCCTAACATCCGAGTGAAAAGAATTAACATTCACTTATAGATCGGTAATCAAATAAGCTCCAATACTTTAAGCGAAACCTTTACCCCTGTAAGTAGCTGGTTTTCTCCTTATACATCTACCCAAGAATAGATGTTTCCCCCATCAGTAAGACACCGTGGACCCAGAAATTCTTTCATCCTGAGAGGGTTCTGGGATTCCCTGATTGTGGTTCTACACCCGACCTTACACTGTAGGCTTTGGCTCCTCTGGTGACTAATGATTGACTTGAGTGCAGTCTCTGGCCACAGAACAATTCTCAGGCCATGGGTGAAGCTGGCTGTTTGTGCTTTCTATGTGCCTGCACTGTATTTCCCTGGGGCCAGGATACTCCATGTAGCGCTGTGAAGGCCAGGCACCTCAGACAGTCTGCTCTTCCCTGGGAAGACTTCCATTTCAGGAGAGCCCAAGCAAGTAAACACGCTGAGTTTCTTGGGCCTTGGGTCACCTGAGTTCCACAGTGAACATGCCCAGAGCTCTGGACTTTGGCTTCTCTCCTCCCATGTTGATAGCCCAAAATCTCCTATATGAGTAGGTTCAACAAAACACAGTGATTTTCTTTCTGTAGCTCCACCTTGATTTTGGGCAAAGCAAATACTTGGTATGACTTCCTTTAACAGGAAGTCTCCATTCCTCCAGCTTTCTCTAACTGCCTCAGAGAAGTTCAATGTCTGAAGCTTCTCAGCACTGTTCTATTAGAACTAGCTATAGGGACAGAGCTCACGCTTAATGACAAATTTAATACTAAGAAGGCTGTATATCTGTAGGTCCCTGCCTTTACAAACCCCACTCTTGCCCCTTCCCCATATATATGCCACTTGCCAAGTATGTATTCACTAAACTTATCCTAAGTAAGGCATTCGGATGTTTATTTAAGAGTTATCATAACTTACAGAACTCCTTGACCACTACTGTGTGTGGTGTCAAACAAGCTCACTAGCAGTGCCTATTACTTTCAAAGTCCCCTTCTGGGGGAAACTTCCTATTCACAGACAAGTGAAAAGGCAGCCTTATTCGGACCACGCAGCCCTGCCTTCTGAGAGGACACTCACTAGATGACTTATACCAGGCCTCTCCCAGAGATCTGCTGGGCTGTATTCTCTCTCTGGAATTTATCCTGGAAGTACGAAGGAGCTCTCTAGTTCTAGAAGTTGTAGAAAGCACCTAATGGATACATGATAGATTATTTACAAAACTAAAGCAGCAAAAGCTATGGTTACTCAAGGAGAGCAAGCCATTCAGTAGAAAACAATGGAGCGGCTTTAAGATGGCTGACTAGAAGAATGTGGTACTCGCGGCCTCCACAAAGTAGAACCAAAATAGTAGATAAGCATACTTCAAATAGATCACCTAAGAGAGAACACTGGAATTCAAGAGAAGTGGCAGGAAACACCTAAAGCAAGGAAGGAGAGGAAAGCAAGGTTGCCTGCTTGGCTGGGGAGGCTTCCAATGCCTGTAAAGAGTAGGTGAGTGACCCGCAGTGGTCCACACTCCCAGTGCAGACTCTCGCAATCCGAGCCATTAGGAGAGTCCCTTAACCCACATAGGCCCGGAGACTAACAGGGTGCTGCTTGGAGACCATGCAATGGCACTGCTCCAGAGAGGGAGCTCCCAGTCCTAAGCAGCTACAACAAGGTGCCATTGTGAGAGCCCTGCCCCCACCAGAATGCATCCTGCCCTGGAGCCCAAGAGTCCCTGCACCTGCACCTCTCTGGAGCCCCACTGACATCCTCTGCACACAGCCAGAACCACAGCTGGCTGCTGCCACCAGAGCTAAAGTGCAAGCCATTAGCAGTGACCTCACCATTCCCAGTAGCGGTGCCACTGTTCATTTACAAACACCCTGAGAACAGGCTTTCGCACCCCTTACCCCCAGCTTCAGGGCCACAGTGCGGCCACTGCCACCCCTACACCCAAGCATTCTGCCAGAGGCCTGGGAATCACCCTGCCCCTGTATGCCACAGCCAGTGCCTGTACACACCACTGTAGTGGCCTGAGCACAGGCCCGCCCCCAGCCTAGCTCCACCCCATCCCAGGTGCCCAAGCATGCCATCCAGGGGCTGGGAGATCAACCTCCCTTATCTACCACTATTGGTACCTGAACACTCCTCCCGGGGGTCTGAGGTTGGGCCCACCCAGCCAGCTCCTGTCAACACAGCTGACACCCATTCACACGGGCCACCTGCAGGCCTGGGAACTGGCCCACCCAACCACCCCTGACACCAGCACAGACCACCTGGGAGTCAGAGAGTCACCGACGCCACACCCACTGTCCATGGGCCCAAAGACTCACCCACCCACTCAGCCTACTGCTGCTCCTGCCAGCACCTGAGCAAGCCACCTGGAAACCAAGGAACCAGCCTGCCTGGACCCACTACTAACACTGGTACTAGCATACGCCACCATTGGGCACATGGACAGGCATGCTTGGCCCACTGCTGCCATCACTGAGGCCCTGAGGATTGGCCCACCTAATGTCCCCATCCTCAGCAAGCCATCACAGGAACTAAAAACCACACCCTATGCCACTGAAAAAAATCAGACACTACTAACTGTTTACGGCCAAAGAAATTATATACAGACTACATTACTACATGCACCCAAAATCAAAGCCAAAGTGCCCTACTTAACACCATAGATAAATCTTCAGGAAGAAGCCCTCCCCTGTGAAAGCAAATTCAAAAAACTGGAAGAATTGACTATTATACCAGATACACAGATATCAATGTAAGGACACAAGAAACCGAAAAAGCAAGGAAATATGACATTTCCAAAGGAACACAGTCATTCTCCAGCAACAGATTCCAATACAAAAGAAACTTATGAAATCTTGGAAAAAGAATTCAAAATGATGATATTAAAGAAGCTCAGTAAGATACAAGAGAACACAGATAAACAATACAAAGAAATCAGAAAAACAGTTCAGGATATGAATGAGTTGTTTGCCAAAGACATAAAAAAGAACCAAACAAATTCTGGAACTTAAGAATTCACTGATGAAATACAAAACACATTTGAAAGCTTCAACAATAGCTTCAAGCAGAAGAAAGAATTTCAGAACTTGAAGGCAGGTCTTTTGAAATAACCCAGACAGACAAAAATAAAGAAAAAATAAAAACAAATAAGCAAAGCTTATGTGACATATGGGACAACATAAAGCAATCAGATATTCAAATTTTTGTTGTCCCAGAAGGTGAAGAGAAAATGAAAGGGACAGACACATATTTAATGAAGTAATAGCTGAAGACTTCCCAAGTCTAGCAAGAGATTTAGACATCCAAATACAGGAAGCTTGAGATCCCCAAATAGATAAAATTCAAAAAGGTCTTCTCCACAGCACATTATAGTCAAACTGTCAAAAGTCAAAAACAAAGAATTCTACAAACAGCAAGAGAAAAGTGTCTAGTCACTTATAAAGGAACCCCCATCAGACTAGCCAGGTTTCTCGGCAGAAACCTTATAGGCCAGGAGAGAATGAGATGATATATTCAAAGTACAGAAGGGGGCGTGGGAGTGTCAGTCAAAGATACTATACCCAGCAAAGTTATCCTTCATAAATTAAGGAGAAACAAAGTCTTTCCCAGTCAAGTAAAAGCTTAGGAAATTCATCACTACTAACCACCCCTACAAGAAATGCTTAAGGGAGTCCTACACCTAGAAGCAAAAGAACAATGCCTACCATTATGAAAACATACAAAAGTTTAAAACCCATTGGTAGAGCAAACACACAAATAAGGAAGAGAAAGGACTCAAATGTTACCACTACAGAAAACCATCAAACCACAATGAGAAACAGTAAGAGAAAGAAAGGAACAAAGGATATACAAAACAACCAGAAATCAAGCAATAAAATGACAGGAATAAGCCATCACATATCAATAACCTTGAATGTAAAGAGATTAAACTTTATAATTAAAAGATACAGACTGTCTGAATGGATAAGAAAACATGAACCAACTATATGCTAGCTACAAGAAATTCATCTGTAAAGACACATTTAGACTGAAAGTAAAGGGATGGAAAAGGTATTCCATGCAAACAGAAACCAAAAGTGGGCAGGAGTAGCTATAATTATATCAGATAAAACAGACTTTAAGTCAAAAACTGTAAAAAGAGACAAAAATATGATTCAGCAAAAGGAAATAACAATTCTAAACATATATGCACCCAACACTGAAGCCCCCAGATATATAAAGCAAATATTACTAGATCTAAAGGGAGAGACCCCAATGCAATAATAGTTAGGGACTTCGAAATCCCACTCTAGGCATTAGATAGATCATCTAGACTGAAAATTAACAAGAAAACATTGGATTTAAATTACACTTTGGAGCAAATGGACCTACCAGACATTTGTGGAACATTTCATCCAACAGCTAAAGAATACACATTCTCATCAGAACACAAAACATTCTCCAGGATACAAGAGATATTATGCTACAAAACAAGGTTCAACAAATTTCTAAAAATCAAAGTCATATCTAGTATCTTCTCAGGAAGGAGGAATTTCAGAAACTATATAAATACATTGAAATTAAACAACATGTTCCTGAATAGTCACTGGGCCAAGGAAGAAATAAAAAATTTCTTGAAACAAATGCAAAAGTAGAAACACAACATATCAAAACCTTACCAATGCTAAGAGGTAAGTTAATACCAATAAATGCAAATAATCTAATGATGCACCTCAAGGAAATAGAAAAGCAAGAGCAAACCAAACACAAAATTAGTAGAAAGACAGAAAAAGAACAGAGCAAGACTAAAAAAAACAGAAAGCATCAATGAAATGAAAAGTTGGCTTTATGAAAAGATAAACCAATAAACCACAAGCTAGACTAAGCAAGAAAAAAAGAAAGGCCCAAATAAAAATCAGAAATGAAAAAAGAGACATTACAACTGATACCACAAAATTACAAAAGATCATCAGAGATTATAATTAACAACGATACACTAATAAACCAGAAAACTTAGAGGACACAGATAAATTCCTCATCACATATGACCTACCAAACAGAGGTGGGGGGTGGGGGGAGGGGATGGGTGTATACCTACATGATGAGTGCGATGTGCACTGTCTGGGGGAATGGACACACTTGAAGCTCAGACTCGGGGGGATGGGGGGGCATGGGCAATATATATAACCAGAACTTTTGTACCCCCATAATAAGCTGAAATAAAAAAAAAAGAAAGAAAAGAAAGACAAAGAAAAAAAAATAAAATGTCTCACAACAAAGGAAAGTCCAGGACTGGATGGCTTCACAGCTGAATTCTACCAAAGTTACAGAAAAGACCTAACATAATTGTCCTCAAACTATTCCAAAAAATTGAAGAGACTTCTCCCAAATTCATTCTATGTGACCAGCATTACCCTGATGCCAAAACCAAGTAAGAATACAACAAAAAAGAAAGCTACAGACCAATATCCCTGATCAACATAGACACAAAAATTCTCAACAAAATACTAGCAAACCAGCCTGATACAGTGGCTCATGCCCATAATCCTAGCACTTTGGTAGGCAGAGACAGGAGGAATGCTTGAGGCCAAGAATTTGACACCAGTATGAGCAAGATCGAGACCCTATCTCTACAAGAAATAGAAAAATTAGCCAGGCATGGTAGTGCATGCCTATAGCCCCAGCTACTCGGGAGGCTGAGGCAGGAAGATTGCTTGAGCCCAGGAGTTGGAGGTTCAATGAGCTATGATGATACCACTGCACTCTAGCCGGGCAATAGAGTAAGACCTTGTCTCAAAAAAAAAAAAAAAAAAAAGGCTAGCAAACCAAATCCAATAGCACATCAGAAAGATAATAAACCATGATCAAGTGGATTTTGTCCCAAGGATGCAAGGAAGTTTCAACATATGCAAATCAATAAACATGATACATCACCTCAACAGGATTAAGAACAAAAACCATATGATCATCTCAATAGGTGCATAAAAAGCATTTGATAAAACTCAATATCCCTTCGTAATACAAACTGTCAACAAACTTGGCACAGAAGGAGCATAATTCAACATGATAAAGGACATTTATGACGACCCCACAGCTAATATCATACCGAAATGGGGAAAGCTGAAAGTCTTCCCTCTAAGAACTGGAATAAGACAAGGATGCCAATTTTCACCCCTCTTATTTGACATAGTACTGGAAGTCCTAGCCAGAGCAATCAGGTAAGAGAAAAAAATAAAAGGCATCCAAATTGGAAAAGAGGAAGCCAAATTGTCCCTCTGTACAGATGACATTGATCTTTTATCTAGAAAAACCTAAAGACTATACCAAAATATTCTTAGATCTGATAAATAAATTTAGTGAAGTTGCAGGATATCAAATCAACATATACACCAATAATTAACTAGATGAGAAAGAAATCAAGAAGGCAACACCATTTAAAATAACTACAGAAATTAAGTAAAATAAAATAAAATACCTAGGAATAAATTTAACCAAGGAAGTGAAAGACCTCTACAATGAAAACTACAGAACACTGATGAAAGAAACCGAAGAGGATAAAAATAGAAAGACAATCCATGCTAATGGATCAGAATTAACATCATTAAAATGACCATACCACCCAAAGCAGGCTACAGATTCAATGCAATCCCTATCAAAATACCAATGTCATTTTTCACAGAAATAGAAAAAAATAATCCTAAAATCTGTATGGAATTAAAAAAGAGCCTGAATAGCTAAAGCAATCCTGAACAAAAACAACAAAGCTGGAGGCATCACACTACCGGACTTCAAAATATAACACAACGCTATAGTAACCAAAACAGCAAGGAATTGCTATTAAAACAGACACATGCACCAATGGAACAGAATAGAGAATCCAGACATAAATGCACATAATTACAGCCAACTGATTTTGATGAAGGAGCCAAGAACATACATTGGGGAAAGGACTTCCTTCTTTAATAAATGGTGCTGGGAAAACTGGGTATCCATACACAGAAGAATGAAACTGGACTACTATCTCTCAACTCAAGATGGATTAAAGACTTAACCGCAAGACCCAACACTATAAAACTACTAGAAGAAAACATAGAGGAAACACTTCAGGACATTGGTCTAGGCAAAGATTTTTTGGCTAAGACCTTTGCACAGGCAACAAAAATAAAAAACAGACAAATAGGACTATATTAAACTAAAAAGCTTCTGCATAGCAAAGGAAACAAGAGTGACAGAATGAAGAGACAACCTGTCGAATGGGAGAAAATATTTGCAAAGTAGTCATCCAATAAGGGACTAACATCCAGAATATACAAGGAACTCAAACAACTCAACCACCAAAAAGAAAAACAAAAAACAAAATCACATTAAAAAGTGGGCAAAGGACACGAATAAATGTTTCTCAAAAGGAGACATACAAATGGCCAACAGATATATGGAAAAATACTCAGCATCACTAATCATCAGAGAAATGCAAATCAAGACCACAATGAGATAGCATCTCATCCCAATTAGAATGCCTATTATCAAAAAGACAAAAAATAACAGAAGCAGAAGAGGATGTGGAGAAAAGGGAACTCTTACATGCTGTTGGTGGGAATGTACATTCGTACAGCCACTATGGAAAAATAGAAAAGAGGGCCTAATCCAGAGAACTATGCTGAGGAGGATTTGCAGTAGTAACTGAGTTTTTAAAGGGGGAAGCAAAGAGTACTTATTTATTTATTTTTTTTTTTTTGAGATAGAGTCTCGCTCTGTTGCCCGGGCTAGAGTGAGTGCCGTGGCGTCAGCCTAGCTCACAGCAACCTCAAACTCCTGGGCTTAAGCGATCCTACTGTCTCAGCCTCCCGAGTAGCTGGGACTACAGGCATGCGCCACCATGCCCGGCTAATTTTTTCTATATATGTTTTTAGTTGGCCAGATAATTTCTTTCTATTTTTAGTAGAGACGGGGTCTCGCTCTTGCTCAGGCTGGTCTCGAACTCCTGAGCTCAAACAATCCGCCCGCCTCGGCCTCCCAAGTGCTAGGATTACAGGCGTGAGCCACGAATTAGCCTGACACAGGAAGAATGGATGGGGAAGAACCCTCAGTTAGCTGCCTTGGCCAAAAAGGTTTTCCTTCCTTGCTTAAAAAGGACTGCTCCCTCTACTAACTACCCCTGCTCACAGATGTGAACACTGTCCTGAAATGCTTTCAAGAGTAACAGTCATATTTATAAAAGGAACACCTGAGCCTACCATTAGTGTCATCCCTGCTATTATGTACAGGAAAATAACTCCAGAACAACCAGAAAGGAAGAGACATGTGGATTTCCAGGAGACACAAATTTAGAATGAATAATAGTTAACAGGAAAAATAAAACATCGTATACTTCATTAACCTTCAAGTTCCTCCTCCCCTGTTTTCATCTATTAAAAGGGACTGTATATACAAACACCACAGGAGGTAACTATGGAGAGGAAGTCTACCGCAAGGCCCCAGAAGGAAACTATAGCTAGGCCTATCTCTATTTTTCCCTGTCTTTTTCCATTAGGAGAAATACTTGAACTTTCCATAGTTGAACTTTTCTAGATGGTGACTCAAAGTAAGAGCTCAGGGCAAATCAAATAATACCACTGACTGTATACAGCCCAGTTTTAGAAAGCAGAAATGAGTTTAACAATTAGCCTTAGGAATCTACCAATATCCTCACTGAAACGAGGCATCAGTACTGGACCTAGGTGTGGGTTTTGCCTCCAAGAAGAGCAACATGAGCAATGGTAAGCCTCCTGAGCCGCTCTTCCAGGTAGGGCTCTGGTCATCCAGGGAGTCCCTCTGCTGACTTGAGCTTTACTGACTGCCCTAGTTACAAAACCCTCTGTGCACAACTGGCAGTCCTGCCAGCGCCATTAGTTTTCCTCCTTGTCCCCTGTGCTGTTCTGCTTCCGGCCTTCGTGGAGCCTGTGCTGCCCCTGCAGTAACACAGTGGGAAGCCTTTGCCTCTGGGGAGCACCTCAGTGAAGAACTGAGTATTAGTGCTTCTGTTCTGCCCTTTCCACCCTTTCTCTTATTTCTAGTTGTGAATCTCCTACTTTGGAGCTTTCTTCTCCAGAAAAGTGACTATTAGGATTGGGAGGGCTCCAGAGGCTAGAATCTCTCCTCAAGCAGTAACCCTGCGTGAAAACCCCAGGTAAATCTCACTGCTCAGTGCAGGGTCAAGTGTCCTGTCTCTCTTAGCAAAAGTAAAGCTTTCCACTCAAAACATGATGGAGACATCTTTGTTAGTACATTGGTGAGTAAAAAGAAAAAAAATATGATGGAGACAAGCTACTGGCACTAATAGTTTTAAAGAAATAAACAAAAGCTTCTTAGCTAGGATATTACTAGAAACTCAACAGGCAATTTTCTATTCCTTAGGGCAATAAGGACAGCAGGAGTCAATCTGCTCAAAATAACCAGATGTTCCAGCCCGGAAAGGAGGGTTGTAGAAAGCTGGCCGTTTCACCTGCAGGCAGCAAATCGCTTCACTGAGAAGTGCAGAGGCCTTCCTCCTAACCCAAACAGTATCCAACACTTGCGGGTCCACTTTGTGAAGAGCCTCAGGATAGTTTTACAAAGTGCACAAGGAAGACACGGTCAAAATAAATGCAAGACTTTTCATTGCATACGGCCGTATCGGAAAAAACTTAGAGGGTATATACATTTTTTCTTTCATGTCAATATTAATATTTTTTTAAATCAGAAAATGAAAAATTTTGAGATACTACTTATGCATTCTTTATTTTACCATCACTGAAAGATAGTGCTATAGCCTATATGTTTGCATCCCCCCAAAATTCATGTATTGAAATCCTAATCGCCAAGGTGATGGGATTAGGAGGGTGGGGCCTTTGGTAAAATGATTAGGTCAAGAGGGGCAGAACCCCCATGGATAGGATTAATGCCCTAACAAGAGACTCTGGAGAGCCCCCTCTCCCCTTCCACTGTGTGAAGATAGTCTACAACCTGAAGGAGGGCCCTCACCACAACCCAACCATGCTGGGACGCTGATCTTGGAATTCCAGCCTCCAAACTAACAAATCACTTTCTGTTGTTTGTAAGCCACCCTTCTCTGTCACAGTGATAGCATCCCAAACTAAGACAGGTAGGATATAACCATTTTTGGCTGAAATTTCTGAAATATTTAGCTTCCATTAAAGGATCTAATTATAGTATCTCACCCTTAAAATAAATCTGATTGTTGAACAAGATATTTTTTGAAACTGGTTTATTTTTATTTTGCTTTTCCTTGACTAACCTTGTTAACACTTCTTAACTACAAAATGTTATGATGATCTCATAGGCTCTTAATATTCTATTCTTAAAATAAGAGGGTTTTTTTTTCCATTTTAAACTATAGTCAAGGGGTCAGTGTGCAAGCTAAGAAGGGTTTTCACATTTTTAAAGGGTCATGTGACCTACACAAAGCCTAAATATTTATCATCTGATCTTTTGCTGAAAAACCTGGCCAACCCCTGAACTAGACTAACAACAGCATGCTCAACACAAAGAAATACACCTTGGTCTACTTATTTTGAAAGACTGCTTTTAAGACCAAGCCGGGCAAACCAAATTGAAATTGATTGTTCTACCTACATTTGATGACAGATCTGGCCAGAACACTGTAAGGCAAGCCTAATTTTAAGGTGGGATTCATTCAAGATCTAAATTTAGGAACTCCATGAATCCTAAAGGTGGGGAAATGGAAGCCCTAAGAAGACTAAACTGAAGCCATGGAATTGTTCATCATTTGCCCAGTGCCCGGCATCCATACATAGTTTGGGAAACGTCATCATGAAATAACAATGCTAGGTAGCACATGGTCAATGCTAAATGAGAGACTGTATGAATCTTGAGGAAAGTGGGTGGTGTGAGAGTCTGCGTAAGATTTAGATAGGTGGGCAGCACTGTCTGAACACAGGGGAGGGGGCAAGGCCCAGATGAGAAGCAGTCTGTGGCAGGGAGGAGAGTATAGCTGAAGCACAGATAGTGAGAGGAATTTCAGAACAGGCAGTAATATAAACAATCCGGGGTTTCAGCCTCAATAGAATGGTCTCAGGAAAAGTGTTATATTACATTCCTCACTGTATTGAAAAAAGGACAGTCTCATGCCATGGCTGTTCTCCTGAATAATCAAATAAATTTGCAATCTTTGGCATTCAGCCAAGTTCAAGGGGGCTCACTAAGCACATAAATCGGCCATGTGCAAAGCAGTCCTGCCCTGGGCTCCCACCGGCCTAGGAGATTTTCACCGATGCCGACTCTCTTGGCACCACAGGCCCGGGCTGCCGGCCAGGGGAGAACAAGGGTCAGAGTATTTGCTTTAAGAGACATTTTTAACTAGAAGTTAATGTCCTGGTGTCAGGAATTGACAGGGAAATTTTGGCTATCAAAGACTATCCTCAGAGAGGATTTAAATGACTGTATCTCCACCCAAATCTGGGCCTGACCCATGATGCCAAGATGCCCAGGGAAACAAGATGAGTCATTGCCTAAGGAATTTGGGGGTGGGGAGGTGGAGGTTAAATACTGAACATAAATGTGAAAGCTGGAAAGCAAGGAGACATCTGTGTATTCAGGGCTGAAATCAAAGCTGGGCCTACATCCACATCAAGCAAATATTACAGAGGTACAAATGTTAAGGTTACATATATTGCCTTTGCCCCACCTGAGTCAGAGTCCTTATGAGAATCTAATGCTGATGATCTGAGGTGGAGCTGAGGGGGTGATGCTAGCGCTGGGGAGTGGCTGCAAATACAGATTATCATTAGCAGAGAGGTTTGACTGCACAATAAATGTAATGTGCTTGAATCATCCCAAAACCATCCCCTTCCCCAGGTCTGTGGAAAAACTGTCTTCCATGAAACTGGTCCCTGGTGCCAAAAAGGCTGGGGAACGCTGGTATAGATGACAGGCTTCTGAAGGAGCAACTGCCTCTCCTAGAAGTTGAAACCTTTCTGGTCCCGTGCAAAACAGTCTAGGAAATGTTTCAGAAAATGGATGAAAAACAAAGCCTGCTCAAATAGGAGCAAGGACAGCTGCCTTCACTTCCAATGATCAAAACTCAACTCCATACCACAGCAGAGCCTAGGAGGAGAGCAGCTCAGCTGCTGTGTGTCCAGACCAGCCAGCTACTGTGTGTGTCCAGCTGCAGATGAGGAGAGCAGCTCCCAGTTACAGGGAGGAAGTTACCAGGCAACAGCAGTCCCCTTGGCCTGGCCCTTCTGATCAGTGATTGCACAGAAGCTGTTTGTGTGTTCCAGAACACCACTTCAGAAAATGTCCCAAAGTACAGGGACACATTAACTCATTCTTAGCCCAAGACTTTATAGATTTGCTGATTGTCTGTTTAGGATTCTGCCACTTGCTAATTTATCAGCACAGGAGAGGACACTGATGCTGAACACATTAATTCTACATAGCACATAACCTAGCCATCGACAGACAAAGTACTTACTGCTACAAACAGCATGCAGTACATGGAGAACGAAGAGTGGCCTGAGTAGAAGGACAACCTAGAAGAGAAAGCGGAGAAATGTCAATTTTATCTCCTGGAGGCTGAGAATATTCTTGATTTCATAAATCGCCTCCTTAGCTTCAGGGCGCACACAGCTCCCTCCTGCCACACCTTTATAAATTAGAAGAGCTGGGGTAGGGGGACAATTAGGACATGAACATTAAAGAGTCCAAGAAGGATATGAGGTCACATTTCTAGACAGTATTATTTTATTGAAACTCTCAGGATGGATGAATCATGGGAACAAACTTGCCAAGCATTTCTACAGATGTGAGAAGAGTAATACTTGACAAGCCATAATCGGCATAAATGACCTTGACTTTACTACATACAAATTTATGTGACCATGATTAAAGTTTCATTTTCCACTTGCAGGGTTAGGCCCTGAATAATGTAATACCTCCTTTGGAACACCCAGAAGTTGATTACTTTTTTCCACCCATATTAATATTTTAGTGTTTTAAATGGGTACACATCTTGCCTTACATTTCCCACTAGATTAAGTGCTTTTGTTTGATATTTATTTTAAAATTGTGCACTGACAGTACTGCATTAGATGAATCACTTTTTTCAATGTTATATTCTATAAACATCTGAGTATCTTCTTTCCACCTAAAAACCAGAATGCTCACAAAACTTAATTTTATAGCACTTCTGAAAAAGAAAAAGCAAGCTCACTAACATTCAAGATCTAAGTTGTGCTTACATAGAATTGGCCATTGATGCAGAAAAGCATGTAAATTAGGTACAGTAAAAGTATGCCATGAAAAGATGCTCACACAAATAATGAGAATACATCTCCTGACTGCTGTCCCTACAGAAGAATAAGAACTAAAACCAGAGGGATAGACCCTAACTATTTTACTTACTATACTCTGCCTCATTCAAAATGAATTTAAGGGAGATGTTGGTTCCCTAGATTCAGAGAGGAGAAAAGACTCCTAAAACTCATAACAGAAAGTTATGTGTATATGTTTGGTAACTGACGGTAGGTGGGAAAATGAGGATTATTTAAGTATATACTGATGATGTGTCTACCAAGAATTTTGATTATCTTTTTTGTAATCAGATACATTCCTAACTTCCTGTGTGAACCAGGAATTATAGAATTAAATCTAATAATTTTCTGAGTTTAATCTATATAAAACAAGAAAAATAAATCATGTGTTAGCCTTACTATTTGACCGCAGAGGATGGAGCAATACAAATCCTTATTTTATTTTTTAGAAACAGGGTTTTGCTCTGTCACCCAGGCTGTAAAGCAGTGGCCCAACTATAGTTCACTGAAGCCTTAAACTCCTGGGCTCAAGCAATCCTCCTGCCTCAGCCTCTCAAGTAAGCTGGGACTGCAGGTGCGCATCACAATGCCCAGATAATTTTTTAGTAAAGATGGGCTCTTGCTATGTTGCCCAGGCTGGTGATGAAATCCTGGGCTTAAGCAATCCTCTAGCCTCAGCCTCCCAAAGTGCTAGGATTATAGGTGTGAGCCACCATGCCCAGCCTAAAATTCTTACTTTAAATTCAATAATTGGAGCAGAGTTCTGTATGTTTTATAGTTAGTTTCGGTAAGTTTTATCGAAGAGCCCACAAGTTAATAAAAGCTAATCTGAAGGACTGTCAAAGCCCATCGAACCAGTATAACCATGATCACAGAAATACTCTCAAAGCCAAGCAAGTTTCATTAAATCTTCTACATTGTGCCACAAAATCATAAATTAATGTATTAATAATAGTTTTAAACAGCTCTGAATCTGACACAGGGTGATTTCATTAGTTGAAAACAAAATGGTTTCAGTTTATTATGAATTCAAAAATAGGTTTTATTCTGTATAGAATCAGCAAAGGAGTCTGGTTATGACTTTGACATACAGGGATTAAAAACAAAGGGAAAATTATATTCAATCTCAGTTTCTAAGTCTTTACCCATAGTAACTTATCAAGCAGGTCATGGTAATATGGACTTCTATTTCTATTAAAATGAAAATTAACAGAATAAAGCATGAAAAACATAAATTCAAATTATTCATATTCTATACAAATCTAACTCTTCATTTGAGTCTCTGGGAGATACAGCCCCTAAAGGTATCTTATCATGTCCATAATTTAGAAATGGACTAAATATTTGCATTTGTATGTAATTTAATAAAACCCAAGGAGTAGTCCAAATGCAGTTTTCATCATAGTGACCTCAACTGAAATGTTTAAATTTGGGCCCTAACCTAAGAACCCTGTCCTTAGATTTAACCAATCTTAGATTTTAACCAATCCTAGACTACCATCTCACTTTATTATACCCTCTCTGATGAAGGTAGATACAGTACAGTAACAATTTAAGTGAGCTTTCCATCAAATCTTAGGAAAATCTTTTCAGAAAGAAAATTTGCAGAGATAAAAATGTATTTTGAAATGCTATTGTTTTCACTAACTCTGGGAGATGATCTATTAAACAATAGCAAGCCTCAATTAGCAAGTAGACTGGTTTTGACCACGTAACTATGAATGGAATTCTATACCAAATGACAAATTTATGATGCGTTTTTCCCTTACATTTGTCAGCCCGAGAAGCCCCTTCTCCTGGGAGAGCTGATTAAACTCAGCCTGAACTCCACATCATACCCTTCAGAGCATTTGTCCCCCCCATCTCCCTACCCCCGTGTCTGTGAGTTCCTGCCTCAATTCAGCATTCTTGCATCTCTGAACTCCAACATCCCCACCCGTGTTGGGTCCTATAAATTGCAAAGATGACCAAATCCAGCTTTTATCAGTCATCAAAAACAATCAACTTATAAAGTCTTAATTTGGTATTTTGGGGGCTCATGAGGAGGTTAAATCACAAAGAACCCAGCTCATCATCCATCTCTCTGCTCTTCTCCATCACCCAACTTTCTTCTCCCCACTCTCCAAAGTTACAAAAAGTTACACTTTTAGCTATTCTTTTTTTTTGAGACAGGGTCTCACCCCATTGTCCAGGCTGGAGTGCAATGGTGTGATCATAGCTCGCTGTACCTCCAACTCCTGGGCTCAAGCAATCCTCCTGCCTCAGCCTCCCAAGTAGCTGGGACTACAGGTATGTGCCACCAAACCTGGCTAATTTTTTGTGTAGAGCCAGGGTCTTAATCTATGAAAAAAACAGATATTGCCAATGTGTAATAATTTCAAGAGAATACCAATTTGTCAGGCCAGGCGTGGTGGCTCACACCTGTAATCCCAGCACTCTGGGAGGCCAAGGAGGGAGGATCACTTGAGGTCAGGAGTTCGAGACCAGCCTGAGCAAGACCCCGTCTCTACTAAAAATAGAAAAACTAGCCAGGCGTGGTGGCACATGACGGTAGTCCCAGCTACCTGGGAGGCTGAGGCAGGAGGATCGCTGGGCCCAGGAGTTTGAGGTTGCTGTGAGTGAGGTTGATGCCACAGCACTCTAGCCCGGGCGATAGAGCAAGACTCTGTCTCAAAAAAACAAAACAAAACAAAACAAAACAAAAATTACACCAAGCCACATAAGATATCTAATTTTGATACCTTAGCCTCTGATGTATTTTTCCCTTACAGTGAGTTAGAAATTAGGACTTTGTCATCAAAGCCTAGAAGCATTAGGAAATCCAACTTAACTTCCTGCTCTTGTCACTCTTCCGTCAGAAATCTTGGGCAGAATGTCAAAATGCATTAACTTAAAATGCATTAACAAGCAAAACCTAACGCATCTTCCCAACACATCTGGCAATCATTTCAATAATGTGTACAAAGTGCTCAAAAATCCTTTTTACATTGTGATCAAAGGCAGTCAGATTAGTTGAGCAAATAATATCCATAATGTTGAAGTGGCAGGTGTATTCTCTTGTAAATTTTTTAAAATTCAGGTTTTAAAAACTTTCTTAAAGCAAAGGTTAAGTGGCACAACAACAACAAAAGATAAAGAGAATTTAGGTATTGTCTGAATTCTGTTTTCCACTGCCTGTGTGAAGTTTCTCAATTTTCAAAGGAGCATTTCTGTCCTTCAATAAACCAGAAGTCTTGAAAAATTGCCTGTCTTTTTCATAAGCTTTCAAACATTACCTCAGAAGCAAAACATAGCAGTTGCAATAGATTACATAAGAAAAAATAATGGTTAACATAACACAAACATAAAAGAATAAAGCCAATCCTGTAACATCTCCCTCCAATGCATAGATGGTTAAGTTTATTATACAAATGGACAGTAATGTTATTCGATAATATTATCTAATGTCTTCCCAAATCTCACTCTCTCAAAAGAGAGGCATTAAAATTTCCTTAGCAACAAAAGCTTTTCCTGTCTGTTTCCTCAATGGAGAACAGCATCACAGGAAGTCAAGTCAAGATCCACACAGGTCAGTAGATTGCTAGTCATATTAGCTGGTCCAGGTAAGGCTGGTGCCAGTTTGGTACAGCAAATTTCTGTACTCCTTATGGGCTATTGTCAGTTTCCTTACCTCCACATTCCCTGGAGACTAAGTAGCACTGCTTTTTTTCCTTTCTTGCCAGGACCCTGCTCTTCAACTTCAGCAAAACTCTTATTCTCCAAAAGCGAGTTGCTAAATTCCATATATGCTCTGCTATGATATCTTTGTTCAGCCTTTCATTGCCTTATACCTGGGTTGGTATCACATTCTCAATCCTTGGTCTCCACATCTCAATCCTTCCCTTCATTTTCTACAACATGCAGTTCATATTCCTTAGAGTTGTTACTCTAAGCCCTCTAATATTTGACCCCAAACTTGTAGACCCTAAACTTCTAGCCTCCCTGCCTTTGATCATATTGATCCCTGGACCTGAGACATGTTCCATCCCAATTCTACACATTCAAATCTTACTCATCCTCCAAAATGCCTCCTCCAACTAGAAGTAATATTACCATCCTCTGATTGTATGTAGCATTTTATCTTTCAGGGGTGTATCACTTTCTGTCATCCACACTATCATGCACTGAATCTCCAAACATGTCTCATCTATGTAGTGAGCACCATAAGAGCAACATGCTCATTTTGGTAGCTCCCACAGTGACTAGGATATGAGAGCAATAGACATTAGTTGAATTTAGTAACCTCATGGAAGAGGCTAAGGCAGTGGTTCTCCAATCAGCAGCCTCAGCACCATCTGGGAAAGTTGTAGAAATGCAAATTCTTGGGCCCCACCCCTGACCCACTAAAATAAACTCTGAAGGTGAGGCCCAGCAATCCATACTTTAACAAACCTTTTGGGTGTTTCCAATGCAGCTCAAGTGTGAGAAACATTGGGGCAAAAGAGTCAGGGTGGTGTAGGGGTAAGGAAATAGTCACAGCTACAGGCCTAAATTGTCAGGTAATGACATTCAGAACAGGAATCTAGAAAGATACACTGGCCTTTAAGTTACATTCCATTTAAATACACTAGTAATTAATGTCCTTTCATAAAGTAAAGGATTTTTTTTTTAAATCATCCCCTTCTTCATTCTATATCCTGATATTATCATATAGGTACATGATTAAAAAGGTTGTAGGCCAGGCAGTGGCTCACGCCTATAGTCCTAGCACTTTGGGAGGCTGAGGTGAGAGGATTGCTTGTGGCAAGGAGTTCGAGACCAGCCTGAGCAAAAGTGAGACTCCATCTCTACAAAAAACAGAAAAATTAGCTGCACGCCTGTAGTCCCACCTACTTGGGAGGCTGAGGCAGGAGGATTGCTTGAGCCCAGGAGTTGGAGGTTGCAGTGAGCTATGATGACGACACTGTACTCCAGCCTGGGCAACAGAGTGAGACCCTGTCTCACAAAAAAAAGAAGGCTGTCTAGCTACTGATATACACATCCATGAGACATATGATAAACCTGAACAAATGAATCTTTTTGCAGTCATAAAGGCTTAACCAGTAATATCAGCAATTAGACCGTATAGAATAATCCATTCTCTCAAAGTATAAAGCAGATTTTACCAGGTACTTAAGTACTAGAGCCAGTCACTCTAGATATAATGGGTTTTCACTATTTTGGAAAGTACTTCCTCAAACTTCAGCTTTATTTACCTGTGTATGGATTGCATTTAAATAAGGAAAATTATTTCTTATATTTAATCATATATACTACAATTAATACTAGGTTGCCAAAATCCAAACAGAAATACCTTTGTATTGAATATCTGATTCATAACAGCTAGAGATTAGTCACTTAAAATTGATCAGAAACACTGAGCTGGTATTTAAACATAAATAATTTAAATAAAAGCCAGAAAAAAGCAAATCTCTTAAAGCACCCAATAGTTGCTATACTGTACTATCAGAAATAGACCAGCTAGCTGTGCACAACCTTAAATTCACCCTACCTAACAGGGTAAATATCAGCTCCCACCTTCTGGGATAGATGTCATGCAATGTCATGTTCCCATAATCCAGGTGATCTAAAGCAGTGGTTCTCAAAGTGTGGTTCCAAGATCAAGCCCCACCCAAAACCTTCTGAATCAGATACTGGAGGATGTGGCCCAGCAATGTGTTTTAACAAGCCCTCCAGATGATTCTAATGAACCGCTAAAGTTTAAAAGCCACTACTAGTCCAAAGAGAATCTTGACCTGGTGAGGGAGCTACAGTTCTCAACGCCAGTGCTCATTAGCTTTTTTTTAAACTGAGAAGAATGGCATTCTCATTAGCATAAGCAAGGACAGTCCTAATAACTGGATATTCTAATGTTGCAAGTATAGCCCTTTTAAGTTAGAGTAAATTCTCAAGTATTAATTTTCAACTATGAATAGAAACTCTCTAGATATAACAATTAATAAATATTCCATTAAAGTTCATTTATGTTCTCACTTCTATGTTTAAGACCTACTGGCCACCACAACTGAAGTCCAGTAAAAATCCTGTGATATCGGTAATAGCAGACAGAGCATAAGAGTGTGAGCACACACACAGGAAAGAAGAGGATGGTGGGGAGAAAATAAGAGAATGGGAAAAAATCAAGACCAAAAACCAAAATTGTAGGATATTCTCATCCTAACATGTAACTCTGACTCATTTATACAGTTAACAAAAACAACTCATTTTGGGCGCTTATGTTCCCTTTTCCCCCAATGCTAAGCATTATAATTTTATAATTAAAAATTTACATGAGGACAGGCTGTGAAGATAAAAAAGTTAAAAGAGCAGATTACGCTCTAATCCTAATAACTGTAGACAATATTTAAACCAAAATGTTTTTGCATTTTTGGCTTCCTGACTTTTAAAATTCAAGAGAAAAGGAATAGGAAAGTCTGTATCCAGCCAAACTATACTCCACAATAGAACAGCAATGCAAAGCCACAGTTATGTTCCAATATTACACAGCTCTGAAACTGGCAACAGCTGACTCATTCTGGAAACACTGATGGAAATCACATTTTTCTAAGAAGATAAAAAGCCTTCCTAGAACTTCACTTCTACATTTGATTTTCCTTTCTCCTTGCTTCAGACCCCAAAGCTTACCAATATATCTTTTCATTGAAAATTATAAACAATAATTATTAATGAATATACCTCTGTAATTTGAGGTTTCCAAATATTCATACCACTTTTAAAGAGGTTGTTTTCCCAACCCTTACACGGGACTTTATGTGGACAACTACATGTGCATTTAGTGCAGAAATGTTAAAGGCTGATGGGTAAAAAGCCTAACTGCACTTCGGTCAAAAGTGTAATCACAGTAATAGTGTATGTCAGCCAATTTACATGCACTAGGAAGAGAGAGTGAGAGAGTGTGACACATAAGGACCAAAACATAATTCTTCATATGCCATTTTAAATGAATTATGTTATTTCACATTTTATCAAAATGGCTTGTGTAAAAAGCAAATATCTCATCAATAAGAAATATCACAAGAAAATTTTGAACTAAGACTTACGTACTTGAACTAGAGAAACAATGTATGTGTGAAAAATTTGTGTCTTTTAAAAAACATTTACAATGACATTCTCTGGAGTTTAGGTAAACTCTTATCACCATAGTGACTTTCTTAAATTCCTTGGCTGAGAGAAAAGATTGGAGTTTTCCTGTCTATTTTATGTTGGTTGATCCAAGAAAGATATTAGGTTATTCAGTATGAAAACATCCGACATCCTTAAGTACTAAGTTTGACAGTTGATATCGCTGACATTTCACTTTGACACTTCTTGTTTTATTTTTATTGTGATAGTACATCCTCAGTCTTCCAAATGCATGGTTTGGCTTGTGATTATCTTTCACATTTTTTTTTAGAGCAATTTTTGTGAAACCATGGATAAGTCCAAAATTCGTGTTACTTTTGAATATGTGTTCCGTTGTGGAACCAATGCAGCACAGACAGCTTGAAATATCAACAAAGTGGGAAGGATGTGGCTAATGAATGCATAGTACATCGATGGTTTGAGAAGTTCCCCTGGTGATTTTAATCTTGAAAATGAGCCACATGGGCGACCTGAGACCAATGTGGATAATGATGAGCTGAAAGCTGTGGTGGAAGCAAATCCATCTCAACCTACACATGAATTAGCAGCAAGGTTTGACATTACTAACCCAACAATATCGGACCATTTGAAACAAATCAGCAAGGTAAAGAAGCTGCTGGATAGATTGGTACTGCATGAATTAAATGAGCATCAGAAGAGAAATCACCTTGAAGCTTGCCTTTCTTTGCTGTCATGACATAAAGGTGAACCATTTCTACACCATATTGTTATGTGTGGTGAAAATGGATTATTTAGACAATTGCAAGTGTTTAGCACAATGGCTGGATAAAGTGCTGAACACAGTCCAAAACCGAATATTCATCAAAAAAAAGCTAATGGTATCTGTTTGGTCATCCAGTGCTGGTATTATACACTCCAGCTTCATGAAATCTGGTCAATTGATTACAGTGAATGTCTACTGCAACAACTGGATGAAATGATGAGGATGCTTGTGATTAAGCAGCTGAGATTGGTCAATAGAGACAGACCAATCCTCTTCCATTCTTATCATTTGTTTAATGTAAGTCTTCCCTGCTAGACTAAGCTCCATGAAGATGGGGACCACAGATGTCTTGTTCACTGCTGAATCCCCAGCACATAGCATAGTGTATACTCTAGTTATATAAGGTGTCTTTTTCACTCCCACTAAATGTAAAAAATAGGAGCTACTAGCAGGCCTATGTTGCTTACAAGGGAACCAACAGGACAATGAAGTGTCTGGAAATCATATATAAAAAACAAAGGATGTTTTACCCAGAGAAAGTATTTGTTATTAATAAATGATGAACTAAGAGAAATTAACCTATCTCAAAATATAAAAAGGTCAACCACATAGAAAAGGTAAGCCTGACAATTCTGAAACTTGAGATGAGGAATTGGCTCTGCTACTAATTAGTGGCTTTACTTAAGGTTCTTGGGCCTCTGGCATTTCCTCAATCTAAATTAAAGGAGCTGGACCTTCTAGGTTCTAAACATTCTATTTCATTCATGTCTTATAGCACTCCTGAATGTAGAAAGTGGATGTATTATCAACCTGAAGATCTAGAGCTGTCACAACCTGAACCAAGTTACCTTACAAAAAATATATACTCTTAAGAATACTAAAGATCTAGCAGACCTTCATAAATGGTTGTACTGCATCAGGGTTCAGCAAACTATGACCCCTGGGGCTGTTTGTGTAAAGTTTTACTAGAACATAGCCACACCATCCATTCAAGTATTGTCTATGGCAGCTTTTCTACTACAGTGGCAGAGTTTGACAGTTGTGAAAGAGACCATATGGCCCACAAAGCCTAAAATATTTACTATCTGGTGTCTTAAGAAAAAGTTTACTGACCCTGGACTCAATGATCTATAAGGTACATTTTACATTCTTACACACTGGTGATGAAAAGAGTTGTAGTAAAATGCTCTTAAATGGAGGACAGGAATAAAATAGAAAAAAAGAATGAGGAGAGAGACAACAGGTCAAACATGATTTCAATTCACCTCCCAGTGCTTACACTAGTTTCTCTCTTTAAGCTAGTAGATGGCTTGTCATCCAGTCACACTGACTCCTTCTATTCAAAGAATACATAAGATAAAACAAGCATTAAAGATTTAACACTCACCTGCCTTCCTTAACTTTTTCTGCATTGCCTCGACATATATAGTTTTCAATGTAACCATCACTACAGTTGATTTTTGACCAGTCTGGGTCACAAACATCCAAGAAGTGAGGTCGCAGTCTGCCTATTGAATACTTGGCAATGTCAGTCAGGGACTGACTAGCAGCTGCACCAAATAAAAATGTTCCAATGGCTTTGTAAATAGTGGCTATGTAGTTATTCCTGATAAAGGAATTTGAGTGCAAGAGGTTAAAGTAAACAGACAGGGTTTCTCCAAGAATCATCTGAAAAAGAAACAGAAAAATAGTATGTTAAAGTAGCAAGCAGGCACTTAAAACAAAACAAAACAGAGAAAAGAAAATGGTAAATCACAATAAGATCTGTGTTTTAAAAACAGCCCCACCACTTTTTTTCTTTACAACTGGGGAGTCAACTTAGGATATCTAATTCCAAACCACAAAAAAAAAAAAGGTGTCAGATCAACTGTGGATACTGCTTACAAAGCCATGGCTCAGCCAAAATCATTTCATAGCCTACCTGAAACAACAAGACCTTATTTCTTTTCCTGTATTAAAACAAAATTGAGCTTCAGTAAGTAGACACTGATGTATCCTGGAGGACAAAAACCACAGCTTGTGCAAAAAACACAAACTTCCCCAATCAGAAACTCCCTTATATAAGTACTTTTGACATCTTCATTTTTCTCAAACATTCCTTTGAATCAAAGACATCCATCATATTAAAAACAGTAAAACAGTTTCAGGGAAGAAATAAATCTAATATAAAAGCTAGGATCTAACACTGATGCCAAAGGGTACAGAGGGCAGGGATTTAGCTGAGAGTCTACCAGTCCTGCCTTCCAGAAGATCTTTACATGGGGGCTCTGAGTCATAAGTTTAAAGGTATAAAAAGGTTTCCAAATGCTTTACAAGTTAAATCAATATCCTGAGAAATTCAAAGAATACTGAACGGCAACATTATAAATAATAACATCTGCTGATTAAATAAGACAGTAAGATACTCTCTCTACCTAAGACCAAAATAAACAAACAGAGAATAGTCTGCTTGCTAATTTGTGTATAGGGAATATAAGTAATAAAGTTTCAGTTGAGATGCACACTAGTTTCCCTGCTTCACCTTAAATTTATATAAACAATTTTATAAAGCATTGAAACATTTCCATTTAATGAGGATTAACTGCCTTCAGGATGAGCCTTACTACAAGTGAAATAAATGATTGCTTCCTAAAAGGGATTTCAAGACCTGATAACAAAAATTCTTTCCTTATCTGGCTCAATGGCTCTTAGAATTCCATAATTAGAATGTTATAACTTTGACTACTAGACTATGAACTCTACAAAAGTAAGGAGGACTTCTTAATTGTTGAATAGAGAGTTGGTATCGCACAGTGATTTAAAACAAAGTAGCTGGTCAATAAATTTTAATTGAAGGTGCTGCCTTCAATTAAAAGGCAAACACTCTTAATTTAAAAACATTAAGCCTCACAAAAATACAGTACTCATTATAGTTCTTAATGTGAACGAATTAATCACATCTCCTTCTGAGAGCATGTCACAAGAGAGGAAAACTATGTGTACTTCTAGGGACCTCATATCTTCACAATTTTGCTTGCGGTTATCCCTGACCGCCTACATAAGCCTTGCGTTTAAGTACATATTGCCTCCTCAGGCCATTAAGGGGGTGCAGTAATTCCTGATAGATAAGTAGCCAGAAAGGACTTCTCTAACATTTCATTATGGAATTGATCTTTGATAATTAAAAACATGCCAAGTATATTAATCAATCACAATTTTAGCAGTTCAAACTTCCACATCTCAGCTGTTCTTAAGCACTCAATTATTTTCCAGAAACAGCTACTGAAGTTTGTGAGTCTTCCTAGTCATAATCATCATTGTTTATGGCCACCCAAATCCTGGTTCAAGCCACTGATGACAGAAAAGCAGTTTGCTAGGAACATTCAGAGTACTGAGCACAGATTAAAAGCTGATCTACTGAAACTTAACCAGAGAGTGGAAAGGACTCCAAAGCTGGCAAATGCTTATGTCATCTTTTATTATGTGCTCCCTCTTTATTGAGAAAAATAGACAATAAATAAGTTCTAAATCAATTCTTCTGAATTAAATGTAAAGATGTCTGTCCATTTTATCTACACAAGATAGCCATATTCTTTTTGTTTCATTTTAATACCTTATACTGCTCTTTGAGCCATTTATGCCAATTCTTAACCTTCAGTGAAGTCTACACCTAAACTAACTGTGGCCTAATCCTAGAACTGAGATGACTAAGTCATGCATTACTTAGATTCTAAGGATATGATAAATATTCAAAGAACTATAACATTTGGGGGAGTAAAACAGAATACTTATGACAATCAAAGCTAATAACTATTTAAATCAGTATAATTCAACCTCTTAAACCTATACCCCATTAGCATTCTCTTACCATGTCCTTTATATCTCCAACAACCAAGATGATCTTATATTCCTCTACATTGTCCCTACAGTTTTGTGTCTTTCACTCAGAGCCCACCTTCCCAAAAGAATAGTCTAAAATCAATGGCACATTTCCACATCTTCCACTCCCCTCCTAAATATTTCTAACCACCTCCATTTCCTTTATTCTATAGAATCTTTCACCAAAAGTCAAAATTGTCTCATCAGAGCAAACAGATTTTTATCAACCCTCATTTACTTTAACTTCGCAATAGTATTTGACTTCAGTGACAATTTCCTCCTTCTTAAAATTCTCCCAAGACTTCTGAGAAACTATTAATCTTGGTTCTCTACCAGGTTCCCTCAATCACTCATTTATTAATAGATCACTTGCAAGTCATGTCAAAGGCCTGGTATGAAGTCTGAATCACAGTGATTTTTTTTTTTAAAGAAGTGATTTGCTTTCTAGTAAATAAAGTTAAGCATATGTAAGTCTAACCAAGTACTGCCTGAAAGAGGCGGAGTTAACGAATAAACTGGAATTGTAACAGTCTGTTCATCTTAAAGAAATCTACACTCATATTAATTTAGTTGATGTTTTGTTAAATGTAAAGATAACTTTCTCACAGGTTATGTTGAAATGGTTAAAAATTCCAAGTTAATTAAATATAATTCATGAGTTTTTGCTAACTAAGCATTTTGTAAGGCCCTGAGTATGCTATGCTGCTGCCCAGCAATTAGCACCCTGTTCTGTTGCAGCCCTCCAGTCTACAGTGAAATTCTGTAGTTTTGCTTGTGTGGCATCCTTTTCACTGAGAAACAAAGAAAAATAGAATTGAAAAACAAGTATATTTCTAGCATTATTTGAATACTTGAATCTTGTCTGAAATTGGTTACTATTTAATATTTACAACTAATAGTCTTACTAAAAATTTTATATTTAAATAGCAATCTCTCAGAAACATATATACTTTCAAAAAAGGCTTGGCTTTCTTTCTTTTAATAGTAAAAACTCAGCATAAAGATTTGTCTAGATTAAAGGAATCCTTGATTTCTTAAAATTTCGTCGTACTACAGGAGAGTTAGCAAATTACTGCACAATTACTCCATAGCTTTCATTCAAGCACATAAGACATGCTAGGCTCCACACCAGGCAGTGAGGATACCAAGATGAAAAAGGTATCATCTCTGCCTTCAACAAGTTCACAGTCATGTGAAACAAACATTTGTATAGTACAGGTGTTCTTTTATTAATTATGCACCACAAATTATGATTAACTTTCATTGCTAGTAAGGTACTGTGATCATTCCTGATAAAGACATTACATTTCTAAATTTAAATTTTTTTTAATAAACTCCCAAACCAGACATGATATATACACTGTCATCTTATTGGTCTATCTCCTGGATAGAACCATATTTTCTGCTTTTAACTAACAAAAATCTTGTTTCTAAAGTTACAAGTTATAGTCAGCAGAGTCACAAAGCCGAAGCATGATGGATCCATAAAGTTACAAGTTATGGAGCACAAACTGTTGAATTAAGTCACGGAATTTCCGAGTTGAGAGATTATAAAAATCATCTAGTCCAATCACTGAAGTCTTCTCCCTAGACACATTCTCTAAGCATTTCCACCTGAAATACTAAAAAACAACAGTTACTATTATGGTTCAAGACTCAGTCTTGCCTTCAGCACCAGTGATTATATATAGAACTGTAGCTTTTCTCTCCTGTGTATGGTATTGTCTAAAAATTAATTAAATGAATCATGGGCTAAAGTTTTAACATTAGTTAGCAATTTTTCTTTTCTCAAACTCAGTAGAGAGAGAATCAAAGGGAGTAGGTACATACACACAGATACAATAAATTATAAAATAATATCTTATATATAAAGCATGCTAGAAACATATTGCTAGAACATTCAACTGTTGATTGCACAATTATTTAAACAATAGGAAATTAGAGCCCTAATTAATCACAGTGACATGGAAATGATTAGCATAAAAATCTATACATATTCAGTAAAGTTCTTCTAATTTTTTATTTATTTTAGAGACAAGGTCTCACTATGTTGCCCAGGCTGGAGTGCAGTGGCTATTCACAGGTCTGATCATTGCACAGAACAGCCTCAAACTCCAGGACTCAAGCTATCCTCCAGCCCCAGCCTCCCAAGCAGCTGGGATTACAGGCATGCACCACCATGCCAGGCTCTTCTAATTACACACTGTTATTCTTCTAGCCCCATTTAAAATAGCTGAGATTATCTTGACCAAATAAACCATCAATTAAAGGTTAAAAACACATACACTGTTTTGGGAGGGTTACACATTTAATCATTAACAGATTAACACAAAATTAAGCCAAGTGCCCAAAAGTTATAAACTTGGAAAAGTAGATTTAACTTACAACGACAATACTGAATGGAATGATTATTCCACCTAATAACGCATAAGGTATGGTGTCTTCTTTGTAAGGGTACTTGATGGATTCATCATTACAGAATACTCCTCGTTGGAAGGGGGTATGCCTTGAAGTAAGAATTGCAAAAGGCAATCCAGCTAGCAAAAAGGAATAAATGAAAATATCATTAAAAAAGAAATACCAAAACTAATTAATGGCAATAATTATCCCAGAGACTGTGTTTAAAAATGCATTTGCCATGAAAACAAATGAGAGCACATACAAAAAAGGAAATGCGATGCATGCAACAGAAATTAGAAAGATTACTGTTTAGGGTAAAGATGTTTTTTCTACAGGAAACAAAGCTTCCAAGTCCTCTATTAACCAATTTAACAAGAAGCATTTTCTCTTTGTTTCTGCCCAAACACACTAAATGGATTTTGGAAAAATCTCTTCTTATGCTCTTGTCATTTAATCACCAGGTTTTCAACACTATTTACAAACCAATTTGTCATGGACTTTGCTACCAAAAGGAAAATAACATTTTGACATTCCCCATTTTGTTCCAATATTACTACCACATTTGGACAGGTCATGGTCACTGGCTAAGCTATAACAGCATCTAAATAAGGCTTCATCCACTCATTTCTATGCTGTCTACAGCAGGTTTAAACCTACTGGAAAAAGGAGTCTGAACTTAAAGTTTCTTAAGAAAAGATGATAATGAAGTACAAAAGCACCTAACAGTCAGCTTTCTGTTTTTATCATCAACGTTTTCCATAAAGATCATGTCTCAAGTTCCCCTCCTAAAATGCCAAACTTGTGCCTAAATGTGAACTTTAAGAATTCAGTTCTCTTTTACTTCACTTAACTGGGCCTGCGTTTTGTATAAGAGGCAGTTTAGCAGAAACCCTCAACATGAGGTCTGCTTTAAGAATGATCACAGTCTGAAACTCTCTGCCTAAGTGACCCATGCTCCCTGCAGTAATACCATAACCACTAAGCTATCACACTCACTGTAAGTGCAAATGCTACCTCTCCATGAAGCCCCAAGACTTGATGACCACTTACAGTTCTCATTAACTCCACTACAGCTAAATGACAACCAAGCCTCTGCCACTCTGCCTGAGTGTATTTACTACAATATCAAATTTGTTTAATTTGTAAGGGCCAAAAAGGAAACACGAAATCACATTTCTTTTATTCCTAGCTCTTTTATTTATCTTCCTGTTTTTTCACTCAGACACTGAATACGTGAACCAAAGTTTAGTTCCTTACCTTAGTCAATTTGCCAATAGCTGCCAACCCTTTAAAAGTCTTTAAGATGGTACAAGGTTCCCAAAACCATATTTCCAGTAAATGCTACACTTTAAAAAAAATTAAACTAGAGCTGGCTTTGCTAACTGACCTTATACTAGCTATTATATCTGAATTCAGACTATTTCTGATTCACCAAATTGTTTGCATTCATAGGAGTGTAAATGTCCAAGCCTCCGATACATATACCATGGTTACAATACAACTTCAAAAGATCTGCACAAACCTTTTGCACTTATTAACACACAGTATGGAGGTAAATACACAAAGCTGTGATTTTACTTGTTGCCTGCCTTGTAAAGTAACTAAACGCTTAGCCTTCAACCAATAACCATATTCTAACCCAATGGGCAAATTTATTTTGTATTTACAAAGACCCACTACTTTTTTTTTTTTTTTTTTTAAGAGACAGGGTCTTGCTCTATAGCACAGGCTAGAGTGCAGTGGCATGATCAAAGCTCACCGCAGCCTGGAACTCCTGGGCTCAAGCGATCCTCCTGCCTCAGCCTCCTAAGTAGCTGAGACTACAGGTGCATGCCACCATGCCCAGCTAGTTTTTTATTTTTTTGGAGATGGAGGTCTCACTATTGTTGTCCAGGCTGGTCTTGAACTCTGACCTCAAACAATCCTCCCTTCTCAGCCTCCAGAGTTGCTGGGATTACAGATGTGGTCCACCTCACCTGGCTCAGAACTACCATAATTCATTTTACTTATAATAACCCTATACAAAAAATAATGAAAACTTTTACTATCTACATATTTCTAAATTGGTTGAATTTTTCAATAAGCATTTATTTCTTTTGGAATAAGGTACTTAGAAATTAAATTCATATGTAATATGATTAGTGTTGAAAACTCACTAGGCTTCATGTCCTTATTCTCAGAGAAAATTCATATGAATAGGTCCAAATATATTGAAAAATGCTATTAACTATGTATATAATATGTTAATAATGTATATCCATTAATATTAAGGGTTTTTTTCCCTCTAACCCCAAAAACATGTTAGAAATTATTCTTAGATCTCTAAAAAAGTTTATGGGCATTTTCCAGGATAGGAGGGAAACAAAAATCACATACAAGTGTGATAGATAGTCCATTTTTTTTTTAAAAAAAAAGGAACTAATAGCCAGGCACAGAGGTACACACCTGTAGTCCCAGCTACTTGAGGGGCTGAATCAGGAGGATCACCTGAACCCAGGAGTTCGAGACTAGTCTGGGTGATACACTGAGACCCTATCTCAAAAAAAAGAAAAAATTAGTATGGAGTTTGAGGGATCTTCATGTATTCTGAATACATAAAGTCTTGTTGAATATGTGATTTGCAAGTATTTTCTCCTAGTCTGCAGCTTGTCTTTTCATTTTCTTCTTCTTTTTCTATTGTTTCCTTTTTTTTTTTTTTTTTTTTGAGACAGGGTGCCACTCTGTTACCCAGGCTAGAGTGTAGTGGCATCATCATAGCTCACTGCAAACCTCCAACTCCTGGGCTCAAGCGACCTTCCTGCCTCAGCCTTCCTAATTTTTCTATTTTTTGTAGAGATGAAGTCTCATTCTTGCTCAGGCTGGTCTCAAACTCCCGGCCCAAGCAATCCTCCCACCTTGGAGCCCTAGAGTACTAAGATTACAGGTGTGAGCCACTGCACCTCGGCCCTTCATTTTCTTAAATTTGTCTTTTGAGAGCAAAGATCTTTCATTTTGATGAATCAAGTTTATTAATGTTTTTTTCTTTTATGGATTGTACTTTTGGTGTTATGTATAATTCTTGCCTAACTCTACGTTATGAAGATTTTTTCCTATGTTTTATTCTAAAAGTTTTCTGTTTTATACTTAGTTTATCCATTTTGTGTTAAGTTTTGTATAGGTATGAGATTTAGGTTAAGGTTCTTTTTTTTTTTTTTTGGCCTATGGATGACCAATTGTTCCAATACCTTTGACCCTCCTTTCTCCATTTTATTGCTTTTGTACCTTTGTTCAAAAAAAAAAAAGTTAGTTGGCTGTATTTTTGTGGGTCTACTTCTGGACTCTATTCTTGTTCCATTGCTATGTGTCTAGGCTTCTACTAACACCATTACCAACTGATTACTGTAGCTATATATCAGGTGGTAAATCTAAGAATAATTTCTAACATGTTTTTTGTGGTTAGAGGGAAAAAAAACACCCTCACTGAACTTGCTGTTTTGGAGTTATTAGAGCACTTTGTACCCGCTACAACAAAGCCCAATTTTACTTAAGCTACTTAGAATTTCCATTTCTTGCAACCAAATGAGACATAACTAAAATAATTATAACCTAACCGTTCCCCCTACACTGAGAGCATGCAGGTTATTTTCAATATTTTGACTACCCCATATAATGCTGTAGTGAATATTTCCAAATACAAATCCTTGTTTGCATTTATAATTACTTCCTCAGAATATATTTTCATGTGGAATTAAAGGATATAAACATTAAGATTCTTGACAGACTACTCCAGATGGGCTATTGCACACCACTAATTTACTTCACCAGCCATAGTTCACAAAAGTGTGGAGAAATGCAAAAATTTAAGTAGATGTTTGATGTTATCTTTGATAGTTACTACAGATTTCAAGGCAAAAGTGAAAAAATTCCATTCTTTTATCAATTCAAACAACATTTTCCTTTTAACTGAAAGATTACATCTCTACAACAATCCCTTTTCATCATTTCTCAAATGACTACACTTGTCAAACAATGTTCCTCTTAACACTTCAGCTGGCAAAATTCATTTTCACAACCCCCCGTTTTCAATAACTTATTGAGGTACAATTTATATACCATAAAATTCATCCACCTTATGTATATAATTAAATGGTTTTGGTAAATTTATAAAGCTGTGCAACCATCACCACATTCTAGTTTCAGAACATTTTCATTACTCCCCAAATTCCCTTCAGCCTATTTGCATTCAATCCCTGCTCCTACAGCCAATCTCAGGCAACCACTCATCTGCTTTCTAGCTCTACATAAATTTGCCTTCCCTAGACATTTCATATAAATGAAATTATACATTATGTAATATTTTGTATGTAGTTTATATCACTTAGCATAATGTTTTTGAGGGTCATTCATGTTGTAACATGCATTTTGTTTCTTTTTCTTAATGAATAGTATACTATTGTATGTATGTACCACATTTGGTTTACCCATTCACCAGTTAATGGATATCTGGATTGTTTCCAATTTTGGCTATCATGACTAATCCTACCATGAACATTCATGTATAACTCTTTGTGTGTATGTATGTTTTCATTTCTAATGGGTAGATGTGTATAAGTGGAATTGCTAGGTCATATGGTAAATTTACATTTAACTTTTGCCAAACTTTTTCCAAAGTAGGTACACCATTTTACATTCCCACATCCCACTTTTTAATATGCTCATGTGGCTAATCATAGTTAGGCAGTTTAAGACTCTAATTCTCTGCATGGTAAACCCATACTCAGTCACGAAGAAATACAGCTTTCTATCTTTTCCCAGGGAGTATTTATAATGGTTCAAAAGAGACTGAAAAACTAAATACCACAAGAACACTTCTCCATCCTTTACCAGAGATAGGAAAAGAAAACGCAAGGACATGTTCATACCACATCTTAACTTCCTCTTGCACAAATACTCAGGATCTTGGAACCATAACACAAATACTAACAAACAGTTTTAGTTAGAAAGATTGGTGGTGGGGTATCCAGCAAAACTGAGAAACTATGGTTAAAAACTCTTTTATATGTGAAGGAAACTCTTAATATTAGTGAAAACTACACAAATGCCTCCACAAAATAATGTTTTAAAGTTCATATATATTGTGTACCATGGCTTGATATTTTGTTCCTTTTTATTGCTGAATAGTATTCCATTGTACGGATATAAAACATATCAGATGCCCACAAGAGAGTGGCATGCAACTCCAGAGTCCATAGCAGCAAATCATTGCCTGCTATTGTTAACAGGGCTAACAGCAGCAGGCAATAGTCTGAAATGTCCTGACACACAGATATCAGGCACCTTGAGATTTGTTACAAGGTCAGGTACCACCTAAAAAGTCTGGAAGAAGAAAAGACCCCATCAGCAGACCAAAAGACTCCACAGAATAAAGAGGTATAGGCTAGCCTGTAAAATAATGGGGCTATTATAATTATTTTTGCCCCCTGACTGTGCCCTTAGGCTAAATAGACATGTGATGTGTGTGTATGTATTTAGTCTACCTTCTCTATTAGGTCATTTGCAAATCTACCTTTGTTTATTTACCAACGGGAAAATTCCAAATAGGAAAGAGTCAATTTTGAAAATATAAGTTGTCAAAAGATATTATGGAGTACCTAAAATATAATCATACTTAATAAGATAGTAAAAAGAACATGCCAGTGTCTCATTTCTTTTTCTTCTGCTTATGTTTGAAAGAATCAAACTGCAGTGAGAGAATCTGTCCAGTTCCTCTGCCCAGTTCATGCATGAGCTAAAAAGCACACTGGGGCACATGATAAAATGTAGTTCCAGAAACAAAGAATGAATCAGAAACAAAAATAATTACTGAATTACACCAAAAAACAAAAGCCAAGAAGAAAGAATAAAGATCATGAGTATTATATAACTGAAAGAATAGCTGGATTATTGCATTCCTTTATTACTTAAAGCATGAATATATATATATATATTTTTTCTTTATGACAGAGTCTCGCTCTGTTACCTGGGCTAGAGTACTGAGGCGTCAGCCTATCTCACAGCAACCTCAAACTCCTAAGCTCAAGTGATCCTCCTGCCTCAGCCTCCTGAGTAGCTGGGACTATAGGTACACAGCTAATTTTTTAGCTGGCTAATTTTTTCTAGTTTTAGTAGAGGTGGGTTCTCACTCTTGCTCAGGCTGGTCTCAAACTCCTGAGCTCAAGCGATCCTCCCACCTCAGCCTCCCACAGTGCTAGGATTACAGGCGTGATGAATGTATTTCTTTTCCTGTAAAGAATTAAGAGCAGTTACCTTATGCATAATGTATTCTCATGTTACATGGAGTGCTTACCTGGAGTGTACTTCATTAAAATTACTCTTTAATAGAGGCAAGGTCTTGAAAAATTAAAAAATAAATATTTTCAGACCTACATTGCAAATTTTAACTAATATAAGCTAAAGATACAATATTTCCCTATTTGTAAACTCTATCACCATATCTGGACATCTGAAATAGTTTAATAATAATTACATTTCAACACTTAATAGAAGTCTTAAGAGTTCAGAAACTTAAAGAAGATATAAAAATAATTGTTATTTTTGTCAACATTAAGAGATATTTCATTATAAAAGCCTGTAATTCAACTAGAGAAAATGAGATCTTAAAAATTCCTAAGTACTATTTCTTTAATAAAGAAGCAATAATTCAATTCAGTTCAACAATTAACTAAGTTCCTACTACGGGCAAGGCATTTGCAGGGGTAGGGGTAAGTCTTATTAGTGGTCAAATTCTGGATTTACTTTGAAAGTAGAGTCAACAGAATTTGTTAATGGATTGACTAGATATGAGTGTAAGAAAGAAGAGTCAGCAATGATCCTAAGGTTTTCCACCTGAGCAACCAAAAGTTTAAAGTTGAGTTAACAGAGGTGGGGAAGAATGGAGATAGAACAGGAAGCAAGGACTAGATCCAAGAGTTCAATCTTAGATGCATCTAGTTTGAGGTGCCTATTAGTAGAGATGTCAAGTAGGCAGTAGGATAGAAAGTCTGCAGTTTGGGGGAGAGGTCCAGGCTTTAGCACTTTACGCTATAAATTTGGCGTAGAGGTAGTATTAGAGCCATGAACCCCGATGAGATCACCAGGGAGTAAGTATAGATAGATAAAGGAGAAAAGAGGACCTAAGCATTAATCCCCAGAGAATTCCAAATTAAAAGATCAAGGAGAAGAGAAGGAATTTACAAAGGGGCATGAATAAAAGTAGCCAGTAAGGCAGAATTAAAACCAGGAGAGTGTAGAAAATCCCAAGAAATCTATCCCAAAGTCTTAGAACTAGTAAGTGAGTGCAGTGAGGTCACAGGATATAAGGTCAACACACAAAAATCATTCATTTCTACATACTAGCAATGAAAAATTAGAACCAAAATTAAAGGCATGATACCATTTATGATAGCTAAAAAAATTAAAATATTTAAGTATAAGCCCAACCAAATATATATTGGCTCTGTATGCTGAAAACTAAAAAGCACTGATGAAAAAAATCAAAAACCTAAATAAATGGAAACACACATCACCTTTATGAATTGGAATACTTAACAAGGTAAAGTTGTCCATCAATTGGAATACTTAACAAGGTAAAGTTGTCAATTCTAAATTGAGTGAGTCTAAAATTATTTCAAAGTGAAAATTTTTTAATGTTTTTTAAATGTTGTTGGATAGATCAAGTAAGATGAAGACCACTGGATTTAGCAACTTGGAAACTGCTGGTGTCTAACAGAAATTGTTTCCATGAAGGTGGTGATCAGAGAGTAGGATAGTTAAAATTCAGATTATGGAAGAGTTTAAGTTATTAGAAATGGCATCAAGTAGGGTATGACCATGGAAAATGAATTGCTAAGACAGAGGATAGGCTCTTTGAAGTAGAAAAGTTAAAGAAACTGAGAATATAGTATTAAATTTGGAGAGGATCAGCTTATTCTTGAAAGATTCCTAAGAAAGCTACTGAACTATACTAAGTATAATAAGCAACCAAGCATTCTTCCAGAGTTGTTTAAGGGTTCAGAGAAAAGCTTATTCAAGTTCTAAATGAGTAGTAAAGACAGACAATGAAAAAAGATTAGGGAAAGAAATATAGGCAAAGCATTTCATTCCTACTTAACAGGTGAAAAATTAGCAGTGCCTTTCTCCAAAGTATAATACCAAAGTGGTTTGCTATACTGGAAGCTAAATCAGTGAACTTGTTTTTCTTAGGAATAAAGACAGACTTTAAGATTGATGTGGTGTTTGATTCAATGAAACAAACATTCTTTTCGTGGCCTTTGATAAACTAAAAAGTACATTTTTCATCAATAGAGAAGTGACTTGTATAAGCTCACATGGAATTGCAGCAGTGAAGCTAAGAAACAGAGTAAAATTCAAATTCAAACCTTCATTCTTAAAGAGTCTTGATCGGGAGTCAGAAATTCTCCTAGCAGATAGTCAACCCAGACAATCAAGCTCCACTGTATGCCTTGGTGACCGCTATCACCCTAACCCAAGTTTCCTACTATTCTTCCCTAATCTAATATTCACCAACTAGACTCACATTCATCGTAAAAAGTTTCCTACTATTCTTCCCTAATCTAATATTCACCAACTCTCACATTCATCATAACTTGCAACTGATAAAACCAAAACAAAAGAACTTGCCGGGCTTACTCACTTCCATCAAAATAGACCCAATCCACACTACAGACAGTGAGGGACTGTCAAAAAAGAATGTGAATAAAGTAAGGCAGACTTGGGGATAAAATCCCAAGTTGGCCACTTAATAGCTATAAAAGAGAAATACCTACCAACTTCAGGGAGCTGTTATGATAGAAAAAAATCTATAACATATCTAGCACAGTGCTTCATATGTAACTCTCAATAAATGACAGAACAGAGCCCTCTGTTCACATATATATATAAAAATTCTAAACCAAACAATGAACATTATTATTTTCAAGGGTAATAGCAAAATTATATAGTAAACGAAATGGGTGCCTTTCTGGTTGTTCTTTCCATCTCCTTGCCCAATGATTTCCTTAACAGGTCCCACAGAATGGAGTTATTTTCCATGCTAGAAACAGGTAATCCGCTGCTAAAATTAAACAAGGATATACTCCCCCAAGTTATAGAGAAATTAGTTTCACAGAAATCTCATTTTTTCCCTCAAATTTTGATAGTTTCTAAAAGGATGCTTTGAGATATATCAGAAGATTGACACTCAAGAATGTATCTGCTTTAACACATGTGCATTAAACACATTATTATTGTATTGTACTTCAAAACTGCCATGTATTCTACTGAGAAAATCAGTGAATCACTAGACCATTCCTACTCTTATTGCCCTGCCAGTGACTTCCTGCTTATCCTTACCCTAGATATAATAAAACCTACCCCGACACCCAACCTTCTAAGCCAAGACAACCACTGGCAAGTCATCTGACTAAAAAAATTCTTCATTGTTGCTATCTACTCCCATAATAGAGAGGTAGCAACTGGGAAGCTCCTTCTGAAATTAGGTTACTTAAAAACCATGCTCTGAGCTGGCGTTGACTGATCATAGTCCAAAAACAGATATAAAGTTTTCTTGCTACAAGTAATATAGAATTCCATTTCTTGTCATGTTAGAAACACAGGCTCATGAGATAGCAGAAAATTGCAATTCTTAAGACCCTATCTCATTCTCATCCTAAATATAAAAGCTTAAAGGTAATTGGCAGAAATAGTGGAAAGATTTTTATATTTATTTAAATATGAAGCCCAAAGTAATTTTACTACAATAAAATACTAAGTGATATTCTAGAAAGCTAGATGTGCAGTACAAGCTATTTGTAGCAACCAGGAAAACACCCAAGTGATTCATGAATGGCTTCTTTCCAGGACACTATTTTTGCTCATGCGTCACAATTACTGAATAAGGTAGTATTCAAAATCACTGTACTGCATTGCACATATGTATTTCTTATGGCTTAAATCACCAATCCTGCACTTCAATCACAAAAGAGGTAATTTCACATAAGTGGTTCTAAGCTTACACTTTTACCCATGGGCCATGCTCAACAAAAACTAAATTTGGGGGTTTATTTTAAAAATTACTTAAAGTAACCACATAACATGGCTAAGAAATTAAATAGTTTTAAGTCAGTTTTCACTAAAAGGCCCATAATCCCTTATCTAGGGACCCAAAACCCTCAAAATTCCAGTCCTTTCATAACATTTGGCACCAAAACCCAACCTGAACTTACCTGATGGCAAAACCTAACCTGAACAAATGAAGGAAGGAGCATATAACCTTTATTTACCCCCACTTACTGTAACTAGTCACATTTCACTATATAAACATTAAAGTCTTTGATTATGAGGTAATGTCGTAGACCCTGCTGAGCAGTGTTACATATGGCATATGAATCACATAAGCTTTCAAAAATTCAAAAAGTTCTCGCTCCAAGAGTTTTAGATAATGGACTGTGGGATTGTATTTAGATAAAATCTTCACTATTAAAGGATGCCTCTAAATTCAATCTTTTTTGTTTTTCAGAAAGCCAAAATAATTTTAATGTTTTAAAGGTCTACTGCACAATAAATTTCAAAATAGTAATGGTCCCTTACATAAAATGTACTAAATATATTCCACACATATATTTCCTTAATTACAGGAATGAGTAAATGCCACAAGGTTCCAGTTCCTCGGTTTTTTTAATTATAAAAATTGAAAACCTGCACTGAATTTGTAAGTACTATCATGTTTTCTAAATTCAAGTCTTCACTAGATTATTATGTCTTATAAATTGAAAGTTTATTCTATTTATTTGTCAATCAATCTTGTACTCTTTTTTGGTTGGAACCAATGATCTCAAGTCAAAATAAATACTCTGAACTCCATCTTATCAATTATTTCCTTCATGGATCATGCTTTTGGTGTTGTATCTAAAAACTCATTGCCAAACCCAAAGTGTAAATTTTTTTTTTAATTACAAAAAAAAATTTCTAACAAACAATTTCTTAGGACCTAAAAAAGGTAAAGCATATAATATCCTCAGTTAGAGTTTTCAAATAGCATTTATTAAAAAGGAAAATAAATTCATGAAATATTAATACAGATGCTTTCATTTCACTTTTATCTAAAGTATGGCAGATGATATTCCCAAAATAAGTCATACTGAGATACTCTATCTTCAAACTCTTTGGTCTACAATAGGAAAATACAGACATCATTGTGCTAACATTTTTGTATATTCACTGATAAATATAAAAGGGGAAAAAAAGATTTTGGTACTAGCAAAGGTTAGGAATTAATGGAAAGGAGATAAATTTGGCTTTTCATATTTTGAAAAATATATATTGAAAAATAACTATATATTAATATCCTTATATTTATCAAAAATATATTTATGTTTGGCCATTTTGACAATTGAATGTTCAACAAACAGAAAAATCATGTCATTTGAAAAAGGGAAAGGAGGTGGACTGTAACTCTGATTATAAGTTTAGATGGTTAAAAAGACTTAATTCCTGGTAGCAGCAAAATGAACATCTTCATTTCATTTGTCTTCTTGTCACAAATAATTTGTTGAAGAAGCTCATTTAGTAGAAACAGCTTTTAGGGCTTCCAAAAAAAATCAGAGTTCAGATCTAAGAATAACATTTAACCAATTCAAATCCTACAGACTTATCAAGATATTTAATATATGCAGTAGAAAAGTTAGAAGATAATGTCTACTAATTTAGTGGAGCTGAATTCAGTACACAAGGCCTTAACCACCTAACCTTAGCATTCCACTTCATGTCCCAAAACTACGAACTTGTTTAACACAAAAAGGCTTTTTAAGATTTTATAAGCAGGTATTTCCCTTAAAAAGCCATATCATTTGGGAAAAACCATAGAATTTAGTAAGCTTGGCTAATGTGAAACTAATAGAGCTTCAGTTTTCATTATTAACAGTATACATACATTAATACCATTGTCCCTCATATAAGTGGGAGACTGGTTCCAGGACCCCAACCCCTATTCTACCACCTCATCCCCCAAACAGATACCAAAATCCATGGATGCTCAAGGCCATGATATAAAATGGTATAGTATTTGGCTGTAACCTAATACATTTTCCCATAATACTATACTTTAAATCATCTCTAGATGACTTATAATACTAATACAGTGTAAATGCTATGTAAATAGTCATACTATATTGTTTTTTATTTGTATTCTTTTTGTTATTTCTTATTGGGTTTCTGCCACTAAATATTTTCAATCCACAGTTGGTTGACTCCACAGATGCAGAACCCATGGATACAGAGGGCCAACTGTATTTATGTAACTTTTCTTCTCATTAAATTCACCCAACATAAAATACAATTTACCAATATATTTCAAATCTCTGTAAAATGGATGTATAACAAATACTTAATATACCAAATCTAAGCATTCAGTACATTTTTTTGTTAGAACGATATTTAATTCTATACATTACTTCTTTCAAAGTTACCAAGAAAAACAGTTTTTTGTTGTTGTTTTTGATTATCATTATTTTTTTAGAGACAGGGTCACACTCTGTCCCCCCGGGGTGCAGTAGTCTGATCATAGCTCACTGTATCCTCACATTCCCAGGCTCAAGCAATCAAAAAGCACAGTTTTAAACAAACAAAAAAAATGTCTGTGATTATAGCAAATCACTGATGCATGCATTTGGTATTATTTTATCCTGTGACAATTATATAAAGAAAGGGTGCTGGGAAAATTGCTCTGAAGAACTGACAGAATGAGCACTTTCCACAATGCCGGACATTGGAAATTTGGTTTCATATGGGACTAAGTAAACAAGAAAATAAAACTTTTTTCCAACCTAAGAAACCAACCTCCACAATACTATATTTCTTCAATTCTAATAGGCATTTTCCCCATACTGTAAGATATCTCTAGTCAAGATACACGTTCACTATAACTGGGTCCCATTTTTTTCCCCTAAAAAGCTCTTTTAATGAAGTATCTGATATTAAGAGATGATTTGGAAATATAGTATATTTCTATAGAGTTAAGCTGAATTTTCATGGTAGTAGTTATCAAACATAAACAACTGTATTCTACTTCATATTTCTTAGTTTTTCATTAAAAAATTCTTCCTCTGTTTATTAGGCACCTATTACATGCCCACCACTGTGCTTTGCACTACAGATACAATGGTGAACAAAACAGACCATCCCTACTCTAGTGAAGCTTATTGTCTTATTGCCTATTGAGGTGAAAGTGGGAGAGTGGGAAATGTCCAGCCTATCCATGTCTGGTTTGCACAGCCCAATCTTAGCAAAAATTCTGCTAAGTCAGCTTAGCAACATTTCCCTAGCCCTTGATAGCTGATCACCCTTGATACATGATCAAGTTCCTCATCCCCCATCTTTCATGTCTAAGTCCTTGGCCTACCTTTAGCAAGAATCCTGTTAGGTCATTTCAGCAAGAATCTCCTCACCCTTGCTATCTCCTCTTAGTAATTTTCCATTCACTGATCCCCTCACCCTGATCCTTGGCTATAAATGCCCCTTGTCCTTGCATTTGCAGCCAAGCTCAATTTCTCTCCCCTGTTGCAACAGTCTTGAATAAAGTCTTCTTTACCATTTTATAAGTGTCAGAATATTTTTTTTCAATAATAGAAACTCATATTAGAGAGAAAGTCTCCAGGTCCTTAGTAAACTTGGGTTAGCAAAATGAAAGGAAAATAAAAAACTTCTTTTTAAAATTAAGTTTATATCAAACCTACATCTGAGTGCTTAACTACATTCAAGGTACCATGTCTACACAGCAAAAAAAAATACAGAGACAGGTGTCTATAACAAAGAATCCGGCCTTTGTCCCTGAAAGAGAGACTCTAAATCCTTGGAATTTCCTAACAGGAGTGTCTTTGTCATTCTTGAGCCTCTTGGATCACACCTGAGTTTATGCTAATGAGATGACTCAGAATGGGGACTAGTCACCAGAAAGACTAACCATGTGATCAGAGGGATGGGTCTTTAAACCAGTTGAACCTCAAAGGAGGGGAGGGGACTAGAGATTAAGTTCAATCTCATGGCCAATGATTCAATCAATCGTGCTTACATAATGAGACCCCAATAAAAACAATGGACACCAAAGCTGAGAGGAGCTGCCTGGTTGGTGAACACACCAATGTACTGGGAGGGTGACACATCCTGATTCCATAGGGAGAGGGCAAAAGAACTCTGCGTTCACGCTGCCCTCAAACCCTAGACCTCGCCCTCTGTGTATCTTCATTTGGCTCATCCTTATTTGTATCTTTTCTTTTTTTTTTTTTTTTGAGACAGAGTCTTGCTTTGTTGCTCAGGCTACAGTGAGTGCCGTGGCGTCAGCCTAGCTCACAGCAACCTCAAACTCCTGGGCTTAAGCGATCCTACTGCCTCAGCCTCCCAGGTAGCTGGGACTACAGGCATGCGCCACCATGCCCGGCTAATTTTTTCTGTATATATTTTAGTTGGCCAGATAATTTCTTTCTATTTTTAGTAGAGACGGGGTCTCGCTCT